>CM042160.1:78816877-78871877 GCA_023376005.1 Doryteuthis pealeii
TTATTTCAAGTATTCCTATCTAATACTAATAATTCTATGGTTTCAAATAATTATTTATATTTAATAATAGTCATTTGTTTACACTAATCCTTTTTATATGGTATCAAGTATTCCCATCGAAAATAAATAATTATTAAACAGAACTATTTGACCCATAGGTGGGACCCTAACATGTACTACCTGGAGTAATAGCAATGAAGGGGTACTTCGCACTTGCCAGACCTCCAGAACTGGAGCCTCACCATTAGATGCAGTTTAGTGTCATACTATGGACATTCGTTGGTTGTGGCTGTGGGGGTTCCTGTCCCCAGTGTGATGCAGTCGGCGTATTTTATACCCCCCCCCCCGGATAGGGTGATGTACATGTTTGTGAGTTGTGTGCGCATGCGTAGGCAAATGAATGTTTCTTTTAATGCACATTCGGACAATGTCTTCTGTTTTATTTATTTATATTATTTTCATTTTTATCTTCATTTTTTTCTATATTTTTAAAAATCTTTTTTATTTATCTATTTATTTATTTTAAGGGTTTTTTTTTCCATTTTTTTCCAAGTCATCGTTTGAAAATCTTCAGATAAAAAAGAAAGATGAATTAGTGATTCCATTTTTCATTATTTTGGTTTTTTTTTTATTCACGTTCTTTTGTTACATCCGGGGATTATGAAAAATAGAAATTAATATTTATCGTCATGGTGACCTCGGCAGTGTCAGGCGACACGATAATGGCAGGCGCTTATAACAAATTCGGTCGTTCGACCTTCGTTTATTTGATTAGCACGATTGAATATTTATGCGTGTTTCAAGAAATTCAATCATTTATTATTATTGTCAATGCTGCTGCTCCTCCTGCTGCTGATGCTGCTATTATTATTATTATTATTTGTTGTTGTTGTTGTTGTTGTTGTTGCTTTTTTTTTCCTTTGTGAGTTTTCTTCGTTTCGGTTTTCAGTAAGAAATTTAAAACCTTGATATAAAAAAGCAAAAAATAAACAAACAAGCAAAAAAAACCCCAAAAAAACAAACAAAATGAATTCAAAAATTCTATTATTTTTTGTCCCTTTTCCTTTATTTCTATTTATTTTCTATTCTTTTTATTTATTTATTTTGACTGTTTTTATGAATGAACCCAACTCCCTGGCTGGTATCTCTTGATAGTTCTCTAACAAAATCGAAACAGTCCTGTCGATAGACGTCATTGCATCCCTTAAAGCAGTATAAGACCCCAATCAGAACAAGACCCTACCACAAAAGAAAAGTGTGTGTTCTGGGTATAATACTAAACTGGATCTGGTGGTGAGGCTTCACTTCTAGAGCTCTGTAAAGTATGGATTTACCCCATTGATACAATTACGAACTGACCCAGTTGTGTAATGGTTATCGTCTTAGGGAATGTATACGATGGCCCGAGTTCATACCCTGGACGCAGCTGTCTGCATTTCACATAGCACTAATACTCTTGGAAAATGTATGAAACCAACTAGTCTCTCCCCAGCGAAGTTTAACAGGGTTTTTTTTTTTTTTAGTTTTCATGTTCTTGGGCCTGTTGTTATACCAAGTTTAGAGAGCCCACTCTGCCCTACTATTTAATATGGTAGGACAGATTGGGCTCTTTAACCTTGGTATAACAACACGTCTAGAAACAGGAAAACTCTATTAAACTATGCTTAAAATTGACTTTGTGTCACACACCTGCTCGCGTGAAGAGGTTGGTAAATACATACACTGATTCAGAGTGTAGTACCTACACGGGTCATATCTATGAGTTAAATATATCGTTTTGAAAATTATTTGTATTAGATAGAAATACTTAAAATCATACAAATATTATGATCTTTTTTGCTGGGCATCATATAATTTCCCAGGTTAAAAGGTAGGCAATTCGGATGAAAAAGACAACAAAAATTGAAGATAAAAGAACATATATTCAGAATGGTACAAAATTGCAAACTTAATGGCGCTTGCGACAAGACTTATCTGCTGAATTCTTTTAAGGGTTTTTGCGATCGACCGGATTTAGACGTCTCATTGATATCTGCTCAACACTATAAGTGTCCTAGTCATGGAATTCAATTTAAGTGCCAATATCGTATATTGGCGATTTCGACCCCTAGTGCCAAGGGTAGATAATTAATTCCTAATTTTTCCAATAATACATGCAAATTATTTGTATTAAGAATAGTTACTTGAAGCTATATTTTTTTCTGTCAAGAATGAATAAAACAAAACGTCTTCAGCATAAAATAACCCAATAAGGGTTGACATACTATAAAATCAACCAGCCAACCAAAACTCCCTTTATTTTGTATCCCTTTTCTCTCCTTTTCGTTTAAATAGTACAAAAACTTTATTTTTATTTTCTTTTATTTTTTTCAGGGCCCAAACTAATGGAACGTAACTAAAGAATTTGCTACCAAAACATTTCAGAATGGAAAATAGAATGAAAGACTACAAAACACGGATCTTCACATCACGCACGCACGCACGCATGCGCTAAAGCATGGGAAAAATGTACAAAAGGACTTCCGGTTCGATTACGTCAACATCTTCTGATTTTTCACCCAACGCGAATCAATTGAACATACGGGTACACACATTCGTGTACTTACCAAATCATACAGTTTCTCCACTTACATAATTGTACACAAACAACCACGAGAAAAATACAACAGAAATATATATATATATATATTATATATATTATATATATATATATATATATATATAGGGCGTATTTAAAAAAACGTTTATATTATTTGAGAATCATAGGATGATTCAGAAAGAATGATATCATTACATAATCTAAAAACTTGATCTATTATCGCTTAAATGATCTCAAATTTTAAGGGCATGTGTAAAAGCAACTCAAAATTCTATGTTTAATGTTTAAATGAATGTTCTTTTTCAATGAATGCCATTTCTATATGTGAAATAATGTAAAGCATTAATCATAGAATTTGTAATTATTTCTACACATGTAGTTAAAGTTTGAGATCGTCTGATCCAAAATTGGTCAAGTTATTAAATTACGATATGATATCGTTTTTTCTGAAACATTCTCTCTCTCTATATATATATTGCATAGATATATAAATAGCTATTATTACTACTATTAATTTTGATGAGTATTTTCCTTCATCAAGAGCGACTGGAATTTAGATGAAGAAAGATACAAGTCAACATTAGTAATAATTGACAACGCTTAAACAAAATAAGGAAATACGCTATAAACACCTAGTCGCTCGCATACCAATGTATACTAAATAGTCACACTAATATTAGCTGTATTGTGAACAAAAAACGCAAGCGCCCTATTGCACATTGAAGGTGTTAGAGTATGGCTTAATGTCTGTGATAACTCCTGTGTGCTACTGGGTATTTTTTTACGCTATTTTCTTTTTTATGTACTTAAGCAAAACTCATTGAAGATCTTTAAGCACGTATATTACTATGTTGTAACTCAGAGTTAACAGAGAAATAATATGAAGAAGCAAAACGAGTATTAAGTATAGAGGAAAAGATTTACTAAGCAAAGATACAAGGTGAGCAATTAGAAAATGCTAGATTGAATTGACAAGTCCCATGAGATCTCGTTGCTTCTTTCCTCCGAGGTTTTGTCAGACATTATTTACAGAAAAGTTTTAGGAACTATAGGACAACCTCATAAAAAAAGACTGCTCAGATTACGAGACTATTGAATTGTATCGTAATTGTATGTAGTCGTAATTGATAGAGCTCAATGTGTCCCTTTATTGTTAGGGTCACATAGTAAAAAATATATAAGGACAAAAATAACGAATAAGATTTAGAATGAAAGTATTATAGGCTATTTCAGAAGACTAAAAGGAATGATGATTCTTCAAGAGTTCAAAAATCTGAAGACGGACTCTTAAAGAATCATCATTTTTCCAAGTCTCCTGAAATAGACTGTTATGTTTTCAATCTAAATCTTCTTTGCTATTTTCCTTATATATATATATATATATATATTATAGGTGAGTGTTTAATTATGCAAAAAAAAATATACAAAAACGCCAATTAATATATCTATATCAATATTTAATAATGTTTATCAATTATTCATCGATATATAGCTTTATACGTGGCTTAACCAAGTTTTGCACAAGGCCGAAAGATTATGTAGCGCCATTATTTTGCGTTTGGTTATGCTTGTCATCGAGACTAGGTCTTGGTTTAATATTAGCCTCAGGCTGCTTTGGCACTAGACCTAGATTTGCTATCTATGTGGCCACATTGTCACAGCAGCAATAGGTACCTAAATATGCACACACATATCTAATACGTACCCCGAATCACACACACACACAAATATATATATATATAATATATATATATATATATATATATATGCATTAAAATGATTTTATATGGTGATTACATATATAAACACATACAATCAGTTATACAGAGATATATGCATGCACACAGATCCAAACAGTTACACACACACACACACACACACACACACACACACATATATATACATATATATATATATATATATATATATATATATATATATATATATATATATACTTACATTCATAGTCATATCCATGCTGGCGTAATCCCAACAAGGACCACAAATATCATTCCAATTTTACAAGTACAATAATGGACTCTCCTCCACAATGTACGGAGGGAGATTCGGACAATTTTGCAATGGACAAACTTTTGGAAAAGACATTTTATATCGCAAAAGAAAAAAATACTCTATGAACTGGACACCATACCATATATATATATATATATATATATATATATATATATATATATATATATATATATATAATGTTTAAAGAGCAGGTATGCCTGTTATCGCTACATTTATATGTTCATATATATTTATGTAAATTTTTAAATAGTAGATGAAACTGGACAAATTATATATGGAATTTTTTTTTCACCTGTGGATTCTAAATAGTTCGAAGAAGATGAAAGATAATGAACAGGTATATTTAATTACCTGCTCTTAATGCCCTGTTATTTTTTTTTTCTGAGAAAGAAACTGACTGAAGCGGGGACGTGATCCGTACGAGCACGTGCTTTGGTGTGTAAAGTAAAAAAAATGAGAACCATTTATTTCTCACACTCTTCCCCCCTACCCCTGGCATTCCCTTCCTCTAACTCCCCAATTAAATTATTTCACCCACCTTCCAGAATGACATTTTTTTTTTGCTTTTGTCAAACGACAAAATTACGGGGACGTTCTTCTCTTGTGTAATATTCATGTGATGGTTTTAGCTGAGCCGGTGGGTTTTTGAACTTTCCTCAGGAAACGAATGACTGGATTTTTCTTCTCTCAAGCAATGATTAAAAAAGAAAAGAAAAAGAAAAGAAAAAAGAAGAAAAAAAATCGTTCAAAAAGATTTGTGATTCAATCTCAAGCAACTGGATGCTAAAATAAAATTTAAAAAAATAACGAAATTTTGATAGCACTAGGTAAGCAATAATAATCTTGCTCAATACATAGTGGGTGACCGCTTAGTAACAGCTGGTACTGTAAAGAACTCGATGCTGCTATACAAGACAGGGAAAAGCTTAGTAAATGCTAAATCGCGCTTAAAACCCTGTTTTTTGTTTTTTTTTGCTAAATCTAATCGATTAATTTAGCTCCGTCTGTAGAGCATCCGCCTCGGAACCACAGGGTTCTGGTTTCGATACCGCCCCTCGCCACCTCATCGTATGAGTAACATAACTTGAATTTGTGTGGTAAAGTGGGGAGTTGATGGTAGGTGTCGCGCTCTACCTTAAACACAAAAAACTGTATACCTTAGTGAAAAGGGGTTATACTCCCTCGCTGTCTGGCTGATACCGACAATAGGCCACTCCTCCTATTTTACTTTTACAAAGTTTAAGCAATAATGATCTGGTCCAATATATAGTGGGTGACTTTTTAGTAACAGCAAATACTGCTTGAGGTTGGTATACCAGACTAAGCAAAGTTTATTAGATACTAAACCGCGTTTAAAGCACTGGTTACCTTCAGATTACCGAAGTAGGGACTAAACCTGGTATCCCTGCATTTGAGGAGCATCGGGTATTAACCCCTTTAAATACAGTGGGGAAGACCGTCCCCTGAAAAGACTGTCCCCTAAAACTGGGCAATGCCAGTAGAGTTTTATACGATCGGACTCTGAATGCTAAGCTTTGCGTGTGACCTCAAAATGCTTTCATCTCCGTCAGTATCACCATGTTTGGGGACGCCCTGAGTATCAGGTATTGTCCCTAACTTTTTAAATGCAGTGGGTAGGATTTAGCTAAACGATGCTAGTAGTATCCTATACGATTGGATCCTGTAAACTTAGCATCAGATTACCGTAGGGACTAAACTCGTGCTTCTCCGTCAGTATCCACGCATTTAGGGGTACGGTGAGCATGAGATATTGACCCTGGCCTCAAACCCTTTAAATGTAGTGGGGAGTATACAGCTTGAAGGGGCATCCCCTGAAACAGGGCAATGCCAGTAGAGTTTTATACGATCGGATTCTGAATACTAAGCTTTGCGTGTGACCCCAAAATGCTTTAGATTACTGAAATAGGGACTAAA
Organism: Doryteuthis pealeii; assembly: GCA_023376005.1. NCBI lineage: Eukaryota > Metazoa > Mollusca > Cephalopoda > Myopsida > Loliginidae > Doryteuthis > Doryteuthis pealeii. Next base: position 78,823,446 of record CM042160.1, read on the forward strand.
CCTTGTTATCTGCGTCGGGGGCGCCATAAGCATCAATTATTGACCGCTTTAAATGCAATGGAGAGGGTACAGCTTAAAGGACCAACCCCTGAAGCTAAGTGATGCCGGTAGAATTTTATGCGTGTGACCCCAAATGCTATTTGCTTTTTTAGATACAACTTATTATTGTTGATGATTGCGAATTATAAAATAAGTTAATTGCGAATCAACAGAGAAGAACGTTCACTCTCTTCTTATTTCTATTTTTAAGAACCTTTTTCTTTTTTCTCTTTTTTTTCCTTTTCTTTTTAACATGCAATATTTAATGGGAGAAAACAAGTGTAATTTATTCTGTGTAAATTTGTAAATCTTAGTCAACAGACGCGCATCGAATGTATATTAAAAGGAACACCATAACAGACGAAGGGTGCTCCGAAAGTAATGCCTCCTATTCCATTCCACGAAAACCACAACAGATCCAGTGAGCACCGTTGGATAGAGCAAGTTTTCAGCTACAAGGCACTTTATTCTTTTTTTTTTTTTTTTTTTTTTTGTCCACAAAATCACCACCATCGGCTATGCATTTCTATCAGCGAATGACCCTCGTAAGAAAAATGCAAAAGAAAAGGTGATCTACTTTTTTTAAATAGCGATTACCGCGTCGTTGTCAAAAATATTATTCGCGTAGTCCATCTTTCACCGGCCTAATTCGCGCGGAGCTGTTCAGTTCGTGGATTGACAGCTTGACGGAACGTTGCTTTGTCACTCATATCGCTATCGTCCCCTTTCTAAAACGCATTTCCTACCGCCTAACTGTGCTCACACCCACTGTTTGGTCTTCATTAGCATCCAGCATGTATCGATGAATATCAATGGATTCTTCTATTCATTTATTTTATTTTATTTGTTTTTTCGATTTTTTATTTTATTTTTGCAAGGAGGAATTCAATGGCATATCACTGCTTCGGACACACTTGGTTCTGCTGCTAACTGTAACAAAACAAAACTTATACATATGGGTTGACTCTACTGCCATATCGCTAACATCGACTTCTGGCGTAATTAGCCAACAGAATAGAACTAATCGGAGGCATTACTTTCGGGAGGCAAAACTTACGAGCGCGTCATGCAAGTACTTGTTCATCGATGAGGAGAATGCATAGCCAATGGTGGTGTAGATGTGGACAAAAAAAGTGCCTGGTAGCTGAAAACTTGCTCTATCCAGCGGTATTTATTGTGTTCCCTGTATATTTTGTGATTCTCCTGGACATAAATAGGAGGCATTACTTTCGGGACGTCCTTCACATTTACCAACCGCGAGTTTTAATTTCATAGCCTCTTCTATTGCATCATGGTCAATGCTTCATGAAATTGTTTTTTTTTTAAAGATCTGTAACTATATGACCAAAAAACGACTAATGCTGATTAGTCTTTACTAATACAGGATCTACTTGGTGTATGACCAATCTTTCTTTTTTTTTACTAGTGACTATCTAAATAGTCTAAATATTTCGTTGTAACTAGGTGTTCAAATATTATTGTCTATTTATTTGACATTCTTCACATATTTAATGAACGTCTGTAGATTGGGAATAAACTGTCACTCTGTCTTTAAAAAAATGACGACTATTTATGTATTTATTTATTTGTTTATTTGTTTGTGTTTGTTTGTTTGTTTCTTTGTTGATATTGAAATACCCGTTTGTAAAAAAAAGGAAAAGATAAAAAGAAAAAGAGAATGGTATTTCTGAGTTATAAATGAGATCAGATTTTTTTTAAATACCATAAGATGAACCAAATATAAAATCTCGGCAGGTCCGGTGCCATGATCTATAATACAGGAGCCACGGCTCCAGTCAGGCGAATGAGGTAAAATACCTCTTGTAGTCCCAGGAGGGCGTCCCCCAGACAGCACCTGCCCCTCGCCTAAACGAGGCAGGGGCGGGTTAATTGACAGATGCCTGAGGTGCCCCTGAAAGGGAATGCTGACAGGATTGAGAGTAGTACGCCCCAGCTCTGAATATAAGTATTACTGAGATTTTCAGGGTTTTTTTTTTCCGAAGTATATGACCAGGCTTTCTTGCTTTTAGTAAAAGATAAACAGGAATTATCTTTTATTAAAGAAAAAGCAATCTCTTGTCTTTTGTATAATCAACAAATTAATTAAGAGGGTGTGAACCAGAACAAACAAAAAGGTGTCGACAAAAATTGAACCGGAAACCTAAGTACCGAAAATTTGAAAAAAGTAAAATTATTAGATGATTTTTTTTTTAAAGAAAATGAGGTCATATCTAATAAAACGAGAATTAATCTGTAATGCTTCCTCGTTGCCATACATTAACGGTCCGAGTAAAGTGCGAACAAAAAAACAAAAACAAGAAAAACTCCGTACCGACGATTTAAATAAAATTCCGTCATTAGTTGATTTTTGGTAGACAAAAAAATCGCAGTGTTCTTTTGGGGTTTGGCGGGGGTTCAACTTTGCCGGAAAAGTTTTAAAGCAGATCTGGTTATACTGAATAAAAGTTGAATTGGTTTACGGTGCTTCCTCGTTGCCGTACAATAACAGTCCGAGTGAAATACGAAAATGAAAAAGATAAAATAAAGAAACAAAAAATGATTATGAAAAGAAAATGCCCGTGAAAATTAATACGTAAAGATAGAAATTGATTTGGAAACTTTTTTTGATTAAAGATGAATTTAAAAAAAAAAAAAAAACTTTGTCCTTTATCAAAAAAAAGTACCGAAAATTAAATTCAATATTAATTGATTTTGGGTAGATTTTTAAAAAATCATGTTTTTTCGCCTGGAAAGTTTTAAAGTAAATATATTTCAATCTAATAACACGAGAAGTGATCTGCAATACTTCCTCATTGCCGTACATTAACTGTCCGAGTCTCTTCAAAAATTAAGATAAAAAGAAAATAGCTGTAATATTGGATATTTAAAAATTAACAATGTTTCGTAAGATTCTTTTGATAAAAACTTAAGACTTTATCAAACTGAAAACTTAATTATAATCAAATTATTAATTGATTTTTGGTAAACTTTAAAAAAAATCGCAGTGTTTTTTTTTTTTTCTGAAAACTTTTATTAAAAGCAGAGCCATAACTAAAAGAATACTTCCTCGTTGTGATATACATTAACGAAAAAGGGAGTTGCTAAAGAGAAGAAAAAAAACGAGAGAGAAAGAACGGAAAAAGAAAAAAAAAAGAAAAGAAAAAATAATCATCAAAAGGAAGAAGAATACTTTCAATACTTTGAGTTAAAATAAAAAATCGACAAAAGATGTTATAATTCCTACTATAATAAAAAACAATATCAACTAAAGGGAACGTGAAGAAAGAAGTCTTAAATATTAGGTTTCAGCAGTTGATAAAGACACTTGTATGTTTAATTAGCATCTTCTTAAAGGTGACGTGATTTCGAATCTCATAGAAAGCATATCTTTTTTTTCTTGTAGTAATTGACAGTCCGAACGAGAAGTTACAAGAAAAAATGAATAGATAAATAATTTAAGATAGGAGGAAATAATAGACATGATCATTATTATTGATAATAATAATAATAATAATAATAATAATAATAATAATAATTCTCTGGGACTTTGAAATAAAAACGGATCACCTTATCCCAGCAAGAAGAGCAGACCTAGTGTTGATAAACAAAAAAGAAAGAACTTGTCAACTGGTGGATTTTGCAGTGCCAGGGTGAAGCTAAAGGAAAATGAAAAAAATGGACAAATATCTGGACCTTGCCAGAGAACTGAAAAAGTTATGGAATATGAAAGTGAAAGTGATACCAATTGTAGTTGGTGCACTTGGAACGATCCCAAAAGGATTAGAAAAGGGTCTGGAAAGTTTAGGAATCAGAGGAAGGATTGAAACCATTCAGAACACTGCACTGCTGCAATCTGCAAGAATACTCAGAAGAGTCATGGAGACCTGAGGAGACTTGCTGTCACTCAGACTCCAGTGAAAGACCATCAGCTAACACTGATGTGAAAACTCAAAAGGAGTAAATAATAATAATAATAATAATAATAATAATAATGACCATCCAGACAACAGCATTGTTGAATTCAGATAGAATACTCAGAAGAGTCATGAGACCTGAGGAGACTTGTTGTCACTCAAACTCCTGTGAAAGACCATCAGCTAACATTGTTGTGAAAAACTCACAAGGTGTAAGATAATAATAATAATAATAATAATAATAATAATAATAATAATAAGAGAAGAAGAAGAAGAAGAAGAAGAAGAAGCCAATAACAGCAGATGCAACATATGGACAAACAGAAAAACAACGAAAACAAGAAAACAAAGATGGGAAGAAAAACATTTATATGGATACTTCAAACGTCAAATTCGAGAGGTTGCACATGAAAAGACTTGGACATGGTTAAGCAGAGGAAACCTCAAGAGAGAAACTGAATCGCTAATAATTGCTACACAAATCAATGTCATAAGAACAAATTATATCAAAGCAAAAATTGATAAGACGCAACAAAACAGTAAATGTAGAGTGTTGAGAGATGAGACCATAAACCATGTATTAAGCCAATGTAGCAAACTAGCACAACGGGAATACAAAGCCAGACACGATTGGGAATTATGAAGAAAACTAAATTTTGACCATACAACAAAATGGTATATGTATAAACCAAAATATGTTCTTGAGAATGAAACATAAAATTCTCTGGGACTTCGAGATGAAGACGGATCACATTATACCGGCCAGGACACCAGACCTAGTGTTTATTAACAAACAAACAAGAGAGAGAGAGAGAGAGAGAGAGAGAGAGAGAGAGAGAGAGAGAGAGAGAGAGAGAGAGAGAACTTGTCAACTGGTAGACTTTGCAGTTCCAGCAGATCACAGGGTGAAGATGAAGGAAAACGAAAAGATAGACAAATATTTGGACCTTGCCAGAAAATTGAAAAAGCTGTTGAATATGAGGGTGAAAGTAGTTGGTGCACTTGGAACGCCCCCCCCCCCAAAAAAAAAGACTAGAGCAACTGGAAAGCAGAGGAAGAATTGAGACCATCCAGAAAATAGTATTGTTGAAATCGGCTATAATACTCAGAAGAGTCCTGGAGAGCCGAGGAGACTTGTCACTCACTCCGTTAAAAGACCATCAGCTAACGCTGGTGTGAAAAACTCACAAAGAGTGAAATAATAATGATCACATATTTCTTTGAAAGAAAAATTAAAATGGCAATTATTTAATGAGATTAATAGGGCCGGTTTAGCTCAGTCGGTAGAGCGTTCGGCTAGGAATCACAAGGTTCCTGGTTCGATACCGGCCTTCGCCAATTCAGCGTATGAGAAGCACAGGGATCTTGTGCGGTAAAGTAAGGAGCTGATGGTAGGTGTTGCGATCCACCTTAGACGCAAAAACCATCTCCTTGGTCTAGTGCTACTGAAAAGGGGATGGACTCCCTTGCTGTCTGTCTGAGACCGACTTGAAGCCTCCCCGACGATTTTACTTTATTAATGGAATTAATATATAATGTCGTGTTTACTGAAATTCACTGTGATCTGTGTAATCTACGAAGAAGAAGCTGCTGACCCGGGACAAATTTACAACAGAAATGAAACAAAGGTTGTTTGGTTGGCCAATACGTATTGCATAATATACCAAGGGTGCTCCATCGTGGTGTAATGGTTAGTAAGCTAGTATCGCAGATCCATTACTACTGAATAGTGCATTTTTATCCTGCTGGACGCCTCATGCTAGTAACCTTGTCACATCCTAACCGTGGCGAATGGGTTCGGTAAATACCTACTGCATACCATATCAAAAGTTTACCAAAAATATTGAATGGAACCGGTTGAAATAGCCTGTTGAACTTTAATAGTTACTAGCAGGACCTGTGGATATACCACATTATGATGATTTAATTATTACAACATTTGATATGTTTACTTAAGAGCTATTGCTAAATACTTGGAAAAATATAATTCTTAATTTCTCTCTCTCTCTCTCTCTCTCTCTCTCTCTCTCTCTCTCTCTCTCTCTCTCTCTCTCTCTCTCTTTCCTTCTTTTCATCTTTTTATTGTGTTCGATTGAAACATTATAGCGTTATCGCTTCCGCATGCTCATACCTCTCTCTATTTTTTCCGTACTCTCTTTCTTTCTTATTATATCTTTTCTGTGTAGCATGTCCTTTTTCTTCCTTTCTTTCTTTATAATAAAAACGGAATGGTCCACTATTTAACTGAGGTGACGACACTCATAAGAAATAAGAATTCGGCACAGAAGCAACACCAGATAATCAGGATTTACATTTTTGCATTTCATAGACGACTTGGATAGTCTTATTAATTTAATCAAGGATGTTGTAAGATGATAATGGCCTGTACGGAACACGAATATTGATATTTAGATTTTGGTGATTTCTTTTTTTTTTTTTACTGTCAGCTAAGCTTCTTCTTGGTTGATTTGGTTGATTTTAACGGCACGTCATTCCGTCTTGGGTTATTTTATGCCTTGAGGTTAGGGAATCTGATTCATGTTTTCATTTTTTCTGTAATTATTTCTTAATAATATAATAATGTGGCTCGCGCTCGTTATTTTTTCAATTACCCGACCCACTGTGAAAAAAAAAGTTTGGTGATCCCTTATCTAGCTATTTGAACCAGTTCTACTCAATATTTTTTTAGTAAACTCTTCCCGTGTTATGCTGTACATGTTTGAGGCGCCCATCGTGTAATGGTTATCATCGTAGAAAATTAACACGGCGATATGAGTTCAAATCCTGGACTAGGCTGGTGGCATTTCACAAATCGCTATTACCCATGCATTCAACTATTTTTTCCTCCAGCTATGGGTAAATATTAGTATAGACAAGACCTTTTTAATCATGGCATGGCAACCGATCAAGGAGAAGGAAAACTCTGAATTCAAACCCATTAAACTTAAAGAATAACCTTGTGCCGCATCCTTAGTAAATATGTACATGTTGGCCGACCAAACAAACCATTTTTTATTTCTGTTGGAATTTGTCCTGGGTATATCATTAGAATGCCCAGATTACGGGTGCGAGTCACAAAGAGATATCTTTAAAGACTAAGAATTGCAGTATTTGAAGAAAAACGTTATTCAAAATTCGAATGAATAATAAACCGTGTTTTGTAGATATGCGTGCGTGAAACTGCAATTAAACTTTCTCTTTGACTCTTTTCTCTATTTTGATGGTGTCTACGAAACCAGCTACATTTCTACGCCAAGTGACGATAAAAAAGCTCTCATACCTTAGATGTAAGCTCTGGAGTTGTTGTTTCATTAAATAAAGAGATTCATGCTTTTTATCAAGTGAAATAATTGATTCAAGTTCAAACCCAGGTGGAATCACCTTGTTTTTTTAATGGAAATGTGTAGCTCGCTTTATAAAATGATCGATCTTTCTAAATTCCATTCATACAGTTAATATTAATTGATTGAATACATTTTTCACTAATTTGATGCGTTTCGATGGGGTTAAGAAAGTTTGCCACTCTCCCCACCCCACCGGAGTTAAGGTGCGGCTAGCGTAACTGTTTACAGCAAGGACGATGGAATCGGTGAGACCTATTCAAATTCCTACTGTGTTCACTTTCTGTTGCATCCATTTGAAAAGAGGTGAATTCAACCATTATTCGCCAGGTATAAGTAAAATATAGATCGATCTATCAAGCCTTGTTTGCCAACCAATTTAGGAGAAAGACAACTCTGAATTCAAAAGCTGCTGTCGTACAATACATCTTGTAGATGAATAGAGAGTGGTCGTCAGTGATGCAATATCATCATCACCAATTACGGATTCTGGGGCATCATATCGGCTCCGATAGCAACCCCAACTTCAAGCTGCCACCCTGTAAGCTACATGATGCCAGTATTGACATTTTGCTTCAAATAAACTTAGCAAGAATTCAAACTCTTAAATAGGGAAACCACAGTCAGTTTGAGCCAAAGAAAAATTCCACCACCACCACCTACCATGAATATATAGTATAGTGCGCGCTTAGTGTAACGGTTGTAATTGTCGTAGAAAATGGGATCGGTGATCCGAGTTCAATTTCTGGTCGAAGCTGTTTGTGTTTAACTTCGCACTAATAGCGTATGAATCCATCTTCCAGCTGTCGGTAAATAGTAGGGCAGAATGGGTTCAAATCAGCAGTCATTGGTCACAGGTCACGTAATCTGGTTTGGTCGGGGGGGGGGCGCAATATATGTTGCGTGACGTGTCTCAGATAGGAAGTGCCTGTCAGAAACCATCTCTCCCTAGGTTAAACCGTCTTTACTCTTCATAAGAATTGACCTTGTGTTTGTATTCTACTTATGGCCGAGGGGTTGGGATAAAATATACATGCTACAATATCAATGCCCTAACTGACGAGGTAAGCATATATATATATATATATATATATATATAGTCAAAATAACCAACTTAAGTTTCACCAAAATGGATCATCAGGGTTAATCGTAATGAATTAATAAAAAATTGATTAATAACAATAATGGACATGAATGATATAAATCATAGTTCCGCATAAAAATTGAAAAAAAAAAAAAAAACAACAACAAAAAAACAGGTCTGCAGTAAACAACAAACGCTACCTTCAAAATCCATTTTGGTAAAACTTAAGAAGGTCATCTATCTACACCTTTCAACTAAATCCGCTCTACTTACGTATTGAGCACTTTTATGTTATTTATAACCTCGAATTATTCGGTTAATTATTGTATCTACGATCGAAGTTACGATAAACTCCAGATTGTATTCCCCGGTAAGTCACCTTCTTTTCACACACACACACACACACAGACACGCGCGCGCGCACAGAGAGAGAGAGAGAGAAGAGAGAGACACACACACACACACACACACACACATATATATATATATATATATATATATATATATATATATATACTGGACCCTCTCGTCGATCTTGACGCATGAGGGTTCATAAGATAACATGAGTTGATCCAATGAACAACCCACAGTGTTTTTGTCTAAAGCGAGGAAGTCTTATGTTGTTTTTGTCACAGTCGATATGAAAGAATTAATACAAGGAATGCCACAAACTCAATCAACGACTCACCTCAGGCTTCTCTGGCTTTTTCCATCTCCTAGATCAGTTGTGTTCAATAGGTTACCAGCCCAAGTTCTTCTACGTCTCCGTGTCTACATATATATGATGGATGCGCGTGGTGTAATGGTTAAAGTCATAGGAAATGGACTCGTTGCACCGAGTACAATTCCCGGACGTGGTAATTGCATTTCACTTAGCGCTAACACCCTTGGGAAAGGTATGAATCCTACTCTCCCTCCCGCTATGGATAAATAGTAGGGCAGACTGGGCTCCTTAACCTTGGTTAGGCAAACGGTGTAGGAGAAGGAAAACTCTGAATTCAAACCTGTTGAACTCCGCTTAAGAAAGTGACCTTGTGTCACATCCTGCTTGTGCGGAGGGGTTGGTAAATATATATATGATGGTTGCCCACTCGATTACAGGGGTGACAATCTATGAACTATAATTGTATATTCGCTGCTACTGTCTGCTAATGGAATCTGTAATCATTCTTAAATTCAAAAAGCCATTTAAAACGTCTGTTCTAGAGCTGGAAGATAAATTGCTTTTAGGGTTGTGGTTGTGGAAAATTGTTGAGAATTATGCTTACCGAGTTCGCAACGGAGTTTAGCTAATGAATTTTTCGATTGCCGTGATTAAAACGGTAAAGGTGAAATGAATCTGCCATAAAACAATTCACTGTCTGTCGAAACTGGGTTCATTTATTGAATTCGAGTGGAAATAAATTTATGATAGCTAAATGATGGTTTGTTAAGTTTGTCTTTCTTATTGAAAGTGTAAATATTGCTCTGTATTTAATTGCTTAATTAATTATCATACATTGAGCTCTCTTAGGGATTTGTAAAAAATCATTGTATAAATCTATAAGTGTACATCAACATGAGCATGCATTGCAGATGTACAGGAGATATTGATGATCCCAAATAGAATTATCCCCAACATACCAGTCAATTGGATACTTTTATTGATCTCTCTCTCTCTCTCTCTCTCTCTCTCTCTCTCTCTCTCTCTCTCTCTCTCTCTCATATATATATATATATATATATATATATATATATATATATATATAATGAATGGAGAATGAATGAGAAAAGTATTGGCATATGAAGGTGCTCAATGCTAAAATAGCAGAGCAGTTTTACAATCAAATATTGTATTTCAGTAAAGAAAATTTCGGGATTTACTGTTAAAACGAATGTAGAAAAAAAAACACTTTGACAACTCTCCTACATTGAGCAAACTGTTCCATAAGAATAATATTAAAATTAATTATTGTTGTATGAACAATATTTAAAAAAAATGATCGACAAGCACAATTTAAATTTTTTTAATGGAAATGACAACAACCCGAACGATAGATGCAACTGTTTTGATAAAACAAAATGCCCCTTAAATGGCAATTGTTTAACCAATAACATCGTCTATACGGCCACAATCAAGGAAAGTGAAAATAACAATGATGAAAAAAAACCATTGGTGGCACTGAAAATTATTGGAAAATAGATGGTACAACCATAATCTAAGCTTTAACAACAGAAGATATATATATATATATATATATATATATATATATATATATATATATATATATTAATTACTTTTGGGTTAATGAGCAATAGCTTACAAAAGAGATGCTGTGCAGTTATCAGTTTGTGTATGTAAATGCTTTAATATCATTTAAGAAATGTGGTTATTAATTCATGGGGGATAAAGCTTAGTTACTGTAGTAAAATTCTCGGACTGAAAACTTTTCAGTGTGCTGTCAATGATGGCCTGGTTGCAACCATCTTGTATTTTACTAAACAACCTTTCTTCTTCTTCTTCTTCTTCTTCTTCTTCTTCTTCTTCTTCTTCTTCTTCTTCTGCTTCCTGTTCCCTCTTTATGAAAAAGAAAAATGGAAATAATATATGAATAAACTTATTTTAAGATTATATATATATATATATATATATATATATATATATATATGCTATACGGTACATTGGTTTTAAAGAAGCGTGTTAGCCACTTATCGTCAAGCCAATGCTCCATGAAAGAATATCTTTTCACGCACGCTTTGTCCTGACGTTTGGGTCACACGCTGCTTTGAAACCAATGGTAACAATCGACCCTTAAATGTATTGTACTCTATAACAATTAAATACAGCTCTTATACTCGTAATCGAGTACTTTATTTTCAATTCTACAATGCTAATAAAAAAAGCCATATATATATATATATATATATATATATATATATATATATATATCCTTGTTCAATTAATGAGCTGTAAGGGAGATAAATGCGTATCCCAAGAGGCGATAACATTACTTATCCCTTGCCGCTGAGTCCACCCCTATGGTGGACAGATATTACAATTTTTTTACTATCTCGTTTGTTTTCACATCCGAGTATTTCGAAGTAAAAGATAAACATTGGATTTTCTATCCAATATCTTTTAAAATATTTTTTCTTTGATGTCTAGTCCAAAAAAAGACTTTTCTCTGTTGCGATTCACACACACACACACGCACACACACACACACACACACACACACACGCATATATATATATATATATATATATATATATATATAAGTAAACAAACAGTTTGTTTGAGATGGTGATAGCCGACAATTTTTGGGAGAATATGTGCTTAATTGAAGTCATACCTAATTTGATAATTAATTAGTTGATAATTAATGAATTAGGCTAGCATATCTGTTCAAATCTAAGGTGTAAACAAACCGAGAAAAAGTTGATCTCTGTATGTACATTTCGGCATATTATGCCTCATCAGCAGAGTTATAGACAGGAAACTGCTTTGTGTGTGATTCGAACCCTAATTATCAACTAATTAATTCTCAAATTAGGTATGACTTCAATTAAGCACATATTCTCCCAAATATATATGAATTCAAATATGATTAAATATACGGAAACACACACAGAGACATGGAAACACAAATATAATGAATAGAACTAAAATGTATTGTTTAGGAAATTTCCGTATACAAAAAATCTCTTTAAAACATTTAACATTTCAACACATTAACATAACATCACAACACGTTCACGTTTGATAAATCGAACAACAGTATCAATATCTTTTTCAGCGTTTACAAATCTTTCCAAATGTAATTGAAAATATTTGTATGATGAGGAGCGAAACGTCAGATAGAAAATAAAAACAATTTTAATTACAAATTCAGTTTCTTCTATTTCTTGAAAGAATTGAAAAATACATCGACATAAAATCAATAATCGAAAAAAACAAATAGATTAACAAAAAATGTTTTTATCCATCTAGACTTATTATAAAACTTAACTTCCTATCCTGGTAATAAAATGTGGAAGTCACTAACACCTATATAAATAGATATACATCGCTGACCAACCAATTTGAAACGAGCAACTCCTAAATCTAATTGCAAACACGGTAATCTGAACATTAGCTACATAAATGAGAGTAAACCCCCCTTGTTTCTTTCACTTTGAGGAAGCCGTCTGTTTTGGTTGGCCATTTTCATTTCATTGTAAAACTTCAATGAAAATACGAATTTGTTCGAATCAATACAACTGAATGTTTTAACACAAAAATATCATAAAATGTATTCTTAATTGTGCTTGTGCATTATTTGAATGGAACTAAATTGTTATTAAGAACACATTTTATGATATTTTCGTGTTAAAACATGCAGTTGTATTGATTACGGTGAAATGAAAATGGCCGATTTTCTTCTAAGTGAAAGAAACAAGGGGACGTTACTCGCATTTATGTAGTTAATGTAAAGATTACTGAAAACACATTAGCCAGATGCCCTCACCATAGACACACACATACCCACGCGCGGGCGTACACACGAACACACAGATGGACTGGTCACATTACCAGTACATTTTTAGCACTATCTTTTGTGATTTATCAAACATTTTGAAAACGTTTTTGAAAAATTTCTAAAAACAATTTCTTTTACAAGAATTTTGCTCCTGATGACGACCTAAGTTTGAAACTAATTGAGAACAATTCAAAAATAAAATAAAAAACAATAAATGAAATTTTCCTATTTGTCTTATTACTTTTTATTCATGTTTATATATATATATATATATATATATATATATATATATAGTTCTAAAATCCGGAGAAGAAATCTTCCTTACGACATAGAAGTTTTTTTTTAAAGTGTCGTAGTTTGCAGAGCTCAATGTGTGCTCTTATTATAAGAGTCACAGAGCAAAATTATATAAGTAAAAAATATAACAGAAGATTTAGATTTTTAGCTTTTCGCTTTTTCAGGAAGCCTAGACCAAATATCTAGTGTTCTCAATCATCAGATGCGAATAACCACATTCGCATCTGATGATTGGGAACACTAGACATTTGATCTATGCTTTCTTAAATAGGCTATAAAGCTAAAATCTAAATCTTCTGGTATATATTTTACTTATATATGGTAAGAACTTGTATATACACCTACTCTGTCAAAATTACAATGTTTTACTCATAGGAACAAAATTTATGGCAATTTACCTGATTTACGTAATTATTAATGAGTTAAATTATTACCGAAGTGTGATAAAAACGCCTGTAAAAAGAAAATAACTGTTTAATTGCTTCATTTGCAGATTATTATGGTTTCTTTATAAAATTACTAATAGGACTGATTTTAATACGCTGGAGAATAAAACCATAATATTAGAGATAAATAACACCAAATAATTATTTACTAAACCCGGTTTTGTTAAAACCAGTATGCAAATTAACCACACCATATATTATTATAAACCTTTATTTCTTAGTAAAATATAACACACATTGCAGGACTTTAGAGACATCATTAATAAATATTTATAAATATAAGATTTATTCTATATATTAATGAATTTGACTATAAGTCAAATACTCACTGATAAACTTTCCTGAGTGTATTGGCGACGTAAGTTTAGTTTTTGTTACAGACACCGAATCTCCATTATAATAAGATATAAACACTTTATACATAGTTGCAATATCAATATTTTAAGTGATAATTTATTAATAAAGTTTGCATCCATTTTAATCATTATCTCAAAAAGATCTAGCTTTACCCATATATGCCCCAACAACCCAGGCCCTTACTTAGGATAGACGGAGGGGCGGAGAGGCCCCTCCGATTAAATTAGCTAGTCACGTCAAACCCTAGCACCTATGTTATTGTCTCGTCCCGATTACCCTTTTGACAAATGTGCTAGAAGGCGGTGGCTGAGGGTCTTTCGTGTCCTGGGTTTGACGTTAAATTATATCTAGTGGTGAGGTTCCAAGTCTGGAGCTCTGAGGAGTGTGGAGTACCTCTTCATCGCCATTATTCCCGGCTCCACCCTGACGAGGAATGGTAGTATCTGTTAGGGTACCATCTATAGGTTAAATAGAAGAAAATGAATTAACAAACACATGTTTAAATAATTGAGTTTAAAAAAGAATTCAGTAACCATCAAGAATGAATAAAACAAAATGTCTTCGGCATAAAATAACCCAAGTGTTTACCATGTTGTAAAATCCCCCAATAGGTACTACCACTCCGAGTCGAGATGGAACTTGGAGGAATCCTAACGAATGGATGACTCAATAATTCCTAAGATTTCCAGAACTGTAGTAATAGCATAAGATAAAAATAACTTTGAAATTTGTGACGATCATGACTAAGCATATTTTTTTTGTTTCGGGTGGAAATAAATAAATTTAAAATTGGTATGTCCTGTGGTTGAAAAATACTTTATTTATAGAATTCATTATAAAAATGTTATGTAATGACCGCCACATGTTAATTACTAAATTTAAAAAACCTTTTGTGCCAAAACACAATTGCATCTCCTAACAACAGATGTAGCATTGTTTATTGACAAAACAAGTTAAAATGAAAATAAGAAGATGTGTCCTTTTGTACATTGGATAAAAAGGAGCAAAAGGGTCGACATCCTGTTGGTTACTAATATTTCCGGATGACTGAAAAGGAAAGTAAAATAAACAAAGTCACACGAGTTCATATGTTTTTTTTCTGTCTACTACCCTCGCAGTGGTAGTATGGACACATGGTAAGTTTAATGTTGGGGGAGGTCCAACCACGTGCGCATAGGCAAGGACAAAAATTGTCTGGTCTCAGTAACCATTATCACGAAAGCGGCAGTTTACCCCGACCTTCTTCTTCAGTATAAAGGGGAGGTGGTGCAGTGAAATATGAACTTGTTTGGGTTTGTTTTTTTTGTTTTGTTTTTTGTTGCTTTTTCTGCATCATTATATTGTTTTGGTAATTATACGTAATTACAATTGTTTTCTATTGGAGTGAAAAGTAAATACTATGTTTATAGAATTCATTATAATGATACATCACAATCATTTTAAACAGGTAAACACTTCATGCTTAGTTGCAATATCAATGTTTTAAGAGTTACTGCATTTTGTTAATACATTGGCTCTTAAAACATTGGAGTTCACAATTATTTTGAATAGGTAAACACTTCATATTTAAATGCAATATCAATGTTTTAAGAGACAATGTTTTAATAAAGTTCACAAACATTTTAAACGGGTAGATACTTTTTACTTAGTTGCAATATCAATGTTTTGCGTACCAAAGTATTAAAGTAATTCAAAACCATTGTAACCATTTTCCCAAACAAATCCAGAGATTGATCTAAAGCGCATCTTTGGTCAGATCGCCAGATCGTTCGTTCATTTAAATTAACTGGATATTTTTTGAACGGGTGATATGAACAAATTAACACTAGTAGTCATCACACCCAATCAGGTATTCTGCTAAGTGTACGATATCTGGTATCTAGTCTAAACGATTCAGCGATTTTTGTGATGAAAGAATCTATAAATACAAACTAGTAAATTCCCACAACTTATGGACTCCTGTGCTTTGAGAGCCCCCTCTGATCTATCGGCTGGTCACGCCAAGCCCTAGCTCCTATATGATTGTCCTGACCCTATTGCCCTTATGGCAAACTCTCAACCGTTTTTATCATATATGTGCTAGAAGGCGGTGGATGAGGGTCTTAGTTTACTGGGTATGACATTAAACTGCATCTAATGGTGAAACCCCAATTTTGGATCTCTGTGGAGTGTGAGGAACCCCTTTTCTCACCATTACTCTCAGATCTACCCAAACCCTGAGTTGTAGTACCTGTTAGTGTCTTATCTTTGGGTTAAATAGAATGAGTTTGAAAAACATGTTTTTAAAAAATTGATTTTTTTTTTTAAATTGAATACCCACCAACAATGAATAAAACACAACAGTTTTAGCATAAAATAACCCAACAAGGGTTGACATGCCATAACATCCAACCGACCATCACCCCAGGTGTACATAGGTACCACTTTGAGAAGCCTTGTGCTTGGTGTACGATATCTGATGACTAGCCGACATGATCCGAATATTTTTGGTCAGAGCAAGATTTTCTTTTATTCAACTGAGCAGCATCCTGTGAATGACACATTACTAGTAGCCATTACACCCAATCAGGTATTCAGCTAGGTGTACGATATTTGGTAATTAGCCTACTATACATGGTCCAGTGATTTTTGTTCTGCTATGAAAGGATTTGTAAATGAATACCAATAAAATCCTCTCCCTGTTCATCTTTTATTTACCCTGCCAACATTTTATTCCTCACAGGGGTCAATATGGACCACTTTGAGAAGCCCTCAATTAAACCATACAATCTTTTTTTTTTGTTTTTCGTTTGGCGCTATTTTATTCAGTTGCACATCAGCCACTTGTTGCATTTGCACACATGAGCACCAATTGCAGATACAAGAGAGCTGATTTGTAAAAAAAAAAAAAGAAAAAAGAAAAAAAGCTGGCGAAATGGCCAATTGTCGGTAATGGTCGGACAACGAGGGAGTCTATCCCCTTTTCGCTAGCGCTAGACTAGAGATATTGTTTTTGCTGAGGTGGAGTGCCACATCTACCTACTTTACCGCACAGATCAGATTACACAATCTGTGTTACTTAAACGCTCAGCTGGTGGAGACCGGTACCGAACCAGGCACCTTGCGATTTCTAGGCGGGTGCTCTATTAACTAGTCATTTATGAGTAAAATAGATCTATTTCAAAATTATTAGTATGAGATAGGAATAGGCGCGTAGTGGCTAACGTGCTGGACTGTGACATCGCAGTAAACGAGTTCGAACTTCAGTCGCGTAATTAAGTTTTTGTTTTGTTTTTTTGTCTGTTTGCTTTTGTTTTTGTTTTTCTGCAACGTTCTTTTGTCACTATTTTATTTAGTTGCACATCAACAACTAGTTGCAGGTTGCAGCTGCACATGAACACCAGTTGCAGACACGTCACAAATGTTCACAGTCGCCTTTCTCTGGTTAATCACCATGATAACACCGGCTGCATAAACCTCAGCTGTCACGCCCAGATCTCCCACCGTGAAAGGGTTACAAAATGACGATAACAATAAGAACTCTTGTTTTGTTTTTGTTTATTTTTTTTTTCTTTCGTTGTTTGTATAAGGCGGGTCATGTGATAGTTCCGGTTGAAAAGACGCCGGGTGTCGGTAGGTTTTCCACTCATTCTGTGACCCTTTAAAATAGGAGATAGGGGGTAGGGCAAGTGGCGGGGGGGGAGATGGATGGATAAGGGAAGGAGTAGGAGAGGGAGAAACACGAGGAGATGGTTGGATTGACAAATAATAAGGTAATTGTTAAAGATACGTTGGATTTTTTTGTCTTCTTTTTAATTGAGAACAAAAGTCTTCGTTAGAGTCAAAAGGTTCGACCATATGCTGGATGGACGCTTTGTCACGTGATTGAAATCATGGGAATTGAAAATCTCTAACAACACACACACACACACACACACACATATATATATATATATATGTGTGTGTGTGTGTGTTAATATGGAGAATATTCTTTGCTATATTCATAAGTAGAGAGTGCTCAATATCATATATAGTACTCACACACACACACACACACACACATATATATACATATATATATATATGAAGTGGAGAAACAATCTGTTTGAGATGGTGATAGCCGACAATTTTTTGGGAGATTATGTGCTTAATTGAAGACATACCTAATTTGAAAATTAATTAGTTATAATTAAATAAATCAGGCGTGCATGTCGGTTTAAATGTAAAGCGTAAAAAAATTGAGAAAAAGTCAATCTCTGTATGTACATTTCAGCTTATTAGGCTTCATCAGCAGAGTTATAGACAGGGCAGTGCTTTGTGCGTGATTCGAACCCTACCTGCATGGCTGACAGACTCTAACCATTACACTATCTGGCTTTCCAAGATTTTCTCGTTTATTTTAAACTAATATATATCGCACTTTTTTGGTTGACTTACAGAACGATAGTATGAAGTGGACAAACAATGTGTGTGAGATGGTGATAAGGGTTCGAATCTCCATATATATATATATATATATATATATATATATATATATATATATATATATTGATAATATACTTTGCTATATTCATAAGTAGAGTGCTCAATATCATTGATAGAACCTATAATCTAACCGACACACACACACACACATATATATATATATATAATTTATATTTTTTGCTTGAAGGCAATTACAATGCGTATATCGTATAAAATTCGATAATTATTGAAAATAATCATGACAAGCGAACTCGGCAAATATTGCGCCCAAAGTAAAACACCGCTGGGTTCCCGGTTCCGATTTCTGTCGGAGGGAAATCGTAAGTATACATCGCTGATGAGACTTAATAAAGTTGAAACAGCTGTACGATGTTCTATGTGGGGCGCAATATTTGCCGCGTTCGCTTGTCATGATTATTTTCAATAATTATCGAATTTTATACGATATACGTATTGTAATTGCCTTCAAGCAAAAAATATAAATAGTAATATATTTTACTCAACAATGCTTCTAAAAGCAAATTATCAAATCTCATATATATATATATATATATATATATATATATATATATATATATATATATGCATAATAGTATTGATAATATACATTGTTATATTCACAAGTAAGAGTGCTCAATATCATTGATAGAGCCTATATATGAATTTGGGTAGCGAAGACATCAGTTTCTTGTGATTTTCAAACCAAGTGAATTAAATACATTTGTATATATTTATATTGATAATATAGTTTGCTATATTTACAAGTAAAGAGTGCTCAATATCATCGATAAAACATATATATCTTGATTAGGGCAACTGTCAGTTTCTCACCTATGCGATATTCAAACTAATTCAACGAAGTACATTCGAATTTTTCATTATATATTGTTGTGATTTGCATTAAGTTTGAGGGGAATGAAGGGAGTGCTACTTTTGTTTGTATTAAGACGAGGGTTCTAATTTATAATAATAATAATAATAATAATAATAATAATAATAATAATAATGTAGATTTTTTCGTCCCTTCCCAGAATGCCACACAAACTAAACCAGCCTTCCCATCATGCCCCGAAACTTGACCACCCTTTCCATGATACACCACTCAACAGTATATAATGAAATACCAGTTTACTTAATTAGTAAAAAATTAATTCACTTGGTTTGAAAATCGCATAGGCTAGAAACTGACAGTTACCAAGCGCCGTAGGTTTTATATCTTCGCTCAAAAGTATCTGGGTTTTTTTTTGTTTGTTTAATGGCAATAATTCAGACAAAACTAATCATCGGCAAAAAACGACTTGTTCCTGGCATGCCACAATGTTTACTGAAGATGAACGCGGTAGAGTAAACACTTGGATAAGATACTCTCGCATAACTAGTCCTGACTGTGACGATAGACATTCACCCGATTCGAAACGTCAGCATTGCCTTGTGCTATTTGTGAGATGTTCCGCATATAGGTTCGGTGTTGAACTTTTGTGGAGTGAAGAACCAGGATGTTGGAATCTGCGAACGCAGGCACCCGGATGAAGGATGACTGTCTGCTTTATTAACGTGGTACGCAGCGAAGGTTGCAAAAGACCATTCTCATTCTTTGCAGGTGCGACGCTTATTGGGAAGTGGTTGAAGACTGCTGTAATATTTTTATAGGCTGTGGGTAAATAACAGAGCGGAAATACTTTGTCGGCAGACTTTTGCAGTTGGGAAATCGATTACCCTGTTGGATTGTCTTCCCTTAGATCTGGAAGAGTTATCTTCCCTCTGGGTTCCCGATTTGACCACCAGGGGTCTGTGATATTTAAGCGCCTCTCTCTCTCTCCCCCCCTCTCTCTCTCTCTTGCTTCTCGGGACTTGACTACAGTGTGTTAGACATTTATGTCTACACCCTTCTCGTGTGTGGGCTTCCGCCCCCATTACAGACACTAGTAAGTGACCTTAGTCTATGGACTCTCCATATCTAAACATATCTTTATGTAACTCTTCTTATGTATCTATGTACGTATATTATCCACTATGTATCTTGTTTCATGTATATGTACTTCATATCGTAAATGTCTCTCCATTTGCTTTTATTAAAGTCCATATTGTATGTTCAACACTCGTGTCGGGGTTGTTTGTTTCAGCCAGTTATAATATATATATAATCTTGAACCTTACAACCCGAATCTTTTTTTCTTTTTCATAATTCACTGCTACTAATATTTGTTGAAGTCTATTACAGCCATTGTCATCCTTGACGAGGGTAACCATAGCATGGCATGTCGGAACAGAAGTATCAATAGTTGACTCGCTGTTTAGCCATGTGCACCACAACACATCCACGAAATGCAGCTGCATCCCTTCAAGCCGGAAAACCAACATCGTTTCTGACAGCGCGCTGCTCGTCGGGTCACGTGACCTTCTAGCGGCGCCAAAAACGGCAGCCATTGCTTCTGCGCTGGCGAATCGAGCCGCATTATTGCCAAATCGAAGAAGCCATTTCGCCGAGCGTAAACCAATCAGAAAACGATCTTCAACCTTTCCATCCTCAACACCTTCCGATCCGAAAGAAACACGTTAAATGTAAATATACTATTCAGTTGGGTCTAAGCTCAGCAGACAGCAGGTCCCTTAACATAGTGTAATGGTTAACGAGCTAGGCTAGCAAAACATTATAAGTGAGTTTGAGTCTCACCGAGTGCTTGACACTTGTTACCATATACCAGAATTAAGCTAAGCTCAGCAAATAACAGATCCACGTGTTATTGTTAACGATCAAGCCTAGCAATATATTACAAGTGAGTTCGATTCTCACCGAGTGCTCCACACTTCTCACCTTGTGCCAGAATGAAGTAAGCTCAGCAAATAACAGATCTATTGGCATAGTGTTATGGTTAAAGAGCTTGTCTAGCAGGACATTACTAGTGAGTTCGATTCTCACCGAGTGCTTCACACTTCTTGCTATGTGCCACAATTAAGCTAAAGCTCGTCAAATAATACATCCAGTTGTGTAGTTAATGGTTTACAAGCTTGTCTAGCAGGATATTACTAGTGAGTTCGATTCTCACCGAGTGCTCAACACTTTTGGCATGTGCCAAAACTAAGCCAAGCACAGGAAATAAAATACCCCTTTGCATAGTGTGATGGCTAACGAGCTAGGCTAGCAAAACATTACAAGTGAGTTTGATTCTCACCGAGTGCTTCACACTTCTTACCATGTGCTAGAATTAACCTAAGCTCATCAATTAACATATCCAGTTGCATAGTGTTATGGTCAACGAGCTAATCTAGCAGGACATTACTATTGAATTCGATTCTCACTGAGTGCTCCCCACTTTTTGCCATGTGCCAAAACTAAGCGAAGCACAGGAAATAAAAGACCCCTTTGCATAGTGTGATGGTTAACGAGCTTGTCATTACTAGTGAGTATGAGCTTGTTAACCATTACACCACGATGGGACGCCGGGTCAATCAAGGTCGTATATCCGTGATGAAACATTTTGTGAAAATATCAAACGATTTGACAGAGTGCAGGGAAAAGGGGTGTTCATGCCTTTTTGGGAGGAATCTCTCTGGCCTCGTATTCCGTGCCAGTAATCGCCGAGACACCTCCAAATTTTCTATTTATAACGGCTGCGAAATAACTGTGATGTTTTATTGATTGGTACATTCAAGACCTTCAAGAGACACCTAATAACTTTGTCTGAATCAATAACAACAAGATTAAACGACAGGAATCATATATATATATATATACACACACACACACACACACACATATATATATATATATATATATATATAAAGAAAGGAAATGAATCCGACGGTATGAGTATATATAAAAATATGAAAACACCACAAAATGCTGTTAAAGTGAAAACATTTTATAACTTCGCTGATATTGAACAATATTTCGATTTTATGAAAATCGTCATCAGAGCTTGTTTATACTCCGTGTTGTTAAGAGCGGAGACAAAAGTCTTATGAGTTCAAAACAACATCAAGGTTTTTGTTTTGGATCTTCAGGGTTAAATCCACAGTTAATCAATATATGATTAATTAAATCCACTGAATTAATTAAATCCACTGAATTAATCAATATATTAATTAATTACAGCTGACTGCGGGGTCATGAACTTCCGCAATTAGCTGTAATTAATCAATATATTGATTAATTCAGTGGATTTAACCCTGAATATCCTTTTGGTAAAACTCGAGTAGGTTATTTCTGTACACACACTATATATATATATATGGGAAATCAGTCCGACAGTATGTGGAAAAATATAGAAAAACATTAAGTGTTCCAAAGGATGAATATTTATTCTGTATGGTAATGTTAATGTTATAACGTTTCGGTTTTATCAACCTTCTTTTGGGTACATGGGGAACTCTTGTGGTATAAGCAAGGTGAGGCTATGAAGTATTAACATTGTGTGAATAAAAAAAATTATTATCAGTTTAATTCTTACTGCATAGGAAGCGAGTATATTCGGTTCTTGTGAATATGCACTGAATTATTAACTCTTTGCCTACTAAAGTTCCCCACGGCTGTACCCAATTGTCTTGGTATATTTCAAAGTTTACTATCTAGTCACCTCAGAATCTCAAATAATATATTCAAATAAAGACCTCTTATTGTTGTAATCTGAGTCCTTCTGCTCAATTATAATGAACCATCAGTTTTTTGTACTTAGTGGTGGGAGACGTGTTGTGAGTTGTAGGCAAAAAGTTAAGAAGATATCTCTTGCTGTCACTTGACCTCTTATGAAGATCTTCCCTAGTTCTGGCGGGAAAAAAACTTGCATAGATTAAACAGCACCAATAACAATGGTTTTAACACTTGAAAAGATATTTGTTTTAAGCGTCACGCTTTTTAGCCAATCACAAGAATGAATAAAAATTTGTTCAAGATTTTAAAAATGAAACCAAACGACGCATCAGTGATTATTGAACAGTCTAAAAGGCAAACAGATAAAAAAAATTCAGCCTTTTCTTAAAAAGAAAAAAGAAAAAGAAACGAATAAAACATATTAATACATAAAAAAAACAATAGTATTAAAAATCGTCACAGATCACAACGCACTTTTCTCTATTTTTTAAGGAAGAATTAACACCGTTTCAACTAAAATGGACACACAAACTGAATTAGAAAAAATTATTTAATTACAAAAATAAATAAATAAAATATTAAAAAAAAGAAAGAAGAATTGTTGTAGAAAGGGGATGGAATACCAATGGAGTACGTTTACTGGTTTGGTTTGGTTTGGTTTCTTTGTTTAATGGCATATCAACATTCGTGGGTTATTTAATACCAATTCCATTTTTAGGGTGGTCTGCAAAGTTATCTTCCCAAGATACACAAAAGAGGTGTCCTGCATCCACTGTGTAAATTATTTGTATTCGATAGGAATATTTGACAACATATAGCTGTTTGCAAACAATTTATTTTCCACAAAAGCGGAAATAAATAAAACAGCGAACATTAAAAGTTTTATATTCAAACATTTACAAATGATTCAAGTTTCGGCATTAAACAATTCATAAGATAGATAGAGTTAAAATTTCAAAACAACAGCACCTCACCCATTATTTAAACTTGTATTTAAAAAAAAAATTGTAAACTGTCATTTATCTTTATTCTTTTCCTTAACAGGACCTAAATTTTCATCTAAAAATTTTTCCAATGAATTTTAAAATTATCACACTAACATAAATCCCGTTAGAAATAACACATCTTTCATCTTTAAGAGAAAAAAAAAAGGCAAAAATGTGCCATTTTGACAAATACAGATTATAATTTATAGAATTCTCCCATTTTAAAAACAATTTTTTTTTAATGCGATTTCTTAAAATCCTTCTCTTCATAATATAAGAATTACATTAAGTTACATTCTTTTTTTTTCTGAGTTTTTTAATTTTAATTCAGTGGGGGGGGGGGGTAAACATGAAACTTTGGCGATACCTACCCATAAGCCTTTAAAAAAAACTAAACCAAATGAAACCAATGAAACACGTCGAATACCCTGCAGTGTTAAACACTTCCTCATAAAATGTGGAGCTTTTGCTCTCATTAGAAAACGCTTTTTTTACCGCAAATAATATGAAAGATCTACTTGAAAATATCAACGTAGATGACATTCTGTCCTTTTTGAGAGAAACTAAAATCATACCAAAAGATATACCTGTAAAATCGATCAATACCATTCAAAAGTAAATCCTCAACACGGTGCCCAACAATGCTAATACACCGTTAAAACCGTTCACTACAAAAGTGTAAATATTGACGCACGACAAATATTATTCCCAAACAACTAGGCATAAAATAACCAGACCAGTTGATATGCCGTTAAAATCCATCCACAAACTAAACCAAACCTGTTATCGGAAGTCTAAACACGAATATCGATATATATTAGTCTTACCCCAGACGAGTTGATATGCCGTTAAAATCCATAAACAAACTAAACCAAACACAAGTCTAGACACGAATATCGATCGAGAGAATAATGGAGGCAGGCGAGCTACTGATGTGTCCACCTATGCGCACCCAAAATATTAGTGTTAGGAATTTGCGGTTGGAATTGTTGATTTTTCAATAGTTTTATGCAGCAGTAAACAATGTTTTGTGCAAATCCAGTTAATCAGTGGACGAATGAACTGGAATGGAAAATTCAAATAACAAAAATTAGAGCGGGAAAATTGTGAAATGGCGGCAAGTTATGTCCTTAGTGGCGGGAGAAGCCAACATTTTTTTCCAGTCGGACCAGCAATAACAATCAGAGCAGAAGAAAGACAGAGCGTGGTCATTCTGAATCTATGGAAGCCGAAAGGGACAAAAATATGTGAGCTTGGGAATTTCAAATAACCAAAGAAAGCGATAAGGCTAAAAATACATTATACTATAAAGAGAGTCCTGTTGCGTAATGATGATCGAAATAGGCGACACAAGTTCGAATCCTGGACGAGGCTGGTTGCATTTTTCACCCATGCAGAAAACGCACCATTAACATTCATCGACACTTGCTGACAAAACAGTATAAAAGACTAGCATTGACAAGTCTAAACTTTGTCTGGACGTCTTGTCATCAGCGTAGACATTTAATCTAGACGTCTAGACATCATCACTTTATTATATAAGCTGCTCAGCTGTGCACACGTCTAGACAGTAAATCTAGACGTCCAGACATCATCACTTTATTATATAAATTGCTCAGTTGTGTACACACCTAGACATCTAATCTAGACGTCTAGACATTATCACTTTATTATATAAGCAGCTCAGCTGTGCACACGTCTAGACAGTAATCTAAACGTCTAGACATCATCACTTCATTATATAAAATGCTTAACTGTGCTCTCGTCTAGACAGTAATCTAGATATCAAGACATTATTACTTTATACATAGGTTGCTCAGCTGTGCACCCATCTAGACAGTAATCTAGACATCTAGACCTGTGCACCCATCTAGACGATAATCTAGACGTCTAGACATCATTTTATTATATAAGATGCTTAGCTGTGCACATGTCTTCATGTAAATTTTTTAAAATTTGATTTAAAATCTGAAAATATATCAGATGTGTGATGTTATGTCAGACTAATGCACCATTGTAAGTGAGTACAGTTCTTATTGGCTCGCTCATATTTTTGGCCTTGTGCCAAGATATGTCAAGATAAGTAAACAACTAGGCATTCACCAAATAATTCTTCAGTCACTTTTTTGGTGCGTTTATGGGTGACGAAAATGTAACAAGAAAAAGTAAAAACATAGGATTCATCGACCTGAGTTCAATTTCTGGATGAAACCACCATTCACATAGTGCTAATACCATTGGGAAAGGTATGAATCCAACTATTCTCCCTCCAGCTATGGGTAAATAGTAAGGCAAATTTAAGTCTTTAACCATGATTAGGCAACCAGTCTAGGAGAAGGAAAACTCTGAATTCAAACCTCTTAAATCTCCGCTTAGTGTAGTCACTACTAGAATAGGCACAGTCATACTTAGTGATCTATTTCAATAAAAAAAAAACGGTATGAATGCAGAATAGCACACAAGAGATAATATGATTAGAATCACATTTTACGTATAAATAGCATTAGATTACTGAAACTCTCGAAGTAGACTAACCCTAACCCTAACCCTAATACTAACCCTAACACTAAAACTAACCCTAACCCTGGCGTTTCAAAGGTTTCGGGGTTTTCCATGAAATGTAATAAAAGGTAATGCTTTTTATACCTAAAAAGTAAAAGAAAGTAAAGTCGTTGGGGCGGCCTAATGTCGGTATGAGCCATACAGTGAGGGAGTCTATCACCTTTTCACTAGCGCTAGACCAAGGAGATTGTTTTTTGCGTCTGAGGTGGAAGCACCACACCTACCATCAGCTCCTTACTTTACCGCACAGATCCCTGTGCTACTCATATGCTGAGTTGGCGAGGGTCGGTATCGAACTAGGAACCTCATGTTTTCTAGCCGAACGCTTTTATACATAATCTAATGATATTATCTCTTGCGTGCTATACTGCGTTAGTACCTAAATGTCAATTGTGAGAAAGGGTGTAGTTAGTTACTAAGATTTTCTTGGTCAGGCACTTTTGTAATCACCCATTTCAGTCCTGACCAAGTTCACGATTGCTTAACTTTTAGTCTATAGCGGGAACCGACTCTTTTAGCATGACATGACCGATAAAAAGAAAAGAGAAAATAGAAATTAAAACATGACAAGTATGAGGTATCCAGTGAGGATCGAACTCCCAATTCAGTAGCAATGGATGTGCGAGATTAGCTCGTTAACCATTGCATCACGATGGAACGCCCAAGAAGAAAAAGATGTTAAACGTTTAGGGGAACAAGAGAAACTGCGACAAAATAGACGTTGGTTTACAATAGCAGTTAAATGTCCAGACGAGCATGAAGTGCAACGCGTCGTCCATTCAAATGCTCATGTTTCCGATTCACGTGACATCCGGTCATGCGCAAAGCCAATTTTGAATCTGATTCGAACACATTCCTTGTCTGTCCGCAACCCAAAAACACTTATCAATCGACCGCTCTTTACTACGCCCCCCCCCCCGCCCTTCCCCACCACCCCATAATTTTTATTTTTATTTCTTTGTTTGTTTGTTTCTTTTTTTTTTTTGGTGAGACTCCATTTTTATCTTTGCCCTTCAAACTTTGAGCCATTCCCCTTTTCATTCGATTTCCTTTTATATTTCATTTGCTGATTTGTGGAAAGCGTGTGGGCTATCTGTGTGCATACGTGTATGTATATATGCGTATGTGAGTGTGTACGGGTATTTATTGTGTACGTCTACATTTGTGCATTTATATGTATGTATGTATGCATTAGAGTCATTTGAGGGCTCATGAGAGGAAAGGTTCTGGTGGTGGAGTTATAGGATTGTGAGGTACGGCAATGATCTGTAAAGATTATGCTATTGCTATGCTATGTCTTGTATGTAGAAAATAGAAAAACAAAATATTCCAAGAAGATAAATTTATTCTACATGGTGAAGTCAGCGTTAAAACGTTTCGGTTTTTATCAAACCTTCATCAGGACATTAAGATGGAATATGATGTATGTATTTATGATGTATGTATCTATGTATGAAGTATATACGTATGTATGTATGCGTACGTACGCGTGGAAAAGTATGTTTTCCTTTTATTTGGAGTGGAAGGACACTTATATTTTTTCTTTTCTTTTCTTTTCTTTCTTCTTCTTTCTTTCTTTTTTCTTTCTTTCTTTCTTTCGTTCTTTCTTTCTTCTTTTGTTCTTTCTTTTGTTCTTTCTTTCTTTCTTTCTTTTCGTTTCTTTCTTTCTTTCTTTCTTTTCTTGTTCTTTCTTTCTTTCTTTCTTTCGTTCTTTTCTTTTTCTTTCGTTTCTTTCTTTTTTCTTTCTTTCGTTCTTTCTTTTTTGTTCTTTCTTTTTTCTTTCTTTCTTTCTTTCTTTCCTTTTCTTTCTTTTTCTTGTTCTTTCTTTCTTCTTTCTTCTCTTTCGTTCTTTCTTCTTTCTTTCTTTCTTTCGGTTCTTTCGTTCTTTCTTTCTTTCGTTCTTTTTCTTTCGTTCTTTCTTTCTTTCTTCTTTTTTCTTTTTTTTCTTTCTTTCTTTTCTTTCTTTCTTTCTTTCTTTCATTCTTTCTTCGTTCTTTCTTCTTCTCTTTCTTAGTAATTGCGCTGGGGTTGCCTTTCTCTGTTGGGTCTCTTTCTGTTAGTGTAGTTATTTCTTTGTCATTGTCAATTCATGGGTACTTCCGTTTTTGTGGCATTGTTCAGTTGGCTGGGCATTTTTTGTGGATAGACGTAAAATTATTTTTAATCAGATCCAGTTATGCCATCAATGGCCTGGTGTTTTCCAATTATGTCCTTTCTGAGTACTTGAACTTTTAGCGTGATTATATGAAAGTCTTGGCTTATTAAGTTATATATTATTATTATTTTTATTTAATTATTGACTTGATAGTTTATAAAGATTTTAGTCTTATGTTATTTTTTCAGCAATGTGCGTACAATAGAATGATTGATCATGGTCTAAGTCAATGAACACAAAAGTATATGTAAGTTTTTTCTTAATAATTGGTTTTGTGTAAGGAATTACTTGGTGTCGGTATATTTATTAAATAAATACTTATGATATTTACTATGCGTTAGTTAATTAATTAACACTATTTTAAAAGGAAAATTTCATCTATTGTAGTTATGTGGACATGATATGAATTTTAATGGTTTTTTCTATTTTACATGTTTAATCTTTTTTTTTATTTCTTCACGAAAATTCATGATTTTAAGTTTATTCATAATGGTTGAATAAACAGACTTGTTGTTTATGCATAACAAATGGCAGAGCGTTTATGGTTTTTAATTCTAGGCTTGACGATATATGTGATTACTCTAGTATTTTTTACACGAGGCATCGCTGAAGTAAAATAGTAAGTGTAATATATTTTTTAAAAACAAGTGGGTGGTGTGGTGAGGTATGTGATCAGAAATTATGAGATTATAGGTTTTAGGGGAATTGCGCCAGAGAGAGAGATAGTTTTTTAGAATTATTTTAGAGATCACTTGTGGGATTAGAGATTGCATAGATCACACGGCCACGGGATTTGTTGAAAGCAAGAATTATTGTAAGTAAGTAAAGTACGTCGGGGTGGTGGCCTAAATAGTTCGGTATCAGACAAGTAGAGAGAGAGATGTATATCCATATATGTCGAACTAGTGCTATAGACAAGGAGATTTTGATCTTTTTTCTGAGGTGGCACGCGCACATTGCCATTCAGCTTCCTTATTTAGCATAGTGCTCTGTGTACTTTGTAAGAAACAGTGGGGGAGTAGAACGGTATCAGGAACTTAGACACGTTGTGGTTGTTATAGCGGGTCATTCTACTCGTTGTGTGAACTAACCCGGCTCTCATTTGAAGTAATTTGCATACAATTTGGCGGTATTAATGTTTTGATTAAACTGACGTTGAACTTTAAGAAGAGATATGGAAAAAGCATCTTCTTCGAAAAAGAGTTCCTACGTAAAAAGACTGATTGTTGTTTGGGTGGGGAGTAGAAATTCAAAGGAAGAAACAACGTGAGGAACGAGGAAGAAAGGAACGCAGAGATAGAGATTTTTTTTTTATCATACTATTTTTTAATTCATAAAGTCAGGTTTTATCAAATCAAAACATTAATTCGATGCTGCTGGACAGTGGATAAGGATGTATGTAGGTTTGATGACAATTACGAAGCTATTTGCACGATATAAGAATGTAAGAGAGCGAGAGAGTGATGAAAAGAGTGTTTAGGAGTTACAGGTAGCCGGTAGAGTGCTGTTTCTGGCTAGAGTACCCGATATACAGGTATGTCTGATATGTGGGTTGTATAGCCGCGCTACTTAAACAAAGGACAAAGCACTAATACTGGGTGTATAAGGTGAAGTCATAGCGTGATGAATCTGTAGCAGGCATAGGTAGAAAAGTCGGTGAGGAACAGCTTAGGATGGCGAGATGTAGGCGCAGTAGAAAGAAGGAACGAGTCACAGAAACACTCAGGAGTTGGTCGCAATGAGAGGCGTAAAAAAATATGGTTATTATCGGTATTAGGTCTGAGGTCAAGTAGAGTTGAGCAGGAGAAGGGCTGTGAATTTTGGATTACAATCGACCTAGTTGTACGGGGATGACGCCAGAGTTAGGTGAAATAATACAAACAAAAAAGTCGCAGGATATGGGCTCGAGTGAGGCAGGAACCAGATTCTCCTTAGGCAGCGGTCTCAGAGGCTAGCGAATTCGGAGCCGCTAGCAGAAAGACTTTTACCTCTACTAAGCTAAACATATTCTTTATTATTGCCTTCTCTTACATGGTCGCCGCCAAGCACAATCATTATTTTTTCACGTCGGCCTTGGATTATTTACAATCTAAACAATGGTTCTTCTAAAATATTTCTAAAAACTTTTTTCTTTTTATCCTCTCTTTCTCCTGTGCAATTTAAACCTAAATCATAATAATAAACAAAACATACTATAAATATTGTTTTAAAAAAACTTAATTTTTTATGTTTACAGCATCCTGTAAAAATATAGAGTTATTCACGAATATATATATTGCTCAAAACTTAGAATAAAACCATAAAGTCTCTGCATTTGGTTGTTGAAAAAAACAAGTCTGTTTTTTTCTTTAGTATGAGAATATAATTAAAACATGGATTTCTGAAGAAAAAAAAAAGATTAAACAGTGAAAGAAGAAAACATTAGCACAATCAATAGATGGAAATTTCGCTTTTAAATGGTTATAATTAAAACGGCATTGTTAGATCGTACAAAGTTTATTTAAATAAACGCAGATTTTTACAATAACAAAAAAATAAAGAAAAAAAAAACCACAAACAATTATTACTTTTTTGTGTTCATTGTGTGAGACATATGTCAATATTATTATTGACGATTAGCGGCAACCAGCAAACAATTGGCTGAAAAATAGACTGAACATAAAACCTTTAAGGACTATAAGTCAATAATAATAAAATAATAATAATAATATAATAATAGACAGTAAATTACGCTTAAATCAGTACTACAAGAAAGTAGCAATTGGAAAACACCAGGCCATGATGGCATACATGGATTTCTGATTAAAATATTTACGTCTATCCAGAAAATGGCGAGCAACTGAACAGATGCCTACAAAAACGGAAGTAACCGCGAATGGATGAAAAGAAATAACTACACTAATCCAGAAAGACCTCAAAAA
Source organism: Doryteuthis pealeii (assembly GCA_023376005.1). Classification (NCBI taxonomy): domain Eukaryota; kingdom Metazoa; phylum Mollusca; class Cephalopoda; order Myopsida; family Loliginidae; genus Doryteuthis; species Doryteuthis pealeii. The sequence continues at coordinate 78,855,102 of CM042160.1, forward strand.
GGCAATGTCACGCAGCAATTATAGACAATAACTTGTCTACCCATGATGTGGAAATTTTGACTGCTGATAAAGAAGAGAATATCTATATATTGCCAATAATTGGCGGAAACTTCTCTCCAGAAGAACAGAAAGGAATGGTCGGCAAGGGAAAAAGAAGGAACAGAGACTGTACGCTCTCTATTGTACAATCATTCTTAGAAGTAAGAGAAAATAAACGGAAATATTGCAATGGCCTGGATCGATTAGACAGAAAACCTATGACATGGTCCCACATAGTATATAGAATGCCTACAAATGTAGAAAATTTCACAACATCATAAAACTTCATTTTAAAAACCATGGAAAACTGGCGAGTTCAATTAAAAGCGGGAAAACAATCCTAGGCAGAAGTAAAAATCGAAAGGGTATCTTTCCAAGGAAACTCTTATTCAACTACTGTTCATTATAGCAATGATGCCTCTCAGTCATATACTTAAAAAGATGGACAGGGGGATACAAATTCACATAGAACACAAGAGAAGATAAACCGCTTATGTACATGGATGACATGAAAATTTTGCAAAAAAATGAAAAGAATTAGAACCGTGGTACAAATATTAAAATATATAGCCAAGATATAGGAATGGAATTTGGAATTGAAAAATGTGCCATGCTTAGTAATGAACAGGGCGAAGAAAAATGAAATGAATGGAATACACTGCCAAATCAGGAACTGATAAAAATCACTTTGGTGAAAATGAAAGTTACAAATACTTAGGAATTTAGAAGCGGACATATTAAGCAAACAGAAATGAAAGGAAAATTAAAAAAGAATATCTCTGGAAATAGAAAACTTCTCTAGAAAAAAACTTAAAATGCAGAAATCTGATCAAGAGGATAATACTGGGGCCGTCCTCATTTATAAATACTCAGGACCATTCTTAAAATGGACAAAGAGAAACGTCAAGACAGATAGGCTAGAAGAAAGTTATGACATGCGACAGCTCTCAACCTAGAGACGATAGAGATAGATTATATGTGTCAAGAAAGGAAGGGGAAGAGGTCGTGCCAACATAGAGGGCTGCGGTAGAAACACTATGCCAACAACTTGAGGATTAGACAAAAAGGAGCAAAGACAGATTACTTATGGCGGCGACAATAGATAGAGAGTGACAGATGGACAAACAGAAAAACAACAAAGACTAGAAAACAAAATGGGAAGAAAACACTATATGGACCTTAAACGACAAATCGAAAGAGGTTGACATCAAAAAGACTTGGACATGGTTAAGAAAAGGAAACCTCAAAAGAGAACAGAATCATTAATAATCTGCACCAAAAAATGCCTATAGGACAAACTATATCAAAGCCAAATTGATAAGACCCACAAAAAGTAAAATGTAGATGTGCGGTAATAGAGATGAGATGTAACCATATACTAATATGAATGTAGCAACTAGCACAACGTGAAGTACAAAACTAGACACGACTGGTTGGTAAGGTTGATCCAGACTGGGAATTATGCAAAAAATTTAATTTTGACTCTACAGACAAAATGGTATATTGCAGAAACCAGAATCTTCGTTTTGAGAATGAAACGCATAAAATTCTCTGGGAACTTTGAAATAAAACGAGATACCTTATTCGCAGAAGACCAGACATAGTGTTTATTAACGAAAAAGAAGAACTGTGCAACTGGTGGATTTTGCAGTTCGCAGATTAGCAGGGTGAAGCTAGAGGAAAATAAAAAATGCAAGTTATGGGCCTTGCAGAGAACTGAAAAAGTTATGGAAATATGAAAGTGAAAGTGATACCAATTGTAGTTGGTGCAGCTTGGAACAATCAAAAGGATTGGGAAAAGGTCTGGAAGTTTGGAAATCAGAGGAAGGATTGATACATTCAGAACACTGTACTGCTGAATCTGCCAGAATACTCAGAGGAATCCTGAGACCGACGGAGACTTGCTGTCACTTGCCGATTCGGCAGTTGAAAGACAATCTCAGCTAATGCTGATGTGAAAACTCAAAAGGTGCAATAATAATAGTAATAATTAAGAATACTCAGGACATTCTTAAAATGGACAAAAGAAGAACTCAGACAGATTGACTCAAGAACGAAGAAAACTAATGAATGCACAGGCTCTCCACCGCAGATACGATAGAGATAGGTTATATGTGTCAAGAAAAGGGGGAAGTGTGCAACATAGAGGAGTGCGTAGAAACCACTATCCAACACTGAGAGACTACACAAAAAGAAAAGACGATTACTTATGGTGGCCAAAATAGTAGAGTGACAGAATGGACAAACAGAAAAACAACAAAGACTAGAAACAAAAATGGGGAAGAAAACAACTATATGGAACTTCAGAACGACACATCAGAGAGAGGTGGCATGAAAAAACCTGGATGTGGTTTAAGGAAAAAGGAACTTTAATAAGAGAAACTGAATAATAATAATTGCTGCAATAGCAATAAGCATAAGGCAAACTATAGGTCATAAGCAAAATTGATAAGACCAACAAATAAGTAAATGAATAAGTGTGGTAATAGAGTGGAGATGTAAACTTGCAGTCTTTGCAGTCACTTCAGTCACTCAAGTGAACGACAGTGAAGAGCATCAGCTAATGTGGATGTGAAACTCAAAAGGGGTAATAATAAGTAATATAATGAATATTAATAATAAAATATAATAATAATAGAAATAAGGAAGACCAAGAATCGAGAGGCATCTCAACGCAGCATGTTAAGATCAAGCTGGAATACTTCAGAAAATCCTGGAGACCTGAGGAGACTTGCCGTCATACTCAGTCTCCAGTGCACAAATCAGAAGAATTGGACCAATCAGACAACGCATTGTTGAGATGGCTAGAATCTCATAAGATTCCGAAGACTTGAGTAGACTTGTTTCATACCAAGACTCCAGCTAACGTTAGTGTGATAATATATAATAATAATAATAATAATAATAATATATAATAATAATAATGAAGAATATTATTATTATTATTAATTATATATTATTATTATTATTATGAANTCTGTCTTTCTTTTCTTTAGTTTTTCTTTCTTTCGTTTCTTCTTTCTTTCTTTCCTACTTCGTGTTTTTTCTTTCTTTTCTTATGATTTTTATTTTTGGTCTTACATTCTATCTTCCTTCCTTGGATTCTCGTTTATTGCATTTTTTCTTCTTCTGTCTTCTTCCATTCTCGTCTTTCTTTCTAAATTTTTCTTCTTATAATATCTATATTTTTCCTCTTCTTCTTTTATTTCATTTTCATAGATTTCTCTTCTTTCTTTATGCCTTAAAATATTTATGCTTTTTTCTTTCTTTTCTTTCTTCTTTCTTTCTTCTTTCTTTCTTTAATTTTCTTCTTCTTTTCTCTTTGTTCGCCTTCATTCTTGTTTGGTTTTATTTTATCTCCCTTCTTTTTCTGAGCTCATTTCTTTCATCTTCTTGAGTCCGCCCATGGGTGTAATGGCTAAATGAACTGGCTCCCGTCTGACGTCATGTAAAAGGTTGGTTGAACCCAGTCGAGCGCCATCGACGTTTCTTTTTCGGGAAAGGTACTAACCCTTCAATCCCTCCGGTTAATTAGGTTAAATAGGTTAACACAGTACTACTGTTCTTCTACAAAGGTCTGGCATTTGGCACATTAAATAACACACGTAAGGTTGATGTGCCCCTAAACAAAGAAATAACATATTTTTCTTGCTACTTCTCTAGACCTTTTTCGTTTTTAATAGAATCTTGTGCCTCTTCCTTCCTGTTTCTTTCTGCTTCTTCTTCCTTCATCTTTTTTCTTCTTCTTTTTTCTCCTTCTCTTCCTTCTTCTTTCTTTTTTCTATTTCCTTCTCCTTATTTCTTATGATGATCTTGCTCTTCCTGGTATTTCAATTTTTTCTCCCTTTTCCGCCCGCCTAGATTTTTGAATGTTCTTCTTTTCAATCATTTTGTATCTTCTTATCTACTCTTTTCTTTTCTTTATCTCCGTTCCTTCCATTTCTTTCTCTTTTCTTACTTTCTTCTTTAATTTTCTCTTTATCACAAAGTATGTATGTTTTCTTTCGTTTCTTTCTCTCTTTATTTCTTTCCGTTTCTTTTATTTTAATTTTTTCTTCTTTCCTTTTATTAATTATGATTTTCTTATCTCCTCTTTCTTTCCCTCTTTTCTTTTCCATTCCTTATTCTGTCTTTTTTTCTTCTTCCCTTTTAATTTTTTTCTTTATTCTTTTAAATTTTCGCTTATTTCTTTAATTTTACGTCTTCTTTTCCTCCTTTTCTTTCTTTTGGGTCTCCTTTATTTTCTTTCATATTTTTATTTATTTTATTATTTCAATTCTCTGTACATCTTTCCTTCTTCTCTTCTTCTTCCTTCCTTTCTTCTTTGTCTTTCTTCCTTTGTCTCCTAATTTTCTTTCATAACTTATTACTGCTCCCCTTTTCCTGTCTCCAAATACAAAATATATTCTGGCTCCCTTCACTCTTTTCGATTTTATTATTTTATTCTTTTCACGATCGCCACCCCCCCGCTCTAAACAGACTATACCATAGAACCACCCCCCCATATCTATTGTATTCTCCAAACTCCGTCTGAAAGTAGCGCGAAACTTCCGTGTCACTATATGATCAGTAACTTCACCAACGGCACAAACTCATAATACCTACAATTGGACAAATCTCTATAATTCAATATCCGTCGCGACTCGTACGGAATCGCGAACATGTTCATCCCGCTTCTATTTTTCTTGATGCCGCTTCCTTTCTTGCAGGACCCGACTAACGAACTCCATTTTCGCAAGATTTCTTCCCATTCTTTCCAAACAAATGCACCAAATAGAAAACCAAAATTCTTCCTTTATATCATGCTCTCTCTCTCTCTCTCTCTACCTCTCTCTCTATCGTCTCTCTTCTCTCGATACTCTCTCTCTCTCCTTCTTATTTTATTGCGATTTGTTACTGAGGATATCCCAACATTAATGTCTCTACAACGTCCTATAAACTCACACTTCAAGCACTCACCTGCTCGAACTTCTCGACCTTATACTAAGGCTCACCTGCCGTATTTTTAATGCCTATATAAATAACACCATAAAATAAAATTAAGATCTAGAGAATTGATCTGTCGCTAGAGTGCAGGAGCTGAACACGTAGGTGGGCGCTCCACCTTCCAGCAAAAAATCTCGCCTAGGTACCCCAAACAACGAAAGGTGCCTACCTAAAGGTAAAAAGGGCTGGGTCGGGGATCTGCTCGTTCTTTTATAGGCGCAGTTTTAATCGCAAACAACAAAATACGGAGTGAATCTCGTTTCTTTCTGACCCGATGTTGGCCGGCAAAGTCAGTTTATCTGTGGGCCCCAAGTTGTCAGGTCTCCCGACCAGTCTCGTGGTCCTCTTTTCGCAGCGGGAGCTGCTCCGCGAACGGTCGTGCTCCTCTGGTCACCAGCGGGTTCTCCGTCATTTCTCGGGACCCCCCTCGCCTTTGGACTGCTGGAGCCCGCTTTTTTCTTATCCATACCTTTTGTTTTAATTTCATACGGTCACTGCGTTTTTAATCAATCAATTTAATACCCAGCACTAAACTACGAGGCGTGTCTAACTTATGTATCTGCCATTTACGTCTCCAATATTAAAGCCCGATTACCGGCGTCAGTCGGTCGTAGACGCTTCGGCTCATAGAAACCACAAATCTCTCTCTTTATTATTTATTATTATAACAGTTATTTCAGTGAACCTTTTGTAGGGGCTCCATGTACCATTGCTATCACCACCATCTAGTTGCTTATGGCAAGATCCATGTATTTGTCCAGTTTTTAGCCTTCTTTTATTTTCTCTCTATGGTCAGCTGGAATGGTATCGATTAGATGACAAGTTCTTATTTTCTTGTTAATTAACAGTAAGTCTTGTCTTCATGCCGGCATTGGGTGATCCCATTTGTATCTCAAAATCCCAATTAATTTTATGCGTCTCGTTTTCTAGTTTGTGAATATACCATTTGTCAGCATGATCAAAATTAATCTCTTGCACGATTCCCAGTGGATAACGTTACCCACCCCGTCATACCTGCTCCTGTATTATTTTTGTGTCAGTTTGCTTGATTCGCTGATGGTTGATCAGTAAAACGAGTGTCACGGATTAAGGACATCAACGGTGATGTGTCCAATTCTTTTGTATATCAGATCATTTAAAAAGTGTGGTTGGTCGTCATACACTAAGCTTCATCACTGTAAACAAAATCCTTCGTGTAGACAGTCCAGCTGTTTACATCTTTAACTGAACTGCTCGGCCATCATACGTCGTCCGTGATTAGAGCTCCAACAACAACAACAACAACGACAACAACAAAAACTAATACTACTACTTATAATAATAATAATAATAATAATAATACAAGGTCGCAAGTCTGGGGCATCCAGTGAGGATCAAACTCGCTATTCAGTAGTAATGGATCAGTGGGACTAGTTTGCTAACCATTACCAACGGTGAGACGGCCGTAATACCAAATCTGTTCACCCGAGTAGTATGTGATACAAGGTCGCAATAAATAAATAAATAAAGAAGAAAGAAAGAAAGAAAGAAGAAAGATTAAAATAAAAAGAAGAATATATCACAAATAATAAATAAATAAAGAAAGAAAGAAAGAAAGAAAGAAGAAAGAAAGAGAAAGAAGGAAGAAAGAAAGATTAGAATAAAAAGAAGAAATATATCAAATAAATAAATAAATAAAGAGAAAGAAGAAAGAAGAAAGAAAATAAAAGAAAATATATAAATATAAATAAAGAAAGAAAGAAAGATAGAAAGAAAGAAAGAAAGAAAAGAAGAAGGAAGAAAGATTAAAATAAAAAGAAGAATATATTTCAAATAAAGAAAGAAAGATAGAAAGAATGAATGAATGAATGAAATATCAAAATAAAAAGAAGAAAATAGCACAAAGAGAAGGAAAGCAGGTAAGAAAAAAAGGAAAGAAAGAGTGAAAGAAAGAGTAAAATAAAAAGAAGAAAATGGTACAAAAAAAAAAAAAAAAGGGAAATGAAAGAAAACAATAAAAGTGGGAAAGAAGATAAAAATGACAACGAAAATGTGAAAGAAAATGAAAAAAGAAAAAGAATATGAAAGAAAGAAGGAGAATTGGACCATTGAGGGGTGTTCAAACAACAACAACAACAACAACAATAATATAATAATAATACAATAATAATAAAATAATAATATCAGTGATGTCCGATGGCTTAATTGAGAGTTGGCGGGATGTTCCTAATTATGTTGCAATGAACAAGAATCTAAGATGCGCCACCTAGTGGCCGTTCGGGGAGTTACAACGAGAAAAACAACAAATGATTTTAATCTCTTCGTTTACAAGCGACCCAAAAGCCCTCGGCCACAGACTAGCCCCACCCAGCAAAGCCCAACCCTTTCGCTGACCACTGACGGCTTATTCACTACACCAACCGAGAATACAATTCCTCGTCACTCGTAAATGATGCTCTCGTATTCGTGTCAGGCATGGAGTTTTATTTTCATCTATTTTATCTTTATTCTTTTTATTTTATTTTTTATTATATCTTTATCTTGTTCGTTCCACTAATCACGCCCGTCACGCCCAACGCCGCCGCTTCTGTCGCCTATCTGACGTTGGTTTCAATTCCGACGACAGACAAACTGAAAATCTCCGGGGACACCGACCGAGAAAGAAGAGATCGTCAAATTCATTTTAGGGGAAAGGTTTGGAAAATCTAGATTGACGTCCGGGAAAGCGAGGACATTAGCCAGATCCCACGACGGACCCACGGAAGATCCTAAAAGTTGGGGCCGAAGCAGAGAGCCCACTTCCGAAATTAATAAAAAAACAAAAATTGGAGTTGATACGCGCTGAAACATTGTTCGTAAATGACTGGTATAAAGGAAGCGGGAAAATCAGACGAGAATAACGGTAAATAACGCAAGAGATGCCGAGACTAGGATATAAAGGGGATAAATGAAAAGTCTAAGATTAGAACAGGAATTAATCGAAATCAACAGAAGAAGAAGAAGAAGAAGAAGAAGAAGAAGAAGAAGAAGAATGGAAGAAGAAGAAGAAGAAGAAGAAGAAGAAGAAGAAGAAGAAGAAGAAGAATGGAATAGAAGAAGAAGAAGAAGAAGAAGAAGAAGAAGAAAGAAGAAGAAGAAGAAGAAGAAGAAGAAGAGAAGAAAAGAAGAAGAAGAAGAAGAAGAAGAAGAAGAAGAAGAAGAAGAAGAAGAAGAAGAAGAATGGAATGAAGAAAGAAGAAGAAGAAGAAGAAGAAGAAGAAGAAGAAGAAGAAGAAGAAGAAGAAGAAGAATGGAATAGAAGAAGAAGAAGAAGAAGAAGAAGAAGAAGAAGAAGAAGAATGGAATAGAAGAAGAAGAAGAAGAAGAAGAAGAAGAAGAAGAAGAATAGAAGAAGAAGAAGAGAGAAGAAGAAGAAGAAGAAGAAGAAGAAGAAGAAGAAGAAGAAATACAATTAAAAGTGGCACGTTCGTTTAATTAGCCAAGTGTAAGGCGTTGCTGAGGGTCTTAATGTCCTGGGTAGAACGTTAAACTGCATCTAGTGGTGAGGTTCCAAACTGGAGTACTGGAGAGTGTGAATTACCCCTTCATCATTATTACTCCCAGGTCCACTCTGACCTGGAGTAGTAGCATCTGCTGGATCTGTTTAATAGATAAAAAAATGAGTTTAATGTGTTTAAAAATGATTTTTTTTAAATTGAATGCTCAACAAGAATGAATAAGACAAAAATGTCTCCGGCATAAAATAACCCGACAAGGGTTGACATGCCGTAAAATCCTACCACCAATCAACCAACTATCACTATTGATTTTGCCAGTTCTTTTTGTCTCATTTATTGAATGATTCTCGTGTATATGTAGATTGTTTCATCTACACATGTAACTTTTACCTCTGAATTTTTTAGATGAGACTTGATAATTAGTATTATTTGTATTATTTGAACTATTGTCCTCATCTTCATTGTTATCTGTACAACGCTTCGGTCGATGTACTCTCCGGCCTTCTTCAAGTATTTCTTGTCGGTCTCGAGAACGTTTTCAGACTCGGGAACCTTCTTGTCGTAATCGGGAACCTTCTTGTCGTAATCGGGAGCCATCACGGAACTTTGAACTTAACCTTTTATTTAGTCCACAGGGGTATCCTGTTCTCATTCCGCTAACCATAGCTGGGGTACAGGTGTTAAGCTTGAGTTAATTATTATTCTATGTTACAGCTGCCCCTCACCTGCAGTCTAGAGATAACTGTCACTTAGAATTGTCTTAAACCTAACCCCTTTATCCACTAGGCTATGTGTCCATTTTTCTTATTTATATATATATATATATATATATATGTATATAAAATACGACGTTTATATGTATGTGTGTTTGTATGTGCACCCATAAATTTCTCAAGTGTGCTACTGTGTTGAAATTTTGTTTGGTGATGTGTCTCAATAAGTTACATAAAGTGAAGTGGATGTGGACGTCGCTAGTTCGGGAAGAGCATGCAGAGTACTCTGCTCAGTTCTATACAAGTTACTTAGACCAATTTCAGAGAATTCAAACTTCCTACAGCAAGCAAGTTTTTTTTTAGTGCTTAGTGTTTGTGATTTTGATATGCTATAATTGTCGCGTTTCTGTCTGTCTGTCTGTCTGTCTGTCTGTCCAGATATGCAATTGAAAATAAAGCCTTGAACCAAGATTCAACAAAAACTTTTCCAGTGTAGATTTTTTCGAGGAATTCAATATTGGTATTTATATTTAAACCCGAATTGATTCTGTTCATTAGGACTACGTATATTAATGAGAAATATTATTGATATTATTTCTCAGAATTTTTTAGATGGGGCTTTATAATTTATATTATTTGTATTTTTCGGACTATTGTCCTCATCTTTATTGTTATATACTTCGGCCTTCTTCAGATATTTTTGGCGGACTCGGCTTCAAAGAGAAGGTTCCCGAGTTCGAGAAAATTCCCGTCCGACAAAAAATACCTGCAGAAGGCCGAAGGGCACATCGCCGAAATGTTGTGTAGATAACAATAAAGATGAGGACAATAGTCCGAATAATCCAAATAATCCAAATTATTGATATCGTTCCACCCCATTCAAAAAGGTTTAGCATTGCATTGTGGGTAAATGGAGGTTGATATACAGTTTTTCATCAAGAATGAATCAAACAAAATGTCTTCGGCATAAAATAACCCAACAAGAGTTGACATGCCGTCAAATCCAACCGACCTCTTTCACCCTTCCCTTCCTCCCCCTTCATCTTCTTCTTCTTCTCTCCTGTCCTCCTCTTCCTCCCTCTTTTTCATCTCTTTTCTTTTGCCATGTTTTTCTACACGGGTAACTCCAGATCAAATCATCTAGGCCATGTCACCCACCACCTTCAATTTTTCTGACATTTTTTCCAAGTGTGGATTATGATAAAGTTAGCTAATTCCCAAAATTCCAACACATTTTTGGATTCCTTGGGCAAAAATGCTTTTATAAAACAATTTTTATGAGTAGGGAAGCTCTACAACTCATTTTACAGATAAAAATGGGTTAGAAAAAGTCGCCATTTTCCCCCCCCCCCTCAAATTTGGAGGGCTGAAAATCGACATAATTCCGCCAATTTTTGGAATTGGAAGCTCAAATTCTGGGGATCGTCTAATATTAACGTAGTTAGTTGGAAAAAAATTCAAAAAAATTGAAGAGGGTGGGTGACACTTTTTTTCTGGATGATTTGACATGGAACTCTGCTTTCTCTTCTCCATTTTCTTTTCTATTCTTCTCTCTTTTCTCTTTTCTTCTATTCTGTTATCCTTAACTGTTCCTCCCACCTCCTATTATCTCTCTCTCTTGTTCTCCTCTTTTCTTCTATCTCATTCTTTTTCCCTCGCCTTTCTTCTATTTTGGTCTCCACCTCCCCGCCCCCTCCTCTTTTCTTTTACCATGTTCTCCTCATCCACCACCTCCTCTTCCTCCTCCTCCTTTAGTGTCCCGTCTTGTTCTCCCCTTCCCTCGTTTCTTCTATTTTGGTCTCCTCCTCCTCCTCCTCTTTTCTTTTACCATGTTCTCCTCCTCTGCCTCCTCCTCTTCCATCTCTCCATTTCTTATTTCTTAATCTCCCTTTACCCCTTTTTCTTTCTTCTTCTCTTCCTCCTCCTTCTCTTCCTTTTTCTCCCCCTCCTCCTCTTTTCTCCCCCTCTCTTCTTTCTCCTTTCTCTTTTTGTTATCCACTTTTCTCCTTTCTATTATTTTAATCTCTTCCTCCTCACTGTCTTCTGCCATTTCTTCTTCTTCTTCACCTTCTTTTTTCTCTCACGTTCTCCTCCTCCCCCCTCTCTTCATTTCTTCTGCCTTCTACTACACCTCCGTCTTTCTTTTACATTGTCCATCTCTTTCTATTTATTTTGTTTTAAATCTTGTCTCTCTCTCTCTCTCTCTCTCTCTCTCTCTCTCTCTCTCTCTCTCTCTCTCTCTCTCTCTCTCTCTCAGGCATAAATATGAAACTATTATTTTAATTCTGTTAAATACAGCACTTTCTTTGACCTTGGTCCGGGTTAGCTCAGTCGGTAGAGCGTTCGGTTAGAAACCACAAGGTTTCTAGTTCTACCGACCCTCACCAACTCAGCGTAAGAGTAACACAGGGATCTGTCAGGTAAAATAAGGAGCTGATGGTAGGTGTGACGCTCCACCTCAGACGCAAAAAAACAAACAATCTCCTTAGTCTAGCGCTAGTGAAAAGGGGATAGATTCCCTCACTGATTGGCAGATACCAACTTTAGGCCACCCCGACGACTTTTGGCCTTGAGAGTCAATCAATCGCAGAAGCTCAAATTTCTAGGAATTAATCAAAGAATAAGATTTTTTTTTCTTTCATTTTTTCTTTTTTTCTTTTTTTTATTTGAAGACCCTGAATTGAATTAGAAAAGGGTTAATGTTTGACATTTTTCGTCAGTTTTCTCAACGTTTTCTTGTCCATTTAATATTTCCCGCTTTGTCAATCCCATCATTTTATATTGCTGCAAAGATTTTAAAAGAATTACAAACTTGACTCAGGAGATTACGGGTAGACGCATGCGTATTAATCCGTTTCCCGTAAGTCAACGACGCCAGATGGCGGGAAAAGTGTGTGTGCTGGGTGGGTGAGTACGAGTTCAAGAAACGTGTGAAGGTCTAAAGACTGTTGTGACAAGAGGTGAAAATAGCAGCGTAGAATCTCTAAGATGGCAATAAAACAATTGTATTTTTAAAATCTGTTGTAATAAATGCGAGTGTCAGTGTGTCAGTGTGTTACATTTTTTCATTTACAACTAGAGGTCGTAGCCAAACATATCATACCATTTTGGAATCAGGTCGACTGTCTGTCTGTCTATATATCTATGTCTATCTGTCTGTCTGCACTCTCTCTCTCTCTCTCTCTCTCTCTCTCTCTCTCTCTCTCTCTCTCTCTCTGACATTACATGGAAAAATCACCCCCTCTCTGCCCTGTATACCTCCCTTTCTGTTCCTCTGTTCTGCCTCACAATCTATCTATCTATCTATCTATCTCTTTCTTTCTCTCTCTCTCTCTCTCTATATATATATATATATATATATATAAATATATATGGAAGAAATATGAGGAGGTTAATCCGACAGTATGTGGAGAAAGGTAGACAAACACGGGATGTTACGGAAACTGGATGTTTATTGTCGACGATGCAACGTTTCGGTCTGTTAGACCTTCTTCAGGACTTGGATATAGTTCTTGCATAACATCCCGTGTTTTTCTACATTTCTCACACACACACACACACATACACACATACACACAGACACAGACACACACACACACACACACACACACACACATATATATATATATATATATATATATATATATATTCATTTACAACTAAAGGTCGTAGCCAACTATATCATACCATTTTGGAATCAGGCCGACTCTGTAAGCAAATTGAAAACATTCTACGCCAAATTCAAACCAGCAATCCTGAAATTTTCGATTCCTAACTTTTAATTATTGTGATTGTTTTCAGGCATTTTTTTTACATAATTTTGAGCGACGATATTTTTTTTGCGATAACAATTTTTATAACTTGAAAATTAGTATGGGAATAATCGATTCTGTGTAAAATATTGTGAGGCATAAAGATAGTTTGTTGCGAAAATATTTACAGTCTATAAACGAGGAAGACATTAAAAGAAATACAATGCACCATATAAAAATAGGAGTCTTAGTGGTGCTTCGACCAATGAAAGGCTCATTGGAACAGAGCCCATCCTGAAGAAATTTAGCGTATCATTCATTGTTCATTGATTCATTCAATAAAATGAAATAACACATTTAAATAAATGACGTCAAATAGAAATAGGAGTCAAACGAAAATTACAGATTAGGGAAGAAAAAAGGGTTTCATTTGGGTTTTTTTTTGGGGGGGGGTTGTAAGACGAAAAGAGATTAAATACTTTTTTCTCTCTTAGTTATATTATCTCTTAGTTTATTTCATCTATCTGTTAATTTTTTTTTTTTTCATAAAAGTAAAATTTTCTTTTTCTAAGAGAGGGAGACAGAAGGAAATCTTTAGGCATAAATATAAAACTATTACAGGGAGAGACAGATAGAAAGAGAGAAAGAGAAAGAGAGAGAGAGAGAGTTGAGACAGACAGACAGCGAGTGTGAGAGAGAGAGAGAGAGAGAGAGAGAGTGATAGAGAGAGTGATAGAGAGAGAGAAACACTTTTTCTCCTGTTTTTTTTATTTATTATTTTTTCCGTTTTTAATTTGTCTTTTGTTTGTTTTGTTTTTTGTTGGTTTTTTTTGTTTTTAGGTTTTTTTTTGTTTTGTTTTTTGCAAACGTCGAATTTTTTGTTTCTAAGAGGGACAGACAGACAAACAAAGACGGGGATAAAGATGCAGAAAAAGAGAAAGACAGAGAGAGAGAGAGAGGGGGGAAGAGAGAGAAGAAACTTTTTTTTCATCTGTTCAGGATTGGTGGTTTGAATTTTCTTCTTAAAAAATAGAGGATAAAATATGTGTTTAATCTTCTCTCTCTCTCTCTCTCTCTCTCTCTCTCTCTCTCTCTCTCTCTCTCTCTCTCTCTCTCTCTCTCTTTCTCTCGCCGGTCTGTCTCTCCCACTAAAATTTTCTTCTTAAAAATAAGAAGAAAATTTTAGTGGGTGAGACAGAAACAGAGACAGACAGGGAGAGAAAGAAATAGAGAAAGAGAAATCTAAAGAGAGAGAGAGAGAGAGAGAGAGAGAGAGAGAGGGAGAGAGAGAGAGAGATTAAATCACTTTTTTTATCACCTCTATTTCTTAAAGAAGAAAAATTCGATGACTATAGAAAAGATGAGGAAAGAAAAAACTGTATCATGCCTCTCTTATTATTTGTTTTTTTTTAAGAATAAGAATATTGAAGCTGTGTAAATGAAATAATGGAAAGAAAGAAAGAGATGATAAGAGAAATGGTGAATGGATGATGGCAGTGAAATGAGGGATCCTCTCGAAAGTCAGTTCAATTTCGCTGCCAGCCAATCCAATGAGATTAACGTATCCAAATTGTTTGCGCTTTTTTGCTAAACGTAAACACGTGCAGGTGGTTGAAACGACGGAAAGAGCGGGAAAGAAAGAAAGAAAGAAAGAAAGAAAGAAAGGAAAGAAGAAGAAGAAGAAGAAGAAGAAGAAGAAGAAGAAGAAGAAGAAGAAGAAGAAGAAGAAGAAAGACAATTAAAAGTGGCACGTTCGTTTAATTAACCAAGTGTAAGAGAAGGATACATGGCTAACAGTGCGCACGCGCACACTGGCGCGTGTCTGCGCACAGAAGGAAACAAAATTATGATGACTTTTTAAAGCGGGTGACTATGAAATGGCTGCGCAAAAAAAAAAAAATGATAATCAAAAAGCAAAAAGTAAAAAAAAAAAAATAAAAAAAACGTGTCATATATAAAAATATAAATGAATAAATGAATAAGTGAACGAATAAACTCCGGAAAATGTTAAATGTTTCGAATGGTTCTCAAACTCTGAATCGTGGTACAATAATCTACAACCAGTTATGGGCAAACTGCGACCCTCGGACCATCATGTGACCCACAGTGCTTTCTGATTGCCTCACCCTAATTTCATGGGGTATTATTGTTATTAGCAAAAATATGCACCCTACGGGAGTAAATATTTCAGTTTTAAAGTAATGAAATATATCAAATTAGAAAACCCAACGAAGTTAGATAAGAACGCATATGAAAATTATATTTTAATTGATTTTTATATAAAAAAAAAACATTCATAGGATTGATTTTAATACGTTGGAAAATAAAACAATAATAATAGAAGAGATCAATTGTTGTTGTTGTTGTTGTTGTTGTTGTTGGCATCCGTCCGTCTACTAAAGACGATGGCGTAGTGTCCATTTTTTATCTGCAACTGTGTGAGTGGCTGAACAGACCAATTTTTGAATGACAATCTCTGGTGCAGTGACTTCAAACAAACAGCTATGCTTGCTGGAGTTGCTGTTGTCTCTCCTTCCTTTTGGCTCTCTTTTCTGCGGCGGCTTCTTTCCTCTCTTTTTCACTCCTTCTCGTTCCTTGTTTGACGAGGAGGCGCCAGGTCGCACGGTCTTTTGCACAAGCCTCCCATGTGTTGGTGTCGATGTGGCATGTCTTCATATCCCTCTTGCAGACATCTTTAAAGTGCATGTGTGGTCTTCCTCTCGGTCGGGTGCCTCCTACTAACTCACCATACAGTGGGTCTTTGGGGAGGCGCCTTTGTCCATTAGAGATTAACAGCACCAAGTAATATGTAATTAAATTCGGTTTTGTTAAAAACCAGTATGCAAATTAATCACCCCATATATTAGGTAAAGCTTTATTTCTTAGTGATATATAAGACACATTGTAGGATTTTAAATGCACTAATAACATGGGCTGTTTTGAGGCAAATCTAACTCTGATTTGCATACAGACATCATTAATAAACAACATTTATCATTCTATGATACATTTTCATACACACGCGCATGACAACATATGCACACGTACAAATAAACAAAAAACGCATTCACGTAAACATGCAACACGAGAATACAGTTATAAATAAATACCATCATTTTCAAAAAAAAATTCATTTAACTAGAAATGCCATAACAAGACGACTTTAGTTCCAGTGATCTTTTGAAAAAGAGATTTTATCTCGAAAATTCAAGAATAAATTACAGTTTAACACACAACACCATTGTTACCTTATTCTTTACACCTGCATTGTGATAGTCTTCAAAATCAACCTCTAAACCAATATATATATATCAGTCATCCACAGACACGTGTTTTGAAGTTTACTTCTCATCAATACAGCTCGACTTTTTAGCAGCTACCTCTAGCCGGGATCGAAACCCGACAGAATTTTTGTCTCCCAATTCCCTTACCCTTGCAGCTATCAGCGGCTGTCAGTCTGGAGTGAACAATTAATTTATACATCCCTACGCGGAATGTTTTTGCAATCACCAGAGAACTCAAGACTATATACACCGGACAGATGTATGTATGTGTGTGTGAGAGAGAGTGAGAGAGAAATAGAGAGTCTATTCCTATATATCTATCACAGTCTGTTCATATCTATATATCTATCTCTCTATCTATATCTGTCCCTGACACTCTGTCAATTTCTCTCTCTCTCTCTCTCTCTCTGTCTCTCTGTCTCTCTGTCTGTCTGTCTCTCTCTCTCTCTCTCTCTATATATATAATATATATATATATATATATATATGGGGAGGGGAGAATATGTACTTAATTGAAGTCGTACCT
>CM042160.1:78874377-78909377 GCA_023376005.1 Doryteuthis pealeii
ATATATATATATATATATGCATGATTTTCTTAGTTTTCTGTCCAACTTTTAATATGGCCAGAAAACTTGAAAAAATCACAAATAAAATTGTTAAACAGGAGATGTCTTTTGTTTAATTCAACATATATATATATATAAGACATACATCCTGTAAGTTTATCAAGTAAATACCCCCTCCCCCTGGCTGACAGTTCCCGAGAGCCGAGAGGGTAAGGAGCTTGACGGACGAAAGTTATGTCAGGTTTCGCACCTGGCTAATGGTAGCTGTTAAAAAGTCGAGCCGCACTGATGAGAAGTAAACTTCAAAACACGTATCTGTGAATGACTGGTATATATATATATATATATATATATATATATATATATATATATATGTATGTGAACAAATAGCTGTACATTATATAATATGAACAAAAAGGTGATAAGACAAAAAGGAATATTTATTGTATGTTATTTACTTTTGAATTATTCTCAACGAGTTCCCACCGTCATGAGAAAATTTATAGTGAAATTGTTTTCAGAGAATTTTCTAAAAAAAAGTTTTCACTTTTTTTGACAATCCACACAACAATAAAAAAGACTGCACGGAAAAACTACAGGTAAATGTGGCAAGTCCTTTTGTTCAGTGAAACCCATCTTCTGGTTATTCAATTGGATTGTTTATAAGAGTGTAGCAGAATGGACCCTCTTAGATAAGATAATTTTCTATTATTCTTGAATTGCGAAAGTCGTCTTTTAGTAATGTTTTATTCTTGATCCACTTAATTTCAGTGTCATTTAAAAATATTAATTTTATTTCGTGTTTTCGTTTAAATAAGCAATGATCACCCCAAATTCTAGTCGAACTCCTCTGTAAGCCAAAGAATCATTTAACAAGACACACTGACTATATGTAAAAGCTATGAGTGTAGCAGAATGGACCCTCTTAGATAAGATAAATATATATATATATATATATATATAATATATATATATATATATATATAAAAGAAAAAAACTTGATCATTTAGGTTACCTATTGGTCTCTGGGTAGATAATTGTGATCAGTAAGTGAGTTGGTTAGCAAATGGATTTTTCCAAACATAACGTAATCCCTAAACTAAGGAATATTTTGGAATGTATTTTATGTCATTAAACTAAATAGGAAAAAAGCTTTTAGTAAACAATCATTGTTACACTCAGCTTTATATATATATATATATATATATATATATATATATATATATATATATTAGACCTATAAAAAACGCTTTGCCACCGTCTCTATTATAAAATATTTTTTAAATAATGAATCTATTAGTGGGTCTTTTAAAAGCTCTAATAAAATTTTGTACGCCTAAAAAAATTTACACACACACACACACACACACACACACACACACACACACATATATATATATATATATATATATATATATCGTAGTTTGATCATATCTATCAGTCTATCTATTTATCTATCCAAATGCCTGTGTTTCTGTTGATTTTCTATATATGTATCCTTGTGTGTGTGCGCGTGTGTCACACTAGTCGTTTCTGTACACTTGTTTATCAAAATTTGAGTGTACTCATACACACGTGTTCACATACGCAAAACACCGTTTTTATAATTAGTTTTATGTAATACCATGTACGTGTACACAAATACAGACGGTTCTACACAACAAACACCTGCATATCGAGCGCCATATTTCCACCCACCCCCCTCTCCACTTTCTTGAGAAACGGTTGTTTGGCAAGGGACTTTTGTCGTCCGGCCTGTTTTTGGTCTGGGGCCATTTTCTAACGGTGGCCCCTCGGCTCAGAACATCTTTCATCTCGCCTCCCGAATAACCGAAGGCTGTGAAGTCCGGTAATGAAATCTCGCGGCCAATGGCGGCCGACACTCGCGATCAAAGACAAGAAAGCCTTCGCGTTTCACCTTTTCTCCATCTTCGACGGAATTCGCGTCAAGGGAGCCCGCCAAGAAAAATGATTCAGATTAACCTCTCCCCCACTCCCACCCCCATCTTTACTTGTTATAAACAAAAGCGTATCACTGCTTGCATCAGCACAGGGAGATGGGACAGGTTCGGGGGGGGGGGCTTAAGAGAGAATCAAGGAGGGTGCGTGCTCATTTGCGTGTGTGCATATTTGCGCCTGTGTGACAAGGCGGCTTATGGTGTTTTATGCATTTATGGGAATCGATGAAGGATGCGGAGAAAGCGTAACGGTTATCGATCAGCATGGACGGTAAAACTGGAGAACCAAGTTCGAATTACGGCCAAGGTTGTTCTGGGTCTTGACAAACGCTCCTTGCAAAAACTAAATAAATTACCTTCATCTGAAATTCAATGACAATAAAACTCCCGTAGGTGACGTCCCGTGGTGTAGTAGGTAGCAAACTGGACTCGATATCGTAGCGAGTTCGAACTCCCATCTCTCTAATACGTTCATTTTAGGACTGATACCATTATGAAAGGTATGAACCCCCTCACCTCCCATTTATGTGTTAAGAGCCGGGTTAGCTCAGTCGGTAGAACGTTCGGCTAGAAACCACAAGGTTCCTAGTTCGATACCGGCCCTCGACACCTCAGCGTATGAGTAGCACAGGGATCTGTGCGGTAAAGTAAGGAGTTGATTGTTAGTGAGGCGCTCCATCTCAGACACAAAAAAACAATCTCCTTGGTCTAGCGCTCGTGTAAAGGGGATAGACTCCCTCGCTGATTGGCTGATACCGACTTTAGACCACCCCGACGACTTTACTTTACTTACTGTTCTTCTAAAAGGATGTCTTTGATCTTAAATAACCACGGAGGTTGATATGGCATTAAACAAAGAAACTAAACTTAACCAAAAACCCGAAATATTTCTCATCTCATCTCATCCTTGTTTCTTTATTTTCTTTCCTTTTCTTTTTCCTCTTTTTCTTCGTCTTCCCTGTATCTTCCACAGCTTCTCTTTTTTTTTTCCTCCTCTTCTTCCCCCCACCCCATTCCCACTTCACCAGTTTTGGTTTCTTTTTTCTATTTAATCCCATTGTCTTTATTTTTGAAACATAGAAATTAAAAATTTAATGATTGATTTATTGACTGATTTGTTTTTAACAGCATTTCAACCCGTTTCGGTTTGTTTTATGCCTAGAGGTCAGGGAATCGCGTTCATTGTACGTTTGTATTTACATTTTTATTTACTTGGTTCTTTTTATTGTACATGGTCTTATCGAATACGACTAATTTTTAAACATACCTATTCAAACCATTGATGGAATCCTAACAGGTACTACTATCCCAGAGTGGACCTGGGAGTAATGACAGTGTAGCTGTATTCCAGACTCCCCAGAAATGGAGCCTCACTATCAGATTCAGTTTAGTCCCCTACCCAGGACACCATCTACAGTCGATACAGCGTATTTCAAGCTCAACCGATTGGTTTTGATTGGTTTCTTTAATGGCATATCAACCTTCGTGGGCTATTTAATGCTAAAACCCACACGTAGAAGGACAGTAGTGGTACTATCTAAATCATAGTTGGGGGTGAGTGACTTCATACCTTTCCCAAGGGTATTAGTCTGAAAGCGAACGTAATAGCACGACTAGAATTTGAACTCACCTCCTACGATGTCACAGTCTAGCATGTTAGCCACTACGTCAAGGTGACCCACCCCTTTACGCCCAAACGACGAAACGATCAAAACTGTTAGTAATTCGTGACTGTATTATTTATTATTATTATTATTATTATTATTATTATTTAGTGCGGACATATCTTATCTTCTTTATAGAAAAGGAAATATTATGGAAAATAACTTTTGGGTTCCATTCTAACTTTATTAGGATAATTGGTAAATTAACCGAATCTGGTAAAATCGAACTTAACGGACCTAAATTCCACAATCGTATGTCACCCCGCCGAAAGAAACAAATATCAAAAATCAGCGAATTAACCGAATTTAATGAAATTTTCAGTGTTTATACATTAATAAATAAAAGATATAATGCACCAGTTATTTTATTTAAAAACATTTTTTCAGGTCAGTTAACTTTGAACCACGTAGCTTTGAGAATCTGTGATACACCTCAAATATACGAAGTTCAAAGTTAACTGACATAAAAAATATAAAAGTTTTAAAATAAAATAACTTGTATATTATATCTTTTATTCATTAGTATATCAACACTGAAAATTTCATTAAATTCGATTAATTCCCTGATTTTTGGTATTTTTTTCGTTAAGTTCGATTTAATCAAAAATATTTTGTTTGAAGAATCTTCGCACACTAATAAACCATTACTCTGCTATCAACTCATCTCAAGTTCGCTGGTTTTACGATTTAGATTAAATTATCTGTGTCAGTTTGACTTGTTTTGTTGGATTTTACGGCATGTCAACCCTTATCGGGTTATTCTATGCCGAAGACGTTTTGTTCTATTCATACTCGATGGGTATTGAAGTTTTAAAAAGAATCTTTTTAACACATTTTCTTAAACTGGTCATGTCAAGTCCTCAAAACTTTTTATCTTATATGTCTCAGAATGCAGTGGCTGAGGGTCTTAGTGTCCTGAATATGACGTTAAACTCCATCTGATGGTAAAATTCTACTTCTGGAGCTCTGGGGAACGTTGAGTACCCCTTCATTGCCATTACTCCCAGGTCCACTCTGACCCGGAATGAAAGTACTTGTTAAGGTCCCATCTATGGGTTAAATATAAATTTTTAATACTCATTTTTTTAGTATTAAAAATGTGTATAAAAATTTAGCTTACAAATTGATTACCCACACACACTCTCACATACACATGCACACATGCACACACACACACACACACACACAAACATCTCATCTCACCCAATCTCATATCTCTCTCATCTCATCTCAACTCAGTAACGTATTAAACAGCGCGTCAGTCTCATTATCTCTCTGTCTCTGACTCTCTGTCTGTCTGTCTCTGTCTCTGCCCCCTGTCTCTCTCTCTCTCTGTCTCTCTGTCTCTCTGTCTGTCTGTCTGTCTCTCTGTCTCTCTCACACACACACACACAGACACATACACAAACACACGCACACATATACACACACACATTCACTCTCTTTCATCTCATCTCATCTCAGTAGCACAGCAGGCAACGCGTCATAAACTCTCTCTCTCTCTCTCTCTCTCACACACACACACACGCACACACACACACAAATAACAAAAAAGGGCGGGGGGCCTCTTTTTGAGTACGAGTGAAGGGGAAGGGGTCTGTTGTACACTACTGACACCGGCGTGATATGCCAGCGAAGGGCTTAGCCCTTTCTTTGCACAACGGTTTCGAGTCTTGCTGTTAACAAACTGTTCCTTACCAAGACAAGGCGAGATACAGTTACGGCCGGCCGGTCGATTGTCGTCCCGAATACCTCAGTAAACAGAAATGAGATCGTACTGATGGGAACAGATTTGTTTTACCGGGTGGCTGGGGAAAAGAGAGGTTGGTTGTAAGTAAATAATGGCAAACTGGCGGGGGGGGGGCGTCTGGTTGCACAACCAACTGAAAGGAGGCATCGGGATTAGAAGCGGGTTTTATAAAGCGTTAGGTAGAGTTTTTTGCTGAAAATCTTAAATAGACAGATAAATATGAACAGACGGAAATAGATAGATAGATAGATAGATAGATAGATGTGAACAGACTAAGATAGATAAATTGGTAGATACATACATTGATAGATAACTGACTAGATAGATAGATAGATAGATAGATGAAAACAGACTAAGATCGATAAATAGATATATTTATCTCAGTTTGCTCATAGATACGAGCATTGTAAGCTAAAATGAACTTTATTGCCGCTTCACTCGGCTCCACATTAAAACTAAATTTTCTCAAAAACGGAAAATTCCAGAAAGAAGTGAAATCCATTTTCGAACATATATTCTGGTATGAGTTCCGTGAGACTGTGGATCTACGCTTGGAGAAATTTGTATGGAAGACCCGACAGTTGCCCATGCTACATATCTCCCCTCGAAATTAATTGTGTTTTAATGGAATTATACATCAATACAATAGCAAGATGGTCACTGACCTATCCTCATTCCCACGATACAAATTCATGAGTTATGTTACTAAGAGGTTACGCATCAGATTAATTGATTTGTTGAGTTTAACGGCATTCCAACTCGTCTGGGATTATTTTATGCCTTGAGGTTCATATTTACATTTTTTGTGTACTTGTTTCTATAGAGTTTTTTTAAAAAACTTGGTAGATTTGAATACGAATAATTTCTAAACATGTCTATAGGTGGAACCCTAACAGGTACTACAATACCGGGTCAGAGTGGACCTGAGAGTAATGGCAATGAAGGGGTACTCCACTCTCCCTCATTTCTGAACTGGAGCCTCACCACGAGATGCATTTTTCTGTCATACCCCGGATTTCCTGGGTTTTTTTTTTTTTTTTTTGGGGGGGGGTCCTACCCCTCTGCAGAAGATGCAGTTGGCATATTCTAAGCCCCGCCGATAGGGCGAGTCAAGAGTTTTGCAATATTTTGTTGCGTACTAGATTGCAGTGCGTATATCCGAATGTGTTCTAGCCGTTGTAGCAACCCGCTGTGGTTGGTAGCATTGCGGCAGATGGTACGCTGACAGGTTGTGTAATTTGAAAGCCGCACAGTGCAGCGTAGTCTAATTCGGGAACTTATGCTTTACGAGTTCGAACTCGGCCATAAATCTGTTGTGCGAAATGTGAAGGTTCAGTTGATCGCAATACAACTGCGCCAGGTATGGTATTTATCACGTACCCCACGTGTACGGGTTAGGCACAAGGCCCTATTAGTGTGGGGCCACCCACGAACCGAAGGTCATGGGTGGCGGGTACAAAAAATTCGTGGATCCCAGGGGGGCTCCCCCCCCCCAGGCAACACCTGTCCCCTCGATTTAAAGGGACAGGGCTGGGTTTATTGCCCAGTGCTTGAGGCACCCTGCTTGAGGGGGAATGCCGACGGGATTAACGAATTTTTGTACCCGCCACCCATTAGCTTCGGTTCGTGAGTGGTCCCACACTAATAGGACCTTGTGCCTGACCCATACACGTGGGGTACGTGGTAAATACAATACCATATCAGATGGTTCAAGAAATTTCAATCTGGTTTCAAGAACATCGATGATCAGGCAAGAAAAGTTGGTCTAAAACCTTATTTTTCCGAGGCGGTGCTACCAGCTATAGCGGCAAATCCGACGAGTACCACTCGGAGAGTATCAGGCGAGCTTGGTATCTCACAGTTCAGTGTAGTTAGTCATCTTCACGGCCTCGGCAAAATCATTTGGGGCGGCCGAATTGGGCCTCATGCTACCAAAATATTACAAAACCTTTGACACACCCTAGAAGTACATGGTGACCCCCCCCACACACACACACACATAAACGGGCCTCGTTTGTTTTTAGAACCCTTTTGGTGGGTGGGTGGAGTGGTTACCCTGTAATATGAATTTGACTAACAGGAAGAAGAAAATACCCTGGTGACTTTATTTATATTTTACGATGAAATCCTTTAACAAAATCATTGCTCGCTTTTTTTTGTTTTGTTAGAGGAGTGACGGGAAAAGAAAATCAAAAGATGGCGATTGTCTTCAGACTTTTCCTTCCCCGTCACACGTCCTTAATTTCCCCCCGCGTGCCCTTCACCTCCCCGCCACTTTGTCCGTGCAGTCCGACAAATCGCGCCCCCCCTTTTTTCTTTGAGTGTAAAAGAAACAGAAGGGCACGACAGAAGGTGACAGAAGTGAAGGTGATATTAGAAAAACATTTAGGTGCGTTGAACAGCGTTGCATTAGATAATACGTCGTTCGACTCTCGCCGCGTTTTTTCTTTTTTTTCGTTTTCGACTCTGTTTTCTTAGGGTTTTATTTCTTCGTCTTCGACCCCCTCAATCCCTCCGACAAACTCTTAATAGGCCTCTACACTCTCCCCCCCCCTCTCTCTCTCTCTCTCTCTCTCTCTCTCTCTCTCTCTCTCTCTCTCTTTTGTACTTTTATTTCTTTTTCTTTTTTCTTCTTTTCTTGTTTATTTTTCATTGCCTTCCACTTCTATTCTTCTTCTTTTTATTAGTTTCTTTTATAGCCTCATTTCTTGTTCTTTTTATTCCCCGGTTTCATATCAATTTAATTCTTTATTACTTCGGCTTCATTTATTCACAAAACCTTAGATTCATATTAATATCGCAGAAGAGGTTTTGTTTTTGTTAAGTACCTTCAAGTAACTTTCACTTTCGCCTAAATTCTTGTTCTTGTTCTTGTTCTACTTCTCCTTCTTCTTCTTCTTCTTCTTCTTCTTATTATTATTATTATTATTATTATTATTATTATTATTATTATTTCACTCCATTCGAGTTTTTAACACCCGCCGTAGCCGGTGGTTCACTGGGGGCTGAGTGACAGCAAGTCTCCTCAGGTCTCCAGGACTCTTCTGAGTATACCAGTCGATCTGAACAATGCTGTAGTCTGGATGGTCTCGATTCTTCCTCTGATTTCCAATTCATCCAGACTCTTGAATTGAAAATCAAAGGAAGAATCGATTATTATTATTATTATTATTATTATTATTATTATTATTGAGTATTTCACACCTGCTGCAGCCGGTGGTTCACTGGAGGCTGAGTGACAACAACTCTCCTTAGGTCTCCAGGATTCTTCTGAGTATACAGTGCTGTAGTTTGGATGGTTTCGATTCTTCCTCTGATTTCCAATTGATCCAAATTCTTTTCCAGAGCTTTGGGGACCCTTTCAAGAGCACTAATTACAATTAGTACAATCTTCACCTATATGTTCTAAAGTTTCCTATGTTCTCTGGCAAGGTCTAAGTATTTGTTTATCTATTCGCTTTCTTTTATTTTCACTCGGTGATCAGCCATTCATGTTCTATAGTTTTTTTTGTTTTTTTTAGGGGGATTGTTGTTGTTGGGTTGTTTTTGGAAGGGGGGGTTCAGTTCTCTGGCAAGGTCCAAATATTTGTCTATCTTTTCGTTTATTTTCCTTTTTACTCTGTAGTCCACCGAAACGGAAAAATCCAATAGATGACAAGCTATTTTTCCTTGTTAATTAATATTTTGTCTAGTCTTACGACCGGGATTAGGTGATCCGTTTGTATCTCAAAATTCCAAATATGAGTCACATTTTCTAGAACGGATTCTGCTTTGTTCATACACCATGGAATTATGGTCAAAATTTAATTTCTTGCACAGTTCTCAGTGGAATACATTTCTCACCCGGCCATTCCTCGTCTTGTACCCTTCTGTGCTAGCTTGAACTTTGGTCTTTGCTTATCTCCATCAATTATTCTTTATATTAGATCGTTCATTCAGTCATTGTATAAACAAATATAAAGACAAACAAAATCTTTCTTAAATATATAGATTTAATTACAGAATAAAATATTATTGATAATTGTTGAATTATGAATGGTAGATATCAGCATGAAGACCATGTCTTCAGGACAAATAGCCGACAGACATTTTACCAAATGGAAATTTTGGATAGTTTTTGGGATGGGGGGTAGGTGGTCGTACAATTGTTTTGTACGGTGTTGCTTCCATGATTTGTTCAAAACAGTATGCAGAATCCTCATGTAGTTCCGTTCCCTCTGCCTCCCTCCTCACCCCCTCACCCCCCCTCTCTCTCTCTCTCTTTCTCTCTCTCTCTCTTTCTCTCTCTCTCTCTTTCTCTTACTCTTTCTCTCTTTTTTTCTTTCTCTTTCTCTTTCTCTCTCTTTCTTTTTTCTCTCTCTCTCTTTCTCTTCTCTCTTTCTTTTCTCTTTCTCTCTTTTCTCTCTCTCTCTTTCTCTTTCTCCCTCTCTTTCTTTTCTCTTTCTCTCTCTTTCTCTCTCTCTCTTTCTCTTTCTCTCTCTCTCTTTCTCTTTCTCTCTCTCTTTCCCTCTCTCTCTCCTTCTCTCTTTCTCTTTCTCTCTCTGTCTTTCTCTTTCTCTCTCTCTCTCTTCTCTCTTTCCTCTCTCTCTTTCTCTCCTTCTCTCTCTCTCTTTCTCTCTATCTCTCTCTCTCTCTCTCTCTCTCTCTCTCTCTCTCTCTCTCTCTCTCTCTCGATTTCGTTATGCTATGGTTTTATACAGTTTGCACCATACATATTTATAATATGCCGAGGCTATGAACTTCGAACATCATTAGATCCCATAAAAGAAAAAGACGTTACATTTTTTAAAGTCAAGAAGCAAGCGATACTTGTACAGACTATTATGGACGCGTACTACGCAGATGATCTGCCACTTCTGGCAAATACGCCGACAGAGGCCGAATCCTTGCTACATAGCCTGTAGAAGGCAACACGGAACATCGGCCTCTATGTGAACGCCGATAAAACCGAGTTCACGGGTTTTAAAAAGGAAGGAGGCATCTCCACACTCGACAGTAAGCCCCTAAAACCATAGAACAATTAACATACTTAGGTAGCAATATCTCATCTTCAGAAAACGATGTAAATGCACGGATAGGAAAAAACATGGCCTGCTATAAACAAATTATCAATCATATGAAAATCCGATCTCACTGACAAGTAAAAGCAACAATTCTTCGAAGCCGTAGCTGTATTAGTGCTACTATATGGCTGTACCACCTGGACCCTAACAAAATGCCTTGAGAATAAGCTAGATGGTAGCTACACAAGAATGCTACGTGTGATCTTAAAAAAATCGTGCAATCAACACCCACAAGAAAGCAGCTGTACAGCTACTTTCCCCCTCTAACACAAACCATCAGAGTGAGATGAACAAGACATGCCGGACATTGCTGGAAAAGCAAGGACGAACTCATAAGCGATGTTCTCCTATAAACGTCAGCATATGGGAACGCCAGTACGGGCCGTCGCACAAAGACCTACATTAAACAGTTCTGCGTGGATACTGGATGATAGGGACGTTTGGCGAGATATTGTCATGTATATCCGTGCTGCTAGCAGAACATGATGATGATTCATTCATTCATTGGCATTTCAGTCTCGGAAGACTATAATATAGTTTTTGTGCTTTTGAACTTACAGCGCCTCCTGTGGCTGTGAAGTCCAATCTTCGAAAAACATTCTCGACCACAGATGTCGCATGTGAAGGCTGTCTATGAAGATGTTGATGTACCGGTGCTTTGTTGCCGCGGCTTTCTTCTGGACCTCATGGCTTCATAGTGTTGTGCCAGGGGTGGCTTCAGACATGAACAGTCCGCTACTGAGAGCCTGCCACTATCGAGGGCGGTCCTGAGCCAAATTTTCCCAGCTGGAAGGGTCAATGCCAAAGCACCTGAGATAATTCTTGCAGACATCCTTGAAACGCGGCTGGGGTCGCCCAATCTGTCTCTTACCAGACGAAAGCTCTGCATAGAGAGGATGTCCTTCGTGATTCGTCCATCATCCATCCGGCAGACATGGCCCAGCCATCGGAGACGACGCTGTCTCAGTAGTGAACACAAGCGGAGAAGTTGCGCTCTCTCTAGAACTGCTGTGTTAATGATCCTAGATTGTCATGGATATCCGTGCTTCGGACCATATGACTTTAAGGCACCCCTTTTGCGATTTTGATTCGTGTGGACATTTTCAAAATCCGGTTAAATGTTTACAGACGATTTTTAGAGGGTTTTTTTTAATCATAAAACTAACCCCTAACCCTAACCCCTAACCTAACCCCAATCCCTAACCCTAACCCCCTAACAAACAACCGGATTTTTACGGTGTAAATGAGAAAAGTGTCCCTACGAGTCGAGATCGAGGAAGGGGTGCCTTAAGGTCATATGGTCCCGTGCTTCTAGTAGAACATGATGTTGATGATGGTTTTATAATCTATCCTAATATCTCAACCGCCATAAAAAAAATTAACCTCCCACCCACTCCACTTTCGCCAAAAACAGTCAATTAAGATGCTCCGACCCTGAAATCTTTTTAAACGCAAATTTGACATCCAAAGTTTCTTAATAGATTTCTCTTCTATTTTTTAAATAATTGGCTCGGAGCAAAACTCGGACACATTATTGTTTCTCGTGTGTGTTTCCTTTTAAAAAGCGAAACATAAAATCTAAGTGATAAGATGAGACCGAAAAAGTGAACATACGGTTTGAGGATAGGTGTGCAGGGGTGGGGTGATGATTGAACGTTTGAAGTCTCCACTCTCCATGTCACGGCTGAAAAACTCCGCGAACGCATAAACCGAATTCACTCCTGACGAACACGAGAGAATAAAAAAATGACCATGTAAATTCGAAAACAACCCCCCCCCACACACACACATCAACCGTTGCTCAACCCCTGGGGCCCCTCTACCCGACCCGACCCGACCCGACCCGACCCGACCCTATTAAAAAGTCAGTTTCGACAATTTTCCGGAGTTTATAAACAATTAAGCGACACCAACGAACATGCTCAGAAAACGGAAAACTGAACTCTTCAAGGCGGAAAAATGTCAAAAGGTCAACTCACATTTTGTTCAAGATTGGTTGGTTGGTTGGTTGGTTGGTTGGTTTTGCTCGGTTAAATAGACAGACTTAAAATCTGGGAAAGCCCCCTGAAGCAAAGGAGAATAATATTCTATAACTCCATCAAAATCAAAGAAAGATCCTAAATTTACAAATATTTCACAGAAATCGATGATCTATAACTATAAAACTTACAAGATATTTCAGAATTATTCCACATTTCAACACACACGGCATATCATTTCACGAATTTTTTTTTAAACCTTAAAAAATCAACAAATAAACGTTATTCTCTTCTTCATTGCCACCCAGTCGACGGGGCTAAGGATATGCTGACTCTATCCCCTGCAGAGGAGTAAGAACCCCTCCCTCATCACCAAAGAAAGGACGTTTCTGTGTGTGACACTAACTGCATCTGATGGTGAGTCTATGGTTCTAAAAAATGTGGAGTGTGGAATACACATTCATTACTCCCAGGTCAACTCTGACCTAGGGAGGTTGCACATTTATTATGGGTTAAATAAATCTGTTTAATTATTCGTGTTGAATGAAACCAAAACAAAGTAAGAAACAACTCTACAAAAATGTAAATATGAAGTACAATGTAGGTACCACCAAAATATGTCACGTGATCAGTTTAAGCCATATTGAAGAAAGAAATGTAAATATTTTTGAACTTTTTAAAATCTCACAAAAAAAAAATAACGAACATAAAGTGTTGTTACAAAGAAAAACAGTTAATTCAAAGATCAAATTATCCGATTGGGGAAAAATTACTCACCGTTATCTAGAAAAGTAAGTAAAGTACTAAAAACCTCTCGGATTGAAACTTTTAAAAATGTGCTGATATAATTATTCTGACTCTTATAAAAAGTAAAAATTGTTATTGTCGGTTCATTTTTTCATATTTCATAAAATAAAATAGGGGGTAGATCTCTTACACATATTTCCCCTGATATATTTAAGGAAAAAACTATTTCAGACATTTTCATTAAAAGGTAAGTAATTATGGAAATTTTCGTGAAAATCGGACCATTAATAGATTTTTCATAGATTTTTTAAAAAAACAAAACCTCTAGTCATAACTTATTTTTAGCTACGTAAAATTTCAATTGATTTTACGGTGCAAAAATGAAAACACTGTTTTTTTCGTTTATAATTTTCATTATTTCCGTGAGCTGAATTTTTTTTTTTTCTTTTTCAAATCAGAAGTTAGTTTAATGTTTTTTCTTTCTTTGGACAAAAATATTTCAAGATAATATTAACCTTTATGCAAGTTTCATTGTGTTAAATATTGGGGGGGGGGGTAAATTTCACAGGGAAAATTGGTGGTACCTATACAATGTATACAATAACCATAGATGAGTAGATGTGCTTTTAGAATTAATCAAATTATCAATCTTCTTGATTAGGCTGAGAATTGCTTAACATTCTTTATATAAAGTTACATTCTACTTTGTATGTGAATATAATATTCTTGTTTAATTCTATTAATAAGATCGTCCTGTCAGCTGAGGCGTTAGAATAAACCGACTGCACCTCTGTAGAAGGGTAAGACTTCCCCGATAGGGCCATCTGTTGGCCGTGGGTGGTGACCTGTGATACTTAAGGACGGAATCTTGGTGGATAAGCAGTCCATGGCATGCAACACTCCTCTTACTTCGGCTAGACGGGCGGTCGGAGAGACCCCCTCTGATCAATCGGCTGATCACGTCAAGCCTTAGTACTTATATGATTGACCAATCCTATTGTTTTTATGGCAAGCCCCAACCCCTTTTTATCATATGGGTGCTAGAAGGTGGTGGCTGAGGGTCTTCAAGTCCTTGGAATGACGTTAAACTCTCTGATGGGGAGGTTCCAGTTCTGGAGGTCTGGGGAATGTATAGCACCCCTTCATCACAATTACTCCCAGTTCTCTCTGACCCAGAGTGGTAGTAACTGTTAGGGTCCCATCTATAGGTTAAATAGAAAAATGTGTTTATGAAAAACTTGAGTATCCATTAAGAACTCAAAACTTTATCGGCATTAAATGACCCACTTAAGTTGATATAGCGTAAAACAAACCAAACCATCTATTAATAAGAATGTTATTCTCTTTAACTTTCTGCAAATAGAACTTTTTGATCTCGCTCAAATATTATTTCCATCACTGTTCAAAAGATATTAATTAATGAGCATCCGTGTCTATATGTTAAAACCTCTAATCAAAATGTTTCAATATTTAAGCAAATAATTATAACTGGAGATGGAAAGAAAGTTTATTTAAACAAATGAATGAAAGTTGAATTCTTCTAATCATTTCTATTTGTATCTTTCACGCAAATCACTCAACTAAACGCAGCTCGGATATAAAAGATTTTAGATTTATGTTCATACTAAGAATTTTTTTAACAAAAGATCGGACCAAAATGCAAAGAGGGACACCTCCCCCTTTCTTTAAAATTTTATAAAAAATTTAGAATTGTCACTTATTTTCATTCTTTCCCCTCGAGAACGTAGCCTAAAATTAGATACAAAGTTTTTTTTTCTATGAATTTCTTAATTATAACAATGACTTAAATCGTGTTAAAAAGAGCACATCTTCAAAAATGCGCTATTTTGACAGATTTCAATTTATAAATTTCTCCTGTTTTAGGGAATGTAAATTAAATAATTTTTACATGTGATTTTTAAAAATCTTTCCTCTTCAAAATGCAACAAGAATTACATTACAGTTTCATTAATTTTTTCCAAGTTTTTTTTTATTAAAAAAAAAACAATAATTTTGGTCATGCCTGATTGAAATACACAATGTTACATAATCTATGCGGTTGCCTAAGATTATTGACAATCCCCTGTAATTCTGAGGGGGTGACCCTTTTCATACCATGGCTGGGTCCTTCTATGGAAAATTACAGAAGCCCGCCAAATATGTGAAGTCACGTGGGACCTTTTTCAGAGTCCCCAGTTTGCAGTTGGACGTCAGGCAGAGCGGTCGGCCATTTTATGCTCTGCCTAAAACTGGAACTCACGCACACTATGTTAGTCAGATATTTAGTTACGTGAAATGTATAGTTAATGAAATAAAAGTTTGTATAAGTAATATGTTCTTGTGGTTGATGAATGTCTTGGTAACAAGACTAAGAAAGAATCCAGGACGACCAGCCAGCAGGAACATAGCAATAGAAACCTTAGAAGATTCCAGACCAAGTTAAGATGATAGAAGAAGAACCAAAGCCGGCCAGAAGAAAAGACGACCAGAAGTAAGAAGTAAGAAAAGGGTATACAACATTATATCAATTTGGTACCGTGAAAACCTCAGTATGCAACATACGTCTGATTTAGTTAGAAGTTAGAAGCCGAGCTTGTAAGATGTAAGTCTCACTGCGCAGGTGTCTGGGTTGGGGATTTGGAAATAAAGTAACATCAACGTAAATCGAAGTCTTGTGTTTATTACCTAAAAACTAACAATGACACAGGGCTTCTGATAAAGAGAAATCCCTAACAGAAAACCAGACCGAAGTCCCCACGACAACTCCAGACGCAAGATGTTAGAAGATAGAACCAAAGCCGGCCAGAAGAATAGATGTCCAAGATATAGAAGCAAGTAAGAAATAAAGAAGAAATGAAGGCTATACAACATTATATCGATTTGGTACTGTGAAAACCTCAGTACGTAACAACAAGATTTCTTCGAAAGAATCTACCAAAATAAAATACTACAAATGGATTCATTATATTTATTTTCATCTGTAATTCTTCAAATCAAATAATAAAAAAGATATTTCTAAACATTATTTATTCATTGATTGGCCTAAATAAACAAACTACCAGTGAAAATTATGAATTAATAATAATTAACAAAAGATTTAAGTGAACCCATGGAAATTCCTTTAAGTTTAATTAGTATATACAAATCCTCATCAACACATATTCTTCATCAAAATTGAACATTTTAAAATTTCAGATTTCATAATTTTCGATCCCTTCTTGTAGAATACAACAAAATAAAATGAGTATTATTTGTATTATTCGGACTATTGTCCTCATCTTCATTGTAATATGTACAACGTTTTGGACGATGATAGAACTTCAAGAAGATAGAAGAACACATTACACAACAAAATATCTGGAGAAAGACAGACTGAAATTATAAACAAAAGGAACAAGAATACAAAAACAAGAAAGATTTTGATTGTTGGTTGGTTGGTTGGTTGGCTGGTGTTTACGGCATGTCAACCCATTGGGTCATTTTATACCGAAGATGTTTTGTTTTATTCATTCATGATGGCATTTTTTAAAACTCAATTCTTTTAAACATAAAAAAACTCATTTTGTTCTATTTAACCCATAGAAGGAACCCTAACAGGTACTACCACTTCGGGTCAGAGTGGACCTGGGAGTAATGGTAATGAAAGGGTACTCACATTCCTCAGAGTTCCAGAACTGGAACTTCACCATTAGATAGAGTTTAACGTCATAGACAGGACAATAAGACTCTCAGCCACCGTTTTATAGTACATATATGATAAAAATAGGGGCTTGACGTGACCCGCTGATTTTGTTCAGGAAGGACTTTAAAGACGACTTCAACATTTCGCAATTTGTTCTGTCGTTTCTGTCTGATTTGTCGTTCCAAAAATGAAGCATCTAGTGCAATAGTTGCAAACGGTGGGCAGTACCGCCTTCTTGGGGGGGGGGGCGGTGGAAAGATCTAGGGAGCGGGAGACTAAATAGGTCGATGAGGCAAAAACAAACAACTAAATTCAATTGATATTTCGGCTCATTATATATAAGGAGTGCAGGATTTGAATAAACCCGACAAAAAGTGGAAGAGAATAGAGGAAAATGTGGATATAACAACACAAACAGCTAAATTTAATTGATATTTTGCCTCGTTATTGGCTGAAGTTATCTCAAAACTTTATTCAATTATCTATTCAATTTATTTAATATTGAATAAAGCTTTGAGAAAGCTTCAGCCAATAATGAGGCAAAATATCAATTGAATTTAGCTGTTTGTGTTGTTATATCCACATTTTCATCCATTCTCACCCATATATATATATATATATATATATATATATAATATATATACAGGAAAAGGGATTAATCGGGCTTGGAAAATGAATGACCGTGCTTAGAAAAGGGAATGACCACGCTTGAAATGTTAGTGAGAATGCTTAGAAAAAGAATGATCGTGTTTGGAAAAGGAATGACCATGTTTGACGAATGAATGATCATGCCCGGAAAAGTGAATGATTGTGTTTGAAAAATGAATGATCACGCTTGGAATGGGAATTACAATATTTAGAAAGTGAATGAAGATGATTGGAAAAGTGAATTTTGGGAAAATGAATTCGTTTTGATTTTAATTAACAAACGACACAAAGAATAATACATTCTCGTTAATTTTCCATTTCATCTCATTTTTCCCTTATTTGTATTAGATAATACCCAACTCGATTGAATAAATACGATACATCTGTGCATTTTCTTTCTTTCTTCATTCATTTATTTATTTATTTCTAAGAATAGTATTTATTTCCCTTATGCCCCCCTCTGTCTGTCTGTCTGTCTGTCTGTCTGTCTCTCTCTCTCTCTCTCTCTGTCTCTTGAAATACTTCAATATGTAAAAAGTATAATAATCTTGATTTCTCTCTCTCTCTCTCTCTCTCTCTCTCTCTCTCTCTCTCTCTCTCTCTCTCTGTTTCAATGTTTGATATTAAGTTAGTATCAAAATGCCACATTAACACCAACTCGTGGAAGATAGATGCAGAAAATCGAGCGGCCTGGCACCTTAACGTTAAGCAAGGCACGAAGAGGAGTGAGGTGGAGAGGAGAGTTGCCTCGACAGCAAAGAGAGCCAGAAAGAGGGAGAAAAAACAGCATCCCCAGAAAGCATCACAGTTTATGTGCAGTCAATGCACCAAAGACTGTCACTCAGGGATAGGCCTGCACAGCCACTTGCGCAGATGCAGATAATCTTTTATTTATTTATATATTTATTTATCTTTTTTTGGGACACTACGCCATTGTCCTTAGTGGAAGGAAAGCGACAAACAACAAGTATAAAGATAGTAATATTTCTTACAATAATCCACAGCTTTTCAGATTAGATGATCCTTTTGTATCTCAAATTCCTAAAGGATCGTATGCGCCTCATTTTCTTTGACAGATTCTGGATTTGTGCATATTTGTCAGTATGGTCAAATTTTAATCTCTTGCATTATTCCTATTGGATGTCGATTCCAACCCATTCATACCTACTTTTATGTTCCTTTTGATTACATTTTGAATACAGACAGATGAAAGCTACATAATTCTCCTAAACATTTAATACATTATGGAGGCGCGTGCTCTAATGGTTAGAGTCGTAGCAACAATTGCACTAAGTTTTACTTCTGTAGTTTTTTGTGATTCCGAGGTCGCCTTTCTTGGAGAAAGGGAGAGTCGAACCTAATCCCTTACAATTTCGCAATTCTATTATTCATTCTGTTTTTGATTCCCAGACTTTGTACACTTGGCATTGCTAAAACCAAAATCTACTAACCATCTTCGTGTTTTTTTTTGGTTTTTTTTGTTTGTTTTGTTTGTTGTTTTTTGTTGTTGTTTTTTTGGGGGGGGCGGTTTCGCGATGCGATGCGTAGATGAAGCTGTAAGCTGGAAGGACTTGCCTACGGGGGCTTTCGATTATTCTCAATGGATAAGGAGCTCGTCATCCACCTCCTCCTCCTCCTCCTCCTTCCACTCCACTCACCTCTTGTGACAAAACGGACCCTTGTCGAGGGGTTGAAAGTGTCGACTAAAACAGGCAGAAGTGCAAGCTGAGTAAAGTCATGACAATGAGGAGAGAGCAAGAGTGTCGCTTTTGCCAGCCTCACACGTCTCCAGAGTGATTGGGGCTGGGTTTTTTTTGTTGTTGTTGTTTTTTTTCCTCGCACAAAAACAGATGGCTGACAGCTGAAGAAACCTTATCACCCCGAGGGGCAATTACAAACTCGTTAAGGCACAAATGTAATTATTATTAGGGGCATATTCCTTGGGCATTGTCGTCTTCAGCTTTCTCCCCCCTCTAATGTATCTCCTTGATTTTTTCTTCTCCTGTTCTTGTTATTAATATCCCATCATCATCATCATCATCATCAACATCAGTAGTAGTAGTAGTAGTAGTAGTAGTAAGAATCGTCGGGGTGGCCTAAAGTCGGTATCAGCCAATCAGCGAGGGCATCTACCCCCTTTAACTGGCGCTAGACCAAGGAGATTGTTTTTTTGCGTCTGAGATGGAGCGCCACACCTAACATCAGATCCCTGTGCTACTCATACGCTGAGTTGGTGACGGCTCGTATCGAACTAGGAACCTTGTGGTTTCTGGTCTAACGCTCTACCAACTGAGCTAAACGGCTGGTAGTAATAGTAGTTATAGTAGTAGTAGTAGTAGTAGTAAAAAAAGTCGGCGGGGCCGTCTATTGTCGGTATCAGCCGGACAGCGAGGGAGTCTATTCCCTTTTCACTAGCGCTAGACCAAGTAGATGTTTTTAGCGTCTGAGGTGAAACATCACGCCTACCGTCATCTCCTTTACAACACAGACCCAATCCGTGCTAGTCATGCGGTAAATTGTCGAGAGCCGGCATTCGAACCCGCAACGTTGTGGTTCCAAGGTGTATGCTATGTCGACTGAGCTAGTGGTAGTAGTATATCTGATATTATTCTTAGTGGCCTTGAGTCAGACTTGACTATGATGGAACAATGCCTACTCCATTAAATAAATAATCTACATCTGTCCCTTTTTTCTTTATTTTGATTCCACCCCCCTCTCTCTCTCTCTCTCTCTCTCTCTCTCTCTCTCTCTCTCTCTCTCTCTTCTTCTTCTTCTTCTTCTTCTTCTTCTTCTTCTTCTTCTTCGTCTTCTTCTTCAGATCATTATCGTTTTCTCTCTATGCGAGTTTTAGACACCACTTGTAAACAATGTTTTTTCATGGAAAAGAAATATCCCCAAGTCTGCAGGTCTCTCCTATCTATTATTATTATTATTAGTAGTAGTAGTAGTAGTAGTAGTAGTAGTAGTAGTGAGACCTGTGGATATACCACAGTACGATAATTCAATTATTACAACGTTTGATATGTTTACTTAAGAGCTATTGATATATTGAAATAAAATGTAAATGTAAAAAGTATAATAATCTTGATTTACCCTCTCTCTCTCTCTCTCTCTCTCTCTCTCTCTCTCTTCTTTCTTTCTTTCCTTATTTTCATTTTTCATTATGTTTGATTGAAACAGATTAGCATTATCGCTTCCGCGCGATCACCCTCTATCTTCTATTCTCTTTCTTTCTTTTTTTCTTCTTATTTCGCTTCTTTCTTTTTTCTTTCTTTTTTGTTTTTTATATAACATAATATTCGTGTGAGTTAGCAAACTCATTGAAAAATCTACAAGTCTACAAGCTTAACCTCTGGAGCGTCAAGTGCTGAATTCGGCATTCAAAGAAAGAACAGGAAGAAGACGATTCCAGATCCCTACCGAAATTTGGTCAGGCTGAAAATCGAAGAATTTGCCAAAAGAAAAAGATTCCGAACAAAGGCAGGAATCTCAATCCCTAAAAAAGACAGCAATCTTTTTTAATGTTACGTTCCTTCCGTTTTTTATTCACCTGCGAACATTTTGCTTCTTTTCTTTACTTTGTATTTCTTCTTGTGTATGTAAATGCTTTAATATCCCTAGCAAAATGAAAAAACACCCTTCGGGCGATGTAAAAATAATTTTTTGAAAGATATTGCTTGAGGAGGTGGAAGTTAAAAATTAAATGTCGGAGAGTTTGAACCATAAATCATGAAATCCTCAAATTTATTTAAGGAGTAAAATAAAATGAAAATAAAACAATTTGAAATCGATAGGCCGGGTTAGGTCAGTCGGTAGAGCGTTCGGCTAGAAACCACATGGTTCCTAGTTCGATTCCGGTCCTCGCCAACTCAGCGTTATGAGTAGCACAGGGATCTGTGCGGTAAAGTAAGGAGCTGATGGTAGGTGTAGCGCTCCACCTCAGATGCAAAAACAAACTCCTTGGTCTAGCGCTAGTGAAAAGGGGATAGACTCCCTCACTGATTGGCTGATACCGACATTAGGCCGCCCCGACGACTTTTTTTTTACTTATATATGATACCGGGGATGTATCTATTACAACTTGTTTTTAAAAACAATAAGGACTGTCTAATGTTGCATGCTCAAATCTTTAGTGTATTTATGACGATTTCGGGTATAGAGACGTAAGCAGTGACGTAGTTTTTGTTACAGACAACAACCGGAAGCGAATCTCCATTATTAATAAGAAACTTGGTTATTAATCCACGGGGGATAAAACTTAGTTATTGTAATAAAATTCTCGGACTGAAAACTTTTCGGTGTGCTGTGAATGATGGCCTGGTTGCAACCATCTTATATTTTACTAAACAACCTTTCTTCTTCTTCTTCTTCTTCTTCTTCTTCTTCTTCTTCTTCTTCTTCTTCTTCTTCTTCTTCTTCTTCTTCTTCTTCTTTGTGGGGGTGGGGAAAGAGGCATTTTTCTTTCCAATTATTTGGACTCCATTTTATTCCTTTCTATTCTCACATCTTTATTTTTTCAGCCCTGTCGGTTGGGATTTTACAATACCCGACTGCACCCCTGCAGAGGGGCAAGACCCCCCCACACACACACACACAAATAGGACCACCTGTTGACTGTGGGTGGCGACCCGTGATGCTTAAGGACGCAATCCTGGTGGATAAGCAGCCCATAACACACAGCACCCCACTTGGACACTTACTTAGGCTAGACGGACGGTCGGAGGGGCCCCCTCAATCAATTGGTTGATCACGTCATGGCAAGCCCCGACCCTTTTTATCACATGGATGCTAGTGGCGGTGGCTGAGGGTCTTCATGTCCTGGGTATGACGTTAAACTCTATCTGATGGTGAGGTTCAAGTTCTGGAGGTCTGGGGAATGTGGGGCACCCCTTCACCACCATTGCCCCCAAGTCCTCTCTGACCCGGAGTGATAGTACCAGTTAGGGTCCCATCTAGGGGTTAAATAGAAAAACATGAGTTTTTAAAACAATTGAGTATCCATTAAGAATTAATTTATTTGAAAACTTTGTCGGGATTAAATTACCCACTTAGGTTGATATGCCGTAAAAACAGAAACAAAAAGAACCTTTTTTTTCTTCTTCCTGTACTTTTCTTCTTTTTTACTCTTTCGTTATAAAGCTACACATTCTTTCCTTCCTTCATTCATTCACCCATTAATTCATTCTTCTCCAACAAACCAAACTAAGTTAGCCTCGCGTACCCATTTCAACTGAATAGCGAGTTAGATCGTCGCTGAATTCAATATACTCGCAGCATTGTGTCACATCCTACCTGTGGTGGAGGGGTTGGGTAAATACCTCCGTTTGGTCAGGTTCAGACAAATTTTGTCGACACCCCCTAAAAATGAAAGAGTGACAAATTTGTGCGAAGGGGTTGGGATGGAGGCAAATGCAAATAACAAGAAATGATGCTGGAGGAATAAATAGAAATGGTGTCGGTTAGTGAGGGACCAGCACGACAATCACCAGCCAAACCGGAAGCTCTTCTACGGGTGCCGCTATTGGAAATAATCCCTGTTTAATCAACTGTGACACGATAACATACGAATTTTCACAAAAGAAAGAAAGAAAGAAAGAATGAATGAATGAATGAAGAAAAGAAAGAAAAAAAGAATTATCAATATCGAACTTTTAAAAAATTCTTATATCAAAATGTTAATTCTCAATACTGTTTCAGGATTTTTTTAGACCACAATCATTCGATTTTTACA
Organism: Doryteuthis pealeii; assembly: GCA_023376005.1. Taxonomy (NCBI): domain Eukaryota; kingdom Metazoa; phylum Mollusca; class Cephalopoda; order Myopsida; family Loliginidae; genus Doryteuthis; species Doryteuthis pealeii. Next base: position 78,897,600 of record CM042160.1, read on the forward strand.
TTCTTTTTTTTTTTCATAAACTGTCATTTACCAAAAAGGTAAAGAATAAGTTAAGAAAGAAAAAGAAAAAAGGAAAAAATTAATGGAGTAAAGAAAGTACAAGAGATAAGAAAGAAAGAAAGAAAGGATTAAGTTAAGAAAGAAAGAAAGAAAGAAAGAAAGAAAGAAAGAATTAAGTTAAGAAAGAAAGAAATGATTAAGTTAAGAAAGAAAGAAAGAAAGAAAGGATTAAGTTAAGAAAGAAAGAAAGAAAGAAAAAGAATAATTTAAGTGAAGAAAGAAACAGAGAAAAAGAAAGAAAAAAGGAAAGAAAAATTAATTAAGTAAAGAAAGAAAGAAAGAAAGAAAGAAAGAAAGAAAGAAGGAGGAAAGGAAAGAAAAAAAAATAATAAATGAGGTAAAAAAAAAAGAGAAAAAAGAAAGAAAGATAACGAAAAAAAAGAAGGAATACATCAAGAAAGAAAGAAAGAAAAGAAAGAAAGAATTAAGTTAAGAAAGAAAGAAATGATTAAGTTAAGAAAAAAAAAGAAAGAAAGAAAGAAAGAAAGAAAGAAAGAAAGAAAAATAATAATTTAAGTGAAGAAAGAAACAGAGAAAAAGAAAGAAAAAAGGAAAGAAAGAAAGAAGGAGGAAATGAAAGAAAGAAAGAAATAATAAATGAAGTAAAAAAAAGAAACATAGAAAAAGAAAGAAAGATAAAGAAAAAAAGAAGGAATACATCAAGAAAGAAAGAAAGAAAGAAAGAACAAATTAAATTAAGCAAAGAAAAAAAAACCAGAGAACAGAAAACGAGAAAGAATCCTAAAGAATTCTAAACTTTCATTAAGTTTTGTCTTCAATAAAACAAAAGTCTCAATTTGACTCTGAATCCTTCAAGAATCGGTTTACGTTTCGAAACCAATGGTGCCTGAGTCTTTGAGCAAAAAACGTCCAGCATTGTCTGCAAGTCGAAAATCCATTCCACTGAATTGAGATGAGATCCTCTTGGAAAATTCCTCCGTTTTTACTCTTGTCATAAGAACTCTTCCAATGTGTCCATTTTTTTATTTTTTTTTATCTGCAGGCAACCACTTCGGTTTTTGTTGAGTCATCAAAATTAGTATCAGATTTTATTTTTATCTTATTTTGTAAACTTTTTTTTTTTTTTTTGCCATGGTGTCATTTTTACGAAGGTGTGTGTGTGTGGGGGGACAGTGGTGTTGGTTATGAGTAGATTCATGCATTAAGAAAATTGCCTCCCTCGACAGAGAGACGTGACTGTATGAATGAAAGATTAAGTAGCTCCTCCAACACCACTACCATCGTCACTCGTGAACTTCTAATACATTTAAATGTCCTGCCAATACTTGACTGTGCATTTGATGAAAAACATTTCAGGATCGACCTTTGACCTTTCTTAAAACTCAACTCCAAACCCAAATCTTGACAATCAGACGATCTAATAATGAATGCTTCCATTAACTATGCGAGAAAGTAATCAGACGGAGTTTTTTATTTATTTTTGGAGTGGCCTATTGTCGGTATCAGCCGGACAGCGAGGGAGTCCATCCCCTTTTCGCTAATGCTAGACCTGGGAGATTGTTTTTGCGTCTGATATGGAGCACCACTTCTACCGTCAGCTCCCCACTCTACCGCACAGATCAGATTACCCAATCTGTGCTACTCATACTCTGAGTTGGCAGGGACCGGTATCGAACTCAGAACCTTGTAATTCTATAGCGGGTGCTCTACCGACTGGCTAAACTTGCATTTTAATGAAAACTGGAAAAAACGCATTGCTAAAATTTCGTATGCTGAAAACTTGCTCTATGAAACAGTATTATTGTGTTCCCAGCAAGTGCTGTAGTTCTCGTGGTAATTAGTAGGAGACATTGCTTTCGGAGCATCTCTTTTAAGAAAACAAAAACATTGCCAATGCTCCGTGAGAACGTGTTGTAATTCTGGGTGAGAATCGGTAGAAGGCATTACTTTCGGTACCTCGAGTGTCAACGGCTACATTGGACGGGCAACGTCTCGGCGCTGCTGACGGTCATGGTGGTAGCTGAAAACTTGCTCAATCCAAAGGTGACATTGTGCTCCATGTAAGAGTTGTAGTTCTTGTGGGAGTAAGTAGGGGGCGTTGCTTTCGGAACTACTCTTTAATGAAGGAAACAAAAACCCGCATTGACAATATTTTGTAGCAACTTGCTCTATCTAAAGGGGCTATTGTGTTCGGTCTATCTCCTGTTGTTTTGAATAAACAGGAAGCTTTACGTTCGGAACTACCTCTTTTATGAACGCAGCAAAAATAAATAAATAATATAATAGATAAATATTTAACAACCTCTCCACAGGAGCAGGATGCGGCACAGGATCAATTTCTTAAGCGGGGTTTAACAGGTTTGAATTTAGTGTTTCCTTCTCTTAGACTAGCCAATGCTATAGAGCCCTGTCTGCCCTGCTATTTACCCATAGCTGAAAGCAGAGTAGTTGGATGCATACCTTCCCCAAGGGTATTAGTGCTATGTGAAATGCAAACAGTCTATGTTTTGTAGCTGAAAACTTGCTCTATCCGAAGCGGCATAGTATGCCGTGTATCTGCTATAGATTCCGTGGGAATAAATTGGAGGTATTACTTTCGGAGCTACATCTTTTATAAACGCTGCAAAAAAAAAATACATTGCCAATGTTTTGTAACTGAAAACGTGTTGTAATTCTCGTGGGAATCAGTAGGAGGCATTACTTTCGGTACGTCAATTGTCAACGGCTTCACTGGACGAGCAACGTCCCTGCGCTGCCGAGAGTAGTAGTAGTAGTAGTAGTAGTAGTAGTGTGGGGAATGGGGGGTGGGAAGGAGCATCCCTTGATCGCCGTAGACTTTTTCATGTTGGGTAATAGAATAAAAGGTTGACTAAATCGGCCCCGTGATGTGTAAAGTTATTGTCGGCCGTTAGTGTAAATTTGTCTCTCAAATAGATTTTCTGCTTTAATGTGATGAATCGATCGCGGAGGGGTGGGGGGCTTCGGGGGGGGGTGCGGTCTGTCAGTCGGCCAAAACGCAACCGTCAAGTGCCAAAACCGCAATTAGGCCATTTCGATTTTAGGTTTTCTCAGTTTTATCTATCTCGTAGCAGGACCAGTATCATAATTTAATTATTACAACGTTTGATATGTTTACTTAAGAGCTATTACTAAATAGTTCAATATGTAAAAAGTATAATAATTTTGATTTAAATCTGTCTCACTCTTTTTTTTTTCTTTCTTTCTTTCCTTCATTTCATATTTTCCTTATGTTCGATTGAAACAGATTTTAAAAACATTTGCAACAACCGGTGTCAAGTTTTAGAATAGATGATTAAGATTTTTGATTGTTGTACTAAGAAAAAGAATTATTTTGATTGGTTGGTTCCTTGTTCTTTTTTTTTTGTTTTTTTTTTGTTTTTCATGGTATGTCCACGCTTATCACCATAGTTACGCCATATAGAATATGTATGTTCTGATATAATGATATAAAATGATATGTCCTGAAAAGTTATTATTCTACTAGCATATATTTATTTATTATATTATTTATTCATTTTTGCTGCGTTCATAAAAAGAGATAGTTCCGACAGTAAAACTTCCTGTTTGTTCATATGGAAACAACAGCAGATAAATCGAGCACAATAACCCTTTAGATAGAGCAAGTTTTCTGCTACAAAACATTTATTTTTCATGGTATGTCAACGCTTATCACCATAGTTACGCCATATAGAATGTATGTACTGATATAATAATATGAAAAGATATCACCTGAAAAGTTATTATTCTACTAGCAGAAACTGTGGATATACCACATTTTGATAATTTAGATATTACAATATTTGATATGATTATTTAAGAGCTATTGCAATTGCTCAATATGTAAAAATTATAATAACCTTCATTTAACACTCACTCTTTTTTTCTTTCTTTTGTTCTTTTCATTATGTTCGATTGAAACAGATTAGCGTTATCACCCCTCTCTCTCTATCTTCCCCTACTCTCATTCTTTCTTTCATGTAGCATGTCCCTTTTCTTCCCTTTCTTTCTTTATAATGAAAACAGAATGGTCCATTATTTAGCTGAGGTAACGACATTCATGAGAAATAAGAATTAGGCGGATAAGCAACACCAGATAATCAGAATTTATAATTTTGCATTATATCTTGAACGATGAGGACGGTCTCATTTTTAACCTGAGGATGTTGCAAGACAATTAAGGAACACCAGTATTGATATATAGATTCTCAATTATTATTATATGTTGTGTTGCTTATCCGCCGAATTCTTATTTCTAATAAGTGTCGTTAGCTCAGGTGAATAGTAGACCATTCCATTTTTATTATAAAGAAAGAAAGAGAAGGAAAAGGACACGCTACACAGAAAAATATAATAAGAAAGAAAGAAAGAAAGAAAAAAGAAAGAAAGAGAGTAGGGGAAAGATGAAGAGAGGGATGAGCGCGCGGAAGCGATTACGCCATTCTATTTCAATCGAACATAACGAATGGATGAAAAGAAGGAAAGAAAGAAAAAAAAGAGTGAGAGAGAGAGAGTTCAATCAAGATTATTATACATTTTACATATTGAACTATTTAACAATAGCTCTTAAGTAAACATACCAAACGATGTAATAATTAAATCATCATATTGTGATATAGCCACAGGTATTGCTGGTATAACTAAATTACAAAAGGAACTGTGACATTGGTGGGCATGGTTACGGACAGATACATAATATCCATTATAAGAGATATTTGTACTTTAAGACTGTATCTAAGTGTATAAGTTTTCAGTATACATTGGTGTCATTCATTCGACTTCAAGGAAATGTTTTATGGATGTCGTCGAAAACAACCGTTTTATGATAACTTTAGATCTTGGAGACTGAGAGCAGATTACGGAAAATCAATCAATATGAAAAAAAAAGTGGGACCAAGCACCCCAGGTGTGATCTGTTTTGAAAAGAACACCTTTTGCTTTTCACCATAAATTCCTGTTGTTTGTTTACAAACAGACGATTTTTTTTGCATTAGAATTTCACTGTAAGATTTTTTTTAAAGTTTCATGTATATTTACAACCCAAAGGCTTAAGTTTTTATACTAAAATAGTTTTCGATTTTGATAAAGAAAAATTAGTTATTTCATGTTGTTGTTGTTAATTAAATAGGAATTTTTAAAATCATAAAACTTTAAACGAAAGACACGTTTTTATATTAAAGATACATATTTATATTAAAATAGTTTTTGTTTAATCAGAAGAGAAATGCAGATATGTTTATTTAAATGAAAATAGTTTTTATTTACAAAATACTTTTTTATGTTTATGTAAATAAAAGTATGTTCTGAAATGGTATCACACAATTTATAAAGTTTATTTTCTATGCGCCTCTCGTACCACCATTGGAAGTGTGCGGTGAAAAGCAGAAGGTGTTCCTTTCGAGGCGGCCCCCTGCTGGAGTGCCTATTGGATACTTGGTCCAAAAAGTGATCTAGGATGGTCGTAAAGTAATTAAAGCACGTAGAATCAAATATGTCATCTAGAAGGAGCAGTCCGATGACAGGTCTTTACTTTGGACTTCCTTTGGTTGTGATGGAAAACAGTTTGCAAGAAGACGAACTAGCGACAGATTGAGTTCAAAGTGCATCAAAAAGACAGTCAAGTTTGGTGGCGCCAGTATAATGGTTTTCGGCATATGTTTTCAAGTCAGGGTAAGTTACCACTTGTACGCTATAGAAGGGGGGGGGATAGAGGGGAAAATAGATATTTGCTTCAACAAGTTCCTGCTGAGGGGGGGGGACCAAAAAGAAGCGAGTTCACTGTCTTCTCGCAGGCCAAACTTTCCAACACAGTCTTCGACCAGCAGCTGAAAATCCGTCGCCGTCGTCAAAATAATCTTTACTGACTGCCGTCTCACGTAAGCCAAAGCTTCTCTCCTTGTCACCCTGCTCGCTTTGGTTATTTTATGGGTATATTACCCAAACATCCGGGCACATCAGTCGAACCTCGCGTCCGTCCAGTGCCTAAATCGTATTTGTTTTTGCATGCGAGAGTACGCGGGTTCGATCCCGGCAGTCAAGACAATGTCTTGCTCTTTTTCCTTTCTCGTTCTCCGTTATATACGCTTACATAATTGAGTTAATGTTGCCATGTACAAGAATTTGCAAGAACATGTTGGACTGATATTACGAAATTCTGGGTGGGAAAGTCTTGTATTCATACAGGATAATGCTCCCTGTCTTAGGTCAAAACAGGTTATTAGTTATCTGAATGACCAAGGAAATAACCGTTATGGATTGGCCAGCCCAAAGTCCTGACATGAATCCCATAGAAAACTTACGAAAGAATTTAGGAAAAAATGTTATGGCTAGGAATTCATAAAATATCAAAGATCTATTGGGAAAATTACTGGAGGAGTGGGTTAAATTTACAGTTGACGAATTTAGTGTACGCCGATGTACAGCAATAGTTCAAAACAAGGATTTTAGCACTAAATACTGGTAAGATGGTAAGTAAGGGATGGAGAACTCTATGGCGGCCTTTACATACATAGGGATGTGTGTATTAAAAACAGTTAAAATCACACTTCGCATTCTGTGGGTGACTATAGCCTAGCGGTTAAGGTGTCTGACTGATACTGAAGCAATTGGATTTCAATCCCGGCTGTAGGTAGCTTACAAATGTCTAGCCACACTTAAGAGACTTGATAAGTCGAAACACGTGTCTGTGATGACATATATATATATATATATATATATATATATGCTCCCGTAAGCCGGTAGAGCTCTTTAGGAGCAACTTTAATAAACTTTCACCGCCAGCATAACACAATGATCACCTGTTTACAGATTTGATCTTTCTGGTGATCGTAAAGTTTATACACAGATGTATGTATTTAAAACAGTTAAAACATCGCTCCTTAAACGGCAGTTGGCGATGGCCTAGAGGTTAACGGAGTGTATTTTGGCAGCATTTTTTCTTTTATACAAGTTTTGTTGAACTGTACAGTCAATTCTTGTCGGACAAGTTTTTGGCTGATCCTTTCTAATTTTCGGGCCATCTTTTTGGTGTCTGGGTGGAACTGGTGTAACAGTCCACCAAAGGTTTCGATACGAGAACTTTCGGCAATACAGTTTGCCATCATCAGGTAGGAAACGATGGTAAGTTGTGTCTCGTTTTTAACGAGAACGAGTAGTAGCAAGGAATTGGAAGTGGGAGGTAATAACAATTGGTAAGGGGAGGTTGTAGGAATGGTAGTGGTTCGAACGAACGATGCAGTAGTGATTTTTTGTGGGAGGGGGAACAAGTTGTGAGAAGGGGAGGGGAATAATGGAAGAAGGATAGGCGGAAAATTATAAATATTTGAGAACATGTTGACTTACTTCAAAGTTTATTTTGTTTAAGGTAGGATTTTTTTTGTTTGATATATAAAGCTTCGATTATTTGAAGTTTTTGTTTGTTTTTTCTTTATGTAGTGTGCGTGTATTTTCGGTTAGAATTTTGCGGTAGGTAGAGGGGGGGGGCATGAATGTGTTTTAAGGTGTTAATTAATGGAACTGGAATCAGATAAGTGTAGTGTTAATCTGCGTGATAATGTGGTCGTCGTGTGGCCATATATATATATATATATATATATATATATATATAATATATAGTACGTGTGTGCGACATTTTTAGAAATATTTTAGTGACGTTTTTTTTTTTTTTCAAATAAAAGAATAGAGAAATATCATTGGAATTTTAAATTCTTTCAGTTGCTTTTATTTCACACGAATGTAAATTTATTTATTTTACATTTACAACCTGTTTATTATATAAGCGTTGGATTCCCGTCCAAATAAATCTCCAATTATTTCAAATACAAAAAAAAGAAATCTAAAAAAAAGTATTTAAATAAAACTTTGGTTAAGAAAAAAGACAAAAAAGAATAAACAAAAATAAACAACCAAACACAAATCGCAGTCGGTGTGTCACCAGTTTTGGTTCACAACAACGTAAATAACTTTGTTTGGGATAATTAATTAACAAAGACGAGATTCCTCGTTTTTTTTTATTTTAATAATAATTCTTTCCATATATATATATATATATATATATATATATATATATATATATATATATTTAATTTCAATTTTTTGTAGCATGACATCACTAAATTCATTGTTACATTGCTCGTGATTTCCTCTTTTGTCGTCAAAGATTATTATATTTCTCGAAGGCAAAATGTCTCCCTCCAAATCTCTCTCTCTCTCTCTCTCTCTCTCTCTCTCTCTCTCTCTCTCTCTCTCTCTCTCTCTCTCTCGTCACAATAGAGCGTAAATAAAATATTTATTATTACTGTTTCTTTATGCGAGTTCTTCTGCCAATAATAGCAATGTGTGTGGTTCCTCGCATTGTTAGAATATTATTTTCTTTTGTCGAAAAAGAACGCGGACAATCCTGGCGTTATTAAAAGTGACGCCAAACACAATACCAACAATGGCCATTATGCGAATAATGAGAAAATAGTTTTTTCACTATCGTTATTATTAATTTCTAACTGGAATTTCATGGTATTTTTTTGAAAATCGAAACTCACACGGGTTGAAATCCACCCAGTCGGCGGACTTAGAATACAGCGAGACATATTGTTGGTATCAGCTGAATAGTGAGAGAATCTATCCCCTTTTCGATAGCGCTAGACTTAGGTGATTGTTTCGTGGCTGAGGTAGAGCACCGCACCCACCGTCAGCTCCTAGCTGTATCGTTATTAATAATTTCTAACTGGAATTTCATGGCATTTTTTTAAAAATCGAAACTCACACGGATTGCAATTCACCCAGTCGGTGAGGCTTAAAATGCAGAGTGGCCTACTGTCGGTATCAGCTGAACAGCGAGGGAGTCTATCCCTTCTTCTTTAGCGCTAGACCTGGGAGATTTTTTTTTTTCTGGGGTTGAGCACCACACCCACCGTCAAAAGAAAAGAAAATGTTTGTATTGGGTATCTGATGGTGAGGCTCCAATTATGCTTGGTTGGTTGGTTGGTTGGTTGGTTGGATTTTACGACATTTCAACACTTGCTGGGTTATTTTATGCCGTTTTGTTTTATTTATTCTCGGTAGGTATTCAAGAATTTTGTTTATTTAAACTTAATTTTTGTTTAACTCCAATTTTTGAAACCCATTTTTCTATTCAACACATAAATGAGGCCCTAACAGATACGGGTGTAATAGCGATGAAGGGGTACTCCACACTCTCCAGAGCTCCCGGATTGGAACTTCAATTCTAGATGCAGTTTAACTTAATACCCAGGATACTAAGACCCTCAACCGCTGCCTTCTAGCACACATATGAAAAAAAAAGAATTGGGGATTTGCCATAAGCGCAAAAGTGTGGGGACAATTAAATCGGTGCTAGGGCTTGACGTTATCAGCTGAATGATCGGAGGGGGGCCCCCTCTCCGATCATCCGTCTAGCCTAAGTAAGGACAAAAATGGAGTGTTGCATGTAATGGGCTACCCAGTCACCAGGATTTCGTCCTTAAGTGGGTGTCCACATTAAGGGATTTTATCTCTCTGAAGAAGTGCGACCGGTATATTCTACAGCTCCAGCTGACTGGCCGACATCTCTGGAAATCTCGCTTAGATAGATGACCATTTAAGCAACAGCAGGTACTGTAAGCAACCTGATATCAAAATGACTTGATTTGGCATTAAATAACCCAAAAAGGGTTGATATGCCGTAAGACCAAACCTGGAAATCTAGGGAGTGGGGAATACCCATTCATTGCCATTACTTCTAGGAGCACTCTGACCCGGAGTGGCAGTACCTGTTATGGCCCCATCTGTTGGTTGAATAATTCTGTTTTAAATATTATTTGTTTTACATTGTAATACTTGAAACCACATTAAAAACTAGTTATTATTAGATTGAGATAGTAAGTGGAAACTATATAAGTAAAAAAGTCGATAGACTGGCCAATTGTTGGTATCAGTCAGACAGCGAGCGCTATATCAGGGAGATTGTTTTTTGCTGAAATAGAGTGCCGCACCTACTGTCAGCTCCCCGGTGTGATCAGTTGGCGGGGCCCGGTATCGAACCCGGAACATTGTGATTCCAAGACAGATGCTCTACCGACTGAGCTAAACCACATAACTTACAAATTAAGTGTATTAGATAGGAGTACTTGATAACATTAACAGCGCACAGAATATTTATGTTAGATAGGAACACTTGAAACTATTACAAATGTGTGCAAATTATTTGTATTAGATAGGAATACTTGAAACTACACAACTGTGTCCAGACAATTGAATATGGTCAAATAATATAATATATAACACTATTTACCCATAGCTAGAGGCAGAATAATTGGATTCATACTTTTCCTAAGGGTATTATCGCTATGGGAAATACAAAATGCCTCGTCCAGGATCTGAACTCGTCTCCTCGTGTCCATAGTAACCATTACAACACGCACCTCCTGGCTGTATGAATTCAGAGTATTCCTTCTTATAGACCTGTTGCCGTGTCAAGACAAAAGGTGCCCAATCAGTTCTGATACTACCCTGTCGGCTGGGGAAGTAAAATGCACAGATTGCACCTCTTCAGGGTGATTAAAGCCCCACCCACCAACTAAGCTACCTGTTAGCCGTGGGTAGCGGCTCATGATGCTTAAGCACGGAATCCTAGTGGCTTAGCAGTCAATAACGAACAACATTTCATCTTGCCCCTTACTTAGGCTAGACGAGTGGTCGGAGAAGCCCTCTACGGCCAATCTTCAAACCCTAGCACCTATATGATTGTCCCAATCCTATTGTGCTTATGACAAGGTCCAACTCTTTATAACATCACTTCCGAATCTCACCTCTTACCCTATACGGACCACACACACACACACGCACACACATCCAACATTCCGCCCTGCTGTGTTGAAACATCGCTTTTCATTAGCGATAATTATAAACAATAATTGGACAAAGTTGTAAATTATTTTCCTATTACCCCCTCTCTTATTCCTCTCTTCCCCTTTTCTCTCTCACTCCCTGGTGTTCCTAAAGTTATTTTAGTGTAGTCATGAATTTGATACATCTGCTATATATATATATATATATATATAATATATATATATATATATACTAGACGAAACGTGACCCGTTGGGTCACCCATTAAACTCTCGCTAGATGATTGGGATTAGGGAAAAGAGTAGGATCTGCCAAAATATCATTTGCTTTTCATTTTAAAAACGAATTAAAATTTATTACACCGATTATTTATGGTCAAATTTTTGTCTAAGTCGAAAAGTAGCAACATAATGAGCATCAGTTAAAAAGCAAAATAATATTACACATGTAATTTATTTTTGATACATTTAAAACGATTTTTTCGGTCAATTTTGATCAAGATGCCTGCCAAGAGGCTACTTAAAATCCGTTTTTACAAAATAAATTGTAACTTTTGCGATTGAGAAAAATTCACACTGGATTGTCCAATTGGACACATAGCCTAGTAGATAAAGGAGTTAGGTTAAGACAGTTCTAAATGACAGTTATCTCTAAACTGCAGGTTCAATCATGATAGGGGCAGCAGTAATATAGAATAATAATTAACACAGCTTAACACCTGTACCCCAGCTATGGTTAGTGGAATGAGAACAGGATAACCCCGTGGACTGAATAAAGGGTTAGGTTCAAAGTTCCGAGATGACTCCCGATTATAAGAAGGTTCCTGAGTCCGACAAGAAATACCTAAAGAAAGCCAGAAGGCACACACGCCGAAAATGTTGTACAGATAACAATGA
>CM042160.1:78914377-78976333 GCA_023376005.1 Doryteuthis pealeii
TTCTTCTTCTTCTTCTTCTTCTTCTTCTTCATCATCATCATCATCATCATCATCATCGTCATCTATTCTCTCTTCTTCTTTTATCCTTTCTTCCCGTTCTTCTTCTTCTTCTTCTTATTCTTCTTCTTCTTCCATCACATCCTTCTTCTTTTTCTTTTTCTTCTTCTTCTTTCTTTACATTCTTCTTCTTCTTCTTCTTCTACAACAACAAATCTTTCTTCTTCTTCTTCTTCTTCTTCTTCTTCTTCTTCTTCTTCTTCTCACATTTTGTCTATCTCATTCCTCGTCTTCTTTATTTTTCCCTAATTGTTCTCCCTCGTCCAACCCTTTCCTCTCTAATTCTTATTTCTCATAATTTCAAACCCCTCTCACTTCATTACCTTCACCTTCTTTTTTCATTTCTCTTCTCCCCCCTCCTCTTCTATTTGCTCCTCTCCTTCATATCTATCCAACCATCCATCTTTGTTGTCCTCGCGTCTAACATTTCATTATATCTTTTTCTCTCGATCCCCCCCCCCCCCCGCCGTCCCGATTTCTGCTAATCATCCTTGCCACATCATGATATCTGGTTTATACCAAACAACAACCCACCCCCCTCCTCCAAACCAACACCCACAACAACCCACAAGAATATTTCCGTGTCATGTTTCCACGAGGTACTGTCTCGGGGGAACACCGCTTTGACGTCATTCCGTGTCACTTCCGATGTTAGTAAGAGACGATTCTATTAGCCAGATGCCGCCGCCGCCGCCGCCGTCGCCATCGTCGCCACCAACACAGCCAACCAAAGATTCGCTTTTCACTTGAAATGTTTTACAAACTCGAGAGAAACGAAGTCGATAGATAAAAACCGAGAATTGAACAAACAAATGTCGAATTCCTTTGTGACTTTTAGCATTTCGACATTTGCGAAAAGATCTGAAATTTGATTTGATTTTTTTTTTCTACTTTTCCTTACTTTTATTTTTATTGCTGTTTTCCTTTCTTTCTCGTTTGTCTTCTTCTTCTTCTTCTTCTTCTTCTTCTTCTTCTTCTTCTTCTTCTTCTGCTGAGTGTTCCACATCAGCGTTAGCTGATGGTATTTCACTGGAGGCTGAGTGACAACAAGTCTCCTCGGGTCTCCAGGGTTCTTCTGAGTATTCTAGCTGATTGCAGCAGTGCAGTAGTCTGAACGGTCTCAATTTTTCCTCTGATTTCCAGACCCTCCAGTATTTTTTCCAATTATTATTATTATTATTATTATTATTATTATTATTATTAAAACTATTCCCCTTCTTATTCTTATTCTTTGTCCACATTCATCACATTCTTCTTCTTCTTCTTCTTCTTCTTCTTCTTCTTCTTCTTCTTCTTCTTCTTCTTCTTCTTCTTCTTCTTCTTCTTCTTCAACAACAAATCTTTCTTTACATTCTCCTCTTCTTCTTCACCTCTTCTTCTTCTTCTTCTTCTTCTTCTTTCTTCTTCTTCTTCTTCTTCTTCTTCTACCATCATCGTTATTATTATTATTATTATTATTATTATTATTATTATATCTTCTTCTCTTCTTACTCTTCTATGGAATGTTTTGTTGTATAATGATTATCAACGTAAAATATTCAAATCCTTGATAAGGCTGGTAGCATTTCACATAGCGCTAGTACCCTTGGAAAATAAATGTATGAATCCAACTATTCTCCCTCCAGCTATGGGTAAATAGTAAGGCAAACTGAGCTTTTTAACCCTGGTATGGTAATCATTCTAGGACAAGGAAAACCTGTTTAACTCAGCTGAAAAAAGATTGACGTTGTATCGCATCCTGCTCGTGCGTTGAGGGTTGGTAAATATATTGGTTGGTATGTGTGATAGGCAGCATGTGGCCATACAGCTACTTCCTTGAGTGATATTGTTTCCACGATCGTATGCAGCATTCTTTTGCAACTCCCATCTAACTTATTTTCTAGCCGTTTCCTTAAGGTCCAAGTTGTGCAGCCATACAGTAGCATTGATACAACTTTGGCTTGGAATAATTATCACTTAACTATCCCATACAATTCTTATTCTTCTTTGCCTGATTCTTTCTGTCTTAATTTTCGACATCTGCTGCTTCTGCTGCTGCTGCTGCTGCTGCTGCTGTTTTTCATATCCTTCATCTTCTGAGTGTTGCATAATCTATGTAGAAGCATAGATTATTGACAACACCCTGTAGAATAAGACTTTCAAATCAGAACGAAAGCGGGTAGGTTTCTGTGGAAAAATACTAGACCGTTAGTAAAAGCGGAAAACCCGCACGTCACGTGATTTGAGTTAGCTAATCAGTTTGCAACCAGATTTCAAGTTTCCTACTTCAGTTGTGACTCCGCGCGATAGGTTAGTAAACGGGCAAATAAAACATTTGATCAAAGCCATAAGTCTCGTTGATTAGTTATTACATGACTTAAGAGATGCCATTAAAAGAAGCCCTGAGTTAAAAGTAGAAAGAAGCAACAAGTTAGAAAGAAGTAAAGAGAAACCAGAATAGACGTTCACATCATGGCCGAACTGGAAAGGAAGAAGATAGAATGAAGAACAAGCAAGTAAGCTCTCTCTCTCTCTCTCTCTCTCCCTCTCTCTCTCTCTCTCTCTCTCTCTCTCTCTCTATGTTAGTCCACTCACTCTCTCTCTCTCTCTCTCTCTCTCTCTCTCTCTCTCTCTATCACAAAAGAACACTTGTTTATATACCGGCAACATGTGTACATAACATGAGTACTCAACAAATCTACAAATGTTGAATATCGAGTTCTGTGCAGTAAAAGTTCCCGCCAGATTAGATTATTAACTCTTACTCTAAAATTACCTGCATATCATCATCATCATCATCATGTCGCACTAGTAGCGAGGATATCCATGACAACCTCTCGCCAACCGTCCCTATCATTCATTACCCTCGGGAGGTCGTTTGTGCAGCATCCAGTATCCGCACAGTATCCGTCAATGTTGGTCTTTGCTGGACGCTGGTGTGTCCATGTGCTGCTTTCCACAGGAGAACGTCGCTTATCAGTTCGTCCTTGCTTCTCCAGCAGAATCCAGCAGGTTTATTTCGTCTCACTTGCATCGTTTATGTGAGAGGGAAAAGAAGCTCTTTAGCTACTTCCTTGTGTGATGGTGTGTCCACAATTTGTTTAATATCGTACGCAGCTTTCTTGTGCAACTCCCATCTACTAAGATGTATATATATATATATATATATACCAACCCCTCAGCACGAGCTGGATGTGACACAAGGTCAATTTCTTAAGCGAAGTTCAACAGGTTTAAATTCAGAGTTTTCCTTCTCCTAGACCGGTTGCCTAACCAAGGTTCAAGAGCCCAGTCTGCCATACTATTTATCCATAACTGGAGGGAGAGTAGGATTCATACCTTTCCCAAGGGTATTAGCGCTAAGTGAAATGCAATTACCACATCCAGGATTTGAACTCGGGACGACGAGTCCATTTCCCATGACTTTAACCATTACACCACGCGCTTCCCTAGTAAGATGTATATATGACAAAAGTTTAAATTCAGTTCTTAATAGTTTGGAGAGTAATAAAGAATGCACTCGTTTATTTATCTATTTTTTACCCCCCGAAATGTAACAATAAAAAGAAGCTAAGTATTAAAGATGCTTATTTGAAGGTGAAAAAATTGGCGTATTAATTCAAATGAAATTATCAGTTTATCTATGATTAGTTTATTTCTTTTTTACTACTTACTTATAAAGAGTTCCAAAATCGATTTTTTTTTTATTATTGAATATTATGATTTTATCAGTAAAAATCAAAAAATATATTTTGTACTTTTCCTTGTTATAAACGTATCAAAATGTATGCGCGATTTTAAGGCTCAATGACATCTCTTTTCTGAGTTATAAGTCAACACGTATAAACCAAGACAGACGACAAAGCTATATAATTATAATGTTTATTACTGCAGACTTAATCAATAGCAAGGGAGATTTGAAAAATATATAAACAAAACCTATGTACTTAATAGTTTCTGTCAGTGAGAATAAGATACAAGCTCTGATTTGATATCAAAATATTGTTCTAGCATGAAGATATGAAATTTTCACACGTGTATTGGATGACTAATAATATATATATATATATATATTGTGTGTGTGTGTGTGTGTGTGTGTGTGTGTGTGTGTGTGTTTATACATTAATACTGACAATATCGCATGGAAATGTAGTGGATAGAACAATTATTTGCTTAGAGTTACACGCAGCATTCTTATGCAGCTACCATCTAGCTTATACTCTAGGCGTTTTATTAGGGCCAGGTAGTGCAGCCATATAGTAGGACTGATACCACAAAGCCTTGGAAGAATTGTCGCTTTAACTTGTCAGTGAGACCGGACTTCTATATAGCTGATAATTTATGGCAACCATGCCTTTCCTATGCGTGCATTAACATCGTTTTCTGTGGATGAGATATTACTACCTGGGTAAGTGAATTGTTTTACCGGCTTCAGGAGCTTACTGTCAAGTGTTAAGATGTATCCCTCCTTTTTAAAACACATGTACTCGGTTTTATCGGAGTTTAATTAGAGGCTGACGTATTGTGCTGCCTTTTTCAGACTATGCAGCAGGGATACGGTCTGAGCAGTAGTATTTGAAAGAATTGCCAGATCATCTGCCTAGTCTGCGTCCGTAATAGTGTGTGCGGAGTATCACTTGCTTCTTTACATTCATGGGATCTAATGATGTTATATATATATTATTATGGGCTCTCCCGTCGATTTTCAACGTATACACACAATGAACACCCACACAGTGATTTGTTTATAGTGGTGAAGGCTTGTGTTGGACCATCTACACTTTTTGGCACAGTCGATAGGAAAGGATTGGCGCATCAAGGGTTGCCACAAACCCAATCAACGACCGACCTCAGGAATTTTGAATTCAGAGTTATCCCTCTCCTAGACTATATATATATATATATATGGGAGAAATAAGAGGAAATTAATCCGACAGTATGTGGAGAAAGGTAGACAAACACAGGATGTTGTAGGAAATGTATGTTTATTGTAGTGGTGTCGACGTTGTAACGTTTCGGTCTGTTATACCTTCTTCATGACTTTGGATTGAGTTCTTGCTTCAATGGTGAACATTTTCATACTGGTTAGTTAGGAGGTCAGTTGTTGGTGTTAGCAGAGGTTGGTAGTAGGAGATTTTTCTTTTTCTCTCAGATAGGGTGTTGTAGCAATGGGGTTCCGATAATGAAGCCACAGGTGTTAGGTGTTTGGGAGTGGGTGGGTCTTATATACTGGGTTTGAAGATATAGTGATTCTTGTATATATGGTGAATGGCATAAGGATTGGTTTTGAGTGTGTGCGTATGTTTATTTTTTTTTTTTTTTTTTTATTTTTTTGCAAAGTCTCATCTTGCTGTCTTTATTGTCTATTATTGTTTGTGAAGGCGATTTTTTTTAGTAAGGGGAAATATATTGGAGAAGCTAGATTTATAATTAACATTTGGTGTGTTACTTATGTTTCAGGCTTGGAATATTTGTTTAAATTTTTGGTTGTGGATGTTGTGGATATATGGAGAAAGCTAGACAAACACAAGGATGTTATTATTGTTTTACTACATGTATATATTTTTTTATATATTTTCTTAAGGAGCACTTGCACGAATTAATATCACGAGCCACCACGGGGATATGGATGAAGTCTAGTTTATTTTAACTCGTTTTTTTTGTGCAGGCATAAATTCTCGTCAAACTTTTTTCTAAAACTAGTCCCCCCCCCCTCTCTCTCTCTCTCTCTCTCTCTCTCTCTCTCTCTCTCTCTCTCTCTCTCTCTCTCTCTCTCTGGTCCATCTAACGATGACCAGACTTGGCACCCCGAATTCTGTCCCATTTCCCTTTTATCTACCAACGGCATATATATATAAACAAGTCACGATTTTAATGCTCAATGAGTTTCAGAGTTATGTGTCAACACGGTTCTGTTTTGATATGTACGTGTTGACTTATAGTTCAGTAAAGAGATGTTATTGAGCATTAAAGTCGCGCATACACTTTAATATTTTTTTATAATAAAGATAACTTCAATTTTTTTTAATTATATATATATATATATATATATATATATATATATATATATATATATATAAAAGGATATGAAAACACACAATATGCTGTTAAAATGAAAATATTTTATATCATATTCATAGCTAATATTGAACAAAGGCTAAAGATTCTTGATGCCCTAGACATCAGACATAAAAATCATAACCTTAATAAAATAAACCTTGATTCTAGCAATAACGTACTTAAATGTCTTTAACCACTGCCACTAACTATATAACCACATTAATAATAATAATAATAATAATAATAATAATAAATTGATAAGACCCAACAAAATAGTAAATGTAGACTTTGCGGTAGTAGAGATGAGACTGTAAACCATGTACTCTGCGAATGTAGCAAACTAGCACAACGATAATACAAAGCTAGACACGACTGGGTTGCGAAGGTGATCCACTGGGAATTATGCAAAAATGTAATTTTGACCATACAACAAAATGGTATATGCATAAACCAGAATCTGTTCTTGAGAACGAAAACATAAAAATTCTCTAGGACTTTGAATAAAAATGGATCACCTAATCCCAGCAAGAAGACCAGACCTAGTGTTGATAACAAAAAAGAAAGAACTTGTCAACTGGTGGATTTTGCAGTGCCAGCGGATCACAGGTGAAGCTAAAGGAAAATGAAAAAATGGACAAATATCTGGACCTTGCCAGAGAACTGAAAAAGTATGGAATATGAAAGTGAAAGTGATACCAATTGTAGTTGGTGCACTTGGAACAGTCCCAAAAGGATTGGAAATGGGTTTGGAAAGTTTGGATATCAGAGGAAGGATTGGAACCACTCAGAACACTGCACTGCTGCAATCTGCCAGAATACTCAGAAGAGTCCTGGAGACCTGAGGAGACTTGCTGTCACTTAGACTCAAGTGAAAGACCATCAGCTAACGCTGATGTGAAAACTCAAAAGGAGTAAATAATAATAATGATAATAGTACAATAAAATAAATAAATAAAAGTTAAAAAAAACACGACACTAGTATAAATAGAACACCCGTTTAATGGAACAATCCAATGTTGTATTGTTTTTACATTTCCCCCTGAAGATAGCCCGTGACGGGACAAAAAGTACCCGGGAGCAAATAAGTTAAGGCAAATACATCAGCCAATTCCAGCCTGATATCATTTCATCGATTCGGTTACTTGAAAGCATGAATAAAATTTGCAGACACAAAATGTCTGCACAGTTCAACAATATATATATATATATATTGTATTTCTGTGTGTGTGTATGTGTGTGTGTGTGTGTGTTATACAATATTAATATAATTTTTGTACATTTCGCTCCACCCAGGGATGGACAGACCTGGCACCCCGAATTCTGTCCCATTCCCTTTTTTTTTTTATCAAGTACCCATAAACAACGACAATTTCCCCGGCTGGGTTTGGGTGTGAGTGACCAATGAAACAAAGGGGACGTCATTCGCTTCGATTGTTTTCTTTGCGTCACGCAGACGACATTTTGCCTCTCGCAGATGGTTCGCAGTATACGATGCAACGTTAATACAAACTTAATATAGATGTAATAATACGATTCACAACAAGTCATCCGTGAATTGACCGTGTGCTACTTACAATGCCAAAGTCGCCATTTTCAACCTCCTTACCCACCCTACTTCGACGACACCATATTGTCTCTTACCTCATTCACTTAAAACATTTCTTTCTCTCTTTTTTTTCTTTTCTCCTTTTTTTTTCCAGTTTTTTTTCTCTACGATTTCTGTCGATGTTTTTTTTTATTATTATTATTTCGCTCGTCTGTTTTATCGTTCGTTTTTTTTTTACCGTTTTTTTTTTTTTACTTTTTTCTTGAATTTATTTATTTATTTATTTATTCCATTTTTTCACGTTTCGTACAAATTCTTTCTTTTTTTTCTCATTCATTTGTCTCTAATGAATGTAATTTTTTCATTCATTTGTCTCTAATGAATGTAAATTTTTCATTCATTTGTCTCTAATGAATGTAATTTTTTCATTCATTTGTCTCTAATGAATGTAATTTTTTCATTCATTTGTCTCTAACTTTTTAAAAAAGCTGTTTTCATTCTTTGGGTTCTTTTCTATTATTTTTTATACGACTTTTCTCTTTTTTTTTTTTTTTTTTTCATTCTTTGTTTAATATTCGTTATTTCACTTTCCTTCTTTCTTCCATCATTTTGTTTATTCCTTATTTTCTTACTTTCTCTCTGAATCTCTTTCAATAACTGCTTCAATTTCATTCCATCCTTTCTGCTAGGCTTTCACTATTCGCTTCTATCTCTTCTTCATCTCCTTATATTCTTTCTTTCAATTTCTTTCTTTCAATTTCTTCCTTTCTTTTCATTTTCATTTTTTTTTTACGTTTCTTTATTTCTTTTTCCTTTCTTTTTTCTTTTTCCCTTTATTTCCTTTCTTTTGCTTGCTTTTCAGTTTCTTTCTTGTTTTTTTTCTTTTCATCTTCTTTTTTTTTTCTTCTTTTCTTTTTTTCTTTCCGCTTTTTCATTCCTTCCATCTTTCTTCCTGTCCACATTTTCTATCTTTCGTTCTTTCGCATGTTTCCTTGATACCTTCGTTCCTTCTCTCCTTCATTTATCTCATTTATTTATTCATTTATTTTATTTCATTCAATTTTATAACCACATCGACCATTTGAAAATCGTAAAGTGCTGGCTAACTGCTTGGGTGCACAGAGAGGACCATTTTTATTTTAACTTCACGTAAAACCCCCCATGTTCTACGCCCCTTTGCTTGAACTGCGCTCACGCCGCCCCATTCCGCCCGACAGCAGTAGCTGCAGGGGGGGGCGGGGGCATAGTTAACTATTTGCCTTCTGTTCGAACAAAATGAACTCGTGCAAATGAACAACCCCCGAAGAAAAAAAAGAAAATAAATGCAATGCAGTTAAAAAAAAACAGTCGAGATTGTAAACATTTAATATGGGCCTTGTAAAGAAATGAAATTGAAAAAAAAGAAAAAGAAAAGAAAGTGACAAATAAACGCTGTCCGATAATAATAATAATAATAATAATAATAATAATAATAATGCAGATTCAGTCTCTATTTGTCTGTAACCGAAACCATGTCACTGCTTACGTCACAGTCATTTCAGGAATTAAGTAAGTTAATCAATGAATTTAATTTATAGTCATTAACATTACTTTATAAGATATTATACAACGTTTTATTATATATAGACTCACAAAACAAAGACATAATCTTAGATGGCCCATTGCATTTTTTAAAGCAAGTTTCAATAAATACATGCACGGTATCATTGATGTATATATAACTTGTTTTATTTTTATATATATTTAAAGTTATCTAATTTATAAAATTTTACGAAAATATTATTTACAAACATAAAATCGTCATATGATTTTGTAGTAATAATAATAATAATAATAATAATAATAATCTTTGAGATAAAGACGGATCACCCTATCCCAGCCAGGAGACCAGACTTAGTGTTGATTTACAACCAAAAAAATGTGAACGTGTCAACTGGTGGACTTTGCGGTCCCAGCAGATCACAGGGTGAAGCTGAAGGAAAATGAAAAGATGGATAAATAATACTGGATCTTGCCAGAGATTGAAAAAAAGCTGTGGAACATGAGAGTGAAAGTGATACCAATTGTAGTTGGTGCACTTGGAACGGTCCCAATAAACTTGGAAAAAAGACTGGAGGATCTATAAATCAGAGGAAGAATTGAGACCATCCAGACTACTGCACTGCTGTAATTGGCTAGATACTCAGAAGAGTCCTGGAGACCTAGGCAGTGGTTCCAAGAACTTTTTCAAGGCTAAACGGTCCCCGCCCTTTGTTACAGTCAAAAAGCCGGAAGCGAATCTTCAACAATTATTTATAGAAATAATAAATAATAATGGTGTCAACGTGTTCGAGTAGACCATTTCCGTGTTTTCTTTTTTTTTTTTTTTATAATTGGGTGCCAGTAGCATTTGACAACTGTATCCTTTGTGTTTTCTCAAGATGACTCACCAGGCCAGCCCTGTACGCGAGTTATTTATTAAACGGCTCCTAATGATACTCTATCGCCCCACCCCCTTTTGCCTTACCACCCACTAGATCTTTCCCAGGAGTAAGGTGATACCACCCACTTTGGGAACCACTAATCTAGCCCATAGCACTGTTAGAATCGCGCTAGAATACTTAGAAAAAGTCGTTTAGCTCAGTCAGTAGAACATATCCGGCTAGAAATCACACAGGTTCCTGTTCGAATACCAGCCCTCGCCAACTCAGCGTATGAGTAAACATAGGGCATCTGTGGCGGTAAAGGTGAGGAGTTGATGGTAGGTTGGCGCTCACCTCAGACGCTAAAATAATCTCCTTGTCTAACGCTAGTGAAAAGGGGATAGACTCTCTCGCTGTACGGCTCATACCGACATTAGGCCGCCCCGACGACACTTTACCTTTTGTATTTTTGTTTAATAGTATAACAACCTCCATGGGTTATTTAATGCCAAAGACATCCTTGTAGAAAACAGTAAGTAAGGTCAACGGAGTGGTCTATTTTTGGTATCGACCGGACATTCAGGTAGTCTATCCCCTTTTCCTATCGCTATACCAGAGATTCGTTTTTTTCGTGAGGGTGATGGGTTACTACCTTTCCCAAGTGTATTAGTCCGAAAAGTGAATGTAATAGCGTCACTAGAGTTTGAACTCACTTTCTACAACATCGCAAGCTTGCAACGTTAGTTACTTCACCACGGGGATTCCCCTAAAAACCCCAAAAAGGAAAACTTCAAATGAAACAAAAAAAACACCAATCAGGACTGGTGTGAAAACCTCGTATAAAGGAATATATTATTAATAATGGAGATTCACTTCCGGTTTTTTTTGTCTGTAACAAAAAACACGTCACTGCTTACGTCACATTCTCACTTGGCGCTCCTTTTTGTTTGCCTTGTGCCAACATCTCCTACTAGAGCCTTTGAAAATAACCGTATAATAAACTCGTCCACCAGATTCCAAATGCTCGTCACCTACCGCTTTCTTCGCCATGTCAACGTCCCTGAGGAGAGGCACGTGACAGTCACGTCATTTCAAACGGTGGCTATTTCAGCGAATCAGCGACCGTATCATAGCACGTGATCTGATCATGCGCAGACGCAAATGTTGTTTTCTTTGATGACTGCAAAAATGGCCTAAATTTCTTTTGCGCATTTATTCGTGTTATATGTCATTCGGCGGCTATTGTGTTTTTCCTTTCTTCTTTTTCTTTTTTTTTAAATATATTGTTTGTCCTGCCATTATGATCCTGGGGATACGGATTGCGAATTCTCCGGGAGTGATCGTTATCCTTTCGTCTGGTTTTGTTGGTGATCCCCACGCGTGGTAGAAAATGGAACAAGTGACACCAAGTCTTCTATAGAAAACTTTTTCGTTATTTTCAGAGGTCCGTAGGAAGTACTGATCGTGGGTATTTCAAGCCAGCTGTCTCACAAGTTTCATTTGCCCTTGTCACTCCCGCCTTCAGGGCCGGGGCCGTTGCTACGGGACACTAGAACAGGGCTGCAATTAACGGCGTGATTCCAGGGCCTTATCCCCCACGCAACACCTGCTCCCTTGATTTAAAGAGGTATGGCTGGGTTTATTGTCCAGTGCCTGAGGCGCCCCCCTGAGTGGGAATGCGACGGGGACCCACAGCATTTTTTTGTGCCTGTCATCCCCATGAGCTTCGGTTCGTTGGTATGGTCCCACACATTAAACAACCTTGTGTCATAACTTGCATAAGTACCCTTCAAGCGATCTGTCTGATTGGTTGGTTTGTTGGTTGGTTTGGTTGGGTTGGTTTGTTTTCTCCGGTATGATATCAAAGCTTTGGGGTGTTATTTTTAATATGCCGAATAATGTAATAAATTGTTTAGAAATCGTTTTCATTCACTCCATGTTTATTAAATAACTATTGATTGACTATCAATCCACCCCTTCCTACACCTCATAATAAAAAGAAGGTGGAGTGTTTGTCATAAGAGTAATTTTGAAGAATACGGTCGGTTGCTTGGTTTGTTGGATTTTTACGGGCATGTCAACCTAACCGCCTTGCTGGGTTTATTTTCTGCGAAATACGTTTTGGCTTAATTCGTTCTTTTGGTTGGATATTTTCCAAAAAATCTTTTTACCGCTCTAGAGAAGAGGAGAGAGAGAGAGTGAGAGCAGATGGAGAGAAGAGAGAGAGAGAGAGAAGAGGAGAGAGAGGAGGAGAAGACAGACAGTACAGACAGACAGACAGACAGACCAAGAATTAAAAAATAATTTTTGTAAAGGAAAAGAATGGAGAGAGGTAGGTGTAAGAATGGTTTGAAGTGTGAATAAAAAACAGAAGTAGGAGGAGGAGAGGGTGAATGTGAAAAAGAAGAAGAAGAAAAAAAGGAGGAAAAGAGGTAGTAAGAGGTTGCAATAAAAAAGAAAAGGAAGATGCTGGAAATAAATAATAATAATATAATATAATAATAAATAAGAAGAAGAAGAAGAAAGGAAGAAGAAGAAGAAGAAGAGGACGGAATGATGAAAAAAAAAAGTAATATGCACTCGAAAGAAAATGAAAAAGAAAATGAAGAAGACGAAAAAAGAAGAAGAGAGAAAGAGAAAAAGAGAAAGAGAAAGATAAGAAAGAGAAAAGAAAGAAAGAAGAAAGAAGAAAGAAGAAAAAAGAAATATACACGGGGAAAAGAAAAAAAAATGAAGACTAGACGATAAAAGAAATAGGTAGAATAGGAAAGAAAGAAAAAAGAAAAAAGAAAGAAAAAAAAAAAAAAAAAGAAGAAGAAGAACAAGAAGTTAAAGATGAATAAAATAAAACAATATAAAGACTATAGCTCTTGCTGNTGTGTGTGTGCATGTGTGTGTGTAATGTTAACAGTGTGTGAGAGCAATTGTGTGCGGAGATGCGCATGCGCGTGTTAAGCTAAATCAATGCCATTGTTTTCTGTGGTCATTGTTAACGTTAACGGGATGAACGTCGCCTGGTCGGCCATCTGGTGCTTCGATCCGAGCCGCGACACGATCCTGCACTCCCTCAACCTCCCCCTCCCCCCGTCCCCTTCCTCCTCCAACCACCACCCCGACATTTGGTCCTCTAAATCCGACGCCATTTCTCGAGGAAGAGACCGGACACCGGAAAGGGACCATAATAAAATGGCTAGCAAGCACGACTGACCAAGTTGGAGATTTAAGACGACTAATCACGAACGTTACCATTGGGCGGATTTTACGGCAATTTAGCACGGATCTTAGTGAAAGAGGTCAATAAGTACACAGCGTGAGCAAACGACGTCTATATCTTTGCGTATATGTAAATTGGGTATATCTTTGCGTATATGAAAATGAAAGTTTATTAATGTATGTGTGTCCTCCACGAGTAAATACTACCAAAAAAAAAAAGCGCTCCAAAAGTAATGCCTTTTTAAATTTGTCACGGAAACGTGTGTGTGTGTGTGTGTTTGGTTTGGTTTGGTTTTGTTTTACGGCATATCAACCTCAGTGGGCCATTTAATGCCGATTAAGTTTTGAAATAAATCAATTTTTAATGGATAATACAATTTTTTTTATAAATACATTTTTCTATTTAACCCATAGATGGGACCCTAATAGGTACTACCACTCCGGGTCAAAGTGGACCAGGGAGCAATGGTGATGAAGGGGTGCTCCACATTCCCCAAACCTCCAAAACTGGAACCTCACCATCAGATAGAGTTTAACGTCATTCCCAGGACATGTGTGTGTGTGTGTGTGTGTGTGTGTGTGTATTAGGATAGCGAAGATACGAAGTCAATAGCGCTTGGTCACAGACAGTTTCTCGCCTATGCGATTTTCAAACCATGGTTCGCATAGGCGAGAAACTGGCTGTCACCAAGCTCTATTGACTTTTTGTTTTCGCTACGCCAACTTAGATACACATGCTCTATCAATGATATTGAACACTGTTTCCTTATAAATATAAACTATATTATTAATACTAGTACAAAATAAAAAACACCCTCCGGGCGATGTAAAAATAGATTTTTGAAACATATTGCCAGAGGGGTGGGTGTAAAAAATTCAATGTCAGCGAGTTTGTAACCTAAGTAAGTAAAATCATCAAATTCATTAAAGGATTAAAAAATAAAACAATTTGAAATGTAAACTTTAAATATGTATTAAAATGAAAAAAACTATATATAGATATATAATACCAGTCATGTATTTATTAAAACTTGTTTTAAAAAACAATGAGGATTGCATGTTCAAATTTTGAGTGTATTTATTCTATGTTATGATGATTTTGGGTAATGTGACGTAAGCAGTGACGTAATTTTTGTTACAGTCAAAAGCCGGAAGCGAATCTCCATTATTTATAGATAATAAATAATAATGGCTGTCAAACCGTGTTTGAGTAAGACCATTTCCTGTTTTCTTTTTGTTTTTATAGTTGGGTGCCAGTAGCATTTGACACTGTATCTTTGTGTTTTCTCAGATGACTCACCAGGCCAGCCCTGGAGAGACATACTCTTCCACATAAACTACATGTTGGAACTTCTCCACTTTGAATGTTGCTGGGCTGAAAATTACCCTTTCTAATAGCCCGCTTCAATTTTTGGTGTTTAATTTGGTTGGACTCAAATTCTTCCGCAGACAGGTAGATGATGGCTCTCCAGCCAGGTCTATTACAAGCTAGCTTCTCCCAGTCATCCACACATACATACATGTATGTATGTATGTATATATGTATTACAAACTTCCCTTAACACGTTCCTTCGTCCCTTACTTGGGCTGGGCGAGTGCTCGGTGAGGCCCGAACTGATAAGTCAGTTGGTCATATCAAGTCCTAGCAATTATATAATTGTCCCGACCGTATTCTAATGGTAAAGTTCTAATGTTGGAACTCTGTAAAGTGTAAAGTACCCCTTCATCACCATTAATCCCTCGTCCACTCCAACACGGAGTGGTAGTACCTGTTAGGGTCCCATCTATGGGTTAAATAGAAAAAATGAGTTTAAAAAGATTTTTTTGAATATCCACCAAGAACGAATAAAGCAAAACATCTTCGGCATGAAATAACCCAGCAAGGGTTGACATGCCGTAAAATCCAACCAACCAAGCAACCGACCGTATTCTTCAAATTACTCTTATGACAAACACCCACCTCTTTTTATCATGGAGGTGTTAGAAGGCGGTGGTTGAAGGTCAATCAATAGTTATTAATAAATATGGAGTTGATGAAAACTTTTTCTAACAATTTATTACATTATTCAGCATTAAATGACTCCAAAAGGGTTGATATACCGGAAACCACCAACCAACCAACCAACCAACCAACCAACCAACCAATCAGACAGATCGCTTGAAGGGTACTTATGCAAGTATGACACAAGGTTGTTTAATGTGGGACCAACCACGAACCGAAGCTCATGGGATGACAGGCACAAAAAATGCGTGGGTCCCGTCGGCATTCCCACTCAGGGGGGCGCCTCAGGCACTGGACAATAAACCCAGCCATACCTCTTTAAATCAAGGGAGCCGGTGTTGCGTGGGGGATAAGGCCCTGGAATCACGCCGTTAATTGCAGCCCTGGTCCAGTGTCCGTAGCAACCGGCCCCGGCCCTGAAGGGCGAGTGACAAGGGCAAATGAAACTTGAGACAGCTGGCTTGAATACCCATGATCAGTACTTCCTACAGACCTCTGAAAATAACGAAAGTTCTATAGATTATTTAGAAGACTTGGTGTCACTTGTTCCATTTCTACCACGTGGGGATCACCAACAACCAGAAGTCGATCACTCCTAGAATTCGCAATCCGTATCCCCAGGATCATAATGGCAGACAAACAATATATTAAAAAAAAGAAGAAGAAGAAGGAAAAAACACTAATAGCCGCCGAATGACATAACACGAATAAATGCGCAAAGAAATTTAGGCCATTTTGCAGTCATCAAAGAAAACAAACATTTGCGTCTGCGCATGATCAGATCACGTGACTATGATACGGTCGCTGATTCGAAATAGCCACCGTAAAATGACGTGACTGTCACGTGCCTCTCCTCAGGGGACGTGACATGGCGAAGAAAGGGTAGGTGACGAGCATTTTGGAATCTGGGTTGGACGAGTTTTATACGGTTTTTTTCAAAGCTTAGTAGAGATGTGGCACAAGGCAAACAAAAAGGAGCGCCAAGTGAGAATGTGACGTAAGCTGTGACGTAGTTTTTGTTACAGTACAGACAAAAACCAGAAGTGAATCTCCATTATTAATATATTATTCCTTTATACGATGTTTTCACACCAGTCCTGATTGGTGTTTTTGTTTTCAATGAAGTTTTCCTTGGGTTTTTAGGGGAATTCCCCGCGGTGAAGTAACTAACGTGCAAGCTTGCGATGTTGTAGAAAGTGAGTTCAAACTCCAGTGACGCTATTACATTCACTTTCGGACTAATACACTTGGGAAAGGTAGGAACCCATCACCCCCACGAAAAAACGATATCTCTGGTATAGCGATATGGAAAAGGGGATAGACTACCTGAATGTCCGGTCGATACCAAAAATAGACCACTCCGTTGACCTTACTTACTGTTCTTCTACAAGGATGCTTTGGCATTAAATAACCCATGGAGGTTGTTATACTATTAAACAAATACAAAAGGTAAAGTCGTCGGGGCGGCCTAATGTCGGTATGAGCCGTACAGCGAGAGAGTCTATCCCCTTTTCACTAGCGTTAGACCAAGGAGATTATTTTAGCGTCTGAGGTGAAGCGCCACACCTACCATCAACTCCTCACTTTACCGCACAGACCCCTATGTTACTCATACGCTGAGTTGGCGAGGGCTGGTATCGAACCAGGAACCTTGTGATTTCTAGCCGGATGTTCTACTGACTGAGCTAAACCGACTTTTCTAAGTATTCTAGCCGATTCTAACAGTGCTATGGGCTAGATTAGTGGTTCCCAAAGTGGGCGGTATCGCCTTACTCGGGGTGGGTGGGTGGAAATATCTAGTGGGTGGTAAGGCAAAAGGGGGTGGGGCGATAGAGTATCATTAGGAGCCGTTAATAAATAACTCGCGTTTCATAAAATCTAAATGACAAAATATATGCCATAAATACTAAAGTAAAGGAACACGTATGCAGTTTATACAAAATAAAACTTACATAAGAATTATAAACGAATGCATAATTTTGTTACGTAATCCGAAATCAGAAAAACTGCAGAACATTTGCTTAACGCCTGTACACCACACGTACAAAAAAATTAGTGTGTATTAATGAATAATAGGGGGCGTTAGAAATCTACTGTGGAGCAAGGGGACGTTAGCCTGAAAAAGTTTTGGAACCACTGGCCTAGATGGTCTCGATTTTTCCTCTGATCTTGGGTTCCTCCAGTCTCTATTTCCACGCCTTTGTGGACAGTTCCAAGGACATCAGCTACAATTATTATCATTTTCACTCCTTTTGAGTTTTTCACATCAGCATTAGCTGATGGTATTTCACTGGAGTCTGAGTGACAACAAGTCTCCTCAGGTCTCCAGGACTCTTCTGAGTATTCTAGCCAATTACAGCAGTGCAGTAGTCTGGATGGTCTCAATTCTTCCTCTGATTTATAGATCCTCCAGTCTTTTTTCCAAGTTTATTGGGACCGTTCCAAGTGCACCAACTACAATTGGTATAACTTTCACTCTCATGTTCCACAGCTTTTTCAATTCTCTGGCAAGATCCAGGTATTTATCCATCTTTTCATTTTCCTTCAGCTTCACCCTGTGATCTGCTGGGACCGCAAAGTCCACCAGTTGACACGTTTCTCATTTTTTTGGTTGTAAATCAACACTAAGTCTGGTCTCCTGGCTGGGATTGGGTGATCCGTCTTTATCTCAAAGATTATTATTATTATTATTATTATTATTATTATTATTATTAATTACAAAATCATATGACGATTTTATGTTTGTAAATAATATTTTCGTAAAATTTTATAAATTAGATAACTTTAAATATATATAAAAATAAAACAAGTTTATATACATCAATGATACCGTGCATGTATTTATTGAAACTTGCTTTAAAAAATGCAATGGGCCATCTAAGATTATGTCTTTGTTTTGTGAGTCTATATATAATAAACGTTGTTAAATATCTTATAAAGTAATGGTAATGACTATAAATTAAATACTCATTGATTAACTTACTTAATTCCTGAAATGACTGTGACGTAAGCAGTGACATGGTTTCGGTTACACACAAATAGAGACTGAATCTGCATTATTATTATTATTATTATTATTATTATTATTATTATTATTATTATTATCGGACAGCGTTTATTTGTCACTTTCTTTTCTTTTTCTTTTTTTTCAATTTCATTTCTTTACAAGGCCCATATTAAATGTTTACAATCTCGACTGTTTTTTTTAACTGCATTGCATTTCTTTCTTTTTTTTCTTCGGGGGTTGTTCATTTGCACGAGTTCATTTTTGTTCGAACAGAAGGCAAATAGTTAACTATGCCCCGCCCCCCCTGCAGCTACTGCTGTCGGGGAATGGGGCGGCGTGAGCGAGTTCAAGCAAAGGGGCGTAGAACATGGGGGGGTTTTACGTGAAGTTAAAATAAAAATGGCCCTCTCTGTGCACCCAAGCAGTTAGCCAGCACTTTACGATTTTTCAAATGGTGGATGTGGTTATAAAATTGAATGAAATAAAATAAATGAATAAATAAATGAGATAAATGAAGGAGAGAAGGAACGAAGGTATCAAGGAAACATGCGAAAGAACGAAAGATAGAAAATGTGGACAGGAAGAAAGATGGAAGGAATGAAAAAGCGGAAAGAAAAAAAGAAAAGAAGAAAAAAAAAGAAGATGAAAAGAAAAAAAACAAGAAAGAAACTGAAAAGCAAGCAAAAGAAAGGAAATAAAGGGAAAAAGAAAAAGAAAGGAAAAAGAAATAAAGAAACGTAAAGAAAAATGAAAATGAAAAGAAAGGAAGAAATTGAAAGAAAGAAATTGAAAGAAAGAATATAAGGAGATGAAGAAGAGATAGAAGCGAATAGTGAAAGCCTAGCAGAAAGGATGGAATGAAATTGAAGCAGTTATTGAAAGAGATTCAGAGAGAAAGTAAGAAATAAGGAATAAACAAAATGATGGAAGAAAGAAGGAAAGTGAAATAACGAATATTAAACAAAGAATGAAAAAAAAAAAAAAAGAGAGAAAAGTCGTATAAAAATATAGAAAAGAACTCAAGAATGAAAACAGCTTTTTTTAAAAAGTTAGAGACAAATGAATGAAAAAATTACATTCATTAGAGACAAATGAATGAAAAAATTTACATTCATTAGAGACAAATGAATGAAAAAATTACATTCATTAGAGACAAATGAATGAAAAAATTACATTCATTAGAGACAAATGAATGAAAAAAATTACATTCATTAGAGACAATGAATGAAAAAATTCATTCATTAGAGACAATGAATGAAAAATGAGACAAATGAATGAAAAAAGAAAGAATTTGTACGAAACGTGAAAAATGGAATAAATAATAAATAAATAAATAAATTCAAGAAAAAAGTAAAAAAAAAAAAACGGTAAAAAAAAAAACGAACGATAAAACAGACGAGCGAAATAATAATAATAATAATAAAAAACATCGACAGAAATCGTAGAGAAAAAAACTGGAAAAAAAAGGAGAAAAGAAAAAAAAGAGAGAAAGAAATGTTTTAAGTGAATGAGGTAAGAGACAATATGGTGTCGTCGAAGTAGGGTGGGTAAGGAGGGTGAAAATGGCGACTTTGGCATTGTAAGTAGCACACGGTCAATTCACGGATGACTTGTTGTGAATCGTATTATTACATCTATATTAAGTTGTATTAACGTTGCATCGTATACTGCGAACCATCTGCGAGAGGCAAAATGTCGTCTGCGTGACGCAAAGAAAACAATCGAAGCGAATGACGTCCCTTTTGTTTCATTGGTCACTCACACCCAAACCCAGCGGGGAAATTGTCGTTGTTTATGGGTACTTGATAAAAAAAAAGGGAATGGGACAGAATTCGGGGTGCCAGGTCTGTCCATCCCTGGGTGGAGCGAAATGTACAAAAATTATATTAATATTGTATAACACACACACACACACACACACACACAACACACACACACACACACACAGAAATACAATATATATATATATATATTTCGTTGAACTGTGCAGACATTTTGTGTCTGCAAATTTTGTTCATGTTTTCAAGTAACCGAATCGCTGAAATGATATCAGGCTGGAATTGGCTGATGTATTTGCCTTAACTTATTTGCTCCCGGGTACTTTTTGTCCCGTCACGGGCTATCTTCAAGGGGAAATGTAAAAACAATACAACATTGGATTGTTCCATTATACTGGTGTTCTATGCATACTAGTGTCGTGTTTTTTTTTACTTTTATTTATTTATTTGTTTATTTTATTGTACTATTATTATTATTATTATTATTATTATTATTATTATTATTATTATTATTTACTCCTTTTGAGTTTTCACATCAGCGTTAGCTGATGGTCTTTCACTTGAGTCTAAGTGAGAGCAAGTCTCCTCAGGTCTCCAGGACTCTTCTGAGTATTCTGGCAGATTGCAGCAGTGCAGTGTTCTGAGTGGTTCCAATCCTTCCTCTGATATCCAAACTTTCCAAACCCTTTTCCAATCCTTTTAGGACTGTTCCAAGTGCACCAACTACAATTGGTATCACCTTCACTTTCATATTCCATAACTTTTTCAGTTCTCTGGCAAGGTCCAGATATTTGTCAATTTTTTCATTTTCCTTTAGCTTCACCCTGTGATCCGCTGGCACTGCAAAATCCACCAGTTGACAAGTTCTTTCTTTTTTGTTAATCAACACTAGGTCTGGTCTTCTTGCTGGGATTAGGTGATCCATTTTTATTTCAAAGTCCTAGAGAATTTTATGTGTTTCGTTCTCAAGAACAGATTCTGGTTTATGCATATACCATTTTGTTGTATGGTCAAAATTACATTTTTTGCATAATTCCCAGTGGATCACCTTCCCAACCCAGTCATGTCTAGTTTTGTACTCCCGTTGTGCTAGTTTGCTACATTCGCAGAGTACATGGTTTACAGTCTCATCTCTACTACCACAAAGTCTACATTTACTATTTTTGTTGGGTCTTATAATCACAACATGATCTCCAATGATGCTAACACATGGTTAAAACCAATTACTGCAAATATGTAAATATAGATATACAACGTATATTACTTCCTAGTTCAAATCCTAGACCAGGCTGTTTGCATTTTCACATAGCGCTAATACCCTTGGGAAAGGTATGAATCCATATATTCTCCCCCAGCTATGGGTAAAATAGTAGGGTAGACTGAGCTCTTTAACCTTGGTAGGTAACCAGTCTAGGAGAAGGAAAACTCTGAATTCAAAAATCCTGAGGTCAGTCGTTGATTGGGTTTAGCATTCCTTGTATACCAATTCTTTCCTATCGACTGTGCCAAAAAGTGCGGAATGGTCCAACACAAGCCTTCACCACTATAAACAAATCACTGTGCTGGTTGTTCACCGAATGAACACTCATGCGTCGAGGATCGATGAGAGAGTCCATTTTTTATTACTTCTTAACCGCTAGGCATGACATAACCCCAGACGGTTGATATGCCGTTAAAATCAATCAATCAATCAATCAATCAATGCTTAAATAAAATCGATCCGATTAAGGTATTCAATACTCGTGGCCTTTTACCAGATCTAGCTAAGTTTCGTAATCTGTTATCTCTCCTTTTAAGATTGACTTTAAACAATCACCTTTTCTTCGCAGAAAGGAACCCCACGACCTTGAGCCGCACTAACCTACAATTTATAGATATCGAGACAAGCGGGTTTCATGCTGACTGTCTCAATCAATTTCATCTTTTTATCCGAGGATGGGTGGGGTGCAAATAGGCGAACGATTTGCCAGAGCGGAAAATGAAATCAGCGATCTGGGTTCTAATTCCGGCTGAAGCTGCGAGATTCATTTTGCTCTAATGCATTTGGGAAATACCTCACACCCTTCGTATTCCCCATATCTCTATTCAATCACTTAACGTCTAGTCACTGATTTACCACTAAGATTTACAAAGAAAAATGCAATTCAATTATATATATATATATATATATATATATATATATATATATATATATATATATATATAATGAATAGAGAATGAAAAAATGAGAAAAGTATTGGCATGAAAAGGTGCTCAATGCTAATAAAGCAGAGCAGATTTATAATCAATGGTAATATTATGGATTTACACTCATAACTTGAAGTTTCATGATAATCCAATCATCAGATGAGTTCAATGGTTGAGATGTTAAAAACCAATCGTGAAATGGTTGAGATTTTAAAAACCAGTAATTTTTTAGCGTTTATATAAACGTAAAGCGTTTTCACACGATGGGAAGATATAAAGCTAAAAATTGTTTTTTTTAAACAGTTTAAAAAAACAATGGGAATGGCGTTAAACTCTATCTGATGGTTAGGTTCCAGTTTTGGAGGTTTGGGGAATGTGGAGCACCCCTTCATCACCATTGCTATTTGGTCCACTCTGACCCAGAGTGGTAGTACCTGTTAGGGTTCCATCTATGGGCTGAATAGAAAAACATGAGTTTATAAACAAAATTGTATTATGCATTAAGAAT
This sequence comes from Doryteuthis pealeii, assembly GCA_023376005.1. Taxonomy (NCBI): domain Eukaryota; kingdom Metazoa; phylum Mollusca; class Cephalopoda; order Myopsida; family Loliginidae; genus Doryteuthis; species Doryteuthis pealeii. The sequence goes on from CM042160.1 coordinate 78,937,117, forward strand.
GAATCTATTTCACAACTTTGTCGGCATTAAATGACCCACTGAGATTGATATGCCGTAAAACAAAACAAAACAAAACCGAGTAACAGCTCGGAACTAGGAACGCTTTTATGTTAGAGCATTCGTAAGTCTTGATAGCATTGTACTTACTTACGGGTGATATTGTAATTTGAATGTTCAAAGATTCGAAGAAAATAAACATTTGAGAAATAAGTTAATTTATGTTTTTGGTAATGTGTTGCTCAATGAATTATGTATAAACATCATATACACACGAGAGAATAAGATGAAAACTAAGAAAAATGCTGAGAAATTTAGTCGCAGGTGAAGGAAGATTAATATCTACACAACAACAAAATCCAGACAAATCTCATTGCATTATTATTATTATTATTATTATTATTATTATTATTATTATTATTATTATTATTATCATCATTTACTCCTTTTGAGTTTTCACATCAGCATTAGCTGATGGTCTTTTACTGGAGTCTGAGTGACAGCAAGTCTCCTCAGGTCTCCAGGACTCTTCTGAGTATTCTGGCAGATTGCAGCAGTGCAGTGTTCTGAATGGTTTCAATCTTTCCTCTGATTTCCAAACATTCCAGACCCTTTTCCAATCCTTTTGGGACTGTTCCAAGTGCACCAACTACAATTGGTATCACCTTCACTTTCATATTCCATAACTTTTTAGTTCTCTGACAAGGTCCAGATATTTGTCCATTTTTTCATTTTCCTTTGGCTTCACCCTGTGAACTGCTGGCACTGCAAAATCCACCAGTTGACAAGTTCTTTCTTTTTTGTTTATCAACATTAGGTCTGGTCTTCGTGCTGGGATAAGGTGATCTGTTTTTCACTCCATTCGAGTTTTTCCCATCTGTAGTAGCCGGTCATTCACTGGAGGCTGCGTGACAGCAAGTCTCCTCAGGTCTCCAGGACTCTTCTGAGTCTTTCAGCCGATCTCAATAATGCTGTAGTCTGGATGATCTTGATCCTTCCAATTCATCCAGACTCTTTTCCAACCCCCTAGGAATTGTTCCAAGGGACCAATTACAATTGGTACGGCCTTCACCCTCATGTTCCACAGTGGGTTTTTTTTTTTCAGTTCTTTGGCAAGGTCCAAGTATTTGTCGATCTTTTCGTCTCTTTTATTTTCACTATTATTATTATTATTAGTAGTAGTAGTAGTAGTATTAGTATCTGGTCCAATCTATAATTACGGAAATGCAGATAAAAACGGTTCTTATTTCGAAGGGAATAAATTTGAATACTTCTAAAAAAAATGACTATCCATCACTCAACCTTTTTTTTTACTATAGACTAATGAGAAATATTTTAATAACACAAGGAATTACTCGAAGAAAACATTAATCGGTTTGTTATAACTGAATCAAGGCTACTTCTTTTTCTCATGAGATTTTTATTTCCCCCACCCTCAAGTCACAACTGCCGAGTCAGAGACACGGCTCACTCTGTCATTGCATAGTTCCAACTCACTCCACACTCTCCTCTCTCACAGGTACTCTTCGGTGCTTCGCCACGTGACAGGTCTTGTCCGACAGAAAAATACCATGTGGCTTTATGCCGATTCATCCTTAAGAACTTTACAGGCTAATCTAACTGTTATCCCCTCACCCCCTCTCTCTCTCTCTCTCTCTATCTATCTATCTATCTCACTCTTTGATTTTGTCTGTCTGCCCCCCCTCTCTCTCTCTCTCACTCTTTGATTTTGTCTGCCTGCCCCTCTCTCTCTCTCTCTCTCTCTCTCTCCCTCTCTCTCTCCCCCTCTCTCTCTCCCCTCTCTCTCTCTCTCTTCTTTATCTCCGTTTTCCCAGCCTGTCATTCGTTTTATTCCTCCTCTCTGATTTAAATGCCCCTTTTCATTCCTTGTTTCTCTCTTATTTCAATCTCTCACTCTCTCTCTCTCTCTCTCTCTCTCTCTCTCTCTCTCTCTCTCTCTCTCTCTCGCTCTCACTTTCACTCTTTGATTTTGTCTGTCTGCCTGTCTCTCTCTCTCTCTCTCTCTCTCTCTCTCTCTATCTATCTCTCTTTTGCTCTGTCTCTGTCTGTCACTCTCTGTCTCTCTCTCTCTCTCTTTCTCTCACTCTCTCTCTCTGTCTGTCTGTCTGTCTGTCTCTCTCTGTCTGTCTCTCTCTCTCTCTCTTATGTTACAGTTGGCTATGTAACAAGATATTGCTACCTAGGTATGTGAACTGTGTTAAAATTCACTTTAGTCAGTACTAAGTAATACTAACAGACTCTAATAATAGTGGGGTCAGAAGTTATCTGCCCGAATCCATTTTTTGTACGGGTGAGTTTTACCTTTGTTTTCAGTTATTGTTTTAAATAGATTAAACACATCGTGTTATGAAAAGCAGTCCTAATGTGTTGCCTCGTTAATCCATTGGAAGGTATCTCAATTGGAATATGTCTCAATGAGTAACTGCGTTTGCCAGAGAGAAAAAGGTATGTCTCTTCTTCTGTGAGATTAAGTTTATAAATTCCCAACAAACTGGTCTACTAATTTTTGTATTTTTTCTACTTAATTCAGTGTGGTGATGCCTCTATAGTCCGTAACCTAACGGAGGGAAACTAATCATACGATAATTATCTACCCTGATTAGTTGTGCCGTTATCCTGGGAATATGGGGACAACCGATATATTGGATAAAGAAATGATTTCTTGACATAAAATCGAGTTGAACGTGGGTATGAAAAACGTCAGCCGCCCTGTCGGTGGGGCGTTAGAATGCACCGACTGCACTTCTGCAGAGGGGTAAGACTCCCCCAATGGGGCCACCTGTTGGTCGTGGGTGGCGACCCGTGATGCTTAAGGATAGAGCCCAGGTGGATGAGCAGTTCATGACATGCAATACTCTACTTTGGCCTATCTTGGGCTAGACGGGCGGTCGGAGAGGCCCCCTCCGATCAATCGGCTGGTCACGTCATGCCCTAGCACCTGTATGATTTTCTCAACCCTATTGCCCTTATGGCAAGCCCCAACCCCTTTTTATCATATGGGTGCTAGAAGGAGGTGGCTGCGGGTCTACATGTCATGGGAATGACGTTAAACTCTATCTGATGATGAGGTTCCAGTTTTGGTGGTTAGGGGAATTTGAAGCACCCCTTCATCACCATTGCTCCCTGGTCCACTCTGACCCAGATTGGTAGTACCTGTTAGGGTCCCATCTACGGGTTAAATAGAAAAATGTATTCATAAAAAAATTGTATTATCCCTTAAGAATTGATTTATTTCAAAACCTTATCGGCATTAAATGATCCACTGAGGTTGATATGCCATAAAACAAAACAAACCAAACCGAAACAAACCAAACAAACCAAAAAACGTCATGTGATTATCATGTCGATTTTAAAAAAACTGATTAATGTGTTATTTTCATATTCGTTTCATGACTTAATCATCTGCTGTTTCTTTCTTCTTCGATTAAATTTGTTTTCATTGTAAGGAAGATAATATTTTTTAGCAATTAAGAAGTTTGATGCAATGTTTATAGCAGATGTCATGTTTCTTCATGACAAAGGAAATTCCTATTATCAAACTAATTGATTCTATTGACAAAATTACTTACTTCATTCGGGGGAAAAAGGGGGTCCATTGCACTTGGTTTCCGTTTATATTCACACGGTCTGAAAAAAAAATGCGGAAAGAAAAAAATACAATGAATATGAATTGTGCGTGCGCATGCGCGGATAAACATGGATGAAAATGCGCTCGATCAAGTGTATATACTCCCATGTTAATGATACAATAAAGTTTCATATATATATATATATATATATATATATATATATATATATATATATATTTATAATAAATTGATAATTTTCCTCCTTCCTCCTTCCTCTATAACCCTCCCCTTCTCACTACTTCTGACCCCCTCCTACCTGTGTGTGTGTGGTGTGTGCGTGCGTATGTATATGGTTGTATTCGGTGTGTGACCCCCTCATACCTGTGTGTGTGTGTGTGTGTGTGTGTGTGTGCGTGCGTATGTATATGGTTGTATTCGGTGTGTATATGTGTACATATATATACATACTTAAGAGTTGAATTCTGAATTAAGAATTAAATTTAAGTCTATTCATAACTATCTTTCTATCTATTTATCTATCTATCTATCTTACTTTGTTTATAACTATCTATCTATCCATCTATCTCAGTCTGTTTATATCTATCTATCTATCTATTTCAGTCTGTTCATATCTATCTATTTCATTCAATTGATATCTATCTATCTATCTATCTATCTATCTATCTATCTGTTTTAGTAAGTTGATATCTATCTATCTCTCTCTCTATATATATACATATACATGCACACATACATATATACATATATATATATATATATATATATATATATATATATATATATATATATATATATATATATATTACTAATGTTATTATTAGATGTAATTCCTTAGTTAAATTAAAAAAGAACAATAAAAACTATGAATTAGTAATATTACTAATTATACTATTAGTAATATATATGGTTTCGATCAAATTGAAATGATTTCATCAGGACCCTACCCAACGTTTAACTACGTCAATGTAATTCCTTAGTTAAATTAAATATATTTTTTTGGATAATAATGGAAGAACGCTACGTTATTTTTCTCTAAATATTAAAAAAAATAACGTTTCGTTCAACCATTATTATCCGAAAAATATCTTTGATTTAACTTAGGAATTACATCGACTTAGTTAAACGTAGGGTAAGGTCCTGATGAAACCATTTCAATTTTATTGATACCATGGTAGACCCTTAATTTTTTCCTCTGTTATTATTATTATTATTATTATTATTATTATTATTATTATTATTATTATTATTACTGTTGCTCTAAGTTTTTAATATATTGAACAATTTTGGATGCCATTGCAACGGAAAAGTTAGAGCGGCAATTGGATCCTATATATATATATATATATATATATATATATATATATATATATATATATATATATGTATATATTAGGTTAAGTAAACAAACAAATGTGTTTATTTTTATATGGCTTTAAGCCGACAATTTTTCGAGGTATGTGCTTAATTGAAGTCATACCTAATTTTGAAAATTAATTAGTTAATAATTAATGAATTTAGGCGGGCATATATGTTCAAATGTAAGGCTAAACAAATCGAGCAAATGTCAATCCCTGAAAGTACATTTCGACCTATTAGGTCTCATCAGCAAGGTTATAGCCATGGGAGACCGCTCCGTGTGCGACTCGAAACCACGACTGTCAAGCTGACAGTTAGCGTTTAGAGACTTCGGCTGTCAGCTTGACAGTCGAGGTTTCGCGTCACACACGGAGCAGTCTCCCATGTCTATAACTTTACTGATGAGACCTAATAGGTCGAAATGTACATTCAGGGATTGACATTTTCTCGATTTGTTTAGCCTTACATTTGAACATATAGGCCCGCCTAAATTCATTAATTATTAACTAATTAATTTCCAAAATTAGGTATGACTTCAATTAAGCATATATCCTCCAAATATATATATATATATATATATATATATATATATATATATTGAGAAGACGCTATCACACAGTCATGATTTTGCAATTTTATTTCCGTCAATATATAAGAAAAAGGTTTACCAGTATACATACAAAACTGCATGGAGGATATATTCATAAAGAAGCTTTCTCTCCTGAGAGAGATGCGTGGGAGGTATTGACAGTACGTTAAAAGTAATGTGCCTGAAAAAAAGCTTATATGCATTTGAGTGTCATAGACATGAACAATATATATATATATATATATATATATATATATATATATATATATATATACAAAACTATATTTTTATAAAGAGAACATCATTATATCCTGTGGGCTTTTCACGTTCCATAAACATACGGATATGTTGATTCGTGACAGATAAAGGCAATATTTCGTTAGGGCAAAGGGATCATTTTTATACGAAGTTTATAAAAATAAGCTCAAGGTAATAATTGGATCGAGGGAATTTTTAAAACTTCTTTTTAGGTCTCTAATGTTACACAAGGTGACATTATTCTAAGGGCTTATTAATTTCAGTTTTATATTTATATTTATATCTATCTATCTATCAATCTATCTAAATTCAAATTCTTTAAAATGTTTATTGTATAATTGATGATCGATGTACGACAGAAATTGTTTACTCTAACGTCAAATTAAGGTTGACAATTGATATTTTGTATTATTCTACGACTTAAAAATTTACGAATATTGTCATTGAAACGTCAGCTATACTAAATTCTGTGAAATTACAGTTGCATTTTGAAGGATTTTAATTTAGAAATATCGAAGTAAGCACACGAGGTGGTGGTGGGGAAAAAACAAATACTACAATCTCTCACATTTCCCTACTAATATAAACATAATTTAGCTATACATCTACATATACTCACACAAATTGATATATGCCTACACTCGGACAAAACCTACCACACCAATTGATCCATCAACCACTGTCACCGCACCCTCATTTCAAACAAATATCCCCTACTCCTCCATACAACTGACCCAGCGACCTCATTCTACCCAAATCCCTGTCCTCCTTATCTCACATCACTACACACTCACCTCTTGACCTCCCCGGCGCCGCCGCCGCCACTGCTACTCCCACTACCATCAAACCACATGTACTTAAACGTATGCTTTGCTTTAATAAAGTTACTCTGACTGAAGAGGTCCGCGTGAATACGGACGAAACTGTTACATCCTATGACTTGTTTTGAGTTGTTCATTTCTTGACCACTTTCCTTCTATCTACATCATAGTTTATCTATCTATCTATCTATATATCTATCCACACACACACACACACACACACACACACAAATATATATATATTAAAAAAAAACATATATATAAAAAATATATATAAAAATGAAAAAAAATCTGTTTTCAAAGTAATAAAGAATTCATCATTCGCATCTCATGAGTCGGGAGAGTTAGACACTTTGTCTAAGCTCCCTGAAATAGTCTATAAAGCAAAATCTCTAAGTCTTTTGTTATTTCTTTATATATATATATATATATATATATATATATATGATGTAACATACAACTAACAGATATCTTTTAATATTGGTCTAAAAGAAGCGTAGTATCCGCTTCCGGGAACTTTGTTTTGATGATAAGCGGCTGCTTTGAAACCAATGGTAACGGTCGTCTTTTAATTGTATAGTACACCACAAAACGCACAAATCAAAGCTCATGCGTTGCTAGTCAAAGAAATTGGGTGAATCCAATCTGCATTCCTCTATTGAGGCGTCTCAGCCACTGGGCAATAAATCCAGCTCTGCCCCTTTAAGTCAAGGGGCAGGTTTTTCCTGGGGGAATGGCACCCTGGGATCACGCAATTTCAGACGGTAGAGCGTCTGCCTAGGAACCACAAGGTTCCTGGTTCGATGCCGTTCCTCGCTATGAGTAGCACGGGGATATGTGCTGTAAAGTAAGGAGCTGGTTGTAGATGACGCTCCACCTCAAACGCCAAAAAACAATCTCCTTGGCCTAGTGCTAGTGAAAAGGAGATACACTCCCTCGCTGTCTGGTTGATACTGACTTTAGGCCACCCCGATGACTTTTTTTTACTGGTCCAATGACCGAAGCCACTGGACACAGGGATCGTAGTCCAGGTAAGTATATATATATTTACCAACCCCTCCGTACGAGCAGGATGCGACACAAGGTCAATTTCTTAAGCGGAGTTTAATAGGTTTGAATTCAGAGTTTTCCTTCTCTTAGACTGGTTACCTTGCCATGGGTAAAGAGTCCAGTCTGCCCTGCTATTTACCCATAGCTGGAGGGGAAATTGGATTCATACCTTTCCCAAGGGTATTAGCGCCATGTGAAATTCCAACAGCTTCGTCCAGGAATTGAACTCGCGTTGACGACTCCATTTCCTACGACTCTAACCATTAGACCACGCGCCTCCAGGTAAGTATATAGATAATCTTAATGATGATAATATATGTGGCGTGAAATGCACGAAGCGATTGCTAGATGGAGAGACAGACTGAGAGTTGCGTAGCTGACCAGTCGGGTGGTAGTAGTTGTTGTCAGTAGTAGTAGTTCAGAGTGACGAAACACGAAATCGTATAGTCAAAAAGGGATTGTTTATATATTTCTAAGCTCGTGTGTCCTTTTCAGAGAGAGGAGGGTGAGAGAGTAAGGTCAAGCTGTTCTATTGTAAATCACGTTCATGCGCTCTGCTCGTTGCAACCCTAGGCATGTCAGACCGGAGCCCCAACAAACACGTCCAACCCTTCTCGAGTCCGGCGAAAGTGGGGTCGAATTTTCTTTATTTCCATTTCTGGTCCCGGGTTGCGGTAAAGTCACATCCGCTTAAAACCTGGAACTTCCGGGTTTTTTAAAATTTAGTTCTGGGGTCAATGGCTGGCACCCGTTAAGTTTTTATCTTTCCAAACTTTAACCTCTTTTTGTTCTTATTTCTTTTTCTTCTCTTTTTCCAGAAATCCGATTACAGTTTTCTTTTCAATACTCAAATTCTTCGTAGAAGATAATGATTACGCTACACTTAGGAAAGATAAATCTTTTTGATTTGAGATTTTTTTTAAACTAAACATGGGTCAGAAAAGTGAGAAAAAAGTAGTTATATTCGACGGTATTGAGACAAAATACAATCCTCTAAACACCTAATCATAAATAATTATATCTCATTACGTGAGAGTGCGATACCTGAATAGAAAAAAATGTAAACAGGATTATAGGAGCAACTCAGACTGGAGTAAATCATTGGCGTTCATTGCAACAAATTTGAGTTTGTGTACAAATAACAGACATTTAAGGTAATTTTCTTTCGATAATATAAAGGTCTACACAATCTGAAAAGTTCTTACCTCAACCAAGATAGCATTGATTTTTTTATTTGATTCCATTTTCTTAGTAAGAAAAATAGGCCTCTCAAGTTTGTAATAATCTAGGGTTACCCTATATTTTTCCTAAGCATCTTAATCCGTTTCGATGAAGAAAAAAGTGCCAAAGTTCCCGTATACCACTTAAATAGACTGTTCCATGTATTTGACTGCTTGGATTTTGTTTATATAAGGTGTGCTCTAGTTCCCCGCCTAGATTTATAGACTAGGCGAGATCATGTGGTCTCTTCCTTAGCCAATCTATGGACATACTGCCTGGCTGATACATTACCTAAGTGTTGATTCTTTCTCAGTATACTTGCGACTATTGACGGGGTAACCTGGGATTTTCTACCTGGGAGGATTACCAAAGGATTCATTATCGAAGGACTCTTTACCAAGAACTGAGAACTCTTTACCAGAGTAACCAAAGAATTCATTATCGAGGGACTCTTTATCAAGGATCCAATTCCACTGGATAAGCGCTTCTGTTTTAAGGCCAAAAAAGGGCCCTTAAAAACGTAACAGTTCGCAACAGCCAATCAGATGCTCGGTAAAGAGTTTGACACTCGGCAAAAATCAATAAAAACGAAAGGTCTGTTAGCGTCTCAAAGGTGGCAGGTTGATCAGAGTTTGATCATCTCTGATAGGGTCAGGCTGGCGATGGGAGTATGATGTTGAAAGACCCAAAACTTCCCAGTGACCCAAGTGATCACATCACTGACGACACCTACCAGAGCCACAAATGTAGTAAGGAGCATATATTTGAATCAGCACCATACAACAAATTTACCGTATCCCGAAGAACGAAATTTAGTTAGTGAATTCATGAAAATTGTAATGAAGGAATAGGAAACTCACAAGGGATCCTCAAACCCCGCATGCATATGCCGACCAAGGGTAGGAAATGCCCTTGTTTGCCGTAGATTTTCCCCAGACGCTGGGAGAAGTACGCCAAAAGCGTTGATTCCAGACAACGATAGAGACGCCCTTTGGATTTTAACCAAAGCCAATTTAGCCTATCAGTGGCTGTAATACCAATCCGCCTTGAGAGGCCCTACCAGAAACTTGAGTTTCGGACGGCATAATTCTGACACTAAAACGTTGTCACGGTAATAAAAGACTATTTGTTCGTACATTCCTACATATAATAAACTGAACCCCCATTTTATGTCCGTGTTTTTGCAATGAATGTTTTATTTTTCTTGCACCCGTTATGTTACAATACTAAATATATTTCCTTTATTTATTTTAATATTCACTTCAATGTGTATATTCTAAAAGCTTTTATTTTGTGAAAATGCTTAGTTTTAAAGTGGGGGTGCGTTTTTACACTTCAACATTTTACTCGTAAATTCCTGCCATAAAATGCCCAAGCCTAATTTTATGGCAGGAATTTACGAGTAAAAAGTTGAATATTACTTTTTGTTGTTATTTTTTTTATTTTTGGCTTTGGTACTCTAAAATAAAAACGTCAGATTTTAATCATCGTCGCCGAAAAAACAAAATTACGGTCATAAAATGAGGATCCAATTTATGCCTAAATTGTAAAACGAGCCCCCACTTTAAAACTAACCATTCTCACAAAATAAAAACTTTTAGAATATGCACATTGAAATGAATATTAAAATAAATAAATAAAATATATTTTGTATTGTAATATAATGGGTGCAAGAAAAATAAAACATTTATTGCAAAAACACGGACATTAAATGGGGGTTCAGTTTATTTTATGGTAAGAATTTATGAGCAAATAGTCCTTTATTACCGTTGTCACTACTCTAAAGTTCGACTTATGAAAGAATATACCAATTGGGGAATAGATATTTGAAATAGCATGCATATTGTATGGTTCTAGGTCACTTCCTTCTTGGTTTAGACGAAGTACTTTTCAGCACACCCCCGTATATACACATACACTATAAACATGTATACACATATATGATTGAGGTGCGTGGTGTAATGGTTAGAATTGTAGGAAATGGACTCGTCGCCCCGAGTTCAAATCATGGACGATGCCGCCCTGTCAGTGGGGTGTTAGAATGCACTGACTACCGGGTAGTACCTGTTAGGGTCCCATCTATGGGTTAAATAGAAAAATGTATTTATAAAAAAAATTGTGTATCCATTAAGAATGGATTTATTTCAAAACTTTATCGGCATTAAATGACCCACCGAGGTTGATATGCCGTAAAAAAAACCAAACCAAATCCTGGATAAGGCTGTTTGCATTTCAAATAATCCTAATACCTGCAGATGGATAAGACTCTCCCAATGGGACCACCTGTTGGCGAACCGTGATGCTTAAGGATAGAACCCAGGTGGATGAGCAGTCCATGACTTGCAATGCTCCACTTTGGCCTTTTCTTAGATTAGAAGGGCGCTCAATCGGCTGGTCACGTCAAGCCCTAACACCTACATGATTGCCCCAACCCTATTGCCCTTATGGCAAGCCCCAACCCTTTTTATCATATGGGTACTAGAAGACGTTGGTTGAGGGTCTACATGTCCTGGGAATGACATTAAACTCTATCTGATGATGAGGTTCTAGTTTTAGAGGTTTGGGGAATGTGGAGCACCCCTTCATCACCATTGCTCCCTGGTCCACTCTGACCTGGGGTGGTAGTACCTGTTAGGGTCCCATCTTTGGGTTAAATAGAAAAACATGAGTTCATAAACAAAATTGTATTATCCATTAAGAATGGATTTATTTTAAAAAATTGTCGGCATTAAATGACCCACTGAGGTTGATATGCCGTAAAACAAACCAAATCAAATTCTGGATGAGGCTGTTTACATTTCAAATAATCCTAATACCATGGTATATGTATGCATGTGAAATTCAAACAGCTACGCCCAGGATTAGATCTCAGGTCACCGAGTCCATTTTCTACGAAAATAACCATTGCCTCGTAATTCCCATATAATTATTCACACAGCGTCTTATCTGAAAGTAACCAATTGTTGGATATCTCCTGGGTATGAGCTATACAACAACTACAACTTTTATTTATACTGTTCCAAGCAGGGTGAACTGAATTTGTTAATAAAAAACGCCCAAACATGTATTTAACGTCTTTGATATATTTTCCTACAATTACTTGCTTGATGGACTGCTTCAATTAAAGACCAATAGGATCAACTGATAAGGATTGAAACTGATACCACCTCTTCCTACTTCAAGGAAGGATCAAGAGACAAAGATTAAAACTGATACTACATTTTTCTACTGCAAGGAAGGATCAACAGACAAGGGTTGAATCTGATATTAAATATTTCTACTTCAAGGAATGATCAACAGACAATGATTAAAACTGCTACTACATCTTTCGATCCCAAGAAGGATCAACAGACAAGGATTGAAACTGATACTAAATCTTTCTACTTCAAGGAATGATCAACAGACAAGCATTAAAACTGATGCTACATCTTACTACTTCATGGAAGGACTAACAGACAAGGATTAAAACCGATACTACATATTTTCTTCTGCAAGGAAGCATCAACAGACAAGGATTAAAACTGATACCACATCTTTCGACTTCAAGAAAGGATCAACAGACAAGGATTGAAACTGATTCTAAATCTTTCTACCTTAAGGAAGGATCAACAGACAAGGATTAAAACTGATACTACATCTCACTACTTCAAGGAAGGCTCAACAGACAAGGATTAAAACTGATACTACATTTTTCTACTTCAAGAAAGGATCAACAGACAAGGATTGAATCTGATAGTAAATTTTTTACTTCAAGGAAGGATCAACAGACAAGGATTGAAACTGCTACTACATCTTTCGACCTCAAGAAAGGATCAACAGACAAGGATTAAAACTGATACTACTTCTTCCTACTTCAAGGAAAGATCAACAGACAAGGATTAAAACTGATACTACATTTTTCTACTGCAAGGAAGGATCAACAGACAAGGATTAAAACTGATTCTATATCTTTCTACTTCAAGGAAGAATCAACAGACAAGGATTACAACTGATACTACATCTTACTACTTCATGGAAGGATTAACAGACAAGGATTACAACTGATACTACATATTTTCTTCTGCAAGGAAGCATCAACAGACAAGGATTAAAACTGATACTACATTGTTCTAGTTCAAGGAATGATCAACAAATAAGGATTGAAACTGATACAACACCTTTCTATTTCAAGGAAAGGTCCAACTTTATGCTACAAATAATATCCACTGTGAAACTTAATTCAGCCCCAGGCCTAAAATTGCAACTCGAAACGTAACACTAATTCTAGATGAAAATGGAACTCCTTACATCTCTTCGAACGGATGAATTAGCTAGGCAACAGTAACTCTACCTCAAACACGTTTTTTTCTTCTTCATCATCTTCATCTTCAGATGCATTGAAACAAATGCACATTTACGTATGTACGAGAACAAAGACGGGACTCTACGAGAAGTGCTTATAAATAATCGAAGTTTGATTGTTCTCGTGGAAAAAGCGAATAATTTTGGATCGTCTGTGCAAAACAAACGAACACACACGTCACCTGTTTTATGCAGTGTGGCAGTCAATGCCATGTCGGGACTGACATGCCGAAAGTTCCAGATGAATTAACATCTTGTTAACAATGTGACCTGAACGTTATGTCTAACCCTTTCGTACGCTTCCTACACTTTTTTTTTATTTGCGTCATGTCACAATCTTACAAATAATCGAGGCGATTCATGACACCATAATGAGGTGATTTGGGGGGAACTGAAGGAAACGAATCGGAAATTTCTCGAATGAGTGGGCACAGGCCCTAACTGTAAAAAGAAGAAAAAACGAATAAGAGAGAGAGAGAGAGAGAGAGAGAGAGAGAGAGAGAGAGAGAGAGAGAGAGAGAGAGAGAGAGAGAAGGGATTTATAAAGCTTCTCTGTATAAAGATCTACTTCGTTCATTATGTACTTTTTTTTCTTTCTTTCCATCCCTTTCTTTATATCCATTCTCTTAATATCTGTCACCGAGTTTTTCTATCTTCATAACTATTTCGTGTACACACACACACATACACACACACACACACACACACACACATATATATATATACATATACACATACATACTTTAATCCGGTCGGCGTGACATAGAGTCACCGAATCTCAAAAGGAGTAAGACCATCCCAAAAACGAATGCCCTGAGTATAACATTAAACTACATCAAGTGGAGAAACTTCAATTCTGGAGATTTTACGAATACAGTTAGTTGGTCGGATTTTACGGTATGTCAACCCTTGCTGGGTTATTTTATGCCGAAGCCATTTTGTTTTATTCATTCTTGTTGTGTATTCAAATCAGTAGGAGAGAGAGGGGAAGGATAGAGAGAGAGACAGGGAGAGGAAAGAGAGAGAGAGAGAGAGAAAGAGAGAGAGAGAGAAAGAGAGAGAGAGGAGAGAGAGAGAAAGAGAGAGAGAGAGAGAGAGAGAGAGAGAGAGAGAAGGGAAAACGAATATCCTGAGTACGACATTAAACTGCATCAAGTGTCGAAACTCTAATTCTGGAGATCTGTCGAATATGGTTGGTTGGTTGGTTGGGTTTTTGCGGCATGTCAACCCTTGTTGGTTATTTTATGCCGAAGACATTTTTTCAACCCTCCGCACGAGCAGGATGCGAAACAAGGTCAATTTATTTGGCGGAGTTTAACTGCTTTCAATTCAGAGTTTTCCTTCTCCTAGACAGGTTGCTTTACCAAGGTTGAAGAGCCCAGTTTGTCCTACTATTTACCCATAGCTGAAGGAGTATAGTTGGATTCATACCTTTCCTAAATGTATTAGTGCTATGTGAAATGCAAACAGTTTCGTCTAGGATTTAAACTCGGTCCTACGATTCTATACATTAAGCCACGTGCATCCATAAAGACATGTTGTTTTATTCATTCACACAGGAAGAATATTCGTTATTCTGGGGTATGTAGAGTACCCCTTTATAACCATTACTCCAGGTTCACCCTGATCCGGAGTGTTAGTACTTGTTAGTGTATGGGTGAAATAGATAAAAACTAGTATTAAACATTTGTTTTTAAAAATTGAGCTTAAAAAAAAATTCAATACAGAAAAAATATAATAAGAAAGAAAGAATGAAAGAAAGAAAGAAAGAAAAAAAAGAATGAAAGAAAAAAAAAGAAAGAAAGTGAGTAGGAGAAAGATATAGAGATGGGATGAACGCTAATCAGTTTCAATCGAACATAAGAAAAATATGAAAGAAAAAAGAATGAGAGAGGGAGAGTTAAATCAAGATTATTACAATTTTTACATATTGAACTAATTGCAATAACTCTTACGTAAACTTATCACACGGTGTTATAGTTACTGTATTTGACGGCATATATGACGCACGAGCATATATATATTTACCAACTCCTCCGCACGAGTAGGATGTGACACAAAGTCAATTTCTTAAGCGGAGTTCAACATGTTTTAATTCAGAGTTTTCCTTCTCTAGACCAGTTGCCTAACCAAGATTAAAGAGCCGGTGTGCCCTACTATTTATCCATAGCTGGAGGGAGAGTAGGATTCATACCTTTCCCAAGGGTATTAGCGCTAAGTGAAATGCAATTACCACATCCAAGATTTGAACTCGGGGTGACGAGTCCATTTCCCATGACTTTAACCATTACACCGCACACTTCCATAACGCACGGGCATATAAGACGCACCTTTCAGCAGGTCAGATTCAGGAAAAAGCTTTTAGTGTATTTAAGTATAATAGTTTGAAAACAGTCTTCCATACGCACCTGTTAACCTTGATTATAAAACAATACCAGCAATAAAATAAGGATGCATGGAGTTTAGGGTAGGTAAAAGTACTGAGCGCAAGCTGGGTTAGTGAGCATCATCATAGAGAAGATTAGCCTAGGCCTATGGGAGGTCTCAAACTTCACCTACGAGGTATACGACGTAGGGCAATTTTTTAGGCAAAATTGTGAAAAAAAGTGCGTCCTTTTTGCCGTCAAATACGGTAAATTATCATACTGTGGTATATCCACTAATGTCCTGCTGATATTAGACTTATGTATTTAAAAAGAAAGAAAGAAAGAAAGAAAGAAAGAGAGTTGAAGAAAGATAAAGAGAGGCGGTGAACGTAATCAGTTTTCAATCGAACAGTTAAAAAGAACGAAAGAACGAAAGAGAGATACAAAGATAGTGTATGTACATGTGTGTGTGTGTGTGTGTGTGTGTGTGTGTGAGAGAGAGAGAGAGAGAGAGTTTAATCAAGATTTTATACTTTTTACATATTGAACTATTTTTGCAATATCTCTTAAGTAAGTAATACCAAACGTTGTGATGATTAAATTTTCATACTGTGGTATATCCACAGGTCTTACTAGTCAAGATTATTATACAAATTATTTACAAATTGAACTATTAGCAACAACTCTTAAGTAAACATATCAAACGTTGCAATAATTAAATTATCATACTGTGTATATCCACAGATCATGCTAGTTAAGATTATTATACATTTTTATATATTGAACTATTTTACAATAGCTCTTAAGTAAACATAGAAAACAGTGTACTAATTAAATTATCATGCCGTGGTATATCTACAGGCCCTGCTAGTTAAAATTATTATACATTTTTATATATTGAGCTACTACAATAGCTCTTAAGTAAATATAGAAAGCAGTGTACTAATTAAATTATCATGCCGTGGTATATCCACAGGTCGTGCTAGTTAAAGATTATTATACATTTTTATAATATTGAACTATTTTACAATAGCCTTAAGTAAACATAGAAAACAGGGTACTAATTAAATTATCATACTGTGGTATATCCACAGGCTCTACTAGTTAAAATTATTATACATTTTATATGTTGAATCTATTTTACAATAGCTCTTAAGTAAACATAGAAAATAGCGTACTAATTAAATTATCATACTGTGGTATATCCACAGGCTCTACTAGTTAATATTATTATACATTTTTATATATTGAACTATTTTACACTAGCTCTTAAGTAAACATAGAAAACAGGGTACTAATTAAATTATCATACTGTGGTATATCCACAGGCTCTGCTAGTTAAAATTATTATACATTTTTACATATTGAACATATCAATCGTTGTAATACTTAAATTATAATACTGTGGTAATATCCACAGGCTCTGCTAGTTAAGATTATTATACATTTTTACATATTGAACATATTCAATCGTTCTAATACTTAAATCATAATACTGTGGTATATCCACAGGCTCTACTAGTTAGATTATTATACATTTTTACATATTGAACATATCAATCGTTGTAATACTTAAATCATAATACTGTGGTATATCCACAGGCTCTGCTAGTTAAGATTATTATACATTTTTACATATTGAACATATCAATCGTTCTAATACTTAAATCATAATACTGTGGTATAATCCACAGGCTCTGCTAGTTAAGATTATTATACATTTTTACATATTGAACATATCAATTCGTTCTAATACTTAAATCATAATACTGTGTATATCCACAGGCTCTGCTAGTTAGATTATTATACATTTTACATATGAACATATAATCGTTGTAATACATTAAGATTGTTGTGGTATATCCAAGGCTTGTAGTTAAATTTTATACATTTTTACATATTGAACATATCAATCGTGTAATACTGAAATTGTAATACTGTGGTATATCCACAGGCTCTGCTAGTTAAGATTATTATACATTTTTACATATTGAACATATCAATCGTTCTAATACTTAAATCATAATATGTGGTATATCCACAGGCTCTGCTAGTTAAGATTATTATAACATTTTTACATATTGAACATATCAATCGTTGTAATACTGAAATTGTAATACTGTGGTATATCCACAGGCTCTACTAGTTAAGATTATTATACATTTTTACATATTGAACATATCAATCGTTGTAATACATAAATTATAAATACTGTGGTATTTCCACAGGTCATGCTAGTCTTCTTTAATTCATTACATATTGAAATTGGATCTCAGATTTTGCAATCATTCCACAAAAAGTAAAACCTTCTATTAGATTTACGTGGAAACCATAGGAAACGCAGGGAGAATGCCGTCAGATAGAACGAAATTTTCAACTTGAAAAAACTCTTATTTGCTTTCTTTCCTTCTTTTCTTTCCTTTTTTTCTTTCTTCTTTTTTTTTTTTTCTTTTTCTTTTTAAAATTTTTTTCAGCATAGTCACCTACTTTGGCTATGCAGTTTTCGCACGCATGTCATGCTTGAAAAAAAGAATAATAAAAAAATAAAATAAATAAAAAAAGGAACTGCAGCAGTGGAAGTGACCTGCTTTCCACTGCAACGGCAGCGAATGATCCTGTTGTCAGGAAAATCTCGTCGTAATCCATCTTGTATAGTCCATTCGCGTGGAACTAATGATCGAGGCGCTCTTTATTTCCCGGGTTGACAGCTACTCCCTCTGACTTACATCATTCAATGTTAATGGGGTGCAGTTTTTTTTTCTTCTTTCCACATGGATAAATTCAGCGCCAGATTCTAACTCCGCTTTTCACTGCAAACGTTATTTTACCAAATTCAACGTAAAATTAAAATGAATTTAAAAAAAAAAAAAAAGAATTTACATGTTTTATTTTATTTGTAATTTGAAATTGTGAATTACGGAAGATATTTTGGTAATTTTGATTTTATGTCGTCCAGGCTTCTTGCCCTAATTTACGCTATGTTTTTGCGAGCTAGCATCAGGCGAATATCCATCCCAACGTTTTTTTTTTTCCGACTCGTGTTTTTGTCACATTTATATTTGTATTATTTATTGCAAAGACAACAGTAGGCTTTATTAGTAATCGAGATCAAAAAGAATATACATCTAATTATAAGGGTACCCTAATTTTCTTTTTAGAAAATTTTTCCATCTCTTACATGATGAATACGCTCTACGTGTCCTCATAAAATTTTGTACTGCTAAGAACTTTTCATATATTATATATATATATATAATTATATATATATAATATATATATATATATATGTGAATATGATATATTGAAAAAACAAATGATTTTACAAATGCATGGGCTCATCAGGAGAGAATGGTGCAATCCATGCATTTGTAAACATCCTTTGTTTTTTTCAAATATATCATATTCACACTGTCGGATTAAGTTCCATTTTATTTCACAGACACACACACACATATATATATAATATATATATATATATATATATATATATTATATATATGAATATGATATATTGAAAAAAACAAAGGATGTTTACAAAATGCATGGGCTCATCAGGAGAGAATGTGCAAACCGTTTGCACATTCTCTCCTGATGAGCCCATGCATTTTGTAAACATCCTTTGTTTTTTCATATATCATATTCACACTGTCGGATTAATTTCCATTTTATTTTCAACCACACCACACACACCACACTGACACACACACACACATACATACATATATATATATATATATATATATATATATATATAATATATATATATGCGCGGTGTGTATGTGTGTTTATTTTTGTATTCATCAGGATCACAACCAATCATTCGTTAGTAATCGGTTTTTTATTTTAAGAAATCGATTTTGAGCTTCATTTATTCCGTATTTATACCTGTTTTATTTCACTAATCAAATGAAAGCGAGGAATGTCTTTTAAAATTAAACACCTTTTGGAAACGTGATTTTTTGTGAACTGTTCTTCCTAGCTTCGCACCGAAAATATAATAATGTGTGAATAAACACTTCTGCCAAATATCAGTTATTTTATTGATGCGAATTTTTCGCACATGCATAGTATATTCAAGTGTTTATATATATATATATATAATATATATATATATATTTATATATATATATATTGTATATATATAAATATATATATATATATAATCTGATTATAATTTACCAAATGTCTGTCCGTCTGTCCCTGTTTCGGATCGATTTCGACCAAATTCTTTTTCTCGCTTTTTTAATGGTTGAATCTTCTTTAAGATATTTATAAGGTTACAAAGAGAATAAAATAATCTTTCTAAATATGTAATTTGATTGAGTTTTGTATCGATGGAATTATTTTTTAAACAGCGAGTTATATTTTATATTATATTTTACAGCGAGTATAATAGAAAAATAATTTGATATATAAAAAGAAAGAAGAGATAACAAGAAGGGAAAAAAGAAATTGATAGATGAAGAAAGATAGATAGATAGATATAAGAGAAATGTAGTAATAGATAGATAGATAGATAGATAGAGATAGATGTGATTGCCACAGTTATGCCTGGTATTGAAGTCAGTCAGTCAGTCAACAATTGGTTTGAAACAATGCGACTGACCAAGCACACTGAACCAGTGTCAAGACAACTGGTACTTATGAATTCAGAAAGCAGTCCAACTCATAGCATTTTGGGTGATTCCATTCCCTGAGTCCTGTTAGCTGCTTGTTTGTATGATTCCTCGAGGCTCACATAAATTCTGCACTTTGCAGTGGTCTTTACAGCCATCCCAGAATAGTATTGGTTAACGACTGTTTGCTGGCCTTGTCTTGCCAATTCGACCGGTAATTCGCTTAAGATGATTTTCTAACACCTGGAATCTATTTTAAAGTTATACTACAGAGAGATCTTGTTTCACTCAGATGTTTATTGTATAACTTCTACTTTTTAACAGTATATATATATATATATATATATATATATATATATATATATATATATATTATAATGATAAACACAGGAAATAACCTACTCTATCGTTCACCATAAGGATCTTCAGGGTTAATCCACAGAATTAATCAATATTCTTGATTAATTCAGTAGATTTAACCCTAAAGATCCTTAATGGTGAAACGCGAGTAGGTTATCCTGTGTATATCTTATATATAATTCGCTGCTACTTACGTATTCACACTTTATATTTTGTTATATCGCTGTCCTTATAGTGAAAATTGTTTCAACTAACCATTGAGGCCATTTCACCGGTAGTCACATTACCATAAAATCACAAACGACATCCACACACACATGCACATACACACACACACACCACACACATATATATAATTATATATTCCCTCACTCTCCTATAATCATTTTTTTTATTTCTTTTTTTTTAATCTAATCTCGCCTTTTTAATTATAGATTCCTTATTGTATTCATCTCCTATACTTGGCCACTTAAGAGTTACTCTAGCCCTAACTAATATGGCTGATTCTTTTGAAGGCGTCTTTTCTTCATGTCCTTCCTTATCTGTTATATTAACTTCAATCTCATAGAGCAGTTGGTTCTTTTTTCATTCCATAATGTGGTCCAGTCTCCATAACCCGACTTTTTCTATTTCTCGTCGTGCCACTGCTTTACGATGTTCTTCTAGTCCTTACTTTCAGAGGACGATATGTTTTCGCTTTGTATACTTTGCTCCAGCTGGGAAATCTATGATAATCCACATAATCCAAGAATTTCAGCAGAAATAGTTTAAAGAAGTACACTAATAATAATAATAATAATAATAATATATATAATAATATAAAGTAGTCGTAGCTGGACCCATAGAAATTCCATGGTAAGTTGATGATAGTAATAGATTTCCAATCATCTTATGCCTCTGCTCTTCTTTCTACCTTTGTATGTATAATCATCATTATTTATCCCTATCTCGGAGAAAAAAGAATTAGAAACTTTACTAAATTTGTCTTATCATTTTCTTGCATTCCTTCGATTTATCTATTCATATTATTTCACTGAAATACCATCAGAAGATAATCGTTGTAGATTTCTAGTTGTATTTAACAATTTACACTCTTCACGCAAGCTTTTGTGACGTAGTTTTCTTTCTTTCTCTTTCTTCGCGCCTTTTTTCTTTTCCTTTCTTTCAACTTTCTCAATTTTCTTTCATTTTTCACATTTATATTATCTTTTTACTGGATAGCCTTATTTAATTTGAGGTACGACAGGTTGTCACTCACGTAAGTTAAGTAGGTACGTATTAGCGTATTAATATTAGATTCCACGATGCGTGGAAGAAACATTTAGCACCATTTAGCACTTATAATATTTATTAGAGGTTTCGTTTGAAATTTGCAAGCAAAATAACTCTCGTCAAAAACAATATGCATAAACTAGAATCTGTTCTATGAGAATTGTGATACATTGTGTGAAGACGAACATCGGTCAGAATAAATAAATAAATAAATAATAGAAGAGAATAGGTTAAGCCAGGCATAAGTAAAAGGGGTGGGTGATTGACCTTTTTACGATCCAAAGATTAAGGCCGTAAAGTTTAAGAGATTTTTACGACACCATGAAGTTAGGCCACTAAGTGATAATATCTTAGGCACCCAGGTATTAAAAGCAAAAGGGAATTTTTTATTGAGAAAATCTTTTGAAAAAATTAATGGTCGGTGTATTGAAGACGTAGTGTCTGAAAAAATATTTAATTACTTTTAATTTTTAAGGGTTTATGACGACTAGAAGTCTGCGATTCGATTTAAGTGCTGGCCATCTTGTGTGGTCCGGGAGAAGACATGGTTGCGAAGGGGCAAATTTGACATTAAATATCAGCTAAACTCGAGCACTAAGCGTTCGAACTCGGCACGTTGAGGTATTAGGTCGCCGGTAGGGATAGCCAGTACCCACCCCCAGTTGGATAGACAGCGAAGTTCTCACACACACCCTTCTTCCATCCAGTCTTGTTTATCAAACACTTGTAGTTGTTGTTTGTTTTTTATTTTGTGTCCTGTTTCTGACTCGTGTAAATCGGCCAGCGCAGAGTGTTGCAAAGTTTGGGGTTCTAGACTCGTGCATTGAAGGTGCAGAGCGCAGAACAGGTATATCACAGAAATGAAACGCTAACATTCTTGAGACTTGAGAAAAGACGGCTTGCTAATCCAGCCAGACGAAACCAGATCTAATATTGATTAAACAAAGAAAAGGGAGCAACGTGTTCACTGGTAGTTTTTGCAAGTTCACAGGCTGAAAATGAAAGAAAGCGAAAAGATAGTAAAAATACGCGGGCCTTTTCTTGAGAATTTGTAAAAGCGACTATGGAATATAAGGGTAAAGTGATACAAGTTTGTAATTGGTGCACTCGGAACGGTCCCAAAAGCTTAGAAAACAGACCTAGAGGAATGGAAATCAAGAGAAAGAATTGAGACAATAATACAACATTGTTAATATCATCTAGAATACTCAGAAGCGTTCCGGAGACCAGAAAAGGTTTGATGTCATTTAGACTTAAAGGGAAAAAATAATCGCTAATTCTGGTGAGAAAGCTAAATAATACAATATAATAATAATAAATAATAATAAATAATGAAATAATATATTATATAATAATAATTATATGCAGTGACAAGATGGGACTGTAAAGCATGTACTAAGCAAATATACGGCAAACTACGCACAACCGGGAGTACAAACTGGGCTCGACTGGTGGAAAGGTGATCCCATGGGATTATGCAAAAAATTAAATTTTGACCATAACAACAAAATGGTATATGCATAAACCTAGAATCTGTTTCTTGAGAATGAACGCATACATTCTCTGGGTCTTTGAGAATAATTACTATCCAAGCAAGGAGACCCACTGTGTTGATTAACAAAAACGAAAGAACTTGTCACTTGTGGATTGTGCAGTGCCAGCAGATCACAGGTGAAGATGAAGGAAAACGAAAAAATGGACAATATCTGGACCTTGCCAGAGACTTGAAGAAGTTATGGAATATGAAGAGCAAAGTGATACATTGTAGTTGTGCGCTTGGAACGGTCCCAAAACGCTTGAAAATATTGGAAATCTGGAAATCAGATGAAGATTAAGACCCATCCAGAAATACTGCACTGCTGCACATCTGTCAGAATACTCAGCAAGAGTCCTGGAGACCGGAGGAAACTTGTTGTCATTCAGACTACCAGTGAAAATACCATCAGCTGACGCTAATGTGAAAAACTCAAAAGGATTGAATATAATAATATCCCGGCAGGAGACCAGACCTATTATTGAATTGACAAGAAGAAGAGAATCTGTCAATCTCGTAGATTTTTACCGTCGACCTCCGATGAAAATGAAAGAGCAATAAGATAGACAAATAAGTGGACCTGCCAGAGAACCGAGAAAACTGCGGACCAATGAAGGTGGAAGGTCGTACCATTGTAATTGTCGAAACAGTGCCCACATGTCTCTATTCTTCATTTCCAATTCCCCCGAAAATTCTTTTCCAGACATTTTGGCACTGTCACAATTACAATTGGTACGACCTTCACCTTCATGGTCCGCAGTTTTCTCGGTTCTCTGGCAAGGTCCACTTATTTGTCTATCTTTTTGCTTCTTTCATTTTCACTCGAGGTCGACGGTAAAATCACGAGATGACAGATTCTCTTCTTTGTCAATCAATAATAGGTCTGGTCTCCTGGCCGGGATATTATTATTATTCACTCCTTTTGAGTTTTTCACATTAGCGTCAGCTGATGGTATTTCACTGTAGTCTGAATGACAACAAGTTTCCTCCGTCTCCAGGACTCTTCTGAGTATTCTGACAGATTGCAGCAGTGCAGTATTCTGGATGGTCTTAATTCTTCATCTGATTTCCAGATTTTCCAATATTTTTTCCAAGCGTTTGGGACGTTCCAAGTGCACCAACTACAATTGGTATCACTTTGACTTTCATATTCCATAACTTCTTCAGTTCTCTGGCAAGGTCCAGATATTTGTCCATTTTTTCGTTTTCCTTCATCTTCACCCTGTGATCTGCTGGCACTGCACAATCCACAAGTTGACAAGTTCTTTCGTTTTGTTAATCAACACTAGTCTGGGTCTCCTTGCTTGGATAAGGTAATTATCTCAAAGACCCAGAGAATGTTATGCGTTTCATTCTCAAGAACAGATTCTGGTTTATGCATATACCATTTGTTGTATGGTCAAAATTTTAATTTTTTGCATAATTCCAGTGGATCACCTTTCCAACCCAGTCGAGCCCAGTTTTGTACTCCCGTTGTGCTAGTTTGCTATATTTGCTTAGTACATGCTTTACAGTCCCATCTATGTCACTGCATATAATTATTATTATTAATATTATTATTATCATTATTATATTATTATTATTATTATTATTATTATTAGCTTTTTCACCAGAATTAGCTGATTATTTTCCCTTAAGTCTAAATGACAACAAACCTTTTCTGGTCTCCGGAACGCTTCTGAGTATTCTAGATGATCTTAACAATGTGTATTTATTGTCTCAATTCTTTCTCTGATTTCCAATTCCTCTAGTCTGTTTTCTAAGCTTTTGGGACCGTTCCGAGTGCACCAATTACAACTGGTATCACTTTCACCCCTTATATTCCATAGTCTTTACAATTCTCAAGAAAGGCCCGCGTATTTTTCTATCTTTTCGCTTTCTTTCATTTTCAGCCTGTGAACTGCAAAAACTACCAGTGAACACGTTCTCCTTTTCTTGTTAATCAATATTAGATCTGGTCGTCTGGCTGGGATTAAGCAAGCCGTCTTTATCTCAATGTCTCAAAGAATGTTATGCGTTCATTCTGTGATACTACCTGTTCTGCGCTCTGCACCTTCAATGCACGATGTCTAGAACCCCAAAACTTTGCAACACTCTGCGCTGGCCGTATTTACACGAGTCAGAAACAGGGACACAAAAATAAAAACAAACAACAACTACAAGTGTTTGTAACAAGACGTGGATGGAAGAAGGGTGTGTGTGAGACTTCGCTGTCTATCCAACTGGCTGGTACTGGCTATCCCTACCGGCGACCTTAATACCTCAACGTGCCGAGTTCTAACTGCTTAGTGCTCGAGTTTAGCTGTATTTATGTCAAATTGCCCTTCGCCAACCATCTTCTCCGGACCACACAGATGGCCAGCACTTAAATCGAATCGCAGACTTCTAGTCGTCATTAACCCTTAAAATTAAAGTAATTAAATATTTTTTTCAGACACTACGTCTTCAATACACCGACCATTAATTTTTTCAAAGAGATTTTCTCATAAAATCCCTTTTGCTTTTAATACCTGGGTGCCTAAGATATTATCACTTAGTGGCCTAACTTCATGGTGGTCGTACAAATCTCTTAAACTTTACGGCCTAATCTTTGGATTCGTAAAAAGGTCAATCACCCACCCCTTTTACTTATGCCTGGCTTTAACCTATTCTCTTGCTTATTTATTTATTTATTTATTTATTCTGACCATGTTCGTCTTCACACATAGTATCACAATTCTCAAGAACAGATTCTAGTTTATGCATATTGTTTTTGACGAGAGTTATTTTGCTTCAAATTTCAAACGAAACCTGCTATATAAATATTATAAGTGCTAAATGTGCTAAATGTTTCTTCCACGCTCGTGGAATCTATATATTAATACGCTAATACCTACCTACTTACTTACGTGAGTGACAACCTGTCGTTACCTCAAATAAATAATGGGCTTATTTCCATTAAAAAGGAATAATATAAATGTGAAAGAATGAAAGAAAATGAGAAGAGTGAAAGAAAGGAAAGAAAAAAGGCGCGAAAGAAAGAGAAGAGAAAACTACGTCACAAAAGCTTGCGTGAAGAGTTGTAAATTGTTAAAATACAACTAGAAATCTACAACGATTTATCTCTGATGGTATTTCAGTGAAATAAATGAATAGATAAATCGAAGAATGCAAGAAAATGATAAGACAAATTTAGTAAAGTTCTTAATTCTTTTTTCTCGAGATAGGGATAAATAATGATGATATACATACAAAGGTAGAAAGAAGAGCAGAGGCATAAGATGATGGAAATTCTATACTATCATCAACTACCATGGAATTTCTATGGGTCCAGCTACTACTACTATTATTATTATTATTATTATTATTATTATTATTATTATTATTATTAGTGTACTTCTTTAAACTATTTCTCTGAATTCTTTGGATTATTTGGATTATCATAGATTCCCAGCTGGAGCAAAGTATACAAAGGCGAAACATATCGTCCTCTGAAAGTAAGACTAGAAGAACATCGTAAAGCAGTGGCACGACGAGAAATAGAAAAGTCGGGTATGGCTGACCACATATGGAATGAAAAAAGAAACCAACTGCTCTTATGAGATGAAGTTAATATAACAGATAAGGAAGGACATTGGAAGAAAAGACGCCTCAAAGAATCAGCTCATATTATAGGCTAGAGTAACCTCTTAAGTAGGCCAAGTATAGAGATGAATACAATATAGGAATCTATAATTAAAAAGGCGAGATTAGATTAAAAAAAAAGAAATAAAAAATATGATATATAGAGAGTGAGGGTATATATATATATATATATGTGTGTGTGTGTGTGTGTGTATGTGCATGTGTGTGTGTGTGTTGTGATTTTATGGTAATGGTGACTTACCGGTGAAATTGGCCTCAATGGTTAGTTGAAACAATTTTCACTATAAGACAGCGATATAACAAATATAAAGTGCTGAATACGTAAGTAGAGCGGAATTATTATTATAATGATATACACAGGAATAACCTACTCGCGTTTCACCATAAGGATCTTTAGGGTTAAATCTACTGAATTAATCAAGATATTGATTAATTCTGTGGATTTAACCCTGAAGATCCTTATGGTGAAACTAGAGTAGGTTTTTCCTGTGTTTATCATTATAATATATATATATATATATATATATATATATATATATATATATATATATATACTGTAAAAGCAGTAAAGAAGGTTATACAATAACATCTGAGTGTAACAGATCTCTCTGTATAACTTAAAATAATTCCAGGTGTAGATAATCATACTAAGTCGAATTACCGTCGAATTGGCAAGACAAGGCAGCAAGCAGTCGTAACCCAATACGATTCTGGTATGCTGTAAAGACCACTGCAAAGTGGCAGAATTTATGGAGCTCAAGAGGATCATACAAACCAAGCAGCTAATCAGGACTCAGGGAATGGAATCACCCAAATGCATGAGTGGACTGTTCTGAATTCCCATAAGTACCAGTTGTCTGACACTGGTTCAGTTGTGCTTGGTCAGTCGCATTGTTCAAACCAATTGTTGACTGACTGACTGACTTCAATACCAGGCATAACTGTGGCAATCACATCTATCTATCTATCTATCTATCTATCTATCTTACTACATTTCTTTATATCTATCTATCTATCTTTCTTCATCTATCAATTTCTTTTTCCCTTCTTGTTATCTCTTTCTTTCTTTTTATATATCAATTTATGTTTCTATTATACTCGCTGTAAAATATAATAATAAAATATAACTCGCTGTAAAAAATAATTCCATCGATAAAAACTCAATCAAATTACATATTTAGAAAGATTATTTTATTCTCTTTGTAACCTTATAAATATCTTAAAGAAGATTCAACCATAAAAAAGCGAGAAAAAAGAATTTGGTCGAAATCGATCCGAAACAGGGACAGACGGACAGACATTTGGTAAATTATAATCAGATTATATATATATATATTTTATATATATTTATATATATATATATATATATATATATATATATATATATATATATATATATAAAACACTTGAATATACTATGCATGTGCGAAAATTCGCATCAATAAATAACTGATATTTGGCAGAAGTGTTTATTCACACATTATTATATTTTCGGTGCGAAGCTGAGAAGAACAGTCACAAAAAATCACGTTTCCAAAAGGTGTTAATTTTAAAAGACATTCCTCGCTTTCATTTGATGATTAGTGAATAAAACAGGTATAAATACGGAATAAATGAGCTCAAAATCGATTTCTTAAAATAAAACCGATTACTAACGAATGATTGGTTGTGATCCTGATGAATACAAAAATAAACACACATACACACCGCGCATATATATATATATATATATATATATTATAATATATATATATATATGTATGTATGTGTTGTGTGTGTGTGTGTGGTGTGTGTGTGTGTGTGAAAATAAAAATGGAAATTAATCCGACAGTGTGAATATGATATATTGAAAAAACAAAGGTGTTTACAAAATGCATGGGCTCATCAGGAGAGAATGTGCAAACGGTTTGCACATTCTCTCCTGATGAGCCCATGCATTTTGTAACATCCTTTGTTTTTTCAATATATCATATTCATATATATATATATATATATATATATATATATATATATATATATATATGTGTGTGTGTGTCTGTGAAATAAAATGGAACTTAATCCGACAGTGTGAATATGATATATTGAAAAAACAAAGGATGTTTACAAATGCATGGGATTGCACATTCTCTCCTGATGAGCCCATGCATTTTGTAAACATCATTTGTTTTTTCAATATATCATATTCACATATATATATATATATATATATATATATATATATATATATATATATATATATGAAAAGTTTCTTAGCAGTACAAAATTTTATGAGGACACGTAGAAGCGTATTCATCATGTAAGAGATGGAAAAATTTTCTAAAAAGAAAATTAGGGTACCCTTATAATTAGATGTATATTCTTTTTGATCTCGATTACTATAAAGCCTACTGTTGTCTTTGCAATAAATAATACAAATATAAATGTGACAAAAACACGAGTCGGAAAAAAAAAACGTTGGGATGGATATTCGCCTGATGCTAGCTCGCAAAAACATAGCGTAAATTAGGGCAAGAAGCCTGGACGACATAAAATCAAAATTACCAAAATATCTTCCGTAATTCACAATTTCAATATTACAAATAAAATAAACATGTAAATTCTTTTTTTTTTTTTTTAAATTCATTTTAATTTTACGTTGAATTTGGTAAAATAACGTTTGCAGTGAAAGCGGAGTTAGATCTGCCGCTGAATTTATCCATGTGGAAAGAAGAAAAAAAAACTGCACCCATTAACATTGAATGATGTAAGTCAGAGGGAGTAGCTGTCAACCCGGGAAATAAAGAGCGCCTCGATCATTAGTTCCACGCGAATGGGACTAATACAAGATGGATTACGACGAGATTTTCCTGACAACAGGATCATCGCTGCCGTTGCAGTGGAAAAGCAGGTCACTTCCACTGCTGCAGTTCCTTTTTTTATTTATTTTATTTTTTTATTATTCTTTTTTTCAAGCATGACATGCGTGCGAAACTGCATAGCCAAAGTAGGTGACTATGCTGAAAAAAATTTAAAAAGAAAAAGAAAAAAAAAAAAAAAGAGAGAAAGAAAAAAAGGAAAGAAAAGAAGGAAAGAAAGCAAATAAGAGTTTTTTCAAGTTGAAAATTTCGTTCTATCTGACGGCATTCTCCCTGCGTTTCCTATGGTTTCCACGTAAATCTAATAGAAGGTTTTACTTTTGTGGAATGATTGCAAAATCTGAGATCCAATTTCAATATGTAATGAATTAAAGAAGACTAGCATGACCTGTGGAAATACCACAGTATTATAATTTATGTATTACAACGATTGATATGTTCAATATGTAAAAATGTATAATAATCTTAACTAGTAGAGCCTGTGGATATACCACAGTATTACAATTTCAGTATTACAACGATTGATATGTTCAATATGTAAAAATGTATAATAATCTTAACTAGCAGAGCCTGTGGATATACCACAGTATTATGATTTAAGTATTAGAACGATTGATATGTTCAATATGTAAAATGTATAATAATCTTAACTAGCAGAGCCTGTGGATATACCACAGTATTACAATTTCAGTATTACAACGATTGATATGTTCAATATGTAAAAATGTATAATAACTTAACTAGCAGAGCCTGTGGATATACCACAGTATTATGATTTAAGTATTAGAACGATTGATATGTTCAATATGTAAAAAATGTAATTAATCTTAACTAGCAGAGCCTGTGGATATACCACAGTATTACAATTTCAGTATTACAACGATTGATATGTTCAATATGTAAAAATGTATAATAATCTTAACTAGCAGAGCCTGTGGATATACCACAGTATTATGATTTAAGTATTAGAACGATTGATATGTTCAATATGTAAAAATGTATAATAATCTTAACTAGCAGAGCCTGTGGATATACCACAGTATTATGATTTAAGTATTAGAACGATTGATATGTTCAATATGTAAAAATGTATAATAATCTTAACTAGCAGAGCCTGTGGATATACCACAGTATTATGATTTAAGTATTACAACGATTGATATGTTCAATATGTAAAAATGTATAATAATCTTAACTAGTAGAGCCTGTGGATATACCACAGTATTATGATTTAAGTATTAGAACGATTGATATGTTCAATATGTAAAAATGTATAATAATCTTAACTAGCAGAGCCTGTGGATATACCACAGTATTATAATTTAAGTATTACAACGATTGATATGTTCAATATGTAAAAATGTATAATAATTTTAACTAGCAGAGCCTGTGGATATACCACAGTATGATAATTTAATTAGTACCCTGTTTTCTATGTTTACTTAAGAGCTAGTGTAAAATAGTTCAATATATAAAAATGTATAATAATATTAACTAGTAGAGCCTGTGGATATACCACAGTATGATAATTTAATTAGTACGCTATTTTCTATGTTTACTTAAGAGCTATTGTAAAATAGTTCAACATATAAAATGTATAATAATTTTAACTAGTAGAGCCTGTGGATATACCACAGTATGATAATTTAATTAGTACCCTGTTTTCTATGTTTACTTAAGGGCTATTGTAAAATAGTTCAATATATAAAAATGTATAATAATCTTAACTAGCACGACCTGTGGATATACCACGGCATGATAATTTAATTAGTACACTGCTTTCTATATTTACTTAAGAGCTATTGTAAGTAGCTCAATATATAAAAATGTATAATAATTTTAACTAGCAGGGCCTGTAGATATACCACGGCATGATAATTTAATTAGTACACTGTTTTCTATGTTTACTTAAGAGCTATTGTAAAATAGTTCAATATATAAAAATGTATAATAATCTTAACTAGCATGATCTGTGGATATAACACAGTATGATAATTTAATTATTGCAACGTTTGATATGTTTACTTAAGAGTTGTTGCTAATAGTTCAATTTGTAAATAATTTGTATAATAATCTTGACTAGTAAGACCTGTGGATATACCACAGTATGAAAATTTAATCATCACAACGTTTGGTATACTTACTTAAGAGATATTGCAAAAATAGTTCAATATGTAAAAAGTATAATAATCTTGATTAAACTCTCTCTCTCTCTCTCTCTCACACACACACACACACACACACACACACACACATGTACATACACTATCTTTGTATCTCTCTTTCGTTCTTTCGTTCTTTTTAACTGTTCGATTGAAACTGATTACGTTCACCGCCTCTCTTTATCTTTCTTCAACTCTCTTTCTTTCTTTCTTTCTTTCTTTCTTTTTAAATACATAAGTCTAATATCAGCAGGACATTAGTGGATATACCACAGTATGATAATTTACCGTATTTGACGGCAAAAAGGACGCACTTTTTTTCACAATTTTGCCTAAAAAAATTGCCCTACGTCGTATACCTCGTAGGTGAAGTTTGAGACCTCCCATAGGCCTAGGCTAATCTTCTCTATGATGCTCACTAACCCAGCTTGCGCTCAGTACTTTTACCTACCCTAAACTCCATGCATCCTTATTTTATTGCTGGTATTGTTATAATCAAGGTTAACAGGTGCGTATGGAAGACTGTTTTCAACAATATATACTTAAATACACTAAAAGCTTTTTTCCTGAATCTGACCTGCTGAAAGGTGCGTCTTATATGCCCGTGCGTTATGGAAGTGTGCGGTGTAATGGTTAAAGTCATGGGAAATGGACTCGTCACCCCGAGTTCAAATCTTGGATGTGGTAATTGCATTTCACTTAGCGCTAATACCCTTGGGAAAGGTATGAATCCTACTCTCCCTCCAGCTATGGATAAATAGTAGGGCACACCGGGCTCTTTAATCTTGGTTAGGCAACTGGTCTAGGAGAAGGAAAACTCTGAATTAAAACATGTTGAACTCCGCTTAAGAAATTGACTTTGTGTCACATCCTACTCGTGCGGAGGAGTTGGTAAATATATATATGCTCGTGCGTCATATATGCCGTCAAATACAGTAACTATAACACGTGTGATAAGTTTACGTAAGAGTTATTGCAATTAGTTCAATATGTAAAAAATTGTAATAATCTTGATTTAACTCCCCTCTCTCATTCTTTTTTTCTTTCATATTTTTCTTATGTTCGATTGAAACTGATTAGCGTTCATCCCATCTCTATATCTTTCTCCTACTCACTTTCTTTCTTTTTTTTTCTTTCATTCTTTTTTTTCTTTCTTTCTTTCTTTCATTCTTTCTTTCTTATTATATTTTTTCTGTATTGAATTTTTTTTAAGCTCAATTTTTAAAAAACAATGTTTAATACTAGTTTTTATCTATTTCACCCATACACTAACAAGTACTAACACTCCGGATCAGGGTGAACCTGGGAGTAATGGTTATAAAGGGGTACTCTACATACCCCAGAATAACGAATATTCTTCCTGTGTGAATGAATAAAACAACATGTCTTTATGGATGCACGTGGCTTAATGTATAGAATCGTAGGACCCGAGTTTAAATCCTAGACGAAACTGTTTGCATTTCACATAGCACTAATACATTTAGGAAAGGTATGAATCCAACTATACTCCCTTCAGCTATGGGTAAATAGTAGGACAAACTGGGCTCTTCAACCTTGGTAAAGCAACCTGTCTAGGAGAAGGAAAACTCTGAATTGAAAGCAGTTAAACTCCGCCAAATAAATTGACCTTGTTTCGCATCCTGCTCGTGCGGAGGGGTTGAAAAAATGTCTTCGGCATAAAATAACCCAACAAGGGTTGACATGCCGCAAAAACCCAACCAACCAACCAACCATATTCGACAGATCTCCAGAATTAGAGTTTCGACACTTGATGCAGTTTAATGTCGTACTCAGGATATTCGTTTTCCCTTCTCTCTTCTTCTCTCTTCTCTCTCTCTCTCTCTTTCTCTTCTCTCTTCTCTCTCTCTCTCTCTTTCTCTCTCTCTCTCTTTCTTCTCTCTCTCTCTCTTTCCCTCTCCCTGTCTCTCTCTATCCTTCCCCTCTCTCTCTCTACTGATTTGAATACACAACAAGAATGAATAAAACAAAATGGCTTCGGCATAAAATAACCCAGCAAGGGTTACATACCGTAAAATCCGACCAACTAACTGTTATTCGTAAAAATCTCCAGAATTGAAGTTTCTCCACTTGATGTAGTTTAATGTTATACTCAGGGCATTCGTTTTTGGGATGGTCTTACTCCTTTTGAGATTCGGTGACTCTATGTCACGCCGACCGGATTAAAGTATGTATGTGTATATGTTATATATATATGTGTGTGTGTGTGTGTGTGTGTGTGTATGTGTGTGTGTGTACACGAAATAGTTATGAAGATAGAAAAACTCGGTGACAGATATTAAGAGAATGGATATAAAGAAAGGGTGGAAAGAAAGAAAAAAAGTACATAATGAACGAAGTAGATCTTTATACAGAGAAGCTTTATAAATCCCTTTCTCTCTCTCTCTCTCTCTCCTCTCTCTCTCTCTCTCTCTCTCTCTCTCTCTCTCTCTCTCTCTCTTATTCGTTTTTTCTTCTTTTTACAGTTAGGGCCTGTGCCCACTCATTCGAGAAATTTCCGATTCGTTTCCTTCAGTTCCCCCAAATCACCTCATTATGGTGTCATGAATCGCCTCGATTATTTGTAAGATTGTGACATGACGCAAATAAAAAAAAGTGTAGGAAGGCGTACGAAAGGGTTAGACATAACGTTCAGGTCACATTGTTAACAAGATGTTAATTCATCTGGAACTTTCGGCATGTCAGTCCCGACATGGCATTGACTGCCACACTGCATAAAACAGGTGACGTGTGTGTTCGTTTGTTTTTGCACAGACGATCCAAAATTATTCGCTTTTTCCACGAGAACAATCAAACTTCGATTATTTATAAGCACTTCTCGTAGAGTCCCGTCTTTGTTCTCGTACATACGTAAATGTGCATTTGTTTCAATGCATCTGAAGATGAAGATGATGAAGAAGAAAAAAACGTGTTTGAGGTAGAGTTACTGTTGCCTAGCTAATTCATCCGTTCGAAGAGATGTAAGGAGTTCCATTTTCATCTAGAATTAGTGTTACGTTTCGAGTTGCAATTTTAGGCCTGGGGCTGAATTAAGTTTCACAGTGGATATTATTTGTAGCATAAAGTTGGACCTTTCCTTGAAATAGAAAGGTGTTGTATCAGTTTCAATCCTTATTTGTTGATCATTCCTTGAACTAGAACAATGTAGTATCAGTTTTAATCCTTGTCTGTTGATGCTTCCTTGCAGAAGAAAATATGTAGTATCAGTTGTAATCCTTGTCTGTTAATCCTTCCATGAAGTAGTAAGATGTAGTATCAGTTGTAATCCTTGTCTGTTGATTCTTCCTTGAAGTAGAAAGATATAGAATCAGTTTTTAATCCTTGTCTGTTGATCCTTCCTTGCAGTAGAAAAATGTAGTATCAGTTTTAATCCTTGTCTGTTGATCTTTCCTTGAAGTAGGAAGAAGTAGTATCAGTTTTAATCCTTGTCTGTTGATCCTTTCTTGAGGTCGAAAGATGTAGTAGCAGTTTCAATCCTTGTCTGTTGATCCTTCCTTGAAGTAGAAAAATTTACTATCAGATTCAATCCTTGTCTGTTGATCCTTTCTTGAAGTAGAAAAATGTAGTATCAGTTTTAATCCTTGTCTGTTGAGCCTTCCTTGAAGTAGTGAGATGTAGTATCAGTTTTAATCCTTGTCTGTTGATCCTTCCTTAAGGTAGAAAGATTTAGAATCAGTTTCAATCCTTGTCTGTTGATCCTTTCTTGAAGTCGAAAGATGGGTATCAGTTTTAATCCTTGTCTGTTGATGCTTCCTTGCAGAAGAAAATATGTAGTATCGGTTTTAATCCTTGTCTGTTAGTCCTTCCATGAAGTAGTAAGATGTAGCATCAGTTTTAATGCTTGTCTGTTGATCATTCCTTGAAGTAGAAAGATTTAGTATCAGTTTCAATCCTTGTCTGTTGATCCTTTCTTGGGATCGAAAGATGTAGTAGCAGTTTTAATCATTGTCTGTTGATCATTCCTTGAAGTAGAAATATTTAATATCAGATTCAACCCTTGTCTGTTGATCCTTCCTTGCAGTAGAAAAATGTAGTATCAGTTTTAATCTTTGTCTCTTGATCCTTCCTTGAAGTAGGAAGAGGTGGTATCAGTTTCAATCCTTATCAGTTGATCCTATTGGTCTTTAATTGAAGCAGTCCATCAAGCAAGTAATTGTAGGAAAATATATCAAAGACGTTAAATACATGTTTGGGCGTTTTTATTAACAAATTCAGTTCACCCTGCTTGGAACAGTATAAATAAAAGTTGTAGTTGTTGTATAGCTCATACCCAGGAGATATCCAACAATTGTTACTTTCAGATAAGACGCTGTGTGAATAATTATATGGGAATTACGAGGCAATGGTTATTTTCGTAGAAAATGGACTCGGTGACCTGAGATCTAATCCTGGGCGTAGCTGTTTGAATTTCACATGCATACATATACCATGGTATTAGGATTATTTGAAATGTAAACAGCCTCATCCA
This sequence comes from Doryteuthis pealeii, assembly GCA_023376005.1. Lineage (NCBI taxonomy): Eukaryota > Metazoa > Mollusca > Cephalopoda > Myopsida > Loliginidae > Doryteuthis > Doryteuthis pealeii. Next base: position 78,973,636 of record CM042160.1, read on the forward strand.
GAATTTGATTTGGTTTGTTTACGGCATATCAACCTCAGTGGGTCATTTAATGCCGACAATTTTTTAAAATAAATCCATTCTTAATGGATAATACAATTTTGTTTATGAACTCATGTTTTTCTATTTAACCCAAAGATGGGACCCTAACAGGTACTACCACCCCCAGGTCAGAGTGGACCAGGGAGCAATGGTGATGAAGGGGTGCTCCACATTCCCCAAACCTCTAAAACTAGAACCTCATCATCAGATAGAGTTAATGTCATTCCCAGGACATGTAGACCCTCAACCAACGTCTTCTAGTACCCATATGATAAAAAGGGTTGGGGCTTGCCATAAGGCAATAGGGTTGGGGCAATCATGTAGGTGTTAGGGCTTGACGTGACCAGCCGATTGAGCGCCCTTCTAATCTAAGAAAAGGCCAAAGTGGAGCATTGCAAGTCATGGACTGCTCATCCACCTGGGTTCTATCCTTAAGCATCACGGTTCGCCAACAGGTGGTCCCATTTGGGAGAGTCTTATCCATCTGCAGGTATTAGGATTATTTGAAATGCAAACAGCCTTATCCAGGATTTGGTTGGGTTTTTTTTACGGCATATCAACCTCGGTGGGTCATTTAATGCCGATAAAGTTTTGAAAATAAATCCATTCTTAATGGATACACAATTTTTTTTATAAATACATTTTTCTATTTAACCCCATAGATGTGGACCCTAACGGGTACTACCCGGTAGTCAGTGCATTCTAAACACCACTGACAGGGCGGCATCGTCCATGATTTGAACTCGGGGCGACGAGTCCATTTCCTACAATTCTAACCATTACACACCAGCACCTCAATCATATATGTGTATACATGTTTATAGTGTAATGGTGTATATACGGGTGGTGTGCTGAAAAAGTACTTCGTCTAAACCAAGAAGGAAGTGACCCTAGTAACCATACAATATGCATGCTATTTCAAATATCTATTCCCCAATTGGTATATTCTTTCATAAGTCGAACTTTAAGAGTAGTGACAACGGTAATAAAGGACTATTGCTCATAAATTCTTACCATAAAAATAAACTGAACCCGACCATTTAATGTCCGTGTTTTTGCAATAAATGTTTTGTATTTTTCTGCAACCATTATTTACAATACAAATATATATTTATTTATTTATTTTAAATATTCATTTCAATGTGCATATTCTAAAAGTTTTTAATTTTGTGAAGAATGGTTAGTTTTAAAAGTGGGGGGCTCGTTTTACAATTTAGGCAATAAATTGGGATCCGTCATTTTATGAACCGTAATTTGTTTTTCGGCGACGATGATTAAAACTGACGTTTTTATTTTAGAGTACCAAAGCCAAAAATAAAAAAAAAATAACACAAAAAGTAATATTCAACTTTTAGCTCGTAAATTTCCTGCCATAAAATTAGGCTTGGGCATTTTATGGCAGGAATTTACGAGTAAAGAATGTTGAAGTGTAAAAACGCACCCCCACTTTAAAATCTAAGCATTTTCACAAATAAAAGCTTTTAGAATATACATCATTGAAGTGAATAATTAAATAAATAAAGGAAATATATTTAGTATTGTAACATAACGGGTGCAAGAAAAATAAAAACATTCATTGCAAAAACACGGACATAAAATGGGGGGTTCAGTTTATTATATGTAGGAATGTACGAACAAATAGTCTTTATTTACCGTGACAACGTTTTAGTGTCAGAATTATGCCGTCCGAAACTCAAGTTTCTGGTAGGCCTCTCAAGGCGGATTGGTATTACAGCCACTGATAGGCTAAATTGGCTTTGGTTAAAATCCAAAGGCGTCTCTATCGTTGTCTGGAATCAACGCTTTTGGCGTACTTTCTCCAGCGTCTGGGGAAAATCTACGGCAAACAAGGGCATTTCTACCCTTGGTCGGCATATGCATGCGGGGTTTGAGGATCCTTGTGAGTTTCCTATTCCTTCATTACAATTTTCATGAAATTCACTAACTAAATTTCGTTCTTCGGGATAACGGAAATTTGTTGAATGGTGGCTGATTCAAATATATGCTCCTTACTACAGTTGTGGCTCTGGTAGGGTGTCGTCAGTGATGTGATTCACTTGGGTCACTGGGAAGTTTTTGGGGTCTTTCTAACATCATACTCCCCATCGCCAGCCTGAACCTATCAGAGAATGATCAAGTACTCTGATCACCTGCCACCTTTTGAGACGCTAACAGACCTTTCGTTTTTATTGATTTTTGCCGAGTGTCAAAACTCTTATACCGAGCATCTTGATTGGCTGTTGCGAACTGTTAACGTTTTTTAAGGGCCCTTTTTGGCCTTAAAAACAGAAGCGCTTATCCAGTGGGAATTGGATTCCTTATAAGAGTCCCCTCGATAATGTGAATCTTTGGTTACTCTGGTAAAGAGTTCTCAGTTCTTGGTAAAGAGTCTTCGATAAGATGAATGCCTTTGGTAATCCTCCCAGGTAGAAAATCCCAAGGTTACCGCCGTCAATAGTCGCAAGTATACTGAGAGTAGAATCAACAGCTTAGGTAATGTATCAGCCAGGCAGTATGTCCATAGATTGGCTAAGGAAGAGACCACATGATGTCGCCTAGTCTATAAATCTAGGCGGGGAACTAGAGCACACCTTATATAAACAAAATCCAGCAGTCAAATACATGGAACAGTCTATTAAGTGGTAAACGGGAACTTTGG
>CM042160.1:78976433-78981433 GCA_023376005.1 Doryteuthis pealeii
ATTTTATTTCAAAACTTTATTCGGCATTAGATGACCCACTGGGTTGATATGCCGTAAAAGCAAAAAACCCCTTTTTTACACTTTTCACCCAATTTATCAATGCAGACACACCACACCACCATGGGCACCTCTTTTTCTTTTATTTCTTTTTTAACTTTTATTACTTGTACGGAAAAAGTAGGCAGGGATAGTAGCAACAGACTACCGAACCAATAATATTAAAAACATAAGGCATTACATCCTATCTTGGTAGTGGTTTTTTTATAGTTGTCAAGAATTGTATATATAATCTCGTGACAAGATCGACCACTATAGGACCTTCAATTACTATTAAAAGCGGTGTGTGCAAATTTTCATGGATACGAAAGGACAACACAGATAGACCTCTTTCACTTATCTCACATCACACCTACACATTGGACTAATTCTCGCAAAGATCCTTCTATACTCTCGATCGCATCGTTTGCTCTACTCTTCGCTGTGTAACTTCATATTCTCGACCTCTTTTTCTCATATCTAAGATCCGATGTCTCCTCACATTTCGCCCCTCTTCTGTTTCACAAACCGCCCGCCCAATGGTAACGTTCGTGGATTAGTCGTCTTAAATCTCCCAACTTGGTCAGTCGTGCCTTCTAGCCATTTTATTTATGGGTCCTTTCGCGGTGTCCGGTCTCTCCTCCGAAAAATGGCGTCGGTATCTTAGAGGACCAATGTGGGGTGGCTGGTTGGAGGGGGAAGGGACGGGGGTGTAGGGGAGGTTGAGGGAGTGCAGGATCGTGTCGCCGGCTCGGATGCGAAGCACCAGAGGCCGATCTAGGCGACGTTCATCCGTTAACGTTAACAAATGACACAGAAAAAATGGCATTGATTTAGCTTAAACACGCGCATGCGCTTCGCGCACACAATTGCTCTCACATCTACTGTACACACACAACACACACACAATGACCACACACACATGAACACATGAACCACATGCACACACTCACATACACACACCACGCAGAGCTATAGTTCTTTTATTTGTTTTTTATTTTTCTTCATCTTTAACTTTCTTGTTCTTGTTCTTTCTTTTCTTTCTTCCTTTTTTCTTTCTTTTCTTTCTTTTTTTCTTTTTTTCTTTTCTTTCTCCTATTTCTACTATTTCCTTTTTATCGTCTAGTTTTCATTTTTTTTCTTTCCCGTAGTATATTTGCTTTTTCTTCTTCTTCTGCTCTTTCTTTCTTTTTCCTCTTTCTTTCTCAATCTCTCTCCGTCTCTCTCTCCTCCTTTTCTCCTTTTTTCCTCCTTCTCTCTTTTCTTTTTCATTTTCTTTCAATTTTTTTTTCTCGATTGCATATTACTTTTATATTTATTTCATCATTCCGTCCTCTTCTTCTTCTTCTTCTTCTTCTTCTTTCTTCTTCTTCTTATTATTATTATTTATTATTATTTATTATATTATTCTTTTTCCAGCATCTTCTTTTCTTTTTTATTGGCACTTCTTACCACCTCTTTTTTCCTCCTTTTTTTTCTTCTTTTCTTCTTTTCACATTTAACCTCTTTCCTGCCTACTTCTGTTTTTTATTCACGACTTCAAAAAAACCATTCTTACACCTATCCTCTCCATTCTTTTTTCCCTTTTACAAAAATTATTTTTTAATTCTTTGTTGATCTGTCTGTCTGTCTGTTCTGTCTGTCTGTCTCTCTCTCTCTCTCTCTCTCTATCTTCTTCTCTTAGAAGATATATAACACATATTTCAAGGATATTTAGATCATTAATAAATGGGAAGCTTTGGCGGCAAATCTATTATCTTGACATCTAAACATCTATAAATGGCAGTTTGGGTGTATCGTATGTCCGGAGGAAATTATGAAATTAAAACATGAATGACAAAAGTAAATATGTATACCATTCACATCACCAGATCTTGCTTTTTGAGCAAAAATGATGAAAATTTGATTTATATTCGCGATAACAGCAATGGAATTCAACTCTTTTGAATTAGGAGACTAATTCATTTTTTATCAGAGTGTCTGGATGCCAACGCAAGATCTTTTTTTGCATAAATGATTTTATGGGTCCAGCGAGGATTCCAACTTTGCGATTTAACAATAATGGATCTGCGAGACTACTTTTTACCCCCCCCCTACCCAGGTGAAGTCGGATAGCCGCTTCTAGTCGTTAATAAATAAGATGTACATAAGATCAAATAATGACTATTTCATAATCGTTGAGAATATAACTTAAATAGTAAGAAAATCGTGACGTCAGTGGAGACGGAGTTTCGGTTACCCTAATCTCATTATACTAAGATATATTTGCTTTTACATGGGTCGGTGAGCTTGGTCGGTAGAGCAATCGAAAGGAATTGCAAGTTGTTTCGGGTTCGATACAGGTCCTGCTCAATTCCGTGGAAACGGAGCACAGCTTGGTTAATCTGGTTCTGTGTGGTAAAGTATCTGGGAGCTGATGGTAGTGTGGTGCTCCATCTTAGCAAAAAACTCCTGGTCTAACGTGACGAAAAGGGATAGATTCCTCGCGGCTCGGCTGAAACCGACAATATCCAGCTCTGCAGACATTTTCTGTATTAGCTATTTACTTCCCCCCCACATACACACATACGCAATATTATATATATATATATATATATATATATATATAATATATTATATATATATAAGGCGTTTTTAAAAAAGGTATCGAGATTTCAAGTACTTTTTTTGACACTCCTTGTATTCTGAAAAAATTAACGTCTCATTCATTCTTCATTTCTATCTTGGTAAATTACAGCTTTAAAATTGTTACTTTTTACAATTTTAAAATTCTGAAAAATCAAACGTTAATACTTTTATTGTTCATTCCTATCTTGGTAAATAAGATTTAATCTTGATACTTTTTTCAAACACCCTGTGTGTGTATATATATATATATATTATATAAGAAAGAAGAAATGAAGAAAGAATGAAGAAAGAAAGACTTAACAAACCGTCATTTATCTATGATAAATTTATTTCGACCAGAAACTCAAAATGAGTTTAGTCTCATGAATATCGATGTACATAAGATTTCGATTATCCAAATAGAATCATCCCTTACTTACCAGTCATTGGATTATCTTCATGGGTGTATATATATATATATATATATATTTATATATATATATATATATATATCACCGAACCTTGCGACTCCTCGACCCACTGTTGGGATAGCCTTCTTCCTTCTCTTTTTATCATATTCTTATACTTATCTGCTTTGCTGTCATTATCCTCAATACTTATATCTGAGCTGATTCCTCTCTTCTGATCTTCTTGGGTTGGTCTCGGGATTTTCTTAGTCACCGTGTCCATCCTTTTGTTCTTACAAATGAACCCAAAACTTTCTTTTGTTATTGACGTCTTTATTTCCAAATAACCCAAATGTAACCGCACGCGTGAGGAGAAATAGCTCGCAGGAGTGACCCCATTACACCCGCTTCCTTCGTTCGTTGAGCTAACTCTGAATCTCTAACTCTACTAATCTGTTCTCACGATTGGGCTGACCAGCCAGAGAACAGCTAAAAAAGATCAGTTTATTGTAAAGCTCTGTCCATTATTTTACGGTTATTTTCCATGACTCTTCTTTTACAGAACTACCAGTTAACCTTTGAATTATACACTACCGGATATAATTAAAAGGTCACAACTACTTATGTACCACACAATACTCACTAAAAACTAATTTGTAAAAGTAGCTTTCTAACCATTAAGAACAAGATGATGCTGAAGTGAATGCGTTAAGGAAAATGCGTCGGTCGGGCATCGGACACATTCCAGCGAAAGTCTTTATGAATTATTTTCTATTTAGAGATAGACAGAAAAAGAGAAAGGGAGAAAGGGAGAGAGAGGGTGAGGGAGAGAGAGAAAGCGAGAGACAGAGAGAGAGAGAGTGTGGGGGGCAAAAGAGAGAGAGATAGAGAGAGAGAGAGAAATGAGAAAGAAGGAGAGGGTGAGAGGGAAAAGAGAAATAATGAAGGATAAACAAATTAAAAACAAAAATAAGTAAAAAAAGAAATTTTGCTTTATCGTCTTGTTCCAGTGAAAACCTTCATGGCATTTTCTATTTAGAGAGAGAGAGAGAGGGAGAGAGAGAGAGAGAGAGAAAGAAAAGGGAGAGGGGAGAGAGAGGGGTAGAAAAGGGGAGGGAGAGAAAGAAAGAGAAAGAGAGAGAAAGGGAGAGAGACAGAAAGAAAGAAAAAGAGAAAGAGAGAGAAAAAATAATGAAAGAGAGAGAAAGAAAGAAAGATAGGGAGAGGGGGAGATAGAAAAATGGAGGGAGAGAAAGAAAAGACAGAGAAGAGATGAGAATGAATCATAGAGAATGAGAGAGAAAGGGAGAGAGACAGAAAGAAAGAAAGAAAGAAGAAGAAAGAAAAGAAAGAAGAAAAAAGAGAGAGAAAAGGGGGAGATAGAAAAAAGGAGGAGAGAAAGAAAGAAAGAAGAAAGAAAGAGAGAGAGGGGGAGGAGAGAAAGAAAGAAAGAGAAAACAGAGAAAGAGAATTAGAGAAAATGAGACAGAAAGTAGAGAGACAAAGAAAGAAAGAAAGAAAGAAAGAGAGAGAGAGAGAGGAGAGAGGGGGTATAGAAAGGGGAGGAGAGAAGAAAGAGAAAAACAAGAGAAAGAGAATGAGAGAGAAAGGTAGAGAGACAGAAAGAAGAAAGAGAGAAAGAAAGAGAGAGAGAGAAAATAATGAATGATAAACCAAATATAAAAAAAGAAACTTTGTTTTATCGTCTTATCTATTTTATTTGAGATGTTTTGTCGCCTTCAGCGTCACATCATCTTCACAAATGTAATTTGCGCCAATGACGTTATGATATATTAAAGCGGCTTAATAAACGACCAAAAACGAAAGGAAACGAAAAGAGCCCAAAAAAAGAAAAATGGCCGTCAAAAATGTCCGAAAAAATGGCGGGAAAGGACAGGAAAACAAAAACAAAACAAAAAAAAACAGGCAAAGGAGTAGAAAAAGAATGAA
>CM042160.1:78986433-78996433 GCA_023376005.1 Doryteuthis pealeii
TTCAAATGCTATGTGGGTGGAGTCAACTTTTTACTTTGCTTTCTCTCTTTTCGTTCTTTTTCGAATTTCTTTCTTTCTTTCTTTCTTTCTCTCTGTTACCTTTATTTTTTATTTCTTTCCGTTTCTTTTTCTCTCTTTCCTTCTTTCTTTCCTCCATGGTTTTCTTTCTTTCTTTCCTTCTATTATCTTTAGTTTTCTTTCTTTTGTTCTTTCTTTCTTTCTTTTTTCTTTTATTCTTTTTTATTTCTCTGGCCTTTATTTTTCTTTCCTACTTTCACTTTCTACTTTCTTTCTTTTTGTTGCTTTTATTTTTTCTTTGTTTCCTTCTTTCTTTCTTTTGCTTCTATTTTCTTTCTTTCCTTTTTCAATCCTTTTATTTAAGGAACAGAATACAATACAGATAGATATATAGATAAGCAACAGACAACATAGATAGATAGATAGATAGATAGATAGATAGATAGATAAGGAACAGAGTACAAATAGATATATGCATATATTTCTTTCTTTCTTAATTTCTTTCTTTTTTTTCTTTTCTTTCTTTCTTACTTTCTTTATTTTTTGTTGTTTTTCCATACCTTTTGTTCTTTTCTTCGTGTATTTTTTTTTGGGGGGAGGGGGTCTGGTCTCCTTTTCTTCTTCATAGATAGAACATTCTTAAGTAAAGATTAGAAACGGCTACCAGGCGTCGCCTGGGTAGAGGGCGAGGGCCAAAAAGTTTGTCTCGCAGATCTATTATGTTGAATCTTGAGTTAGATCCTCGCAGGATGCCCCATTAAAATCCTACGTAAAAAAACATATATATAATATATATATATATATATATATATATATATATTGAGAAGTAAATACACAAGCGATGTGTTTTGATATGGTTTTTTTTAGCCGACAATTTTTGGAGAATATGTGCTTAATTGAAGTCGTACCTATTTTGAAAGTTAATTAATTAATAATTAATTAATTAGGCGGGCATACCTATTTAAATGTAAGGCTAAACAAATCGAGAAAATCAATCTATGTATGTACATTTCGGCCTATTAGGCCTCATCAGCAGAGCTATAGATAGGAAGACCGCCTTGTGCGTGATTCGAAACCGATTGTCGTGTACAAGAAGTCACTATAAGAGGAATGGGAACATACTTCTAAACAAAAAAAAAAAAAAAAAACGAAAAATCTAAGAAGGTCCGGTTGGTGTAGAGGTTATGATATCGCGTTTCGAATCACGCACAAGGCGGTCTTCTTATCTATAGCTCTGCTGATGAGGCCTAATAGGCCGAAATGTACATACAGAGATTGACTTTTTCTCGATTTGTTTACGCTTTACATTTAAAACCGATATGCACGCCTAATTCATTTAATTATAATTAATTAATTAACAAATTAGGCATGACTTTAATTAAGCACATAATCTCTCTACAAATTGTCGCATTCACCATTTTCAAACACATCGTTTGAACACTTGATATATATTTATATATTTATATATATATATAAATATATAGTTTGCCACACACATACACATATTTCTTTCTATCTGTGTTTCTGTATCTTGGTGTCTTCTCTGACACACACACACACACACACACACACACACACATATATATAATATATATATATATATATATGTATACATATACATATGTATATATATATAGAGTGTGTGTGTGTATGTGTGTGTGTGTGTGAATTGTCCAAGTGTTACTACAACCAACTGTAATAAAAAAAAACTGTACTGAAATTAATAGTTAAAGCCGACAAAACGAGAAAGTTCTACAGACTCCATTATGATAGACTATTAACAAATATATCACTGGAAATTATTTCTTTTAAATAAACAAATGTAAATTATTTAGAGGAAATATATATACATATATATACATGTATACACATGTATACATATAGATAGATAGATAGAGAGAGAGAGAGAGAGAGAGGGGGGGAGAGAGAGAAGAGAGAGTAAGCGTGAGTGAGTGAGAGAGATGTACCATCTCAGCTTCTTTTAGCTTTATTTTACTCCCCTCTCCTTCTCAGTATTCCATTCGATTTTCTCTTCTTTTCACTCCCCCCCTCTCTCTTTCTTGATCGTGTTTTTCCGTCACTCCTCTTACCGCCACCCACTGACCGAGCGTCGTGTCTATTCGTGTTTATTGATTCTTGAGTTCAGATTTGAGCATTCCAATCTCAGCGCTGACCGCGGCCGGCACGTGCCGTCGTAGGATGAGAATCCGGGTGTAGGGGAGGGGTAGGGGGGGATGGGTGATCTGCATTTGGGGGTAAGAGACAAAACGGGGTTAGGGTGAAGGTGGGGGAGACCCGAGGGTCAGTACTTTGACAGTTGAGGGTTAAGGATTGGTTGGAGGCTGAAAAAATAACACGGAAAGATAATAATTATTTGAGGGTAGGGTATGAGATAGGTGGGGCTATGGGTAGATCATGTTTAGGAGATGGGGATATAGGAGATGGGGGGGTGTATAACGTGTGTGTGTGTGTGTGTGTGTTGTGTGTGTGTGTGTGTGTGTGTGTGCACGCGCGTATACTTAGCTACAAATGCTTACTGTGTCATTTGAGTTATACTTTTATAACGTACGAATGAATATTATATATATATATATATATATATATATATATATATATATATAGATATAGATATATATTGTATATACTATACATATATTTTATATACTATATATATATATATATATATATATATATATATATATACATAGATATATATATTTTATATTATATATATATTTTATATTACTATATATATATATATATATATATATATTATATATGTATGACATATGTATGGTATGTAAAAGTATTAGGTATATATATATATATATATATTATATATATATATATATATATATAATATATGAGGTAAAATAAGGAATGAAAGAACAAAAATGTGTAGTATATTTCGCTGGAGAATTGACCTCAGCTTCTTCTGCTTTTATCGAATTATTAGGATCATACAAGTCACTGTATGATCCTAATAATTCAATAAAAGCATATTTCTTGGTCTAGTGCTAGTGAAAAGAGGATAGACTTGGGAGTAATGGCGATAAAGGGATACTCCACATTCCCTAGAGCTTCAGAATTGGAACTTCACCATTAGATGCAGTTTAACGTCATACTCAGGACACTCAGACCCTCAGCCACAACCGTCTAGTACATATGATAAAAAGGATTATAGGTTGTTATAAGGACAATAGGGTTGTAACAATCATATAGGTGCTAGGGATTGATATGACTAGCCAATTTATTGAAAGGGGCCTCTGCGACCGACCGTCTAGCTTAAGTAAGGATTATAAGGATGGTGTAAAGTTATACATACTTTACATACAAATAACTCCAACGAAGGTTAACGGACAAAACATTTAATATATACACAGCACATGGATAACAGTAGATACAACGTACATAGTAAAAGAGTACATACAAAAAGGGGTACACAATTAAAGATAAAGACACATTCATGAATGGTACATTCACATATAAAAGTACAGACATGAGACTAGGAATAATCCATGCTGTGAAGACTTACAGTAATGTAAGGGGGGCGGAGCCCCAACGAGAGGGGTTAGATAAAATCTACCCCATGTGGCTCGTAGTTGCTGAAACAGGAAAAGAGAAGGGCGAAAGGGTTTGAACCCGGCGCTTAAATACTATGGTGCCCTAGCGGGCACCAACGAACTAAAAGGGGCAGACAACTCCACCAGGCGAATACAAACTAACGCTACAGGATCAAAGTGGAGTGTTGCATGTCATAGGCTGCTCAGCCACTAGGATTTCGTCTTTAAACATCACGAGTCCCCACCCATGGTCGTATTGGGGATGATTTCACCCCTTTGAAGATAGTGTATTCTACTGCCTCGGCCGACAGGGAGGTCCCTCAATTGTTGTATTAGCCTATGCCTCAATGCTGGAGAATGCTCTCCTTTCTTTCTCTTGGCATACAGTCCGTTGACGCTATCTCGAGACTTTAAGGCCTAGTGCTTTGCCATCATTCTTGTTCTGCGATCCTAGTTTCTGAGCTCTTCTCTTAAGCCAAAACTCATTTACAGTTTGTCTAGAAAAAAGATTTCAGGTTGGCAACTCTAACTGAAAATCAGCTGATCAATGTTGATTCATCACTAATCAATTTCACCGCCAAACGTCGATAAAATCTAACGCTTTTGTTGTACATTTCTTAATCAATAAAATGACCGGTCGACTAGAACGGGCTTCATCTTCCAAAATTTTCCAGACACCCAAAAATGACTCGAGTATCTTAAAATCACGTGCTGACATAGAACTTAATCTCCACAAGCCTATATTAACTTATTAAACGTTTCCGTCGCATTATCCTCGTTTAGACGCAGAATTTGATGCGATATTCTATGATCAAAGGTTACTCAACTGAATGTTGTATTCTGAGAGGCCAACATGAATTTTTACAGGTATTCAACGTTAACATTGATCTTCAAGGGATATTCAATCAGGGTTGCCAATCTGAAAATTAATAAAGAACAGTTATTATTTCCTCGACAAAAAAAGACATTATAAAAGAAAGAAAGAAAGAAAGAAAGAAAGAATGGCATAAGAAAGAAAGAAAATTTCAGTTTGGTTTTTGTTTGTTTTGCGGGGGTTGTTTTGTTTTGGGTTTTTTTTGTTTTTTCATTATTTTTCATCTCCCTTCTTTCCTTTGTCTTCTATTTCTGTTTGATAATCTCAAATATGGATTTAAAAAAAAAACTTCCTTCATTCTGCTAGTGACTTGCTATGACAGTGACAAAGCATTTGTCGGCCAAAGAGTGAGACAAGGCACGAAATATCTTGGCAGACCCCAACAGTCGGCCACCACCCCAGCCACCCAGCCACCCAGTCACCTCAACATCATTTACAATCATAAAAACAACAACAAAAACCTCAAAGACTTCGATGTCACACCAACAATGACAACAAGGAAAGTATTTGTTGGAGCCGTGAAGAAAATGGACGAGTTTTATATTTATTTCAAGCACAATCAAAACTTTGATACACGCAATGTCGGATTGGATATGGGTAGGTAAGAGCTTACTTATGATTCTATCTTTGCGTCTGTCTATGAACCCGCTGGCAAAATCTATTAGTGAAGGGCACAGTCAGTGTCTCGCACTGGGGGCCCCTGGGGCCAGGAGAGATACGAGAGTTTCTTAAATAGAACTAGCAAGAATATGTGCCTTCCAGGCATAAATATTCAAATTTTAATTTAATGATATTTATTAAATTAGAAAGGCTGACGAAATTAAATAAGAACGTATATAAAAAAAAAGATCACATTTATTTTGATTATATTTTTATTGGTTTCTATATAAAATCATTCACAGGATTGATTTGAATACGTTGGAGAATAAAACAATAATATTAGAGATCAATAACACCAAGTAATTATTTATTAAACCCAGTTTTGTTAAAACCAGTATGTAAATTAACCGCACCATATATTATCTAAACCTCTGTTTCTAAATGATATATAAGACACATAGCAGAATTTTAAATGTAGTAATAACATGGACTGTTTTGAGGCAAATCTCACTCAGATTATCATAGCAAACCTTGTTTATAAATTAAATTTATTCTATGTATTAATATTAATGATATTAATTAAATTCTCATTAATAAGACTTACGCAATTCCTGTGACGTAATCAGTTACGTAGTTTCGGTTACAGACGCTGAATCTCCATTATAATAAGATTTCACGCACAATCAAAATTTTGATACATGCAATGCCGAATTGAATATGGGTAGGAAAGAGCTTACTTCTGATTCTATCTTTGCGTCTGTCTAGGAACCCACTGGCAAAATTTATTAGTGAAGGGCACCATCAGTGCGTCGTATCGGGTTCCCGATAGCCATGGGGAGATACAAGAGTTTCTTAGGTAAAAATATGATACAAACGTCGAATCTGTTTTCACAAAACTTCTCTAGATTCAAACCTTTCTAACTAACTACCTATAATTATTCTAATTATCGGGACCCGTAGAATTTCGACGAAACAAAACAAAAATCAAGAGGAGCTATTTAAACCAGAAATTATGATTTGCAATTTCATTACATATAAATCCTACTGTTGTCTTTGCAATAAATCACACAAAAATAAAAGTGACAAAAACACGACTCGAAAAAAGGTTGGGTTGGAAATTCGCCTGACGCTGGCTCGCTAAAACTTAAGCGTAAATTTTGGCAGGACGTTTGGACAACATAAGATTAAAATTACGAAAATATCTTCCGTAATTCACAATTTCAATATTACAAATAAAATAAACATGTAACTTCTTTTATTTCTCTTTTAATTCATTTCAATTTTACGTTGGTTATTTAAGCGACGCAAAGCCATTTGGAATGTTTCGTTATAAAAATTGGGTGAAATAAAATGGGACTAATAAGAAATCTGCGATTAAGTGACACCAGATAATCTGTATTCACATTTTTGCATTGCATTTTGGACAATTTCAATGGTCTTCTTATTTTTAACCAGAGGGTGTTTCAGAATGATAACGGGTGCAAAATTTAGGAACATCCGTAGCCGGTAAACAGGTAAAACCTTCACACTTTATTTTAAATTATTTTAAACAGGTAAATACTTCATTCTTTAAACTTTTCGGGTATTATCGCTTAGATGCGTCCTGGCCCCCTACACTAAAAAAAACGCTAAGTGGTGCCTGCTGAAAAACCAACCCGCGCTACGATTGAACTCCCTAGCTGTTTGAAGGCGTTTTTCCCGAAAAGTTATGCGATATGAAAGCTATATTTTAACCCCCTCCCAAGTCTTTTCTCAACAAGGAAATTTAAATATTTTAACCTCCGTCTTTTAAAAATATTTTTTAGTGGTTTGAATGCGTTAAAAGTAAGCCACCACCCAGGTTTTTTTATCGACAAGTAAATCTAAATATTTTACACACACCACTTTAAAATATCTTCTTTTTTTTTTCGGTATTTTCATTTCATAATGAGAAACTGTTAGTTGTTAGTACCTGATTTATTAGGATTAATATATATATATATATATATATATATATATGAAAGTAAGTAAAGAAACAAATGTATTTATTTATGATATGGCTTTTTTAGCCGAAAATTTTGGAGGATATGTGCTTAATTGAAGTCATACCTAATTTTGAAAATTAACTAGTTAATAATTAATGAATTTAGGCGGGCATGTATGTTCAAATGTAAGGCTAAACAAATCGAGAAAATGTCAATCCCTGTATGTACATTTCGACCTATTAGGTCTCATCAGCAAGGTTATAGACATGGGAGACTGCTCAGTGTGTGACTCGAAACCTCGACTGCCAAGCTGACGGTCAGGGATTCTAACCACTACACCAGCTGGCCTATCCCAGATTATTCGTTCGTTTTGAACTTATTTATATACCACTTTTTGGGGACTTATCGTACGACATTATGGAAGTAAGTAAACAAACAATGTGTTTATTTTTGATATGGCTTTTTTAGCCGACAATTTTTGGAGGATATGTGCTTAATTGAAGTCATACCTAATATCCTCCATATATATATATATATATATATATATATATTATATATATATATATATATTAAATGAATGAATAAATGGATACCTTGATACAGATATAAATTTATTTCGGCATTTCTTTGTCTCCTCTGATTTTTACTAATCCGAAAACCCCCATACCTGGTCTTATTGGTATGATCTTGCCGTTTCACTGATTTTTTTATTTTTTATTTATTGATTTTTTAAAAACATTTTTTCAAATTCCTCCTTCCACGTTTGTTAAATACACCAGCTCACGGGTACGCGCACATTCACGATTATAAGAAATTTTATAGTTTCTGCGTGTTGTTCATGTATGTGACGTCGTAGTTTTTAAATTTGTTATTTGGTTTTTTTTAAAGTGAATATGAATCTTCTAATTCCATGTATTTTATGTATTTCCTGTTCCGATTGTCGGAGTGTTTGTATGTGTCTTTATGGGTAGATAAATGTTTTAATTCTAAAAAGATTTTTGATTTGTTTTCGTCTAGGTTCAACCTTAGGTCATCGTCACAAGAAAATATTTCGTGAAGAAAAGTTGGTTTTATTTTTTTTTGGTTTTGTTTTTCAGTTTTATTTGGAATTGTTATCGTACAAAAAAAAAAAAAAAATTTCGTCGCAAAAAAACAAAAAAAACCATAAAAATTGCTGAAAACAATCGCAGTAATTTAAACTTGAGAATCCAAAATATTTCAGGACTGCGGGTCCGGATTCGTCCTGATTCCAAAATTGTATATGTTAGTTGGTTAGTTGGTTGTATATTACAGCATGTCAACTCTTATTGGGTTATTTTATGCCGATGATGTTTTGTTTTATTCATTCTTGATCGGTATTCAACATTTTTTCTATTTAACCCATAGATGGAACCCCAACACGTAATACCACTCCTATGATATTTTTGGCTATGGCGTCTTGAGTAAAGTTGAAAACATGTGACTCACATACACACTTATATTCGCTTTGATCATTAGAGAAAATATAAAATTGTCAATGTACAAAAAATTCGTTGCAAAAAATCAACGAAAAATCATTGAAAACAATTGTGCTAACAAATTGCAGGATTGCTGGCCGGAATATTTTTAATTGTCTCGCGGAATCGGTTTTATTCCAAAATGGTATGATATGTTGGGCTACCGCCTATAGGATTAAAGTTGAAAACCATGTGGCTCACTGACATTCGCATTGATCATTAGAGAAAAAAGATGATAAAAGTTGTTATGACACAAAAAAAAAAAAAATCGTCACCAAAAAAGTCAAGTAAAATTCGCCGAAAACAGTAATTAAAACTTGGGAATTCAAAATTTCAGGTTTGCGGGTCCGGATTCGGCCCAGAATTATTTGAATTTGCTCGTGGAGTCAGCCTGATTCCAAAATGGTATGATAGGTTGGACTACTGCCTCTAGGAGTAAAGTTGAAATTTATCATTAGAAAAGAAGATATAAAAATTGTTTACGAGTTTAGATTCGGCATGGAATTTTTTTAATTTGCTCGCGAAATCTTGCTTTATTCAAAAATGGTATGATAGTTTGGGGCATGGCCTCTAGGTGTAAAGTTGAAATAATGTGACGCACTGACATTTGCATTTATTATTAAAGAAGTGTCTACCATAATTAGAAATTATGTTATGTTGAAAGTTTCTATTAGATCACCTCTCATTCTTTTTAGTAAAGTTAACAGTCTTTTGGGTTAAATCCTACTTAACGGACATAAATTCCACCATCGTATGTCACCCCGCCGAAAGAAAAAATACTAAAAATCAAAGAATTAACCGAATTTAATGAAATTTTCAGTGTTGATACATTAATGAATAAAATATATAATGCATCAGATATTGTATTTAAAAACTTTTACGTTTTTTCAAGTCAATTAACTTTGAACCACGTATGTTTGTGAATCTGTGTTACGCCTCAAAGATACGTGGTTCCAAGATTTAAGAGTTTTCAAATAAAATAACTGGTGCATTATATTGTTTATTCATTAATATATCAACACTGAAAATTTTATGAAATTTGGTTAATTCCCTGATTTTTAGTATTTTTTCTTTCGGCGGGGTGACATACGATGGTGGAATTTATGTCTGTTAAGTAGGATATAACCGTTTTTTGTATACTTGTAAAATGTAGGATACCCACGTGTCATGTCTTTTCACGGCTAAACTCCGGAATTAACATTCAGCTTAACATTATATCGTTTTTGTTGGGGGGGGGGTGCAGGGGATTTTCTTTTGAGTGGGGTGGGGGTTCTTTTTTGTCTTCCGTTTGCCCAGCCCCTCCCTCTTCGTGGGGCATTCTTAGCACGTAGATTTCTTTATACCAAAAGACGTCCCTTCTATGAGGCCACCATAAGTGCGCCGGTCGCCCAAAGCCTTGCCGCAACAAGAAGAAAAAAAACGCAGCCCCCCCCCCCGTCAAAATCGATATCGATTCGGCGTATAGCGGCAAGAGAGATGAAACGG
>CM042160.1:79003933-79010371 GCA_023376005.1 Doryteuthis pealeii
ATAGATAGATAGATACATACATACATACATACATACATACATACATACATAGTCCCACTGTTGATATATCAATATTAGATAGATAGATAGATAGATAGATAGATAGATAGATAGATAGTTTCCTGTTTATTAATACTAATATAATCTCAATATTAGATAGAGAGATATAGAGATAGATATATAATCCCACTGTTGATATATCAATATTAGATAGATAGATAGATAGATAGATAGTCTCCTGTTTATTAATACTAATGTAATCTAGATAGATAGATAGATAGATAGATAGATAGATAGTCTCCCGTTTATTAATACTAATGTAATCTCAATATTAGATAGATAGATAGATAGATATATAGATAGATAGATAGATAGATAGATAGATAAATAGATAGATAGATAGATAGATAGTCTCCTGTTTATTAATACTAATGTAATCTAGATAGGTAGATAGATAGATAGTCTCTTGTTTATTAATACTAATGAAATCTCAATATTAGATAGATAGATAGATATATAGATAGATAGATAGATAAATAGATAGATAGATAGATAGTCTCCTGTTTATTAATACTAATGTAATCTAGATAGGTAGATAGATAGATAGTCTCTTGTTTATTAATACTAATGTAATCTCAATATTAGATAGATAGATAGATAGATAGATAGATAGATAGATAGATAGATAGATAGAATCGGATAATACCATTTATGCAACAGTAGTTGTAAATACACCCTACTGTTTGTCTGATGCACAAACGAACAAGTCGGCTCGTCTTGTGCCTGGCTTAGAATACGCCGACTACATCTTCTACTGAGTGATGAGATTCTTTCTCCTCCACAAAAAATGAATAGGGTATCTTGGGTATGACACGCAATTGCATCCGGTGGTGAGGCTCCTCTTCTGGAAGTATATGGAGTGTGGAATCACGTCTTACGTTGCTCGAATTCAACTCTGACCTGGAGCGATAGTACCTGTTAGGTTCTGGGTTAAATCGAACTTAACGGACCTAAATTCCACTATCCTATGTCAACCCGCCGAAAGAAAAAGAAAATCAGGGAATTAACCGAATTTAATGAAATTTTCAGTGTTGATATATTAATGAATAAAATATATAATGCACCAGTTATTTTATTTAAAAACTCTTACATTTTTTTCAGGTCAGTTAATTTTGAACCACGTATTTTTGAGGTGTAACACAGATTCTCAAAGATTATAATTATAAGTAATGTTTATTAATACACTGGTTCTTGCAACGTTGATATTACAACTAAGTATGAAGTACTTACCTGATAATTGGGAACTGTATTAATCTATTGAGTAATGGAAACTATTTTATTGCTAGCAAATTATTAGAACTAGGAAAAAATAATGTGGCCTCTGGACACAAATACAAATGTTCATATAAATCAAATATTATAATCGAATTAAAAGACTAAAGAAATTAAATAAGAACACAAAAATGATTACACTTATTTTTACTTTTTTCGAATTGATTTCATTATAAAATTATACATACGATTGCTTTTAATACGTTTAAGAATACAAAAATAATAATAAAAGCACCGTTGGAAGGTTAAAGTCAGTATCAGCCAATCAGCGGGGAGTCTATCCCTTTTCACTAGCGCTAGACCAAGGAGATTGTTTTTGGGTCTGAGGTGGAGCGCCACACCTACCATCATCTCCTTACTTTACCGCACAGATTCCAGGGCTACTCATACGCTGAGTTGTCGCGAGGCCGGTATCGAGCTCGGAACCTAGTGGTTTCTAGCAAAACGCTCTATCGAAGAGCTAACCCGGACCTTGTATTTATTAAAGACGGTTTTGTAAAACTGGTATCCCAAAATTATTTACACCATATGTAACATTTATTTCTTAAGGATATAATAACACACATTGCAGGATTTTAAATACATTAATAATACGGGTTATTTTGAGGTAAATATATCTCCAGCAAAACATTAATAGAGACATCAGTTAAATAAATAAGACGTTAATTAAGATAAATAATGATATTTAATAACCACTGAGAAGATATACGTAAATAACAAAATGGGAATTATAACGTTGGTCAGTGGGTTTGGTTACAGACAGACTGAACAACTAATCTCCAATATAATAAGATTAGGGAGGAAATTTGAAGTGATATTAATTTGGGTACAAATTATTATGATTAGATAGAAAGAATTGAAAATAAATAGAAAATAAGCAATCAAACCACATCCTGCTGACAAGTTCATTATAACACACACACACACACCACACACACCACACACAGCACACACTATTACTATATTATATAATATATATATATATATATAGTATATATATCCTCAAGTGTCTGTTTTTCCACATAAATATGTACACCAACACACATAATGTATGGCTATTTGCATTTTCCTGACATTGGTACATTATTCTTTTGTACTGTGCATGAGACTTTGATGATTTGTGATACCAGCTGAGCTCTGTACGCAATACATTTCATTATTATCATTATTAACATCATATATATATATTATAATATATATAATATATCTAATATATATATATGTAATTATATATATACTTTATTTCAATTTCAATTATTTTTCTTTAACATATTTTTGGGATTAATTCCATATTTACTTACATCTACACATACACACTACACACACACACAGTCAATCTACACACATACAACACACACACACACACACACTTACTCACAACACATATATATATATATATATATAATATATAATATATTTTATTATATTATATTATATACTCTTGTATGATTTGTGGTGCACCTGAGCTCTGTACGCAATAATTTCATTATAACCATTATATTAACATCATATATATATACTATTTTTTTCACTTTCAGTCATTCTCTGTACAGCATATTTTTTTGATTAATTTCCCTTTTTCACCTACAAACACACACACACGCACGTACATACACACATACACACACATGTAATATGTATTATGTATGTATGTAGTATGATGGACCAACAACAAACTAAACCACTAAAAAAAACATTATATTCATATATTTCAAAATGATATTTAAATAATTTTTTTTAGATAATTACATTAATAAGGATAATATTAAAATAATATTGTAATTTTTAGATAATTATGTTTCGAAAAAAAATTATAATAAATATTTGTTACTTTTAAAATCTTTTTTTATAATCATTATTCAGAAATTAATTACATTTCAGACTAATATTCCTACTTAATGGCATTTTTAAGAAAGAAAAAAAAAATGGATATTATTTATAAACATTTCTTGCATTTCGAGTGCAAGTTGAAATTGAAATGGGTTGTTAAGATTTAAAGTTCAACTTGATTCAGATGTGAAGGCCAATCCTGTGGCATCAGAGATGTTCAGTCTTGAAATATAAATAGTCGTGAAAATGAGACATCCTTGGTGATAGTTAGGCCGAAACAAGAATCGGATATATATAATATATAGTAGTATATATAATATATAATATATATATATATATATATTTATATATAGTATATAAAGAATATAAGATATAAAGAAAACACCACAAAAATGCTGTTAAAGTGAAAACATTTTATAACAGCATTTTTAACAGCATTTTTGTGGTGTTTTGTCATATCTTTTTATATATACTCATACCGTTTAATTTTAAAGAAGCGTTTAAAAGTTTTTGAATTCGCGATATATATTGAGTGTGTGGGGTGGGTGTGCACTGTTGGTGCTGTATGTGGTTTAAGTGTGTTGTGAGTGCAACAGAAGATAGATAGAATTAGATAGATAGATACGATAAGAAATTATAGACGCTATATGTCTGAATTCGCAGAGCCGCGAAACTGGCTTGTGGACACGGCGCCGGTTGACTCACTTAACTACGCTACCTTGTTATATATATATATATATATATTATTATATACTAATATATTATATAATATATTATATATATAATTGTGTTATATATATATATATATATATAGTATATACTAAGTAATATGTATGTATGTATGTATGTATATATCATAAAGTGTTTCACTATATACATATACATATTTATACTATTGAAAAGAATAAAAGTGAAGTGAAGTTTAAAAGAAGACAATTGATGATATGTCAGAGTTTAAATAGTATTTCAAAGATTCCAAATATCAAATATGGATCAAATAAGGAATTCTTTTTCTTTCTTTCGAAAGTCTCTTTCTAACTTGGATGATTAATTGATTGAGATGTATATTATACTCTATATATATATTATATCATATATATATATATATAGTTATATCACAGAGAGAGAGAGAGAGGGGAGAAGAGATAGATATAGACTACCACACACACACACACACACACACAACACAGACACACACATATATATATAAATATATAGTAGTAATATATAATATATAGGGTTGGAAGGAGTTTCGCATATTAGTGTTGTAAAATATAAAAAAAATAAGATACTTTTTTAAGCAAGAATGGATAAAAAAAAACAAACGCAGTAAATGCATCAATAAAAGAACGCCGAACAAAAAAAAAATTAAAAAAATTAAAATCAAAGGAACATCGAAGAATTATTTTCTTGTCATTTTTTTTTTTTTTTTTTTCTTAGAAAATATCAGAATCTGCCTATTTTTACATGCGTATAAATGAGATGAAACAATTTTTTTAATATAATGGAATTTATTCGAACAGAACTGTGATATACCGCAGTATAGAATAAAATATTTTAAAAAAGGAAAAAAAGTAATAAAAATTCGAAATTTCATTTTGTACTTTCTGATTTTTTTTTTTTCTTTTTTTTTTTTTTTGTTGTTTGGGAGTGTTGATAATGGTTGGAAGATTAAGGAAAGCGTATTAATATATAGATAGGCTCAATTATCAAATTTAGTGGCTTCGCTTTTGATTTGCTGTTTACCCCGTTAGGTATGAGAGCAGATTCCGCCTAACCTATTTAGACGTGGGGGTTAGATATTCGATTTCATGGCAACCCTCGCGGAAATGGGTGGGGGGGCATTTTGGTGATGCCATAATCTTTCAATATGCGGTTTTTTGAGGGGAACGCAATTAAACGATGAACGATTCTGTATATGTTCATGAGGAATAATATTTAAATCCAATCAGGAAGTAAAACTTACAAGCAGTTACATATTATAACACATATTAGTATAATCTATCTAATCTGATCTATCTATCTAGATCCTCTCTCTCTCGTCTCTTCTCTTCTATATATATATTTAATATATATATTATATATATATATCTATATCTATATATACTATATATCCTGGGTTGATAGAATCTTTTCATATGTGGATGTAAACCGTGTGATACAAGTAAACCGCAGTGAGAGCTCAAATGTGCGAGTGTCAGTGAATGGGAAGGACAGGGCAAAAATATTCAATAAATGAAGGAAAAAATTAAAATTTGCATCATTACAATAATTTATTGTTTAATGCGGTTGAAAAATAAATTATTGTAATGAAGCAAAGTATAAAGTTTTTTCCTTCATATATTGAATATATATATATATATATAGTATATATATATATATATATATGGAGCATCGATAAAAGGTTCATTTATGCGGGGTGTTACTTATTTGAAAAAAGTTTATATATATATTATATATATATTATAATATATATTATATAATATAAGGTTATATATATATATATATATATATATATATAGACCAAGCTAATAGTGATAACCAAAATAATTATGAATAACAATATTTTGGCCAAAAGAAAAACAGATATATATATATATATTATATATATATAATATAAATATATATATATATATATATAATAATATATATATAAAAAACCGGCCAGGAAACTAAAGCTAATAAGTAAAAAGTGTTTAATACCTAAATAGAGCAAATAATAAAGATAAGTCCGGATCTTAAGCCTGAAGAGCAATTAAGCGAAACTTTTAAGTAAGGTTCGTCCGACCATTAATCTAATATATTATTATATATAATATATTGATTCGGACTCAACTTCACCTTGATGAATGCATGCGATCTTAACATGTTATGAAACCTAAGGTTGTGACTGTTTATTGCCATCAATTAAATAGATACGTAATACCTTTATGATATTTATTATATTATATTATATTATTATATATATATATATATATACATATATTAAAATATATCTTTAGAATGTTAGAAAGGAACTCCATAGACAAACACAGAAGAAAATCCGAACGTGTCATGTTGACCGTTGAAAAAATACAAATAAATCGGGGACCAGTGCTCATACGTAATGTAGAGATGGTTAATCTGAACTGATTGCGACAGAAGTTAAACTACCCTCTTTCCCCGACACACATCCACAAGATAGTTCCAATACAACTAACACACACAGCACACACACCCACCAGCATACACACATATATATATATATATATATATATATATATATATATAATATCA
>CM042160.1:79010471-79017971 GCA_023376005.1 Doryteuthis pealeii
ATTTTATTTCAAAACTTTATTCGGCATTAGATGACCCACTGGGTTGATATGCCGTAAAAGCAAAAAACCCCTTTTTTACACTTTTCACCCAATTTATCAATGCAGACACACCACACCACCATGGGCACCTCTTTTTCTTTTATTTCTTTTTTAACTTTTATTACTTGTACGGAAAAAGTAGGCAGGGATAGTAGCAACAGACTACCGAACCAATAATATTAAAAACATAAGGCATTACATCCTATCTTGGTAGTGGTTTTTTTATAGTTGTCAAGAATTGTATATATAATCTCGTGACAAGATCGACCACTATAGGACCTTCAATTACTATTAAAAGCGGTGTGTGCAAATTTTCATGGATACGAAAGGACAACACAGATAGACCTCTTTCACTTATCTCACATCACACCTACACATTGGACTAATTCTCGCAAAGATCCTTCTATACTCTCGATCGCATCGTTTGCTCTACTCTTCGCTGTGTAACTTCATATTCTCGACCTCTTTTTCTCATATCTAAGATCCGATGTCTCCTCACATTTCGCCCCTCTTCTGTTTCACAAACCGCCCGCCCAATGGTAACGTTCGTGGATTAGTCGTCTTAAATCTCCCAACTTGGTCAGTCGTGCCTTCTAGCCATTTTATTTATGGGTCCTTTCGCGGTGTCCGGTCTCTCCTCCGAAAAATGGCGTCGGTATCTTAGAGGACCAATGTGGGGTGGCTGGTTGGAGGGGGAAGGGACGGGGGTGTAGGGGAGGTTGAGGGAGTGCAGGATCGTGTCGCCGGCTCGGATGCGAAGCACCAGAGGCCGATCTAGGCGACGTTCATCCGTTAACGTTAACAAATGACACAGAAAAAATGGCATTGATTTAGCTTAAACACGCGCATGCGCTTCGCGCACACAATTGCTCTCACATCTACTGTACACACACAACACACACACAATGACCACACACACATGAACACATGAACCACATGCACACACTCACATACACACACCACGCAGAGCTATAGTTCTTTTATTTGTTTTTTATTTTTCTTCATCTTTAACTTTCTTGTTCTTGTTCTTTCTTTTCTTTCTTCCTTTTTTCTTTCTTTTCTTTCTTTTTTTCTTTTTTTCTTTTCTTTCTCCTATTTCTACTATTTCCTTTTTATCGTCTAGTTTTCATTTTTTTTCTTTCCCGTAGTATATTTGCTTTTTCTTCTTCTTCTGCTCTTTCTTTCTTTTTCCTCTTTCTTTCTCAATCTCTCTCCGTCTCTCTCTCCTCCTTTTCTCCTTTTTTCCTCCTTCTCTCTTTTCTTTTTCATTTTCTTTCAATTTTTTTTTCTCGATTGCATATTACTTTTATATTTATTTCATCATTCCGTCCTCTTCTTCTTCTTCTTCTTCTTCTTCTTTCTTCTTCTTCTTATTATTATTATTTATTATTATTTATTATATTATTCTTTTTCCAGCATCTTCTTTTCTTTTTTATTGGCACTTCTTACCACCTCTTTTTTCCTCCTTTTTTTTCTTCTTTTCTTCTTTTCACATTTAACCTCTTTCCTGCCTACTTCTGTTTTTTATTCACGACTTCAAAAAAACCATTCTTACACCTATCCTCTCCATTCTTTTTTCCCTTTTACAAAAATTATTTTTTAATTCTTTGTTGATCTGTCTGTCTGTCTGTTCTGTCTGTCTGTCTCTCTCTCTCTCTCTCTCTCTATCTTCTTCTCTTAGAAGATATATAACACATATTTCAAGGATATTTAGATCATTAATAAATGGGAAGCTTTGGCGGCAAATCTATTATCTTGACATCTAAACATCTATAAATGGCAGTTTGGGTGTATCGTATGTCCGGAGGAAATTATGAAATTAAAACATGAATGACAAAAGTAAATATGTATACCATTCACATCACCAGATCTTGCTTTTTGAGCAAAAATGATGAAAATTTGATTTATATTCGCGATAACAGCAATGGAATTCAACTCTTTTGAATTAGGAGACTAATTCATTTTTTATCAGAGTGTCTGGATGCCAACGCAAGATCTTTTTTTGCATAAATGATTTTATGGGTCCAGCGAGGATTCCAACTTTGCGATTTAACAATAATGGATCTGCGAGACTACTTTTTACCCCCCCCCTACCCAGGTGAAGTCGGATAGCCGCTTCTAGTCGTTAATAAATAAGATGCTACATAAGATCAAATAATGACTATTTCATAATCGTTGAGAATATAACTTAAATAAGTAAGAAAATCGTGACGTCAGTGGAGACGGAGTTTCGGTTACCCTAATCTCATTATACTAAGATATATTTGCTTTTACATGGGTCGGTGAGCTTGGTCGGTAGAGCAATCGAACAGGAATTGCAAGTTGTTTCGGGTTCGATACAGGTCCTGCTCAATTCCGTGGAAAAGGAGCACAGCTTGGTTAATCTGTTCTGTGTGGTAAAGTATCTGGGAGCTGATGGTAGTGTGGTGCTCCATCTTAGCAAAAAACTCCTGGTCTAACGTGACGAAAAGGGATAGATTCCTCGCGGCTCGGCTGAAACCGACAATATCCAGCTCTGCAGACATTTTCTGTATTAGCTATTTACTTCCCCCCCACATACACACATACGCAATATTATATATATATATATATATATATATATATATAATATATTATATATATATATAGGCGTTTTTAAAAAAGGTATCGAGATTTCAAGTACTTTTTTTGACACTCCTTGTATTCTGAAAAAATTAACGTCTCATTCATTCTTCATTTATCTTGGTAAATTACAGTTAAAATTGTTATTTTTACAATTTTAAAATTCTGAAAAATCAAACGTTAATACTTTTATTGTTCATTCCTATCTTGGTAAATAAGATTTAATCTTGATACTTTTTTCAAACACCCTGTATTGTGTGTATATATATATATATATTATATAAGAAAGAAGAAATGAAGAAAGAATGAAGAAAGAAAGACTTACAAAACCGTCATTTATCTATGATAATTTATTTCGACCAGAAACTCAAAATGAGTTTAGTCTCATGAATATCGATGTACATAAGATTTCGATTATCCAAATAGAATCATCCCTTACTTACCAGTCATTGGATTATCTTCATGGGTGTAATATATATATATATATATATATTTATATATATATATATATATATATCACCGAACCTTGCGACTCCTCGACCCACTGTTGGGATAGC
This sequence comes from Doryteuthis pealeii, assembly GCA_023376005.1. Taxonomy (NCBI): domain Eukaryota; kingdom Metazoa; phylum Mollusca; class Cephalopoda; order Myopsida; family Loliginidae; genus Doryteuthis; species Doryteuthis pealeii. The sequence goes on from CM042160.1 coordinate 79,013,669, forward strand.
CTTCTTCCTTCTCTTTTTATCATATTCTTTATCTTATCTGCTTTGCTGTCATTATCCTCAATACTTAATATCTGAGCTGATTCCTCTCTTCTGATCTTCTTGGTTTGGTCTCGGGATTTTCTTAGTCACCGTGTCATCCTTTTGTTCTTACAAAATGAACCAAAACTTTCTTTTGTTATTGACGTCTTTATTTCCAAATAACCCAAATGTAACCGCAGCGTGAGGAGAAATAGCTCGCAAGGAGTGACCCCATTACACCCGCTTCCTTCGTCGTTGAGCTAACTCTGAATCTCTAACTCTACTAATCTGTTCTCACGATTGGGCTGACCAGCCAGAGAACAGCTAAAAAAATTCAGTTTATTGTAAAGCTCTGTCCATTATTTTACGGTTATTTCCATGACTCTTCTTTACAGAACTACCAGTTAACCTTTGAATTATACACTACCGGATATAATTAAAGGTCACAACTACTTAATGTCCACACAATACTCACTAAAAACTAATTTGTAAAAGTAGCTTTCTAACCATTAAGAACAAGATGATGCTGAAGTGAAATGCGTTAAGGAAAATGCGTCGGTCGGGGCATCGGACACATTCCAGCGAAAGTCTTTATGAATTATTTTCTATTTAGAGATAGGACAGAAAAGAGAAAGGGAGAAAGGGAGAGAGAGGGTGAGGAAGAGAGAAAGCGAGAGACAGAGAGAGAGGAGTGTGGGGGGCAAAAGAGAGAGAGATAGAGAGAGAGAGAGAAATGAGAAAGAGAAGGAGAGGGTGAGAGGGAAAAGAAAATAATGAAGGTAAACAAATTAAAAACAAAAATAAGTAAAAAAAGAAATTTTGCTTTATCGTCTTGTTCCAGTGAAAACCTTCATGGCATTTTCTATTTAGAGAGAGAGAGAGAGGGAGAGAGAGAGAGAGAGAGAAAGAAAAGGGAGAGGGGAGAGAGAGGGGTAGAAAAGGGGAGGGAGAGAAAGAAAGAGAAAGAGAGAGAAAGGGAGAGAGACAGAAAGAAAGAAAAGGAAAAGAGAGAAAAAAATATGAAAGAGAGAGAAAGAAAGAAAGATAGGAGAGGGGGAGATAGAAAAATGGAGGAGAGAAAGAAAAGACAGAGAAGAGATGAGAATGAACATAGAGAATGAGAGAGAAAGGGAAGAGACAGAAAGAAAGAAAGAAAGAAGAAGAAAGAAAAGAAAGAAGAAAAAAGAGAGAGAAAAGGGGGAGATAGAAAAAAGGAGGAGAGAAAGAAAGAAAGAAGAAAGAAAGAGAGAGAGGGGGAGGAGAGAAAGAAAGAAAGAGAAAACAGAGAAAGAGAATTAGAGAAAATGAGACAGAAAGTAGAGAGACAAAGAAAAAAGAAAGAAAGAAAGAGAGAGAGAGAGAGGAGAGAGGGGGTATAGAAAGGGGAGGAGAGAAGAAAGAGAAAAACAAGAGAAAGAGAATGAGAGAGAAAGTAGAGAGACAGAAAGAAGAAAGAGAGAAAGAAAGAGAGAGAGAGAAAATAATGAATGATAAACCAAATATAAAAAAAGAAACTTTGTTTTATCGTCTTATCTATTTTATTTGAGATGTTTTTCGCCTTCAGCGTCACATCATCTTCACAAATGTAATTTGCGCCAATGACGTTATGATATATTAAAGCGGCTTAATAAACGACCAAAAAAACGAAAGGAAACGAAAAGAGCCCAAAAAAAGAAAATGGCCGTCAAAAATGTCCGAAAAAATGGCGGAAAGGACAGGAAAACAAAAACAAAACAAAAAAAAACAGGCAAAGGAGTAGAAAAAGAATGAACAAAATAGGGAAATGAAAGAAGTCGAAAGAAAACGATATGAACTGGGAATAACAATCACTAATGATCTAAAACCTAAAAATAAAAAAACATGTAAAAAATATAAGACACAAATTCGATATGCGTAATTATGTCCATGCACGAAACTATTAAAGGTCTGTTTGTTCCTATCTTCCTCAATACACACACACACACACACACGCGCGCACTAATATATATATAATATATATATATATATATATATATATATATATATATATATATATATATATGTGTGTGTGTGTGTGTGTGTGTGTGTGTGTGTGATGATAGCAATCATTTACTCATCGCACACACACACACACAATATATATATATAATATATATAATTATTGTTGTAGAAAAGTTATTTCCCCTATTTGGTGTTCTTAGCACACCGTCTTCAGGGGAACTAAGTAAATCTATGGGAAAATAATCTTTTTCTAAAACTATTAATGCTCTATATTTTACAAGTCCTTTTAGATTAACTACTTATGCTACTACAATGTTTATATCGTAGTAACCCTTTGATTTGTCGCCATTCTTAATTATTAATTTCGTACACGTGCTTTGTTTGTTTCAGGTCTCGGTCTACTGTGCAGCAAACTAGAAACAGTTGGGCATTTTCTGTGAGGAAAGAAGTACTATGACGCAATTCACTCTTACAGAAATTTGGAAAGTATACTCGACTCAGGAAGGACAGGTTCGATCCGCGTGCAGACTGGCTCTCACTCTCAGATGGCGCTTTCACAGTACCACAGGTTTTTAAAAGTTGTTTTCCGAAAATTCTTGCTCGAAAATAGTCGTTTATTTTCGTTTGGGCAATGTGTTGTTAAGAAACAGAGCTGTGGAAGGAGGAGGCTAACTCAATCAATGAAGGGGTGAGTCTTTCCTCTGGCCTTCTCCTGATTTCAATCACAACACATGGCTATAATTGAAAGTGACAGTGACACTTGTGGGTTATTATTATTGAACTCGGTCAGTAATTCTTTTTTCCTTTCTTTTTAACAATTTTATACAAATATGAATTTATTGGCTAGTTGGTGATAAAGAAATTAAGGACAATATGACCCTTAGGCACCCCTTTTGCTTTGCTGATTCATAAGTACATTTTTTCATTTACACCGTCAACATCCGGTTGTTCGTTAGGGGTTAGGGTTGGGGGTTAGGGTTAGGGTTGGGGGTTAGTTTTATTATAAAAAAAAACTCTAAAAATCGTCTGTTAACAAACAACCGGATGTTACCGGTGTAAATGAAAAAAATGTACTCAGCAAAGCAACAGGGGTGCCTAAACGTCATATGGTCCGAAATTAATGATAGCAATCATTGCTTTGTTCAGTTAATGAAGAAGGATTTAAAGACTTAATTGTCATGTGCGGTCCTCATGACAGACATATGTAATCCACGCGGCCTTCATGACATACATGTGTAATTCATGCGACCCTTGGGGGCTAATCAGGCCTGCTGAAATCATATAAGAAGATTCTATTGAGTTTTGGGTGCCAATCTGAGGATAGCACAGAGAATTCAAAAAAGTTTCAAAAAAGTTGTTTTCTAATTAAGATAACGAGAGGATAACGAAGTATTGTAATGAGGGAGGGGGGATTACCTTTCAGTGTCAAAGTTTGTTGTCTTCCGCTGATTAGCAAGGTTAACAGTCGTTTAATTTCAACGCCAAAAGATGGATTACGTAGCAGTATCGCGTCAGTTGTGTTTATATTGCGGTATTTACGTTAAAATCATCTAAGAAATTACTGAAAACCAAGGAAGTTGAAGAGAAAATATATCTCCTCAAATTTGTATCAATTTTAGCCTAGCTTACCGAAAATGGGTCTCGCATGATACAAAAGGATATCTATCTATCTATCTATCTATCTAAACATTATTATAGCGTGTACAGAAATAACCTAGTCGAGTTGTAATTATGACCGTTGAAAACAGGGAAACTGAATGATGATGTTGAAATAGTAATTGTAATATATGTTGGGTTATTTTGTATATAAGGTGTGCTACAATACACCACTTACATTTATAGACTAAGCGAGATCCCGTGGTTTAAACCTCAGCCAATTATGAGCCCGAGTGCGGGGCTGGTTGACTACTTAAGCACTGATATTGAGAGACGTCCATTTGCAATCATTGACGAAGGACTTGCAATACCGAGGAGCACCAAGGAACAACCAAAGGTTTCTTTACCAAGGATTTCCACTGGACTAGCGCTCTTGCTCGAAGGCTAAAGGATGACCCATAAAATCGTAATTATCATCTTTTTATCCTGTTCTACTGGATCAAAGTTGCTGGTATCTCTGGATCGGTTGTTGTGATGGATGGCATTTTCGATTGTTCTTCGAGTCTGGAAATTAACTGAGTCGTCTCCTGATGATTTCTTGTATTTTGCCATTCATAGTTTTTACTAACAACATACGTTCTAGATTTTTTTTCTCATGACCTCATTTATCTCCAAGTCAAAATGCCTTGGGGACCAGACACGCATCTTG
>CM042160.1:79022971-79030471 GCA_023376005.1 Doryteuthis pealeii
ATAATTATTTGAGGGTAGGGTATATGAGATAGGTGGGGCTATGGGTAGATCATGTTTAGGAGATGGGATATAGGAGATGGGGGGAGTGGATAACGTGTATGTGTGTGTGTGTGTGTGTGTGTGTGTGTGAGTATGTGTGCGCGCGTATACTTAGCTACAAATGCTTACTGTGTCATTTGAGTTATACTTTTTAACGTACGAATGAATATTATATATATATATATAATAATATATATATATATATAGATATAGATATAGATATATATATATTTGTATATACTATATATATATTTTATATATATATATATATATATATATATATATATATATAATATATATAGATATATATATTTTATATACTATATATATATTTTTATATACTATATATATTATATATATATGTATATATATATGTATGTTGTATGTATGTAAAAGTTTAGGTATATATATATATATATATTATATATATATATATATATATATATATGAGGTAAAAATAGGAATGAAAGAACAAAAATGTGTAGTATATTTTCGCTGGAGAATTGACCTCAGCTTCTTCTGCTTTTATCGAATTATTAGGATCATACAAGTCACGTATGATCCTAATAATTCAATAAAAGCATATTTCTTGGTCTAGTGCTAGTGAAAAGAGGATAGACTTGGGAGTAATGGCGATAAAGGGATACTCCACATTCCCTAGAGCTTCAGAATTGGAACTTCACCATTAGATGCAGTTTAACGTCATACTCCGGACACTCAGACCCTCAGCCACCACGTTCTAGTGCATATGATAAAAAGGATTATAGGTTGTTATAAGGACAATAGGGTTGTAACAATCATATAGGTGCTAGGGATTGATATGACTAGCCAATTTATTGCAAGAGGCCTCTGCGACCGACCGTCTAGCTTAAGTAAGGATTATAAGGATGGTGTAAAGTTCAACATACTTTACATACAAATAACTCCGACGAAGGTTAACGGACAAAACATTTAATATACACAGCACATGAATAACAGTAGATACAACGTATATAGTAAAAGAGTACATATAAAAAGGGGTACACAAATAAAGATAAGACACATTCATGAATGGTACATTCACATATAAAAGTACAGACATGAGACTAGGAATAGTCCATGCTGTGAAGACTTACAGTAATGTAAGGGGGGCGGAGCCCCAACGAGAGGGGTTAGATAAAATCTACCCCATGTGGCTCGTAGTTGCTGAAACAGGAAAAGAGAAGGGCGAAAGGGTTTGAACCCGGCGCTTAAATACTATGGTGCCCTAGCGGGCACCAACGAACTAAAAGGGGCAGACAACTCCACCAGGCGAATACAAACTAACGCTACAGGATCAAAGTGGAGTGTTGCATGTCATAGGCTGCTCAGCCACTAGGATTTCGTCTTTAAACATCACAAGTCCCCACCCACAGTCCTATTGGGGATGATTTCACCCCTTTGAAGATAGTGTATTCTACTGCCCCCGGCCGACAGGGAGGCCCCTCAATTGTTGCATTTGCCTATTCCTCAATACTGGAGAATGCTCTCCTTTCTTTCTCTTGGCATACAGTCCGTTGATGCTATCTCTACACTTTAAGGCCAAGTGCTTTGCCATCATTCTTGTTCTGTGATCCTAGTTTCTGAGCTCTTCTCTTAAGCAAAAACTCATTTACAGTGTGTTTAGAAAAAAGATTTCAGGTTGGCAACTCTAACTGAAAATCAGCTGATTAATGTTGATTCATCACTAATCAATTTCACCGCCAAACATCGATAAAATCTAACGCTTTTGTTGTGCATTTCTTAATCAATAAAATGACCGGTCGACTAGAACGGGCTTCATCTTCCAAAGTCTTCCAGACACCCAAAAATGACTCGAGTATCTTAAAACCACGTGCTGACATAGAACTTAATCTCCACAAGCCTGTATTAACTTATTAAAAGTTTCCGTCGCATTATCCTCGTTTAGACGCAGAATTTGATGCGATATTCTATGATCAAAGGTTACTCAACTGAACGTTGTATTCTGAAAGGCCAACATGAATTTTTACAGGTATTCAACGTTAACATTGATCTTCAAGGGATATTCAATCAGGGTTGCCAATCTGAAAATTAATAAAGAACAGTTATTATTTCCTCGACAAAAAAATACATTATGAAAGAAAGAAAGAAAGAATGGCAATAAGAAAGAAGAAAATCTTAGTTTGGTTTTTGTTTGTTTGCGGGTTGTTTTGTTTTTGTTTTTTTTTCGTTTTCATTATTTTTCATCTCCTTCTTTTCTTTGTCTTCTATTTCTGTTTGATAATCTCAAATATGGATTTAAAAAAAACTTCCTTCATTCTGCTAGTGACTTGCTATGACAGTGACAAAGCATTTGTCGGCCAAAGAGTGAGACAAGGCACGAAATATCTTGGCAGACCCCAACAGTCGGCCACCACCCCAGCCACCCAGCCACCCAGTCACCTCAACATCATTTACAATCATAAAAACAACAAAAACCTCAAAGACTTCGATGTCACACCAACAATGACAAAAGGAAAGTATTTGTTGGAGCCGTGAAGAAAATGGACGAGTTTTATATTTATTTCACGCACAATCAAAATTTTGATACACGCAATGTCGGATTGGATATGGGTAGGTAAGAGCTTACTTATGATTCTATCTTTGCGTCTGTCTATCAACCCGCTGGCAAAATCTATTAGTGAAGGGCACAGTCAGTGTCTCGCACTGGGGGCCCCTGGGGCCAGGAGAGATACGAGAGTTTCTTAGATAGAACTAGCAAGAATATGTGCCCTCCAGGCATAAATATTCAAGTTTTAATTTAATAATATTTATTAAATTAGAAAGACTGTGGAAATTAAATAAGAACGTATATAAAAAAGATTACATTTATTTTGATTATATTTTTTATTGGTTTCTATATAAAATCATTCACAGGATTGATTTTAATACTTTGGAGAATAAAACAATAATAATAGAGATCAATAACACCCAGTAATTATTTATTAAACCCAGTTTTGTTAAAACCAGTATGTAAATTAACCGCACCATATATTATCTAAACCTCTGTTTCTAAATGATATATAAGACACATAGCAGAATTTTAAATGTAGTAATAACATGGACTGTTTTGAGGCAAATCTCACTCAGATTATCATAGCAAACCTTGTTAATAAATTAAATTTATTCTATGTATTAATATTAATGATATCAATTAATTTCTCATTAATAAGACTTACGCAATTCCTGTGACGTCATCAGTGACATAGTTTCGGTTACAGACGCTGAATCTCCATTATAATAAGATTTCACGCACAATCAAAACTTTGATACATGCAATGCCGAATTGAATATGGGTAGGAAAGAGCTTACTTCTGATTCTATATTTGCGTCTGTCTAGGAACCCACTGGCAAAATTTATTAGTGAAGGGCACCGTCAGTGCGTCATACCGGGTTCCCGATAGCCATGGGGAGATACAAGAGTTTCTTAGGTAAAAATATGATACAAACGTCGAATCTGTTTTCACAAAACTTCTCTAGATTCAAACCTTTCTAACTACCTACCTATAATTATTCTAATTATCCGAACCCGAAGAATTTCGACGAAACAAAACACAAAAATCAAGAGGAGCTGATTTGTAATGAATTTGCAAATCATCATTTCTGGCTTAAATAGCCAGAAATGATGATTTGCAAATTCATTACATATAAATCCTATTGGTGTCTTTGCAATAAATAATACAAAAATAAAAGTGACAAAAACACGACTCGAAAAAAGGTTGGGTTGGAAATTCGCCTGACGCTGGCTCGCTAAAACTTAACGTAAATTTGGGCAGGACGTCTGGACAACATAAGATTAAAATTACTAAAATATCTTCTGTAATTCACAATTTCAATATTACAAATAAAATAAACATGTAACTTCTTTTATTTTTCTTTAATTCATTTCAATTTTACGTTGGTTATTTAAGCGACGCAAGGCCATTTGGAATGTTTCATTTTAAAAATTGGGTGAAATAAAATGGAACAAATAAATAATCTGCGATTAAGCGACACCAGATAATCTGTATTCACATTTTTGCATTGCATTTTGGACAATTTCAATGGTCTTATTTTTAACCAGAGGGTGTTTCAGAATTTTGACGGGTGCAAAATTTAGGAACATCCGTATTAATATAGAGATAATTAGTTAAACATGTAAACCCTTCATACTTTATTTTAAATTATTTTAAACAGGTAAATACTTCATTATTTAAACTTTTCCGGTATTATCGCATAGATGCGTCCTGGCCTCCTGCACTAAAAAAACCCAAAAAGAACGCTAAGTGGTGCCTCCTGAAAAACCAACCCGCGCTACGATTGAACTCCCTAGCTGTTTGAAGGCGTTTTTCCCAAAAAGTTAATGCGATATGAAAGCTATATTTTAACCCCCTCCCAAGTCTTTTCTCAACAAGGAAATTTGAATATTTTAACTTCCGTCTTTTAAAAATATTTTTTAATGGTTTGAATGCGTTAAAAGTAAGCCACCACCCAGGGTTTTTTTATCGACAAGTAAACACACGCTCCTTTAAAATATTTTTTTTTCGGTATTTTCATTTTATAATGAGAAACTGTTAGTTGATAGTACCTGATTTATTAGGATAATATTATATATATATATATATATATATATATCTATATATATATATATATATATATATATAAAATGAATGAATAAATGGATATCTTGATATAGATATAAATTTATTTCGGCATTTCTTTGTCTCCTCTGATTTTTACTAACCCGAAAGCCCCCATACCTGGTCTTATTGGTATGATCTTGCCGTTTCACTGATTTTTTTATTTTTTATTTATTGATTTTTTTAAAAACATTTTTTCAAATTCCTCCTTCCGCGTTTGTTAAATACACCAGCTCACGGGTACGCGCACATTCACGATTATAAGAAATCTTATAGTTTCTGCGTGTTGTTCATGTATGTGACGTCGCAGTTTTTAAATTTGTTTTGGGGGTTTTTTTTTAAGTGAATATGAATCTTCTAATTCCATGTATTTTATGTATTTCCTGTTCCGATTGTCGGAGTGTTTGTATGTGTGTGTATGGGTAGATAAATGTTCTAATTCTAAAAAGATTTTTGATTTGTTTTCGTCTAGGTTCAACCTTAGGTCATCGTCACAAGAAAATATTTCGTGAAGAAAAGTTTGTGCATATCGCATAAATGTTTATTAACACATCAGGCCAAGAATCTGACTAAAAATACTTGGAGCAACACAGTACTGTTATAACTAAAACCAATCCTACTGTGGTCAAAACAAATTAAGACAACAACAACAACAACAAAAATACCATTTCTCTGAATTTTTTTTTTATGAGATTTGATAATTAGTATTATTTGTATTATTCGGACTATTGTCCTCATCTTCATTGTTATTTGTACGTTTCGGACGATGTGCCCTCCGGCCTTCTTCATGTATTTCTTTTCGAACTCGGTAACCTTCTTGGACTGGAGAACCTTCTTGTTATAAGCGGGACAATATGTATATGCGTGGGTCAGAGAACGCATGTTAGTGAGTACACACACACACACACACACACACACACACACATATAAATTATATAATATATTATATATATATATATAAATATAGTAAATGAAAAGAGCTAAGACCCTTAAGTCTTTTGCTCTTATTATTATTATTATTATTATTATTATTATTATTATTATTACAGCTCTATTTTTTTAATATGAGCCTTTTCGGATTATTTACTGATGCCACTGCAAAGAAAACGTTAAAGCGACAAATGGATAATATATATATATATATATATATATATATATATATAATATATATATAAATATATATATCATGTTGTATTTTCGGGGTCTCCGTATGATTCTTCGGTATATATCTTTATGTTTTTTTTTGTTGAAGTTGGGCGTTATATGCGTTATATTATATGCTTCATAATAACACCCAACTTCAACATAAAAAAACATAAATATATTTATATATGTGTGTGTGTGTGTGTGTGTGTGCGTGCGCGTGTGTGTGTGTGTGTTCGCGCGCGCGCGTGTGTAAAAGGGGTTGGAACTTTCAATAAGGGCAATAGTGTTAGGACTATCATATAGGCTTGACGTTACCAGCCGATTGATTGGAAGGAGCCTCACCGACCGCGCCGTCTATGCTAAGTAAGGGCCAAATGTAATGTTGCATGTCATGGACTGCTCAGTCACAATGGCTCAATCCTTCAGCATCAACGGATCACCCCCACACCCAACAGGTGACCCCACCGGGGGGGGGGGCGTCCCCTTTGCGAGGTATATTCTAAAGCCACAGGCTGGTAGTTCGAGTAAAAACTTTGATTAGTAAATTGAAATGTATAGATCTTTTTTCTTTCTTTTCTTCTTCTTCTTCTTCTTCTTCTTCTTCTTCTGCAAAGTTTTCAGTAAGTCGACCAAAGTGACGGGAAACATTTGATCAGACACAGTTTTATTTAAAATTGTTATCGTACAAAAAAAAAAAAAAATCGTCGCAAAAAAAAAAAAAAAAAAACACATAAAATTGCTGAAAACAATCGCAGTAATTTAAACTTGAGAATCCAAAATATTTCAGGACTGCGGGTCCGGATTCGTCCTGATTCCAAAATTGTATATGTTAGTTGGTTAGTTGGTTGTATATTACAGCATGTCAACTCTTATTGGGTTATTTTATGCCGATGATGTTTTGTTTTATTTATTCTTGATCGGTATTCAACTTTTTTTCTATTTAACCCATAGATGGAACCCCAACACGTAATACCACTCCTATGATATTTTGGGCTATGGCGTCTTGAGTAAAGTTGAAAACATGTGACTCACTGACACACTTATATTCGCTTTGATCATTAGAGAAAATATAACAATTGTCAACGTACAAAAAATTCGTCGCAAAAAATCAACGAAAAATCATTGAAAACAATTGCGCTAACAAATACTAGGGAATCCAACATTTCAGGATTGCTGGTCTGGATTCGGTCCGGAAAATTTTTAATTGTCTCACAGAATCGGCTTTGTTTCAAAATGGTATGATATGTTGGGCTACCGCCTATAGGATTAAAGTTGAAAACCATGTGGCTCACTGACATTCGCATTGATCATTAGAGAAAAAAGATGATAAAAGTTGTTATGACACAAAAAAAAAAATCGTTGCCAAATAGTCAAGTAAAATCGCCGAACCAGTAATTAAAACTTGGGAATTCAAAATTTTCAGGTTTGCAGGTCGGATTCGGCCAGAATTATTTGAATTTGCTCGTGGAGTCAGCTTGATTCCAAATGGTATGATAGGTTGGACTACTGCCTCTGGAGTAAAGTTGAAAATTAGAAAAGAAGATATAAAGAATTGTTTACGAGTTTAGATTCAGCATGGAATTTTTTAGATTTGCTCGCAAAGTCTTTCTTTATTCAAAAATGGTATTATAGTTTGGGGCATGGCCTCTAGGTGTAAAGTTAAAAATAATGTGACGCA
>CM042160.1:79047971-79053276 GCA_023376005.1 Doryteuthis pealeii
ACCATCAGATATTTAACGTCATTTCCAGGACATGAAGACCCCCAGTCACCACCTTCTAGCACCCATAGGATAAAAAAGGGTTGGGGCTTGCCATAAGGGCAATAGGGTTGGGACAATCATATAGGTGCTATCATATAGGTGCTTGACATGACCAGCCGATTTATTGAGGGGCCTCTCAGACCGCCCGTTTAGCCTTAGTAAGGGTCTAAGGGGAGTGTTGCATGTCATGGACTACTCATCCACCAGGATTCCATCCTTAAGCATCACGGGTCGCGACCCACGGTCAACAGGTGGCCCCATTGAAGGAGTATGACCCATCTGCAGAGGTGCAGTCGGTGTATTTTAAAGCCACAACTGACAGGGCTGTCAATCTTGACCATTGGGCAATGATAACATAGAATGCTTAACACTTGTACCCGGTTTTGGTTAGTGGAATGAGAACAGTTTACTCCGTTGAATAAAGGGCTCATGAATTTTTTTGAGTTCGAAAAGAAGGTTCCCGATTTCGGCAAAGTCCGAAGGGAACATCGGCCGAAACGTTGTGAATATAACAATAAAGATTATGACAACAGTCTGAAAAATCCAAAGGGCCGGGTTAGCCCAGTCAGTAGAGCGTTCGGCCAGGAATCATAAGGTTCTTGGTTCGATACCGGCCCTCGCAAACTCAGCGTATGATTAGCACAGGGATCTGTGCGGTAAACTGAGAAGCTGATGGTAGGTGTGGCGCTCCACTTCAGATGCTAAAAAATAATATCCTTGGTCTAGCGCTAGTGAAAAGGGGATAGACTCTCTCGCTGTCTGTCTGATACCGACATTAGGCCGCCCCGACGACTACTTACTTTGTAAATAAGAGTAGTTAACGCTATGATGGTCGGAGAACAGGCTGGCAAAATAGTGTTTTAAAAAAAGGAAGTTATAACAAATGAGATAATGATACAATAAAAAAAAGAATAAATAAATTGGAATTATTGGTTAAAATGTAGAAATCCACTTGATTATTTATTAATTGTCATCAATCATACTGATGGAAAACGATAAAGATTTCGAAAAACTATAAAGAAGGAATTGATTTTGTCTGTCTGTCTCTCTGTCTCTCTGTTTGTTTATTTGTGTGGGCATTTTTCTTTCTTTCTTTTTTTTTTTTTCAATTTTTTTATCCTCTCTCTCTCTCTCTCTCTCTCTCTCCTCTCTCTCCTCTCTCTCTCTCTCTCTCTCTCTCTCGTGACGAACGCAATTTACTATTTTGATAGCTTTCATGAAAAAAATTTCCCTCGCAAACTAAAAACATTTTTCTAAGTTATTCTTTAAAAAAACAGAAATACAACAAAACAAGGAAACCAGAATTGATATTAAATAGAAAATAAATATAAAAATAAAAAAAGGAATATTATTTTATACGACGAGTTTATTAACAAACTGAAATAGATTTGCAAAACGTCGAAAAAGAAAAAAATATTTTAGCCCCTTTCACTTCCCCCCCCCCCAAAAAAAAATATATATATAAAAAGGCTATTAAATAAACAAAAAAGAAAATCAGATGAAAGAAAACCATTTTTTTTTTATCAAATGCGTACAAAAGGACAACAAACAAGGGAGAAAGAAAGAAGACAGTTAACAAGATTGCAGGCCTAATTTAAGATATTGTGGAGACCAGTTAACGTTGCGATGCCTGACGCGACGTGATATGGAGATAACACTTCATTTACACAATTCGAATAGCCAACGGCTCAAGGGAGACTAAAAGTGATTTTCATCCTCCTCTTGTCCCGCCCTCACGATACTCTACCACCTTCACACCCCTATCCACCCATGGCTGAAAAGATTCAAGAAGAAAATCGATCGACAAGTGTCGGATTTAGTTATTCAAATAACTCCGATGTATTATTGTTTTTTTTTTTAAAGGGGAAAGCATTTATATAATTTTCATCTAATTCTTCTTTTCTTTTCTTTTTTTTCTTTTCTTTCTTTTTTTTTCTTTTTTTTTTCTTTTTTTCCTTGTATTATTTATTGACAAATGGCGGCTGTGGAATAATTTTCAGATTTGTAAAAGCATTTATCGTCAGTTTTAAATGCGATTAAATTTGTTACTTTAGTTAATTTGTTATTCTAATTTTTTTTATTTTCTTTTTTTCCGTACCGTTACGTCCACTCTTTCTTTCTTTCTTCTTTTCTTTCTTTATTTTTTTCTTTCTTTCTCTTATCCTTTCTGTTCTGTTCCATCCAATTCCATTCTTTCTTTCTTTTCCGTTCCGTTCAGTTCTTCCTTTCTTTCTTCTTTTCTTTCTTTCTTTCTTTCTTTCTTTCTGTTCTATTCCATCCCATTCTTTCTTTCTTTCTTTCATTCTCCCTTTCTTTTTTTTTTCTTTCTTTCTTTTTTTCTTTCTTCTTTTCCGTTTCCGTTCCGTTCAGTTCTTCCTTCTTTCTTTCTTTCTTTCTTTCTTTGACCTTTATGTTTCGTTCCATTCCATTCTTTCGTTCTTTCATTCTCTCTCTCTCTTTGTTGTGTTGTTGTTTCTTTCTTTCTTTCTTTCTGTTCCGTTCTGTTCCGTTCTTTCTTTCTTTCCTTCTTTCTTTCTTTTGTCTTTTCTGTTCCATTCCATTTCATTTACTCTCTCTCTCCTCCCCCTCTCTCTCTCTCTCTCTCTCTCTCTCTCTCTCTCTCTTCTCTCTCTCTCTCTCTCTCTGTTCCGTTCCTTCCGTTCTTTCTTTGTCAGTTTTTCACATCAGTTGTATCTGATGATTTTTTCAGTAAAGTCTGAGTGACAACAAGTCTCCTCAGGTCTCCAGAACTGTTCTAAGCATTCTCACTGATGTTAACAGTGCACCCAGTCTCTTTTACTGGTCTTTGGGGATTGCTCCAATGGCTCAAACTACCATTGGCATCACCGTTACCCTCATCTTCCACTACAAGTATTTATCTAAACTTTCGTTTTAGTTCAACTCTGTTTCATGTGTCTCGTTTTCCAGGACATATTCTGGTTTGTGCATATACCATTTGGTACTCCGCCATGCCGGTTGGGGATGTGAAACACACCGACTGCACATCTGCAGAAGTGTAAACCCCCCCCCCCAAATGGGTATACCTGTTCGCCGTGGGTGGTGATCCATGATGCTTAAGGACGGAATTCTGAATAGTCCATGACTTGCACCACTTTTGCCCTTATTTAGCTTATATCCCCTCCACCAAGCCCTAGCACCTATATGATTGTCCCAAACCTATTGTCTCTATGGCAAACTCTTTTTATCATATATGTGCTAGAAGGCAGTGGCCGAGGTTCTTAGTATCCTGGGTAGGACCTAAAACTGCATCTAATTCTGAAGTTTCAATTTTGGATCTTTTGGGAGTGTGGACTACCACTTCATCACCATTACTACCAGGTTCACTCTGACCTGGAGTGACAGTACCTGTTAGCGTGGAATATAAAAAATGAATTTAAAAACAAATTTTGAGTTTAAAAAATGTTGAACACTAATCAAGCATGAATAGAACAAAACGTCTTTCGACATAAAATAACCTAACAAGGGTTGCCGTGCCGTAAAATCCAATAAACCAACAAACCAACCATTTGGTACTCGGGTCAAATTTCTGTCTTAGTCCAAGTGACAAGTGTCAGCAGCTCTTCAGGAATCTTTGAAGTATTATAGCCAATCACAGTTTTGCTGTTGTCTTTTTTCTAAACTCTTAGGAAACGTTACAAGCCATAAACTACAATTTATTTATCTTTTTATTCTTTCTTTCTTTTTCCTTCTTTCTTTTTTTTCTTTCTTTCTTTTTTCTTACTTTCTTTTACTTTCTTTCTTTTTTCTTTTTCTTTCTTTCTTTCCTTTCTTTCTTTCTTTCTTTCTTTTCTTTTTTCTTTCTTTTGTGCTAAAGCAAGTTCCACTTGGTACGAACTAAAAGGGTTCACATATTTTTGCACCTGTCAAATTTCAGTTTGATGAAATAAATCCTTATTAAAATAAACAATTAAAATACGTGTGTGATATGTGTGTGTGTGTGTGTGTGTGTGTGTGTGTGTGTGTGTGTGTGTTGTAGAGGAGTTAACACTCCTACAGGATGGACTGGCTCATAGCCTACAATAGTCGACGTAGCAGTAGAAACGGCAAATTATATTCGGACAAAATCACAGCGTTTGACTATATGCATTTGACCCTCCTCATTCTTGTAAGTTTGTTTTTGTGAATTGTTCTACTTCTTGTTTTTATGTAATAAGTATCTGTTAGCACCAGATACAAGTGCTGAATAAAATATATCTCAAGCACACTATTTCTCTGTGTATCTTTTACTACCTCAACGATACAACAGTGTGTTCATTATCAAGAAAGTCTACTTTACGAATTGGTGTTTGGATGCACATTCAAAAGGTTTATTTTAAATTTGTACTCAATAACAATTAGTATGTCTGGGGGGAGGGTTCTCAAACATTCGTATGGCACTGTATGCCGGCACTGCTAAGTATCTAGCTAATGTGTTCATTAGTCCTTTTCTTGTTCATATCCAGGGATATCACTGTTACTTGTACGGTAGTAGATTTAAAGTGACACATTTTTCAATTACTATTTCCAGGTCGTTGTATTTACTTATTTTAGTATACTCTTGACTTGATTTGGTTTGTTTTACGGCATATCAACCTCAGTGGGTTATTTAATGCCGATAAAGTTTTGAAATAATTCATTCTTAATGGATACTCATTTTTTTTATAAATACATTTTTCTATTTAACCCATAGATGGGACCCTAACAGGTACTACCACTCTGGGTCAGAGTTGAATCAGGGAGCAATGGTGATGAAGGGGTGCTCCACATTCCCCTAACCTCCAAAACTGGAACCTCACCATCAGATAGAGTTTAACGTCATTCCCAGGACATGTAGACCCTCAGCCACCGCCTTCTAGCACCCATATGATAAAAAGGGGTTGGGGCTTGCCATAAGGGCAATAGGGTTGGACAATCATATAGGTGCTATGTCTTGACGTGACCAGCCGATTGATCGGAGGGGGCCTCTCCGACCGCCCGTCTAGCCCAAGATATAGGGCCAAAGTGAAGTGTTGGCATGTCATGGACTGCTCAGCACCTGGGTTCTATCTTAAGCATCACGAGTCGCCACCCACGGCCAACAGGTGGCCCCATTGGGGGAGTCTTACCCCTATGTAGAGGTGCAGTCGGTGCATTCTAACGCCCCAGCCGACAGGCGGTCTTTGTCTTGAATCAATGTTATTATACGTTGACACTGACAAAAAATTTAGAAGACATTTTCTTTATTTTTAATCTAAGTTTCGAACCTGTAGTATCTCTCTCTTTTTTT
>CM042160.1:79062808-79142808 GCA_023376005.1 Doryteuthis pealeii
TCTCTCTTTTCGCCTTGTCCCATACTATTGTCTCTACTTTGCTTTGGGTCGTGTCCGGTATCCCTCATTTGTCTTGCTTATCTTGTTTGCCATGCATTCATTTACATCTTATTTCCTTGTTCTTTCCTTTTCCCTCTTTCTTTTCTTTCTTCTTTAATTTTTTCATTCTTATCTTTCTACTTTTTCCTTCCTTTTTTCCTTCTTTCTTTTCTGCTTTATATCTTCATTTCATTCTTTCTTTCTTATAAATTCCATTCTCTTTGCCTTTGTGTTGAATTAGTTTCCATCTTTATTTCTTTTATTTATTCATTCTCCTTACTTTCTTTCTTCTTTTCTTTCTTTCTTGTAAATCATTTTTATTTATTTATTTCTTTTTTCGTTCATTCTTTTCTTTTTCTTCCTTCTTTCTTCTTTCTTTCTTTCTTTCTTTCTTTCTTCTTTCTTTTCTTTCTTTCCTTCTTTCTTTCTTTTTCTTTTCTTTCCCTTCTCCTTTCTTCTTTCTTTCTTTAATACTTTTTTATTTCTCCTATTTCTCATTTTATAGACATCTTTTTGTCTCTCTTCATCTCGTTATTTTGCCTACACACGTGTACACACACATACATACGTACACAGACACACAGACACACACACACACGTACCGACACTTGCACAAAATCGCACATTCCCTATCACCCCCATTGCTTTCACACACATCCATATTTTCTCTCCCTTTCTTTCTAATTCAGCCAATTTTTCACACAAAACTTTTTCCCTTCATTTCCCGCCAACTCACCTCGCTTTCCCGCTCGAACATATTTACACACATACACAAGATCGCTTAGACATATATACACACACTTTCCATTCTGTTGCTTCATATCACACTCTCTATTTTTTGGCGTCCACAGCAACTCATACATACCTTTTCCACATCCTCTCTTTCTCCCCCCCTCTCTCTCTCTCTCTCTCTCTCTCTCTCTCTCTCTCTCTCTCTCTCTTCTCTCCACTCTCACCCACACACAGATAAGTACTTTGATGAAATTATCCTATTGATCTGTGTACCTATCAGTCTGTTGCTTTATCAAGAATCGATCATCTTTTTCTTCGATTCATATTTCAAAATACTTTTTTTTAAGTGTAGCAGTTGCTTAAAAAATGGGGCATATTAGAAAAGATAAAGACGAATAAATAAAACACAAATAGATTTGGTCAGACAGAGATAAATAGATAGATACATAGATACATAGATGAATAGATACATAGATATTAAGACAATGAAAGATATATATATATATATATATATATATATATATCTGAGAAGAGAAAGAATAAAAAAAGGCTAAGGACAGGCAATATATATATCTAAATATGTAAAAGTAAGTTTTGGTATGTACGTGTCGACGTATAAGTTCAAAACGAGGGGACACTCTGGTTCGAAATCGTGCATACATATTAATATACTTCTACCTAAGAAACACGCCAAATTTGGTTATTGATTTTTACTGATTAAGGGATATAATTAATTAATTAAGCCAAAATAACCCAATTTGCGAAAGTGTCCGTATACCAACTCCTGTTGATGATATAATTTTCCGAACGTTTTTCAAGTTCAGTCCTTATCTCGAGATTTCTTTTAATCATTTATTAACATTTTTTAAACTTTAGAAGTTACTTTAATTCATTCATATTAGTGTCGTCTCGAATATAATATTTATTTCGACCATTTATTCATTAGACAATACTCGGCGATTTATTTTTTTAAAATTTGATAAATAACTATATCTTATTAGTTACCACCAATTTTCCCTGTGAAACGAACCCCCCTATATTTAACACAATGAAACTTGCATAAAAATTAATATTATCTTGAAAAAAAATTTTTCCATTCGAAAGAAGAAACATTAAACAAACTCCTGATGATTTTTTTTTTTTTAATATGATTAAAAACAATGTTTTCATTTTTGCACCGTTAAATCAACTGAAATTTAACGTAGCCAAAAACAACTTACGACAAGAGGATTTTAAAAATATACTATGAAAAATCAATTAATGGTCCGATTTTCACGAAAATATATTAGGGGAAATATTTTTTACGAGGTCTACCCCCATCCCCTATTCTATTTTATGAGATGTTAAAAAATAGATTGATAGATAATAAACAGACTGAGATAGATAGGTATGGATAGATAGATAGATGGATTGATCGATAACTAGACTTTAAAAGTCGGTAGAGCGTTCGGCTAGAAACCACAAGGTTCCTAGTTCGATACCGGTCCTCGCCAACTCAGCGTATGAGTAGCACAGGGATCTGTGCGGTAAAGTAAGGAGCTGATGGTAGATGTGGCGCTCCACATCAAACGCTAAAAACAATCTCCTTGGTCTAGCGCTATTGAAAAGGGGATAGACTCCCTCGCTGATTGGCTGATACCGACATTAGGCCGCCCCGACGACTTTACTTTACTTTACTTATATATATATATATATATATATATATATATATATATATATATATAGAGAGAGAGAGAGAGAGAGAGAGAGATCGATAGATAGATAATCATACTGAGATTGATAGATAGATAGATAGATTGATAGATAATGATCAGACTGAGATAGATTGATAGATAGATAGATAGATAATGATCAGACTGAGATAGATAGATAGATAGATAGATAGATAGATAGATGATGATCAGACTGAGATAGATAGATAGATAGATAATAAACAGACTGAGATAGGTATGGATAGATATATATTAAAGTGAAATAGATAATATACGTAGATAGATAGATAGATAGATAGATAGATAGATAGATATGAACATACTGAGATAGATCGAGATAGATAGTAATAGACTCTACAGACCTGGGTGCCCATCGCCTCTACCCCTACTCCATTCTACCCCCCAACCACTGTGTACAGAAAGAAAGGTTCTTCTGTGAGTCAGAGTTAAATGCCTTACAGAATTCCCTTTGCCGTGGCTGTCGGCGGCAAATAGCCAACACAAAGGCGTCATGGTCGGCAGTAAAAGGTTGCGTTATAGTGCGGCTGGGCCTCCATTGAAGTAAATCATCTTTTTGATTGGATTAGAGCCTCGTCCCTTGGTGCAGAGAACGGAGAGTTGTGGGGTTGGTGAGGCTGGGTGGCAACAAACAAAATGTCCGACGTTTCGTTCTAGTCAAGAGTGTTGAGAAATGAACAAGGGCTGGGTTGCATTTCAGAAAGTGCGGAGGGGGGGGACAAACACGAAATTTTGTCAGAGAAAGGAGAGGATGGATGGATGGATGGACGGGTGGGTGGGGGGTTATAGGGTGTGGTTGGAGAAGGGTCAAGATGGTAGGGTGAAATTTTGGAGGGGGGGTCTTGCTGTGTGATTGAAGTTTATAAAATCATAATTCTGTGTGTCTGCTTATATCATGTGTTCGTGTAAGGCGCCTGGGCATCGAACAATGATCTCGTAAACAGCCATAACTGCTGATGTGAGTTCGATCCTCCCTGACTGTCTTGCATTTGTTGCTAGCGCCGAAGTAAGCTAATTTTAGTAAACATGCACACATTCACACACATATACGCGCGCACAGACACGCACACACACACACACACACACACATACATATATATATATATATATATATATATATATATATTGTGGAGAATATGAGTGCTATATTCTATGCATGTAGTGCTCAATATCTTTGATAGAGCATTTATATTTGAGTTAAGGTAGCGTGGACATAGAATCAACACCTGGTTACTGACCGTTTCTCGCTTATGCGATCTTCAGACCAAGGTCTTGGTCGAGATAATAGATATTGGAGACTGCTTAATATGTACTTGTAGAGCCGGTTTATGGAACCGGGTAAGCAACAGAAATTAACTACCCAGATTTCACCGGAAGGATCTTCATGATAATTCAACCAATAGCAATAGGTTGACCCCTCTATTGGTTGGGGGCTATAGAATACACCGACAGCACCCCTGCAGAGGGGCAAAATCCCCGCAAAGCGATCACCTGTTGGTCCTTGGTGGTGACCATGATAGTTAAGTATGGAACCCTAATGGCTGATCAGTCCAAAACATGCAATACTCCACTTGGGCTAGACGACCTGTCGTAGAGGCCCCCTCCGACCAATCGGGTGGTCACTTATATGATTGTCCCACCAACCCTATTGGCCTTATGACAAACCGCCCAATCCTTTTTTATCGTATATATATTTACCAACCCCTCCACACGAGCAGGATGCGACACAAGGTCAATTTCTTAAGCGGAGTTTAGCAGGTTTGAATTCAGAGTTTTCCTTCTCCTAGACTGGTTACCTAGCCATGGTTAAAGAGTCCAGTCTGCCCTGCTATTTACCCATAGCTGTAGGGAGAATTGGATTCATACCTTTCCCAATGGTATTAGCGCCATGTGAAATTCCAATAGCTTCGCGTTGGCGAGTCCATTTTCTACGACTCTAACCATTAGACCACGCGCCTTTTTTATCATATATGTGCTCGAGGGCGATGGCTGGGGTCGTAGGTATGACCTGAAACTACTTCTAGTGGTGAAGTTCCACGACGCTGGCCCGGAGAGGACAATACCTGTTAGAGTCCCATCAAAAATATGAATATTAAAAGTGTTTTTTTAAATTGAGTTTTTTTTTTAAATTGAATACTCAACTAGAACGGAGCAAGCAAAACATTTTCGGCATAAAATAACCCAACAAAGGTTGACATGCCCTAAAATCCAACCAACCAGCCAGGTTGACTCAAAAGTTGTTTCAGATTTTCACTGATGATTTTTAGTAACTTGTATCTCCGTATCATTTTCATAAGCAAATTCTAGGCACCGCTTAGTTCACGGCCACGACTATTGCTTTTTGCAAGAGGATGGCTGACACAAAAAAAAAAGAAAAATGGTTGCAGCAGTTATCTAAAATTCTCAGGTGTGTGTCAGCCATCCTCTCCTAGATACACAACATACTAAGCATTGTCTTTTCAATCAACAGGGACAGGCAGCCTCATCGAATGTAGTCAACAGTTCACCCTGCCTTTTACTTCTGATACAGTAGTATTACATTTCAATGTATGGAAGGAACAAAACTATAGGAAAGTATAGATCCGTTAAACTATTTGTCTGAATTTTTGATATGAGGTTTGATAATTTGTATAATTTGTAGTATTCGGACTATTGTCCTCATCTTTATATCATTAATTTGATACAACTTTATTTCTTGCCCTTGTTGAATTATTTATTCTTTATTTACATATATAACATATAAACATTCTTCAATCTCGTAGAGGCCCGTGGTGTAATGGTTACCGTCGTGAAAAATGGACACGGTGAGACGAGTTTAAATATTGGACTAGGCTGTTTGCATTTCACACACCGCTAATACCCTAGGGAAAGGTATGAATCAAAATAGTCTCCCTCCATCTATGAGTAAATAGTAGGACAGACTGGGCTCTTCAACTTTGATTAGGCATCCAGTCTAGGAGAATGACAACTCAATTCAAACCTTTTAAACTCTGCTTAAGAAATTGACCTTGTGTCACATCCTGCTCGAATGGAGGGGTTGGTAAATATTTATATATAAGTAAAGTAAATTTGATGGAGTGGCCTACTGTCGGTAATAGCCGGACAGCAAGGGAGCCTATCCCCTTTTCGTTAGCGCTAGACCATGGGGATTAGTTTTGCTAAGGTGGAGTGCCACACCTAACTTCAGTTCGCAAGTTTTAACAGATCAGATTACCCAATCTGTGCTACGCTGAGTTGGCGGGGCCGGTATCGAACCAGGAACTTGCGATACATTTTTTGTTTGACAGCTTTGAAATGAGTGATGAAAATTGCAATTATATCCGATTTACCTTATCTGTGTAAAAAGGTAATATTCAGTATTGTAAAATAATGGGTGCAAGAAAAATAAAACATTTATTGCAAAAACACGGACATAAAATGAGGGTTCAGTTTATTTTATGGTAGGAATTTACGAGGAACAAGTAAAGGATTACCGGTGACAGTAGACTCGAAATAAAATCAGGAAGATCTTCTTTTGTGGAAAATGGGTCCTTGTTTGAAATGGTTGAACAACAGCTAAGTACAAAGACTCGTTTTACATTGGACCCGGCGAGTACAAGCGTACATAGTCCCAGAGAATTTGACGCCTCAATCTCTAGAACAGATTCCAGTTTGTGCAATATCCTTTAGTAGAATGGTCAAAATTTAATTTCTTACAATTCCCAGTAGATCATGTTTCATATCCAGTTGTATCTTGTCTTTTTCTCTTGTTGTGCTAGTTTGCTTATTTCCTATTATTATTGTTGTCATTTCTTTCATATTACCCCACTTTAAATCCTGTAAAGCCAAGCCCAAAATATAGTCCCAAGGTAGTTTCACGGAGAGGTGACTTAATTGATGTTATTTTCCATAGTGCATAGGCTGTTACAAGCTCATCTTTTACATAAGTTCCGGTGTCTGCTAGGGCAGCAAAACTGGACAGTTGATGGAGTAGAAATCGCATTTGTATGGTTGGTGTTACGGTAGCATATCTGCGAAGACCCAACAGCAACACTTAAAACCAAACACTTGACAGCACTTGGTCCTTTACAAAACACCATCAATCAGCACCTTCAAAATCTTAACGGACGATGAAATACATTGGAAAATCATGCAACATTCCATTTTGCCCCTTACCTGGGCTAGACGGGTGGTCAGAGAGGTCCCCTCCGATCAATCGGCTGGTCATGTAAAGCCCTAGCACCTATATGTCCCAACCTTATTCCCCTTATGGCAAGTCATAACCCTTTTTACCATAAATGGGCGAGAATGCGGTTCCTGACGTTCGTAGTGTCCGAGGTATGACGTTAAACTCTATCTGATGGTGAAGTCTCAATTCTGGAGCTCTGGGGAATGTGGAGTACCTCTTCATCACCATTACTCCCAAGTTCACTCTGATCCGGAGTGGTAGTACCTGTTAGGGTTCTATCTTTGGTTTGAATAGAACCCATGAAGAATATATAAAATAATGTATATGGCATAAAATAACCCAACAAGGGTTGACATGCCGTAAAACCCAACCAACCAACCATAACTTGGTCCTTCAAAAAAAAAAACATGAATCTGCACCTTCATAGGCTTAACCTTGTGAACAGACACTGAAATACAATATTTTGGGAAATCAGAAAAAAAACAATCTACTTTAGACTAAATAGCTATAGACATAGAATCAAATCTGTGAACCACAGCAAATTAATACATATGGACCAACATTTCTTCTCAAACGGTCAAAAGTTTCACCATCACAGAAAGAATTGGAAAAAAAGAGGACATTATAGCAAGGATAGAAATACACGAAGATCAATTAATAAAACGCTTACAAATATTGGCACCAAATGGATTTAACATTAAACTTAATGATCCGGCATTAAAACACACTGGACAGTCTTGGGGTGGCACATAAACACCCAAATGAACAAATAAGCACACCGGACAATCAGGGCTAAAATTGAACCACACTCCTCCAAGGACTAACACATACCTCCTAAATGAAAAAGCCAGGTGTCCATGCTACAGATATATAAAGGTCAGTTGAAGACAATTGGTTACCAGAAAACAATGTTCATTCAACAAATGGATATGCTACGTAGCCGGTGCATTTTTTCGTCGCTTCTTTAAACACTTTGCCTACCAAATTTACCGTGAGGCTGTACCAAATTTTCTTGTTATTTTTTACCTGTATGATGGGATATTTCAAAGTTAATTATCTATTCACATCAGACATCGCAGGAGTGTCCACGTAGTGATTTTCAATATATATAAGTGATGCAGCTTACGATAGGATCACAATAATGAGAGAGTCACTGTGAGGGGTTTAAAGTAGGCAAAAGGTTAAAGCATGTCAACTTCTTTAAAATCTTTTTTGTTTTTAACTTTCTCAAAACCTTTTGTCCAGAAAATCTTTTTTTTCTCCTGACAATGACCTGAGGTCAAAACTTTTTGGAAACAAAAAAAAATAGCATAGAATAAATATTCCTGTTTATCTGCTCACTTTTTTCGTGTTTATATATTCTGATTGCGATGGATAAATTGTCGAAATTTTGAATGACTAATTTCGCGCATGCGTTCTACTTGTATCCGGTTCTGTGGAGGCGCGAGGTGTAATGGTTACCATAGGCGAGACGAGATTAAATACTGGACAAGGCTGTTCGCATTTTCCTTTAGCACTAATACCCGCGGAAAAAGTATGCATCAAACTATTCTCCCTTCAGCTATGGGTAAATAGTAGGGTCGACTAGGCTCTATAATCTTGATAAGGCAACTAGTCAGGGAGAAGGAAAAATTCAAAATTCTCACCGCTTAAGAAATTGACTTTGCGTCACATCTTACTCGTGTGAATGTGTTGCTAAATACGTATTTGTTTCAGGTTTTCTCTACAGTGCAGCAAACTAGAGTCAGTTGGGCACTGTATGTGCGGAAAGCAGCACCGTGACGCAATTCACTCCAGCAGAAATTTGGAAACGGTATGCTGTACTATTTGACATTCACGCCGGAAGCTATAATACGAATGTGGCGTTAGTTTGTGTTCGCCGGGTGGAGTTGTCTGCCCCTTTTAGTTTGATGATGCCCGCTAGGGCACCAGTATAAAAGCGCCGGTTTCAAAACTTTCGCTCTCTCTTGATAGTTACTACGAGCCACATGGGGTAGATTCTATCTAAACCCTCTCGTGGGGCTCTGCCCCCCTTACATTACTGTAAGTTCTTTACAGCATGGACTATCGCTAGTCTCATGTCTGTACTCTTTTACGTTCTATTTGTATCATTCATGAATGTGTCTATCTTTATTTGTGTACCTCTTTATATGTACTCTTTTATGAACGTTGTATCTACTGTTATCCATGTGCTGTGTTATTAAATGTTTGTCTATTAACCTTTGTCGGAGTTATTTGTATTTAAAGCATGTTGAACTTTAAACCATCCTTAAACGAAGATTTCAGAGTGTTGGCTGTCAATCTGAGGATAATGAAAATGATTCGAAAAAGAGTTGGTTGAGTTCAATAGTGATAGTTCTGATAAGAAAAGAACTACTGAATATTTTGCTGAGATCCATGCCATGATCAACAACGTCCCCAGAAAGTCAATTAGATCCATTGCCAGTGCATGAAAACTTTCTGGATTTCTCATTTAATATTAGAAAGGATCAATTGTTATCACAAGCCATAAACCGTGCTTCATTGTTTTTTCAACCGAACATGTTCAGCTTTTTCTTAGATGAGAAAAAATTATTCCAGGATCAGATGGTAAACTCACAGAACAACCATAGGCTTGTTCTGTTCCCACAAGGTATAGTGATGAAAACCAAATGCCCAGTATTAGCTAGGAATACTTGATACCATATAACGGTAAATTATTAGTTGATTGGTTTTCAAGGCTATTCCACAATGCAAGTGTAAAGAAAAAATAAGGTAACTATGGTGTTGTTTTTTAACCTGTGATTTATTCTTAATATTTCGGGATAAAATCTCTTCTTCAGAAGATCTCCAGAACTGAAGTTGTTGCTAGTGACTGTTCATTTGATTCTGTCTCATGATTTCCAAACTCTGTGTGTGTGTGCGCACGCGCGCACACGTGCGCGCCGCGCGCGCGTGTGTGTGTGTGTGAGCCTGTTCATTTTTTTATTATAATTCCAGATCTGGCTCGCCCTCAGAGCATTATTTTTGTGTGTGTGTGAGTGTTTACTAACAGAACCACCTGAACCCTTATATATATATATATATATATATATATATATATATATGGGGGGGGGGTGATTAATTAACATTCCAGAATTCGGCCAAACTTTTTTTCTGTTGTTGTTATTGGTGGTCTATTTGATTATTTATGAGAGGTGTGTGTAATTTTTATATCTATCAAAATCACCTGTTGCCCTGTTGTATGTGTGTGTGTGTGTGTGTGTGTGTGTGTGTGTGTGTGTGTGTGTTCTTAAGTCCCAACATCATGTGCGTGTGTGTGCTATTTGTATGTGTGTGCGTACCTTGTTCATATACATTTACATGTGTGTATGTGTGTGCTGGATTTATAAGCTTAGAATGAAATTAATTTTATGAAAAAATTGTTATTATAGATTATGCTAGATTTTATTTTATTTTATTATTATTCTTTCTATATTTATATATATATATATATATTTATCTTATTTTATTTTAGTTAGTTATTTTTTTATATTATTCAATTCTTTATTTTGTTATATTCTTATTTTATTTTATATATTTGAAATTATTTGTAAATTATTTGTATGAAGAATAAGTTACTTGAAGTTATAATTGTTTACATTTTTGTTTATATAAAATAAATATTATTACTTTTCATTACTAGAAATCAATATCACTGTATGCAAATTATTCGTATTAAATAGGAATCAAATATTCAAGTATTATATAGATTTGTGCAAATTATTTATATTAGATAGGAATACTTGGTATTATATGAATGTATGAAAATTATTTGTATAAAAAACTATAAAAAAACAAGTAGATAAAATGTACAATTAACGCGATTCTCTAAACTCTAAGTATAAAATAACCCTAGGTCGTTTGAGGTAGCATTAAAATGAATTGTTCAAATAAAATTCTGATATATTTTTGGAATTTAAGAATAGAACCCAAAATAATTCGAATGATTTTAACTCTTTGCCTACTTTAAACCGCTCACAACGGCTCTCAAACCACACCCAAGCAAAGTACAAACAAACAAGCAGAAGGACTCAGCTGAAAATAATAATAGAAATTTATTTGAATAAAATAGGTTCTGAGGTGAATAGGTAGTGAACTTTATAATATAGTTTCATACAGGTAAAAAAAATACAAAGAAAATTTGATATAGCTGTGTGGGAAATTTGGTAGGCAAAGAGTTAATAATACCTACATTTGTCGCATCTGTGAGTTGTAATTTTAAATATCATTTTAAATATGATGCCGTTAGGTGTTGGAATAGTGTCTCATTGTGGTGCAATCGTTGGCAAGCAAATCTGTGAAAATGTATTAAAGGAATGGTGATCCTCTTTCATCGGACGCCGGTGGCGGCCTGTGGGGATTTAAATAAAATAAAATTAAATTAAAATTAAATAAATAAATAAAAAGTTCTGAGCATCTGGACTCTGGCGTTCGGAGTTAACGGTCTGATTATTCACTCTCAATCTATACTTCGAAAGAGTTGTTTGTTTCGTATTGTTAAAAGGCCCAGACGGCGACGAATCGGAACCCTCACCTTGTTAGAAGCTGGAGCGACAAACGAACACCTAAAACCCATTCTGCAGGGCTCAACAGGTTACGAGGAACAGAACTAGAGGATTTCAGCTAAGTTCCGCAGGCTTTTTTTTTATCTGCAACCTACCTTTTAACTACATTTAATTCTCTTTAATTATTCTTTACCAACCAAACACATTGAACTCTTCTTACCAACCAAATACATTGAACTTTTTGTATTCCCTTTGAACTCTATGAACATTCTTTAAAACTCGTTTGGTTGTTTCATTTTATGTATATTGATACCCCTGTTTGATATTTGTTTTATGTTTTACATGTAAAGTAAACATTTTGTTTTATAAAAAGTCGTTTGTCTCCTCTCTTCAAAAGCAGCACCCATCTCCTCACTGCGTTCGAAGTACGGTTTATTCTATTACAAAACGTAGGGTTTAAACAGTGCTTTTCCGGAGACAAAAATCCCCACAAATCTCAATCAACCAGGACGATAGGACACCCTTCTTTACCCAACCCGTTCACCACGGATGGGGCATCCTGTGCAGATCGAACTCGCTATTCAGTAGTAACGGATCTGCCCGATTTGCATGCACATCATTACACCATGACGGGACGTCCTTGTATATACCCAACCCGTTAACCACGAGTACAATGTGACTCAAGGTCGCAAATATGGAGCATCGACCGAGGATCGAACTCTCTATCCAGGGGTAATGGACCTGTGAGATAAGCTTTTTAACCATTACATCACAATGTGGCGCCCCACCACGAAAGCCAGTAAGTAGAATGTTATCAACAAGGAGTGTTCGTGAAAGTTCTAGATTGTATTTTTGTCATTTAAGAACAGTACAGGTTTGAGGGTCGGTTAATTTGACGGCATGTTAACCCTTTCATACTTCTTATGGCGTCCCGTCGAAGTGTAATGGTTAACAATATTCTCGCAGATCCATTACTATAGAATTGCCAGTTGGGGACCTTAGGTTGTGTAATTTTTAGCAAGGTAGACTGGTAAACCATGACTAGTGAGTTCGAGCCTCACTGAGTGCCCTTTACATTCGGCATTGTGCGAAGCTTAGTAAATAACTAATTCGTGTTCTTTGTCTAATTTTTTTAGATGAGGCTTGATGTGGATAATTTTGATTTTTCGGACTGTTGGTATGTGCA
Organism: Doryteuthis pealeii; assembly: GCA_023376005.1. NCBI lineage: Eukaryota > Metazoa > Mollusca > Cephalopoda > Myopsida > Loliginidae > Doryteuthis > Doryteuthis pealeii. Next base: position 79,075,190 of record CM042160.1, read on the forward strand.
TCCTCTGCCGACGACTCAGTCTATACACAATCAAGGAATAAAAATATAATTTTATATTTTTATATATACAAGTGTTCCGTGTTTTCTTTTCTTTGTTTTGTTTTGTTTTTTTTTTTTTTGTTTTTTTTCGGGTGCAGTGACGGTATATAACAATTCTGTCCTTTCCTTTAGCTCCCCCAGTTACTTGCATTTTGGTTGGTTGGTTGGTTGGTTCGTTGTATTTTACGGCATGCCAACTCTAGTTAGGTTATATAATGCCAAATACGTTTTGTTTTATTCATTCTTGATGACCATTTAAAAACATCTTAAAACATTTTTAAAACCCATTTTTTATATTTATCCCATGGATGGAGACCTAACATTTACTACCACTATCACTTCTTTTTTTTAACTCAATTTTTTTAATAGCACATTTTTATTAATTATTTTCTTCTAATTAAGGCATAGAATGGATCCTAACAGGTACTACCATTCCGTGTCAGAGTGGACCTGAGAGTAATGGCAATGAATGTGGAATTCCCCAGAGCTCCAAAATTGGAACTTCACCCTTAGATGTAGTTTAACGTCATGCCCATGACACCTGCATTTTGTATGCCCAATATATTCGACCTTGTGTCACATCCTACCCGTGGCGAATGGGTTGAGTTAAAACGACGTCTCACCGTGGTGTAATGGTTAGCAAGCTAATCTCGCATATCCATTACTACTAATAGCGAGTTATATCCTCGGTGAATGCTCCATACTTGCGATCATGTGTCACATCCTACCCGTGGTGAAAGTGTTGGGTAAATACTTTCCTTCTAATACTCTTAAAAAAAAAGTTTGAGAATTTCCCTTTCGGGATCTTCAGCTTAATACAATAACAAAGAAATGTGTCACTAAGTCAGAATCGAACTCACTACACAACTATTTGCAAAACTAACTCTCTACTCACGACAGGCGCCCTTTTCTAGATGGTCGTGTATTACCAATTCCTCCGCACGAGGTCAATTTCTTAAGAGGAACCTAACAGGTTTGAATTCAGAGCTTTCTTTCTCCTAGACTGGTTACCTAGATAAGTTTAAAGAGTCCAGTCTGCCCGACTGTTTACCCATAGCTGGAAGTACAATATATAAATTCATACCTTTCTCAAGGGTATTAACGCTATGTGAAATGCAAACAGCCGTGCCCAGGATTTGAACTCGAGTCGACGAGTCCATTTCCTATGACTCTAACCATTACACCACGTTGAAGTCTTTGAGTCGTTGAATGTATACCTTTCCCAAGGGTATTAGCTCTATGGGAAAATCTAAACAGCCTCGTTTAGGATTTGAACTCGAGTATATTTCCTACCACTCTAATCATTACACCACACGCCTCCATAGACGATTGTGTATACGTGAGTGTCTGCCTGTTTAAATATATGTGTAAGGGAGGGCAAAGTTGACGATATTATGTTCAGAAATTGATGTTGGCCGAGAATGTTCGAGGCAAACGGCAATCTCGGGAAATGTGTGCCTATTGTATAAAAGGTCACTCGATGGTTGTTGGCCGTTGTTGTTCTACAGCGACCATTACCCCCTGTTTGTCGCTGCAAATTTGATTAGCGCATCGCGTCGGCGCGAGACGCCATGTCAGTCGGCGTTTCCATCTCCCGCCAGCGGCAAAGTACAGGAACGATTGTTCGAGGTCGAGTGGAAAAGAGGAAAAGGCTGGCGGCGGTGGTGATGGCAGGGCCGGATAATCGGGGCGGGGGGTGGCAGAGAAATAATGATCCAGGAGGTGAAAAACGGAGGAGGGGAAGAGGAGAAAAAGAAGAAGAAAGAAAAAAACAAGAGGAAGACTTGACGAAAGAGATACAGTATTTGAGCAAGTTGAAAGCGGAGAAGTTATATATACCACGTGGTTATCGCAGGATTTATACGCTGTAAATTTACGTTTTTTGTTTAATTTTAAAATCTCAATTAGTTCGTGTTCTTTGTCTGATTTTTTAGATGCGGCTTGATGTGTATTATTTTGATTTTTGGACTGTTGTTATCATCAGTATTGTTATATATATATATATATATATATATAATATATATATATATATATATCCGTCCAATTAAACAGATGGCGCAACGGATATAGGGGTTGAATTGATACAGTTCTAAGTGACTGATGTCCTTATCTTTATAGTGGTATGTAAAAACGCAACGCTTCGACCGCTACATATTCCGGCCTTCCTCAGTTGCTCCCTGTCTATTCAACTGAGTTCCCAGGTAGGATCATTACTGGGAGCATCTTGGGAGGACCGGGGGATGTGGCGGCCAAAGCGTTGTGCTTTTATACGATATTATGGAGCATCCAGCGAATATAGACCTCACTATTCAGTAGTAATGGGGCTGCGTGACTAGCTGGTTATTAGACCACGGTGAGACGCCCTTTTAACTCAATCCATTCGCTACTCTCTATTCAGTAGTAATGGATCTGCAAGATCAGCTTCTATTGTATTATAAGACTCTTAGAAAGAATGCTTGAATTGTTATATAGCCATTCTTTAAAGGCGTGTGCGTATAGTGTATTCGTGGGCGTATATAGTTATTTACTAAGCTTAGATTAGATGTGGCACAAGGCCAGAAGTATGGGGCGCCCAAGGCTGACTTTAATTTTTGTAGGTATAAAATTTCTTAAAGACTTGATAGATGAATTATCAATTATACAACAGAATAAGGGATTGATTGATTAATTGATTGGTTTTAATTGCATGGGAAGGAAATGACGTACGTCGTTTCTCATTGGTCACCTTCAGCTTAAAAGATCAATTACAGTAGCAGTTTCAATTTTTTGTGTGCTGAACATTATTGGTGGCTTGCTGGTCATTTGCTTCTGGACTGTATGCTTGAATAGGTTGGTTGGTTGGTTGGTTGGTTGTTTTAAGGCACTTGGGGGTTATTTTATGCCGAAGATGTCTTTGTTTTATTCATTGGGTATTCAATTCCTTATCTGTTAAGCTTTCCCCTCGCCATCAGCAAAGGATAAAATAATATAACAGACTGTTCCCTCTAAGCCATTTCAATCTTTTTAATTCTAAAACTTTAATTTAATTTCTATTTACCCCGAATAAATTAATAGAATATTAAATTACAAAATATTACCAATTTCTTAGGCTTTAATACAATATACAATAGAAAAGAATCAGTAAACTATAAATGCAAACGTAGTCTAAATTCTTGAATTACTTTTTAATGGAAAGGGTTTGGTGGGCACTAAAGAGATCCTAAATGTAAAGTTACAGGCTTGTGATTCCGATTTTTGTTTTATTCAAATGACCAAGGCGTGTAAACATACAATCTTAAATCTTTAACGAATAAAGTGCGGAAAATTTCATTAAAATTCAATAATTCCTTGATTTTTGGGAACTATTTTGAAATTTAAAAAATGTATTTAGTTATTTTGAACATTATATATATATACATATATATATATATATATATATATGTGCTTAATTGGAGTCGTACCTAATTTAGAAATTAATTAATTAATAATGAATTAGGCGGGAATACCTATTTAAATGTATGGCTAAACAATCGAGAAAAAATCAATCTCTGTGTGTACATTTCGGCCTATTAGGCCTCATCAGCAGAGCTATAGATCGGAAGACCGCCCTGTGCGTGATTTTGAAACCGGACTGCCAAGCTGACAGGCCGATCCCATAACCTCAACACTAAACGAACTTCTTAGATTTTTATGATTTGTTTAGAGTAGGTTAACATTCCACTTCTAGTGACTTTTATGACACGACGATATGATAAGTTGTAAACAAGGTTTGTTTAGAATGGCTTTTTGCCGATAATTTTTTTGGAGAATAAGTGCTTAATTGGAGTCGTACCTAATTTAGAAATTAATTAATTAATAATGAATTAGGCGGGAATACCTATAAATGTATGGCTAAACAAATCGAGAAAAATCAATCTCTGTATGTACATTTCGGCCTATTAGGCCTCATCAGCAGAGCTATAGATCGGAAGACCGCCCTGTGCGTGATTTGAAACCGGACTGCCAAGCTGACAGGCCGATCCCATAACCTCAACACTAAAACGAACTTCTTAGATTTTTATGATTTGTTTAGAGTAGGTTAATTAACATTCCACTTCTATGACTTTTATGACACGACGATATGATAAGTTGTAAACAAGGTTTGTTTAGAATGGCTTTTTGCCGATAATTTTTTGGAGAATAAGTGCTTAATTGGAGTCGTACCTAATTTAGAAATTAATTAATTAATAATGAATTAGGCGTCATCAGCAGAGCTATAGTCCGGTTTCAAATTACGCACAGGGCGGTCTTCCGATCTATAGCTCTGCTGATGAGGCCTAATAGGCCGAAATGTACATACAGAGATTGATTTTTCTCGATTTGTTTAGCCATACATTTAATTAGGTATTCCCGCCTAATTCATTATTAATTAATTAATTTCTAAATTAGGTACGACTCCAATTAAGCACTTATTCTCCAAAAAATTATCGGCAAAAAGCCATTCTAAACAAACCTTGTTTACAATATATATATATATATAATATATATATATATAATATATATATATATATATATATATATATATATATACGTACATATGAAGAGAGAGAGAAAATAGAAAAACATGAAGCATCCTAAAAGATGAGTTTATTCTTGATGGTGAAGTCGATGTTATAACGTTTCGGTTCATGCAACCTTCATCAGGACATGTGATGAAATGTTGTGTGAAGATGGGCGCTGACTTGCGAAATATGAAGAAAGGGGAAGTAACTAGTGTCACCCTGGTGCAGATTCCATACTACGGATTTAATTCCCTATTTTACTCCCACATATATATATATATGTTGTGTGTGTGTGTGTGTGTGGTGTGTGTGTGTGTGTTAGCATTAAAAATAGACTTATATATGGAAACAATTACATTCTCATATACATTAATTCCACCCAGTAACCAAGAAAATATGTACGTACAAAGATGTGTATATATACCAGTACACATACTTATACACATATATGTACACACACATACACACATGCACACATGCATACATCAATTACCAGGACACACAAAAGACACACCTACTGAATCTTATTTCACACACACAAAATATATACAAATATACACACAAACATACTGGAAACGACAACAGACAAAAAACTCCCACCCATATACATGTACGTATTAGACAAGAAGATATGGGGGCGGGGGAGAAACAGATCAAAGGAATCCGCCGAAATAAACACAGACTGCTAGACTAAACATGGCATCAACTGGAATTAACTAATATGATTTATTACCCCACACACACAGACACACACACTCTACCTTAAAAATATCGGCACTCTTGAACTTTCTCGACCGTAGGAGCGGTGTTCAGTAAATTTTTATACCTTAAAAAAATAAGACCGTTAAGCAATAGATAGGTTTATAGTGAGGCAATAATATCATTAAGATTTTTTTATTTTATTTTGCTAACGTAAGTTAGAAAATTTCCGAACACTCCATCGTACACTGTTTAGGGTTAGGGATGGGTAGTGGATTTTCATCCCTCTAAATGGGGAGTGTTATATGCATCGCCATTAAAGAAGGCCTAACAACCATGGCGTCTACGACTGGGGCGGACATGTATAAACCTAAATTACAATTAAATAACAATTACAGTGAATTTTTTTAGTTAGGAATTTGTTAGTAATGTCAAGTAATTAGTTAATTATCAACTGTAGATATTATTAGGAATCAGCTTAAACTTATTGACTTATTTCTATAAAATCAAATGTAGAAAGAAAGAAGAAAAATAATCTCCTCTACTAAAGATTTACAACTTGAAAAAATATGAATGATCAATACTGATAATTGTATAATAATCGTATATGATTAATCTTGAGAATTGTATAAACATTTTAGGCACATAACCTGAGATGATATCACAGGACGTATTTTAAAGGAGGTACTGGACACACGTGCTTACACGTTAGTTTACTTCACAGAACAGAATGATACAAGGAACAAAGAAAAAAGGGAAAACGAAACGCGTGCCAATTTTTATGGCGCCAGTGGTCGCCGCGTAGTAATTTACCATAAAGTTCTGGAAACACAACTTACAGGGAGTACCCTCATATGACAGAGGGACTATTTTAGTTGGTAAAACTCAACAAACATTTTTATTTCCCTTTTTTTTTTCTTTTCTTTTTTTTTTTCATAAAATTTCCAGATAATTTCAAAACTTTTAGAGCTGGTTCTTGAGTGATCTTAGGTGAATCAAACGGACAATAATTCAAAAATATATATTTGACAATATAGATGTGAGGTATCCAAAACTTGGTAGTAAGGGATGATTCTATATGTGATTTTTAAGACACACTGTATTATTATTGTATGATCCAGTATGTACAAATAAAATGAATCTTTAAATCACTAAAAAGAGCTTAATGTATAATAAACATTTTAGATTATATACAGAGCAATATTTATCTTAGAAAGAAAGGAAAAACTCAACACCGTAATTCCATAATAAATTTATTCCGACCAAAATTGTGGCCTTTATAAATCTAAGTTGATTTAACAAAGCTCCTCAAATTAAGTCTCATCAGATGGATAATCAACAATAATTTGAATTGCATAACAGAAAAATGTTCTCAATGTAGAATCTTTTCCCCCTCAAAAATTTTTTTGCAAAATGTATACATTAAAGGACTGTCACTGTAGTGTATATATATTGTATTTGACATTATATATATTTACCAACCCCTCCACACGAGCAGGATGTGACAGAAGGTCAATTTCATAAGTAGAGTTTAACAGGTTTGAATTTAGAGTTTTCCTTCTCCTAGGCCGGTTACCTAGCCATGGTTAAAGAGCCTAGTCTTCCCTATTATTTACCCATAGCTGGTGGGAGAATTGTATTCATACCTTTCCCAAGGGTATTAGCGCCATGTGAAATGCAAACAGCCTCGTCTAATATTTGAACTCAGGTCGACGAGTCCACCTCCTATGACTCTAACCATTAGACCACGCGCCTCCATATTTGACAATATAATCCTATGAATTTTTCATATTGAAATTATGCATATCAGAAACTGATGAAGATTTTTGTCAAATAATTTCTGCAATTTAAAATCATCAAATAATATAAAACATCCACTAAACTATCCAGTGTCATTTTTAAATTACCAGGAAACTAGAAGGTTTTCAGTAAAATGGCTAAAGCCGCTGCGTTTGCCAAATATGGGCATTTTTACCCGGTGAAAACCCCTGCGTTTGCCAAATATGGGCATTTTTACCAGGTGAAAACCCCGGTAAATGTAACACAAGGACGAACCTATTTTTTTTTTAGACATTATTCTTTTAATGCAAATATCATTAGACAATAAAAAGATACTTAACAATAGAATCCTGTTAACTAATCATTCCATGACTTCTTTTTTGTATCGTTCATAATCTTCTTTTTTTAATATGTGCTGATGTCATGAATGTTTTTGAAAAAGAAAAAGATAAAATAGCATTAATTTCAAAACTTAATAAGAATTAAGAAAGTCTAAAAAATTGAAAAGCGAACGAATTATTAGATATTTAGGCTAGTTAAAACTTTTAAAAAATTATTAATTTTCAAGAGAAATGGTTCATGCACGATAACAAAATAGATTTGTGACATTTTTCCGTTTCATTTTCATTCTTAGTTAATTTTTCTGGGTGAGCTTTATAACAGTTTCTTATTATTGTCCTGATGATGGTTTATCCCAACATTACAACAAATATGGAATGATGAGATATGTAAGATGATTTCTTTGAAGAGGAAAGTAAAAAATCCCCTAACTAGTATAAAAACAAATATAAAATATTGTTTCATGTTGAATAACAAAAAGAAACTTCAACAAGTTATTTTGTCATCCCAATTAATATATATATATATATATATATATATATATATATATATATATATATGTGTGTGTGTGTGTGTGTGTGTGTGTGTGTGTGTGTGTGTGTGTGTGTACAATTAAACAAGACACATCTCCTGTTTAACAATTTTATTTTTGATCTTTTCCAGTTTTCTGGCCAACTTTTTAATATTTAGATGGCATTCGTGGATAAGTCCACCAAAGTTCAGGTCCCGAATACTTTCGGCACTTCGAAGTGCCATCATCAGGGGTGATGTGTTCCGGTTTTTTAAAATCATATTAATGTGGAGGCTGGAAGGAGAAGAATTGATGAGAAAGGTGTTATAGGCATTTTAAAATGTGTGTACTGCATTGGAAATTAATTAAAAAATAAACAAAAACTCCAAATACTAGAAGCTCTATACATAAAACAATACAAACCATCCTTAAACAAAATTAATGTATAAATGAAAGAATGCTGCCCAAATACACACACACACACACACACACACACACACATATATATATATATATATATATATATATATATGCCATTTGTGCTTAAGCAACTTTAGTCTGTCGTAAATGAAAGAATAATATCTAGCAATAATTTTTAGATATATAAAAATCTCGGAAACAAATTGCGCAGAATTACATATTTTTAATCAAACATTTTTAGGTTGATTGAATAAATCTTTATTCATTACAAATATAATATTTACGACATCCTTCATTCTAGCCTCTTAAAATTGATAACTATATTTTGAAGTGAATCAAAATAGGTCAATTGAGTCCGAAGAATAGAATTTTTTTGCATAATTCAAAGAAACAATATTCGTTTTCAAACTACGAAAAAAAAACATGCTACAAAAATTATTTTTTTAGTTAAAAAAAATAACTTAAATTTTCAAGTTACTTTTTGGCGGCGCGGTGGTGTACTGGTTAGAGTCGTAGGAAATGGACTCGTCGACCAGAGTTCAAATCCTGGACGAAGCCACAGTTCATATAGCGCTAATACCCTTGGAAAAGGTATGAATCCTACTATTCTCCCCCAGATATAGGTAAATAGTAAGGTGGACTGGGCTCTTTAACATTGGTTAGACAACCAGTCAAGGAGAAGTAAAACTCTGAATTCAAACTTCTTAAATCTCCGCTTGCGATGGTCACTACTAGAATAGGCTCAGTTCTACCTAGTGATCTATTTCATTTTTTGTTTTTTTAATAAAAAAATTGTTGACGTCGTTTTCTTTTCTTTTCTTTTTTTAATGTGGTCTTCTTGTTTTGATCTTTCTAAAACTGTACAAATTTGGGACTGGGAAATTTTTTTATTCAAATGACTAATGGTTGAAAAAAACCTACAATGTTAATTGATAAAAACATTTTTCAACCTATAAAAAAGTTATTCATCATAGAATTAAGTTCTTAATGAATAATTTGCTAAAAAAAGTAGTGATTCTTGTTTAATGTTTTCACATAAAAAGTTAAAATTTTTATTAAAAACGAATAATTCCTTCATTTAGGGTAATTTTTTTTCATCAATCAGGGTTAGTAAATTGGTAGTGTAAAAAAATAATTCTACTTCTGGAACCCATAATTTCAAAATATTTGGCGGGAAAAATTTAAGAGTTATAAGGTCTGTATTTGTGGAAAAGTGGAATTTGTTTTTCTGCGAATAAAATGATATTACAATGACATAGAATATAAACATAGGAGTAATTTTTCTGTATATAGTGTATTTAAGTTTTTTTATTGATTTTTGAGAAGAAACTTTCAAAAGGGTTTAACAATTTGTAATAATATGTTTTGTTTTTGGTTGTTTACAGAAGCCGTAAATTTTGTCGAATTTAATATTTAAAATGTATTAAAATATATTACGTAAGCAATATTTTTTTTCTTTTACTGATGCTCATTATGTTACTTTCTTTCGACCAAAACTAAAATTGTACCTTGAATAATCAATTTGATTAATTTTAATTCGTTTTTGTAAGTGAAAAACAGTTTCTTTCTGGTAGGGCTTATATCATTTTATTCTATTTTTTAAAGGTTTTATTTTTCATTTATTTTTTTATTTTATTTTATTTCTATTTTGTTTTATTAATTCTATTATTCGATGTTTTATTGTTTTTCGTAAATTAAATTAAAAATGTAAATACATGTCGTTTTGTTTTCTAATATAATTATCACAAATATATTTTTAATTTCTCATTTCTTCGCTAATACAAATTTAATGATTTATCAAAATTTTCCCTGTATATCCTTCAGATAATATTTGTTTTGTTTTCTCTGTTTTTTGTTTTTGTTTTTTTGTGGTCAATTATTGTAGTTCTTTAGTTACATCCGGTCACACACACCACACACAACACACACAACACACACACACGTACACACACAAATACAAACAAACACAACACACACACACGGCACACACACACGTACACACGCAAACGCACACGTATGCGTACATACACTCACACATAGATCGATAAAATTTAATAGTTTTGAAAAAGATAACCTAAATATCTTTTTAAATTTTTGTAACTAAAAATGTTGTTGTAATAAAATGTATAAAAGGTAAATGTTTAATATTATAAAATGTAAATCGATAGAGGAAGGAAAGAAAAGAAGGGATAGAAAAGAAGGGAGGGGAGGGGGAAAGGAAATGAAATAAGGAAACTTTTTCGCCACGGGTAGGATGTGACACAGGTTGCAAAGATGGAGTATCCACTGATAATCGAACTTGCTATTAAGTGTTAATACGAAAAATTGTCTGTCTCTCCACCCCACCTCTCTCTCTCTCTCTTCTCTTCTCTCTCTCTCTCCTCTCTCTCTCTCTCTCTCTCTCTTCTCTCCGCTTATGCTTTCGTTTTCCCTTATATCTTATATATACTCTGTTTGACTGTCTGTCAATCTAAAATTTTCTCTCTACCTCTCTCTTTCACACACACACACACACACTCTCCTCTCTCTCTCTCTCTCTCTCTCTCTCTCTCTCTCTCTCACTCACTCACTACTCATTCACTCACACACCACACACACACTATATGTATCTTTTGTTATACTTTCGATTTCCCTTGCATGTCGATGAGCTCTCTCTCTCTCTCATCTCTCTCCTCTCTCTCTCTCTCTCTCTCTCTATCTATCTATCTATCTATCTATCTCTCTCTCATTAGGTTTTTGTATTAAGTATTAACTCGAGTAAAGAAAGACATTTTAAGGCCAATTTCTCACCTAAAACACAAGAGGTCATTCATTACACCGAAGCTTGCCTTATTTCAAGGCCGAATCTTGCCGTAACTTCCATTCAAAGTGTCCCTGCAGTGTCCCAGCACTTTCAAAAGTGTCCCTGCAGAACCTTTACCTAAACAAAGCGTTGGGACAAAACAATACACCGACAGGACCTCTGCAGAGATGGTAACCCCCCCCCCATGGAGCTACCTGTTGGCTGTGGGTGGTGAACCGTGATGCTTAAGGATGGAATCCTGGTGGTTACACAGTCCACTCCACTTTGACTCTCACTTAGGCTAGACGGGTAGTCGGAGAGGCCCCTTCCGATCAATCGGCTGGTCACGTCAAGCCCTCACACCTATATGATTGTCCGATCCCTATTGTCCATATGGAAAAGCCTAATCCTTTTGATCAGGTGCTAGAAGGGTCAGTGACCCGGGTATGACGTTAAACTGCATCTAGAGGTTAAGTTTCAATTTTGGAGCTTTGGGTAGTATGGAGTACCCCTTCATCACCATTATTCCCAGGTCCACTCTGACCCGGCGTGATATTACTTTTGAGGGTCACATATATTGGTTACATAGAGGTCTGTGTCTTTAGTGTCCTAGCTATGACGTTAAACTGAATCTAGTAGTGAGATTACAATTCTGGAACATTGGGAGTTTAGAGTATCCCTTCAATCTAAGTCCACTATAACCCAACTAGAGAAATTGAAAACTAATAAGAACGAATAAAATAATATCGTCTTCAGCAAAAATAGCCCAATAAGGGTTGACATGCCGTAAAATCCAACCAACCAACCAACCAATCTCTATCCAGAGCTTAAAACAAAATCATTATCAAACATTTTTTAAGTGTTTTATAATCTGCTTGAAGCTTTGTGTTTATATTGGTTTGGTGGTTGGTTTTGAATGCTATCAAAATGCTAGTGTAAAGAAAAATGACGTAACTAGGATGTTGTTTATTCCCCTTTGATTCATTCTTAATATTTGGAGATAAAGATCTCTTCGTCAGAAGATTTCTAAAAGTCTGGAGCTGTTGCTAGGAATTGTCTATTCTGTTTTGTGCCTTATATCTTTAAAATTCTCTGCACGCGCGCGTTTTTGTGTGTGTGTGGGGGGGGGTGGTTTTAATTCTAAAGTCAAAACAAAATTCTCTCTCTTACAGAAGTACATATTACACCTGAAGAAGACCGGAAAATGTGTCGATCGAAATATTGTGGGAACAACAAAAAGAAGGCTGAACTTAACCGAGAGGAGAATTTGAAAATAGTGGCCATAGTTATGTGACCAAACCGACTGACCCATGTTGTCTAACTGTGTCTTCCAAGTGAAAGAGGAATTGGTTTTATTAAATAAGTTCTTTTATCTGCCTGTACCGCTTGACCCACGTTAATGGTATTTATGGGAAAGCGTTTCCTCTTAGGCCAGAATGGCCGGAGATGTGGCCGGCGGATAAGACAGAAAATCTTTGAGTGTTTCTTAAATCCGATCCGGGTCAATTTTGGCAGAAATTCCATCAACCAAAATTATCTCATCTACCTTTCTCTCTCTCTCTTCTCTCTCTCTCTATATATATATAATATATATATATATATATATATTATATATATTGCAGTAACAGTAAACGTTTTGGCACTTTGTGCCAAAATCGATTAACATTTTTAAGTGCTTATGCCAAATATATATATATACTATATATATATATATATATAATATTATATATGTGTGTGTGTGTGTGTGTCTGTGTCTGTGTCTGTGTGTGTGTTGTGTTGTCTGTGTCTGTGTCTCTGTGTGTATAACTTTTTATCTATATATCTATCTATCTCTTTATCTATTTCTATCACCCTCTATCTATCTATCTTATCTATCTATCCCCTCCTCCTCCTCCTCCTCCTCATTCTTCTTCTTCTCCTTCTATTACTACTCAATTCGCGCTCTCTCTCTCTCACTATATATATGTATATATATATATATAATATATATATATATATATATATTATTATATATATAATCAGTCTCTCTCCATATATATATATACATATATATATACATATACATGCACACACACTCATATATATATATATATATATATATATTGTGTGTGTGTATGTGTGTGTGTGTTTGTGTGTGTGGAGAAAGATAGACAAACTAGGGATATTGTACTTTTTATTTATTCATGTTTTAACATTTTTTCTTTTAATTCAATTTCTCTACACCCTCTATCCATCTATCTATCCCTTTTCTTCTTCTTCTTCTTCTTCTTCTTCTTCTTCTTCTTCTTCTTCTTCTTTCTTCTTCTGTTACCACCAATCGATCTCTCTCACACTATAAATATATTTATATATACTCAGTCTTTTCTTTGTACACCCTCTCTCCATATATATATAGTATATATAATATATATATATATATATAGAATAGATATTATTATGGAGATATTGAGAGGTTGACATAAACAAGGGAAGAGAATATAATATATATATATATATAATTATATTATATATATATATATATACATGTATATATATACATATATATATATATATATATATATATATATATAATTCCTCTTCCCTTGTTTTATGTACCTCTTCAATATCTCCTAATAATAATCTCCGATTTAAATGTGAAATCACCAATTATTTTCCAGACAACCAAATTTTCTTCATTATCATCTTTATGATTCCTTCTTTCTTTCTATCGTTCTTCTTTCCCCTTTTCTTCTTTTAACATTTCTTTAACACTTTCTATTTATTTCATTATATAGTTATTAAAGGGAGGTGCGTGGCGTACTGGTTAGAGTCGTAGGAAATGGACTCGGCGACCCGAGTTCAAATCCTGGACGAAGTCACAGTATACATAGCGCTAATAATCTTGCGAAAGGTATGAATCCAACTATTCACCCTCCAAATATGGGTAGATCGTAGGACATACTGGGCACTTTAACCTTGGTTAGGCAATCAGTCTAGGAGAAGGAAAACCCTGAATTCAAACATCTTAAATCTCCGCTTGGAGTGGTCACTGCTAGAATAGGTTTAGTCCTACTTAGTGATCTATTTCAATTTTTAAAAACATATATAACTTAAATTTATTCCTATTACTTTGGTTTGTTTTTGTTGACATGCTAAATTTGTCCCTGTGTCAACATGCTGATCATGCACACCTATAGATTTATATAAGAAATTGACCTTGTGTCGCATCCTGCTCGTGCGGAGGGGTTGGTGAATATATATAGATTTATATAAGGATTTTTACAAGTCCCTAAGAGAACTCAATGCAAGATAATTGATAAACTAATTATATATAGAGCAATATTTAGACTTTCAATAAGAAAGAAAAACTCAACAAACCTTCATTTTGGCTATTATAAATTTATTTCGGCCGGTAACTCAATAAAGGAGACCGGATTCCATCAGATAGCCATTACATAATAACAAGAAAATAAACTAGAATGGATAATAACAACTTTTTTCTCTTTCTTTTCTCTTTTAATAAAACCAGTAGATTCTCTTGTAATTTAACCCCCCCCTCTCTCTCTCTCTTCTCTCTCTCTCTCTCTCTCTCTCTCCTCTCTCTCTCTTCAATATGTATATTATTATATATAAGTAAAAAATATAACATATAATTATATTTTATATAAAGCTAAAAATCTAAATTTTTTGTTATATTTTTTACTTATATAATTTTGCTCTGTGGCTCTGACAATAAGAGCACACATTGAGCTCTGCAAACTACGACACCTTTTAAAAAAAACTTCTATGTCGTAAGGAAGATTTCTTCTCCGGATTTTTGGATTATATATATATATATTGTCTGGTGTTGGTAATTTAATCCAATTATATATATTCCGGGTTTATATATTTAAGTTTTAATGTAAAAAATATTATATTAAATTAGAAAACTAAAACAGAATGCAGATAGAAAATTTGAAACAGAGGCGGGTATAATCGAAAAATAGAACAACTGAAACTTACTCTTCCATCACTCCCCTCTTTCATTGCTAAATTTTCTTAATCTAATTATTTGGTTAAAATAGTAAGTAAAAACTAAAATTACAGTTATTTCTTATTGTTAATGGATTTCTTTTAATATTTATTCCCGAGATTTTTGCTTTTAATATTTATTCCCGAGATTTTTGCTTATATCCATTAAGATAAAAAGAAAAAATTAGAAATCAATAATACTAAACACATATTTATTAAAATCAAAATTTAAATATCAGTATTCAAATTAGCCTTCCCGTTCACACTGTAAACTGCTAATTTGTTGTATATATAAATACAATTGTATGTTTCTGTATGGAGATATGGCCAACAATATTAATAATATAAAGCAATTTTATTAATAATTGAGATTTGAATAAAAATAAAATCATGGAGAATGTGACATAAATAACTAAGGGAATTGTGACTAAAATAGTTATTTTATTTTTTTTATTTTTCTTCTTTCAACTCCTCTCTTTTCCTCTTCAATATGTCTGTTCCTGTCTATCTTCTCTCTCTCTCTCATCCCCCCCCCCCCCCCCCGCCCCCCCACCCCCCCCCCCCCCCCCCCCCCCCCCCCCACCCCCCCCCTCCCCCCCCCCCCCCCCCCCCCCACCCCTCCCCCCCCCTCTCCCCCGCCCCCCACCCCCCCCCCCCCCCCCCCCCACCCCCCCCCCCCCTCCCCCCCCCCCCCCCCCCCCCCCCCCCCCTCCCCCCCCCCCCCCCCCCCTCCCCCTCCCCCTCCCCCCCCCCCCCCCCCCTCCCCCTCCCCACCCCCCCCCCCCCCCCCCCCCCCCCCCCCCCCCCCCCCCCCCCCCCCCCCCCCCCACCCCCCCCCCCCCCCCCCCCCCCCCCCCCCCCCCCCCCCCCCCCAGTCTCCCCCCCCCCCCCCCCCCCCCCCCCCCCCCCCCCCCCGCACCCCCCCCCCCCCCCCCCCCCCCCCCCCCCCCTCCCCCCCCCCCCCCCCCCCCCCCCGGCCCCCCCCCCCCCCCCCCCCTCCCCCCCCCCCCCTCCTCCCCCCCCCCCCCCCCCCCCCCCCCCCCCCCCCCCCCCCCCCCCCCTCCCCCTCCCCCCCCCCCCCCCCCCCCCCCCCCCCCCCCCCCCCCTCCCCCCCCCCCCCCCCGCCCCCCCCCCCCCCCCCCCCCCCCCCCCCCCCCCCCCCCCCCCCCCCCCCCCCCCCCCCCCCCCCCCGCCAGCCCCCCCCCCCCCCCCCCTCCCCCCCCCCCCCCCCCCCCTCCCCCCCCCCCCCCCCCTCTCCCCCCCCCCCCCCCCCCCCCCCCCCCCCACCCCCCCCCCCCCCCCCCCCCCCCCCCCCCCCCCCCCCCCCCCCCCCCCCCACCCCCCCCCCCCCCCCCCCCCCCCCCCACCCCCGCCCCCCCCCCCCCCCCCCCCCCCCTTTCTCCTCTTTCTCATCCCTCTCACTCCTCTCTCTCTCTCTGGTCTTTGTTGCTTTTCTTCTCTCTTCTCTCTTCTTCCTTCTCTCTCCTCTCACTCGCTCTCTCTCTTTCTACCCCTTTTTATTACCTTTCTTTCCTCTTTTCTCTCCTTCTACATTTTATCAATCCTCTTCACCCTCTCTCCTCTCTCTCTCTCTCTCTCTCTCTCTCTCTCTCTCTCTCTTTAGTCTTTTGTTGCTTTTCTCTCTCTTTCTCTCTCCCTCTTTCTCTCTCTCTCTCTCTCCTCTCTCTCCCTCTCCTTCTACCCCTTTTATTACCTTTCTTTTTCCCTCTCTCTTTCCTCCTTCTACCATTTTCAACTCTCCTTCACCCCCCCTCTCTCTCTCTCTCTCTCTCTCTCTCTCTCTCTCTCTCTTCTCTTTAGTCTTTTGTTGCTTTTCTCTCTCTTTCTCTCTCCCTCTTTCTCTCTCTCCTTCTCTCTCTCTCTCTCTCGTCATCCCTTTCTACCCTTTTATTACTTTCTTCCCTCTCTCTTTCTCTTTCTACCATTTTATCAACTCTCTTCACCCCTCTCTCTCTCTCTCTTCTCTCCCTTCCTCCTCCAACTATCTCTACCACAAGACCAATGCAACCCAAACAACAGGTGCAACTTAAGTCAAACCTGTCTTAACTGAGACTGCCCTTTTCGTGACAGTACCGAGGGAGCCACCCCCCATCGCCCCTACGTCGTCGAAAGACAATACAATACACTCTCAGATTTGATGGGTTGGATGGTGCTCCTCTCAGTGAGGCACGTGTGAATGTGGGTTGGGTTCATATTGAGGAGTGGGGGGGTTGACGTTAATCCCGAGGACACAATCAAGCGAAGAGTGTCTCTACTAATGGACACGGCTGCACCTCGGAAGATCAATTGGAAATGATCCAATGGATCACGCGATCCAGTATCATCTTAGCCAACGCGGTTTTATGGATACCTCGAAAATGAGTGAACGCCTGACCCCCGCAGACACCAAAGCGATACAAATCACGCTGACCTCACCCAGTCACACACACACACACAAACACACACACACACACACATATGTATATATATATATAATATATATATATACCGTAGTCGGGGTGGCCTGAAGTCGGTATCAGCCAGATAGCAAGGGAGTCTATCCCCTTTTCACATTGTTTTGGCGCCTAAGGTGGAGCGCCACACCTACCATCAGCTCCTCACTTTACCGCAGAGATCCCTGTGTTATTCATACGCTTAGCTGGCGAGGGCCGGTATCGAACCCGGAACCTTATATATATTTAGTAAATAATTTTCTAAATAATTTTCAACTTGCAAAGCATCTTCGAATAAAAATCCACTCACTTAAAAAAAAATTACATCAAGCGATTTTTAATCTGCCAGCAACCAATATATATAATATATCAATATATTATATATAATATATATATATATATATATATACATATATATATATATTATATATATATATATAGTGTAGACTATTAATAACTGTATTTCTATATTATTGAATATTAGTTTATTTTAACGCTAACATTCACCACCCAATCATGCTTTTAAAAGACAAAAAAAAGACTATCTTTATTTTTTATAACATATATACATATAAACATAAACATATATATATATATATATATATATATATATATATATATATATATATAAGGCCCAGGCTTACAAAGGTGGCCAGCGCAACTGTAGACTTTGCATCGAAGAAAAATTGTGTATTTTACAAAATACGAATGCAAATGTGTTGAACAAGAGAAGTGAACTCGTTTCGAAATGTAGACATTTGAACAAATTTTTATTATGTCATTTACCACCCGACCCTAATAAATCGCCTTTTTTTTCGCTCTCTGTTTATCTATAAAAAAATCATCTTGACACCGCCTGCATTAAGACTTAAGTATGTCTAAAAAAAAATTAAATATAAGCTTAGCATTATAACATTCCATCGCGTGAACACGCTTCACATTATAAAAACGCTAAACAAGCCACCGTTTTTTTTTAATCTTAACATTTTAACCGTCTGATGATTGCAAGTACACATGAAACTTTAGTTACGGGATATTAAATCCATAATATTTAATATTTGATTTTAAAGCTGCTCTGCTATTTTAGCATTGAGCACCTTCATATACTAATACTTTTCACTTTCATTCTCCATTCATTCTATATTGCATATCAATATATATATATATCCGTTTTATATATATATATATATATATATATATCCGTTTTATATACATACATATATATATCGTTAATATATATATATATATATATATATTATATATATATATAGTATCACTCATAAATATGTACACTCCTAACGATAGAGTGTACAATGCAATTAAAAACTTTCTTTAAATTTGAATAAATGCGTGAATTAGTAATAAGATGAATGCTTATGAATAATTATTTTGGTTGGTTGGTTGGTTGGTTGGTTGGTCTTAGGTGTCAGCCCTCGTTGGTTTGTTTTGTGTCGACGTCAGTTGAGCACTGATCGTGTCATAAATTAATAATTATATATGAATTAATGTAGATAAAAATCATTATTAGTATTAAATATGAATACTTGATACAATACAACTGCGTGCAAATTATTTGTATCAGACAGGAATAATTAATCATACAACTGTGTGTACCCCCTAAAAAAAGAAGACCTTTTAAAACAACTACACAAAGATATAAGTATAAATGTACAATAAATATTCTTAGAATAAAATAATATTGATAAGCCGTTAGAATCAATGTACTATGAACGTCAATATATATGAAGGAAAACGTTTTCAGACTAAAATAGGCAAGAAGCAGACGATATCCATTCCATATATATATATATATATATTATATATAATATATATATATATATATATATATATATATATAAATATATATATATATAATAAAGAGATAACAAAAGACTTTGAGATTTAGCATTATAGTCTATTTCAGGAGCTTAGACAAAGTGTCTAACTCTCCCGACTCATCAGATGCGAATGATGAATTCTTTATTACTTTAAAGGCATTTGAAAACAGATTTTTTTTTAATTTTGTAGTCCTGTGATATGAATTCCAAACGAAATCCTTGATGTTGCAAAAAAAATGTTATGTTGTAGTTTCAAATATGAGCACTTCCGCCACAAAAATCTCGGTCAACAAAAAATACTTAATGTAACTCTTATTGTGACAGATTCAGAAAAAGAAAGACATATTCCAAATTCGTCACCAGACGAATTCACCTATTCAAACAATATGAAAAATAACCGTTGACGGCAAGCCAGCAACGGAAATTAGTAGGATTTTTTAAATAAAATTTTTTAATATCTTTATATTTTTTATTATATATAAAATAAGAGAGTTAAGAAAGAATGTAAGGTTTTTAATTTTTAGGATAAAGTGAAATTTAAATTTAAAGTAAAATATAAATTAATCTATTTATTTAAATTATATTTTTCTTTCTAAGTGACATATACATATATATATACATACACACATATACACACACAAACATACATAAACATATACAAATACATACATATACACACATATATATATATATATATATATATATATATATATATATATATAAATGAAAAACCCTTTCCAAGGGACCCTCTCAAAAGTATTAAAACACTTTTTGAGAGTGGGTTCCCTGATAGAAAGTTTTTCTCATCTATTATTAGACTCCTTTGAAGCATCAAGTTAATATAATTATTCTATAAGTTATTAGAGAAGATAAAATCCGTCTCTTACCTTTATAATATATGTTGAGAATGGGTTTGAACTTTTATGTGTATATATATCTAATCTTGTCTGGTTAATTTCCGGTGAATATGGCTACATTGTAACTATCTTGAATTGAAAATAAAAACGGTCAAATAGAAGAATTTTACTTAACTTTTTTTACAGTTGTAAAATAAAATAAAATATATTAAATTAATTAGATAGATCAGTAAACAATTGATGAATAATTTTAGAAAACTATATTTTATGTATATTTTTAAATTTCAAATAGATTAAATATAATAAATTAAATATTTAAATTATAAATGACAAAGTGTTATTTTTCCTTATATTAACAGCTCTAGACTGACCGTAATTTTGAGAGGGTCTTACGTTTTAAAGAATTAACTATACATAAAAATAAATATAATTATTATATTATTAAAATTGTTACCATAAAAGTGTCCACCTTGGACTTATTTCTTTTGGAAATATATATATATATAGTTGCTTCGTCATATTACCCTAATGATGGTTTAATATATTTTTAATAAAACTATTCCTTCTTAAATTAATACAACCTCTGAATATTTGATTTTTCATGATTTTTTATATTTTACACACACATACTCAGGGACACATTATCAGAATTATCCTGATGATCCGTTAGGAGAAACCTAGGTAGATATTCTCTGACTCATTAGGCTTACTTTATTTATTATTATTATTATTATTATTATTATTATATATGTGTATGTGTGTGTGTGTGTGTGTTTATGAGTAGTAATATAGTTTCGGTTACAGACACAATCTCCATTATAATAAGGGATATAGATATTTTGTTGATGCCGGTAGAATTAGTTGTAGAAGGATGTAATGTTAGTTAATACAAAGTAGTTCAAGTGTGATCGTGTGGTTGGATTGATTTAGTTTGTTTGGTTAAGTGTTGGTTTTCCCGAGAAGAGAAGAAGGTCGGTAGAATGAGGAATAATCGTCAAAGAGGAGACGATTATAAAGAGTGTGACAAGGCGAGATTAGACGTTATTCACGCGTGGCTAAGATCACCCCCAACCCATCCCACAACTCTTAGATCCCAGGTAGTCGGAAAGCGATCGCATATTTGTGGTGATTCGATTCATTACATGCTGCTGGTTCACTTTACGGGTACTTCTTTCAAAATGTCCTTTTTGATGTGCTTAAAAGCAAAATCCTAAAACCAATGATTTGATATATATATATATATATATATATATATATATATATATATATAATATTATTATATATAATTCATGGCGGTGAGGATAGAGTTGCGACAGCACGTGCGTAAGATTGGCCTTAAGTGTTTAAAAATGACCCTTGCGTGTTTGAAAGCATGAGCTCTAGATTAAGTGCCTTGACATTTGATATGGCAAAATTACAGATAGATAATTGATATGTGCAGACTGATATATATATATATATATATATATTATATATATAATATATATATATATATATATATATATGTGTGTCTGTGTGTGTGTGTGTGTGTGTGTGTGTGTGTGGTGTGCGTGTGCCAAATAGATCTTTTAAAAGATATATTCGTATTAAATAAGCCCGAGTAAAAAAATCCCTTTAGATACAACTATACAACAACAAATGCAAATATGAACGTACAATGAACGCGATTCTCTAACCTCTAGACAGGAAATAACTAGAGGGCTTGATATGCAGTCAAATTAAATCCTCTCTCTGTCTGTCTGTCTGTCTGTCTGTCTGTCTGTCTGTCTCTCTCTCTCTCTCTCTCTCTCTCTCTCTCTCTCTCTCTTGTTTATATATATATATATATATATATGTTGTGTTGTGTGTGTGTGTGTGTGTGTGTGTGTGTATGTATGTTGTGTGTGTGTGTGTGTGTGTATATGTGTGTGTGTGGGGGGGGTGATATCAAGTATTTCCATGATAGGATTCAACCATATTTATGAAATTCAAACGTATATATATAGATTTTTCGTACATACATTTAAATGTCAGTGTACGGAGTATAGTACTAATAAATTGGGGGACTAACTTTTAAACTGATATATATTGATTCATTATTACATCACCATACTAAAGTAAGCTTGTTATTAAATATCTTTTTTTGTTTTTAGAATCTACAAATAGGAAATCTAAAACTTGAATTTCATATATCAATAAGGTATATAGATTGTTGACCTAAATTCTTATATGGATGGAGCGAACGGGAATATCTATTTTAAAGAATTTCGATTTATTTCCATTGAAACAGTTTGATTAAAACGATTCAGAAATTTAGAGGAAAGAATGCATTAATTAATAAGTCAACACTGAATATTTTATTAAAATCATATAATTCCCTGATTTTTGGTAATTTTATGTTTATCAATCTGGGACACCGTATTTGTAACATATTTCCCGGTCAATTCTTTTGTAAACAAAATCCACAATAATCTTTTAGAGCGTTTTAGTTTTTCTGCATGTTTGAAACAAAAAAATAAAATATTTCATTTAAATAGAATATCAAGTTAGTAATTTTTCTGTACATAGTGTATTCGATGGGGGTTTTTTTTTTGTTACTGATTTCTAAAAAAAGTAACTGTTATAAGTCTGTTTTTTTTTTTTTTTTTTTTTTTTTTTCTTTTAACGTGTTTGATAACTTCACTTACAACCTCGGATTTCGGTAAATTTCAGGCTAATTTAATGTTTAAAATGTATTAAGAAATAATCACATATGTATTTTTCTTCTTTTACTGATACTCATTATGTTACTACTTTTCGACTAAATGAAAAATAATTTGACCTTAAATAATCGATTTTATTTATTCTAATTCGTTTTTTAAGTGACAATTGTCACTCATTTTGTTGCTCCTATATAAGGGATGGAGCACTCTATGGCGGCCTTTACATACATACAGATGTGTGTATTAAAACAGTTAAAAATCCCCTTCGCATTCTGTGGGTGACGATGGTCGAACGGTTAAGCTGTCCGACTGCGTCTGAATCGATCGGAGTTCTATCCCAGCTGTAGGTAGCTCAACAAATGTCTAACCACACTGAAGAGACTTGATAAGTCGAAACACGTGTCTGTGGATGACTATATAGAATATATATATATACTGAAATTATTTCCGACAATTTTTGAGAAAAAAATTACGTCACGTAGTCTAAAATGGGGACGCCGACGTTACTTGGCCTTTTAAAGTATGTTTTTTAAATACATATTTGAATACCAAGAAAAGCAGCCACTTACCAAAAGCAGAGGCTCGCATACTTTTCTTCACTTATAATTTTTTTTCTTTAAACAATCGAAAGTCACGAGGAAGGTTTAACAAAAAATGAAACTCTGCAGTGTCGGCTTATTAAACATCACTCATGAATGAAACTTTTTAAATAAAATTATATATATATATATATATATATATATATATATATATATATATATATATATCTGTGTGTGTGTGTGTGTGTGTGTGTGTGTGTGTGTGTGTGTTAAAAAGTTCTAGGCAAACCAAAGCGAAAATTACTTCATTTCAATCTTTATTGAAATTTTGTAAAAACTTAAAGAAACCTGAATCTCCTTATCTACCCCCGCTAAAAAAAAAAATAGGTGTCTCCTTCGAAGACACAAAAAACAGCAAGAAAACATACGCGCATGCGTACTTGGAGCCACTTGTAAACGAGCAGACGGTCACACACTAAAAGCGATTTGAATACAATGACAATAAATAAGAAAAGGCGAAAGATGGCGCAGATAAACAATCTGTTCTTAACAGTCGAGATAAATGCGACTGTCAATGACGGAGGCTGTATTGATGGTGAATTTTGGTGACAGTACTTGAAATGCGACGGAGAAACTAAAGACAGTTGGGATATGGGGAGGGCACGCTTAGCTGAAGAACGCTTGTCCTAAGCATAAAATTAAGGAAACGTGTCGTTCTTTGAAAACACTCCAAAAAAAGGGAAGAGGAGTGGGAGGAGGAAGTAAAGAATGGAAGGAAAACTCGTCTAATTGATGAATGAAAATAAAGGATGAATAAAGCGTACTCGAGTGAATGAAAATATTAACGTATCTGAGAATAAATGACGAGAATAAAAGACAGTTAAAAAAGAAAAAGAAAAAGGGGGGGGGGGAATAACAAAACAACACAAAAAAAAGAAGAACTGAATTAAAGAAAAAAAGCCAAATAATAATAAAACGATGAAAGACACATTAGGGAAGTGCGAAAATTCTCAGCGCTCTTAAGAGAGAGAGAGAGAGAGAGAGAGAGAAAAGCTTGAAACTTTTGCACACACCTAATCTATATAATAATAAAGTAAGTCGTCGGGGCGACCTAAAGTCGGTATCAGCCAATCGGCGAGGGAGTCTATCTCCTTTTTAATAGCGCTAGACCAAGGAGATTGTTTTGGCGTCTGAGGTGGAGCGCCACTCCTACCATCAGCCGCTTACTTTACCGCACAGATCCCTGTGCTACTCATAGTTGGCGAGGACCGGTATCGAACTTGGAACCTTGTGGCTTCTAGCCGAACGCTCTACCAACTGAGCTAAAAGTTGGATTTAACGGCATGTCCACCCGTCTTCGGTTATTTTATGCCGAAGACATTTTCTTTTATTCCTTCTTGTTATGTATTCTTTTTTTTTTCAAACTCAATTTTTTAGACACATTTTAAATACTTAAAAAAAAAACTATCTAAGCCATAGATTGGACCCTAACAGGCACTGCCACTCCCGGTCAGGGTGGACCTGGGAGTAATGGCGACAAAGGGGCACTCCATATCTCCCAGGGTTCCAGAACTGAATCTTCACCACTAGATGCAGTTTAACGTCATAACATGGACTCTAAAATCCTCAGTCACCGCCTTCTAGCACATATATAATAAAAACGGTTGGGAGTTTGCCATAAGGGCAATAGGACAATCATATAGATGCTAGGGCTTGATGTGACTAGCCGATTGATCGGAGTGGGGGCCTCTCCGACGGACTATCTAGTCTAAGTAAAGGCCTATAATAGTAAGTAAAGCCGGCAAAGTTGTTTTTTTTTTATATCAGCGAGGGAGTCTAAACCCTTTTCTCTAGCACTTGACCAGGGAGATTGTTTTTGCATCTGAGGTGGAGCGCCACACATACCATCAGCTCCACACATATCCAAATTGGGCTGCTCATGCCATGAGCTGGCGAGTGTCGGTATCGACATGGGCGGATGCTCTACCAACTGAGCTAAAACTGGATTTGCATGACTCTCTCTCTCTCTCTCTCTCTCTCTCTCTCTCTCTCTCTCTCTCTCTCTCTGTTAAACATCCCTATCGGTCATCGCCCAGGCAGGTCTTCCGCGCACAATCCAGAATCCGTGCAGAGCAGGTTGGTGTTGGCTTTTGCTGGTCGGCCGACGTTTGTGTGCCCATATGTAGGTGTCTACATTAGAATATTACTTGCTTCTCCAGTGTCCAGCATGTCTTGTTCGTCTTAATTGTGCGGTTTCTGTGATAGGAGGCGAGTGGCCTTACAGCTGTATGGTATATAATAATAATGCTATTTTGTATGTATTATATAAAGATACATAAAAATGGCACAATTTAGCGAGATTTTTGTTAACTGGCACAATGACGATATAAAAAAAACACCAAGTCATTGTGCTCATTAATTTGATAATTTTGTTT
Source organism: Doryteuthis pealeii (assembly GCA_023376005.1). Lineage (NCBI taxonomy): Eukaryota > Metazoa > Mollusca > Cephalopoda > Myopsida > Loliginidae > Doryteuthis > Doryteuthis pealeii. The sequence continues at coordinate 79,101,072 of CM042160.1, forward strand.
TGTTTTATTTTACGACATATCAATCTCGGTAGGTCGTTTAATACCGGTTAATTTTTGAAAGATTCGTAGCGATAGTTCGTCATAATATAACCCGTCGGTCGCTACTGAGCTAAAGGGCTCACAGAATTTCCGAAATTGGCTGTCAAGATCAGATTTTCTGCATCAACCATGAATTGCAGGGTCTCTATATTTGCTGAAAGTCTAGCCGAGTGCCCACGTTGTGTTAAGATCTCAAACGACTAGAAATCTGCTATAGAAACCGATTCCCAAGGTTTTCAAATTTCAAACCCTGAATCAGGTCACAATAAAATAACCCAACAAGGGTTGATATGCCGTTTAATCCCACAAACTAAACTAAACTGAATAAAGCCTATTAGTTAAGATAATAAAGTTTTTACTTAACTTTGTTTACTATTTATAAAACCTGTGCATATAAATTATATGTACAAATATTGTAAATAATAAACAAAGTTACACGAAGTCAGTTATTTCCTTTAGTATGTTTGAAATATCAAAGTAAACACGGTAGGCTACATCAATGTCTAGACTACATTGTTTATTTACGGTGTTGCATTGATTTTGATTGTATTCTCAATCGGTAGAACACCTGCCAAAGAATCATAAGGTTTCTGGTTCGATATCGGTCCCCGCCAACTCAGCGTGTGAGTTGCACAGATTGGGTAATCTGATCTGTGCGGTAAAGTGGAGAGCTGACGGTAGGTGTGATGCTCCACCTCAGCAAAACTCCCTGGTCTGCCGCTATCGAAAATGGGTTCGACTTTCTCGCTCTCCGGTTGATATCCATAATTGGCCATTCCGTCAACATTACTTGACTTTTTAAGGTAGTTTTGAAAGTATAAATAAGTGGGTGAGAGAAAGAAAGAAAGAAAGAAAGAAAGAAAGAATGAATCAACAAGAAGCTTAAGAAAAAAGAAAGAAAGAAAGGAAGAAAGAAAGAAAGAATCAACACGAAGCTTAAGAAAGAAGAAAGAAAGAAAGAAAGAAAGAAAGAAAGAAAGAATCAACAAGAAGCTTAAGAAAGAAGAAAAAAGAAAGAAAGAAAATAAGAATCATCAAGAAGCTTAAGAAAGAAAGAAAGAAAGAAAGAAAGAAAGAATGAATGAATGAATCAACAAGAAGCTTAAGAAAAAAAGAAAGAAAGAAAGAAAGAAAGAATCAACACGAAGCTTAAGAAAGAAGAAAAAAGAAAGAATGAAAGAAGGAAGGAAAGAATCAACAAGAAGCTTAAGAAAGAAAAAGAAAAAAAGAAAGAAAGAAAGAATCAAACAAGAAGCTTAAGAAAGAAGAAAGAAAGAAGAAAGAAAGAAAGAAAGAAAAAGAAAGAAGGAAAAAATCAACAAGAAGCTTAAGAAAGAAAGAAACAAACAAAGAATCTATAAGAAGTTTAAGAAAGAAAGAAAGAAGAAAGAAAGAATCAACAAGAAGTTTAAGAAAGAAAGAAAGAAAGAAAGAAAGAATCTATAAGAAGTTTAAGAAAGAAGAAAGAAAGAAAGAAAGAAAGAAAGAAGCTTAAAATATCAGCCCTGCTTGAAGATAAGTTAGTATAACAGAAGAATAAGTAGAATGCTTTGCAACAATAGACTGAGCTAGATCATCGCGTCTAGTTTTAAATCTTCAGAAAGACAAGCCCAACAATTTCTGAAAGTTCGGTTTGGATTGAACCAAAAATGAGAGAATTTTAACCGCACGGACGAATGAGACATTACTCACACACACACATATATATATATATATATATATATATAATATATATATATATATGCAAAATATATAAAACAATGCATTAGCTAAACACATCTTTGATCTCAATCATACCTTTGATTTCAAAGGTGCTAAAATATTAACCCACATACATGATAAAACACTGCGTAGAATTATGGAATCTTATGTTATTCTTACCCATAAAACCATACCCCAAAGACAGGGTTTCTTTAATATATCCCCTTATCTAGCGACTCTTATTATCAGAAACCATAAAATCCCTTCACATAACTTTTTCCGTTATTTACGTCCCATTAAATTAAATTTTGGTTTATTGTTTTGTTTTGTTTTATGAATAAGATCTTTTCCGTTTTATTTTGTTTTTTGTTTTTCGGTTTAAAATAATACCTTACATTAGATCCAAATCGCTTAACATTATCTAAAATATAACCAATTCCGCCATAACCTTTTTTTACTTTATATATAAAAACAAAACACAATAAATATTTAATCATTTATTAAATACAGAACTTAATAATAATAATAATTAGAAATTTAAAAAATAATTAATCGTAAAATAAAAATATATAAAAACTCCTTTTCTAAATATTAACATATTCCGCTCATAACTTTTTCACTTTATATATAAAAACTAATTACAGTAAATATCTAATCATTTATGAATTACAGAACTTAAAAATAAAATTTAAATAATAAAAACAATTAATCGTAAAAAATTCCTTTACTAAAAGTCTTTTGAATTCCAACCGTCACATTTCTTAACACCCATCCCCTTCCGTTTAAATTGTTTCGTCTTGTTGCCAACATCTCAAAAATTCGCTACATTTGTTGACAAAAGATATACATGAGACATGCCCGACATATATATGGCGCGAAATACCCACGTTGGTGAATATTGTAACGTCTTTCGTTTTTTTGCAGTATTAAGGTTTTTTTTTGTTTTGTAAACTCATTTTGACTTTCCTCTCCGACCCAAACAATTACGGGAGTGAATGAGCTCTGATGATGATTTTTGTAAAATCGAAATATTGATCAGTATCAGCTATGATTATATTATAAATTGTTTTCTTCTTTAACAGCATTGTGTGATGTTTTCATTCCACCTTTTCTTACACATATATATATATATATATTCGAACTTCAGTTGCGGTATTGCGTTTAATTTCAGACTATCACCCGTGAGAAACGTATAAATTTGTGTGTATGTTTATATATATATATATGTTATATATATATATATATATATTATATATATATATATGTGTGTGTGTGTGTGTGTGTGTGTGTGTGTGTATGAGAGAGAGAGAGAGAGAGAGAAGAGAGAGAGAGAGAGAGAGAGAGAGATTAGTTTAACTTCAAGTACATTAATAAATTGATAGAAATATTAATTATGTAACGGGAAAAAGGAAAAATGAAATGGAAAAAGAAAGAAAGAAACGGAAAATTGAGAAAGAAAAGAACAGAAAAAGAGAAAAAGGGAAGAAACAAATAAATGGAAAGAAAGAAAGAAAGAAAGAAAGAAAGAAAGAAAGAAAAAAAGGAAAAACGGGAAAAAGAAAAAGAAAGAAACAAAAATGAGAAAGAAAGAAAGAAAGAAAGAAAGAAAGAAGAAAGAAAGAGACTAAATAGACTTTAAAGAAGAAAAAAAGAGAAAAGAAAAGATGGGAACAGAGAAACGTATATATGCGTAATGAAATAAACAATTTGAATAAAATTAATGAAGAGACGAAAATGATAAAAGCCCGAAAATAAAAGGAGAAAAGTCGATTTGAGGTGTTGGGTTTAGAAGGCAGATGAAGTGTTTGGAGCCTCATTGTGATTCTTTATTGTATACAGACCATCTTAGCCATATGCGCTGTCGTCATCGTCTACCTCTTCCATTTCTCTACCACAGTCATTTTGGGCCTCGTCTTCAGCGTTCCTGATATTGTTCCCGGCTGATGGAGCCTTGATTTTAAGGAGAAGACTCATTTAATCCTACTTTCTTAAGTTCTTTTCTTTTTTTTGTTTTCTTATTGTATTGTGAAAGAAAAAAAATCGGGAGCTAATCTGCTGTCAGGTCACTAACAAAGCAATGAGGACGTGGCGGGCTTTTTCTTTTGACGCGACGATAAATGCGATCGGTGCATTGACATGAGCATAGTCATAGGTTGATTTTAGTTGATACAAAAAAAGACACATCAAAATTGGAAGGTAATGGGCAAAACAGAGAGGCGGGGGCGAAACCGGAATGACTCGCTGTCGTGTAATGGTTTGCAAGAAATGTTTTCTGATCAATTACTAACGAGTAATAAATTCGATTCTCAATGAGTTTAATTTGTTTTGTTTTACGGCATATCAACCTCGGTGGGCCATTTAATGCCGATAAAGTTTTGAAATAAAGTCATTCTTAATGGATACTCAATTTTTTATAAACACATTTTTCTATTCAACCCATAGATGGGACCCTAACAGGTACTCCCACTCCGGGCAAGAGTGGACCACGGAGCAATGGTGATGAAGGGGTCCTCTACATTCCCCGAACCTCCAGAACTGGAACCTCACCATTTCAATGAGTACCTCACACTTGCAACCATTTGAAATGTACTTCAGTTCACTTGCTTAGTCTTTTAAGGATTTAGGTTACCGAAGTTAAGCAGAGATGACCTCGATCAATATTTAGATGGGTAACCACTGGAACAGGTGCCGTAAATAATCCAATGCTTGTTAACCAAATCTAGTTTTAATATATTCTAAACCACTCTTAAAGCATCGATTCCCACTAGATCAGCGAAGTTGAGCAGCGATAAGCCCGGCCAGTATTTAGATGGGTAACCAATTAGGAACAAGTACCGTAATTTATCCGTGACCTATGTGTCATACTAAGCAGAGCTTAGTAGATTATAAGTTTAAGAGTAACTTAGAATGTACTAAGCTTTGTTTATCATCGATTCCCACTAAATCAGCGTGTCCTGGATCTGGCGTTAAACTTCATCTAGTGGCCAATTCTAGAGCACTGGGGAGTTTGGAGTACCCCTTTATCGCTATTACTCCCGGGTCCACTCTGACCTGGAGTGGCGCAGTACCTGTTAGGCATCCATCGATGGGTTACACAAATCAAAAGTTAAAAAAATGTGTTAAAAAGGTTTTAAAAATTGAATTCTCTACAGAATGAATAAAGCAAATGTCTTCGATATGAAATAACCCAAGGGTTGACGTGCCGTAAAATTTAACCAACAACTAGATCAGCAAAGTTAAGCTTAGATGAGCCTGCTCATTACTTAGATGGGTAACCACTTAAGAATAGTATGTACCGGAAGCAATCCTAGGCCTACCATTTTAAGCAACGCTTAGTAAATTTGAAATATTGAGTGGAAGAGAGAAACATAGAAAAGATAAGTGTTAAATTTGGGTAGCTGGTTGGATTGTTGGATGGTTGGATGGTTGGTTGGTTGGTTTTAGGACATGTCAACTCTTGTTGGGTTTTATAATGACAACGTTAGTCTTTTTTTTTTCTTTAATTTTTTTCTTAGCAATTATATATATTCAAATACATCAACAACTGCATATCCTTCCCTTACCGGTGTAAGGTTCAAAGTCATAATTGAACATACAACTCCGACACATTTCTGAGACAAAAACATTTATATAATATAGCACATGAATAAACAAGATACATAAACAATAGAAGATAGACTAGAATAGTGTACATAAACATACATACATAAAAGTCACTGACAAGATAATATAAAAGTACACATAATATCTAGGTACAGACATGAGACTAAGAATAGTCCATGCTGTATAAATCACTTACAGTGACAAGTAGCCGGCGTTGAGGGCCGAAGCCCCAACGAGAAGGGAATGGCAATTGTCTAACCCATGTTAGTACCTACGAGGAGAGGTAGAAAAAAGAAAGAGAAGTTTAAATTAGGCGCTTATATCAAAGCCCCTGGTGACCGGCACGTAAACCCAGTGGGGAGATAACTCTTCCAGGCAAAGGGAAGATAATCCCCACACCGGGATATGCATGCGGAGTTTGGGGACCGCTTGTAAATTTCCTATTCCCTGTTACTCTTTCCATTAATTCACCACAGGTGAATTTGTTGAATGGAGCCGGCTCAACCGACCCCAGGGTGAATGCCATCACAGATACAGATAGAGATTTGTTTTCAAGTAACCAATGATAATAATTACCGCATTTGACGGCATATAAGACGCACGGGCATATAAGACGCACCCCCATTTCAGCAGGTCATATTCAGGAAAAAAGTGTATTTAAGCATATATTTTTGCTGTACATTACATAAGCAGAAACATAGCTGTATAAAAGCAATTTGGCAGTTTATGGTAGGTAAAAGTACATAAGCTGGGTTAGTGAGCATCATAGAGAAGATTAGCCTAGGCTTATGGGAGGTCACAAACTTCACCTACGATGTATAAGACACGGGGCAATTTTTTGAACCAAAACTTTGGAAAAAAAGTGCATCCTATATGCCGTCAAATACGGTATTTCAAAATGATTATAGCTTCAAGTTAGTATTCTGAATAAAAATAATTTGCACACAGTAATATGGTTTCAAGTATTCCTATCTAATACGAATAATTTTCATAAGCGAATAGATTGCAGTTTTATCATATCTATCTATCAAGCTATCTATATATCTCAGTTTTATCTATTTATCAATCACTGTCTGTTTATTTCTATCTATCTGCCCCAGTTTGTTTATGATCTGTTAATCAACCTATCTACCAATGTAGAAAGTAGAACAAATAAATTATTTCCAAAAAGATGAATTTATTATAGATGGTAAAGTAGGCGTTAGAAAGTTTCGGCTTTTATCAAACCTTATCAGGACATTAGAATGGAAAGAGTAGAAAGGAAAGAAAAAGGCGAACAGACCCATACTACCTATCTATCACAGTCTTTTCAAATAGATAGATAGATAGATAGATAGATAGATAGATAGACATGGATTGATAGATAGATAGATATGAACAGATTGAGATAGATAGATAGATAGATAGATAGATAGATAGATAGATTGATTGATAGATAGACATGAACAGACTGAGATAGATAGGTGGTAGATGGATATATACGATAAAACTGTGATAGATAGATAGATAGATAGATAGATATGGATTGATAGATAGATAGATATGAATAGATTGAGATAGATAGATAGATAGATAGATAGATAAATTGATAAATAGATATGAACAGACTGAGATAGATAGATTGATAGATAGATATGAACAGACTGAGATAGATAGATGGTAGATGAATATATACGATAAAACAGTGATAGATAGATAGATAGATAGATAGATAGATAGATAGATAATGAGCAGATGAGATAGATATGATAAAACAGCGATATATAGATAAATCGAAAGATAGATAGATAGATAGATAGATAGATAGATAGATAGATATCATTTTGTACTCTTTTCCCGCCACACAAACATGATGGGAAAAGGTTCCGTCCATTTCAACTGTCATTAATCTCGTTTTCGTTTTTCTTCTCACCCACCCCACCCCCTCTTCGCACCGCCGCACCACCCACGCACTTCAACCGGCTTCTCTTTCCAAAAGTGAGAAATGGCGAAGGTGTGAAAGGTTGACTTGGCAGATGGGACAAAGTAAAAACAAATTTAAAAAACAAAAAAAAATAAAGACAGAAAGGTAGAATGGGGGGGGATAACGGGCTAACGCGGGACAGGGGAGAGGCACGTGACTGAAGGTGAGGAAAAAGAAGAAAAGGGGGGAGTTAAAGGAAAGGAGAGAGTTAAAGAAAAGAAAAGGGGAGAGAAAGACTGGGAGCAAAATTGTTAAAAAAGCTGATGGATTGTTTCGTTAAGTGCCTTGGACGCTATACGAGCTTCAAGGGGCAGGGGACCATTGTGTTAGGCCATCTGACTGTGACATGCTACCCTTATGACTCCGTAATGACAACGACAGCACCACCTGTGGACACTTTAGAGTTCGTAGTCTCTAATTTTATTTTCAAGGCGAATTTTATGGATTGCAGATAGATTGTATCGAATCTCTTTAAATGCTTTTTTGCATAATATAACATGAAAAGTTCTCAGGCTAACCAAGACGGGATTTTTTTAAGGGTTAAAGAAACTTTTTAAAATTATTTGCCAAGTGTGCAGTAAAAATGAAATGGCCAAGAGTCATGGAATTTACAGTATTCCACAAATAGAGTGACTTAGTGACTTACGAGACGGAGTCGAAAAGAGAGTCTATGGAGTGGAAATACACACTCTCCGGTAAAGAAAAGTTCTAGGCGTAACAGTTAATAAAGAAGTTGATGCTGGCACCTTTTTCAAGGGAATCTATAGCGACGGATCTTTCATATCACAGAAGACCTGTGATATGAAAGATCCGTTGCTATAGATTCCCTTGAAAAATGTGCAAATATAAACGGTGCTTCCCATTGACAACCCCTTAGACAAGTAAGTAAAAAAGTAAAGTCGTCGGGGTGGCCTAAAGTCGGTATCAGCCAGACAGCAAGGGAGTCTATCCCTTTTCAATAGCGCTAGACCAGGGAGATTGTTTTGCATCTGAGTGGAGCGCCACACTACCATCAGCTTTACCGCAAAGATCATGTGCTACTTATACGCTGAGTTGGCGAGACACAACTAGGACCTTGTCTACCAACGCCTACATTGTATAAAAACCTTATAAAATAGAATGTATTGAATTATATGCTGTAATGTGTTTTAATGTTTATTTTTTTATAAATCATTTTTTCTTTGGCGTAATGAATTTAGTAACTTAAATGTTTTTAGTGAACTTATTAACATAAGCGTATCTGAAGCTCGCTCGGACCTCAAATTTTAGCTCTCAACACAAAGCAAAAAAGTTGAGGCACTCGTAAGTCAAGTTGGTATTACATTAATTCGGTAGTTTAAATTGGACGAATACATGAAATACTGTATGTTTCATAACTCTAGGTCATTTCCTTCTTGGTCAGGCCAAGAACTTTTCTGAAACTCTTTGTGTCTGTGTAAACGGAAGAAATAAAGAAATAATGAATGTTAGGGAGAAAAAAGAGGCTAAATTGGAAAGAAAGAAAAAATGCAAAAGGCGCTACACCTTCTTTTTTACCTATGGATTTATTTGATTCCTATTTAACTTTGGTGGACCAGTCTGTCTTCTATCTCTCTCTCTCTCTCTCTCTCTCTCTCTATCTCTCTCTATATAGAAAATAGAAAAAAAAGAATTTCCAAAAAGAATTTTATTATTGATGGTGAAGCCTATCTATCTATCTATCTATCTATCTATTGCAGTTGTATTATATCTATCAATCAATATTTCTATATATCTCAGTCTTTATATCTGTATCTATTTATCTATCACTGTCTGTTTATATCTATCTATTTATCTATCTGTCCCAGTCAATCTATCTACCTATGTAGAAAATAGAAAAAAAGTATTCCCAAAAAGATAAATTTATTATAGATAGTGAAATCGATGTTAGAACGTTTCGGTTTTTATCAACCCTTCATCAGAACATTAGGATGGAAAAGGTGTCGTCTGAACAGTAATGGAAATCTTTTTCAAAATAAAACGGGACTTGAAAGACTATATAAAGAAAAATGTTCTTATCCGTCAACAGCATTTTTTTTAAATGGTGACGTGATTGGTACAAGTGAGGATGTTTAAAATGTGACGTATTTTCTTAAAGAGATATAATAGATTAAGACAGAAAAAAAACAGAAAGGGAGAGATAGACGAACAGACCCATAACCATTCGATGTTTTAAAGTTCTATTGCATTTTTATAATTAGATATTTTTTGCTTATACCAAAAAAATATGGCCCCGGGTTGAGAACTATTACGTTACACTATAAGCCAGTCATGGGCAAACTGCGGCCCTCGGGCCATATGTGGCTCTCGGTTACTTCTGAATGAGCCTCCAATTTTTATAGAAAATATCTTTTTACCGAAGGAAAGAAAATATTTTTATAGAAAATATCTTTTTACCGAAGGAAAAAAAATACCTAATGCCATGAAACATACAGCATTCCATATATTAATCCGGCAGTTTATACTAAACGAATAAATGAAATAATGTATGTTTCATGACTATAGGTCATATACTTTGGTCAGGCCAAGAACTTATCTGTTCCTTTTTGTGTTTGAATAAAGAAAGGAAAATGGTAGAAATAAAAAGTGGAAAAATTAAGCCCTCTTGAACTTTGTCGACCGCAGTAGCGGTGTTCAGTAAATTTTTATACCTTAAAAAAATAAGACCCTTAAGCAATAGATAGGTTTATAGTGAGGCAATAATATCATTAAGATTTTTATTTATTTTGCTAACGTAAGTTAGAAAATTTCAGAACACTCCAGTACACTGGTTAGGGTTAGGGTTAGAGGATAAGGTTAATTTATTCAAGCAGATATGCCAGATTCATTTGTTTATGAATATTTGTGGCGAGAGAAGAAAAAAATGTATATACATAGATAATGTTATCCAAGTCAGAAAAGCAAAGATTTTAAGGAATAATGGCCATTGTCTATACATTTTATAGAATAAAGCAATTAGGAAATAACACACACTATCCAAGAACAAAATCTGTGTCACCCGGGGTCACAAAATCAAAGTCTCATAGGAATAATGACAATTATATAAGCAATTAAGAAATAACACATATTATCCAGAAAATAATTGTCTTACATAGTTTTATCTAGGGTACAAAAGCAAAGTTTGAAGTGAATAATTGCCATTTTCGATACTTTTGCAATATACGCAATTAAAACAAATGCTTACTATCCAGGAACAAAATGTGTGTTACATAGTGTTGGTTGGTTGGTTGGTTGGTTGGTATTTTACGGCATATCAACCCTTGTTGGGTCACTTTATGCAAAAGACGTTTTTGTTTTATTCATTCTTGATGGGTACTCAATTTTTTTCAAACACATTTGTTTCTATTTGACCTATAGATGGGACCCTAACAGGTACTACCACTCCGGGTCAGGGTGGATCTGGGAGTAATGGTGATGAAGTGGTACTCCATATTCCCAGACCTCCAGAACTGGAACCTCACCATCAGATAGAGTTTAACGTCATACCTAGGACATTAACCCCAGCCACCGACTTCTAGAAAATATATATACATAGTGTTATCTAAGCAAAGTTTGAAGGGAATGATAACCATTTTCTATATTTTTTACTGCATAAGAAATTAAGAAATAACACATACTATCCAGAAACAAAATTTGCCTTAAATAATCAAAAAAATAAAAAATAACAAAAGTTCCTCCCATGATGTTCGTACATCAGCAATTGCCAGGCCCTCCTTCATCACATCGTTTTTCAGTAAATTTTAATAAAATAAGACGAGAAAATTAATAATAAATCAAAAAACATAAAATAACAAACGTTTGATGGTTTTATGAGAGTTTCAAAATTATCACACTAAGATTCTAGGTATTTCCATTATTTTTTCCAACCGTATATATATGCGTACAGACCTTGCTGGAGAGTCACCATCTACCTATCTGTGGAAGAATTTGAGTCCAACCGAATTAAACACCAAAAAACTATTAGAAAGGGTAATTTTCAACCCAGCAACATTCAAAGTGGAGAAGTTCCAACATGTAATTTATGTGGAAGAGTATATCTCTCCAGGACTGGCCTGGTGAGTCATCTGAGAAAACACAAGGATACAGTGTCAAATGCTGCTGGCACCCAACTATGATGATTAAAAAAATGATAAATAAACAAAAAAAGATCAGAAAAGCAAAATTTGAAGGGAATAATGGCCATTTTCTAAACTTTTATAACATAAGCAATTAACAAATAACTCATACTATCCAGGAACTTAATTTGTTTTACATATTTTTATCCAGAGCAGAAAATCAAAGTTTGAAGGAAACAGAGACCATTTTATATCCTTTTACAAGATAAGCAATTAACAAATAATACACACTATCTGGGAATAAAATTTATCTTTCATCATATTATCCAGATGAGAAAAGCAAAATTTGAAGGGAACAATAAAGGCCATTTTTTATATTTTTACAAAATAAACAATTAAGAAATAACTCATATTATCCAAGACCAAAAAATTCATCCTTCAATCATTAAAAACATTTACTTCATTCAGACAAAAAAGATTTTATAACGCCTAAATGTAAACTTTCCATTCCATTTCTTTCTCATTAAGTGTAAATATTTGCAACTATTTCCAATCCCAACCCTTGGCAACCATATTTAACTATAGGTGACAACTTTCAGAGAAACAATTGCCAAACTAACCCCCCCACACACACACACATACTTCCCACTTTACCTGCGCCAGTCTTCTCACAAACACTCTCAACTAGTAGATAGTCCCACCTCCAGTAGGGTGGCACGGGGTCATTTCCGGTCACTGACCAAAATTCTTTGACCACCGTCTTACATTGATCTTCATACTATTTCCAGAAAAGTTGCCCAATTCCGGAAATGACCCCTTCCTCTTAATTGGCTCGCATCTTACCGCCCCTCCCTCCACACACACACACTTACCACCTCTCGAATTGAGAAAGTAATTAAATGATGAGTTTCCGGTCGAGCCCCGGCGAAATGACGATGGGGTCGGACTAATCGCTTGCCTTATTAGAGGCGACACTGCACCCCCCCCCCCGGGACTGCAAAATGCAGACTCGGTTTACACTGAGCATTTAGTAAAAGGGAATAATGCGATTAGCGCTATCGCCATTGGAAAGCGTTCATTTCAATTTTGGCTGGCAATCGTCGACCGTCCTCCGGGCCTCACCACTTGAGATAAGTCCACACACACACACACACACGCACACACTCACACGTACACGTACACACAGAGGCCATAAATACAAACATACACAAACATACAAATAATCGTGCGAATGCACATAAAAATTCATAATAGATCCTACCCCCCTGCTCTTGCAGTCAGTCTATTTACAATCTCTCTACTCAACCAGTATCTCACTTCTCTTTCTCTTTCTCTTACTCAATCCTTCTTCACCCAGCCTATCTGTACTCAACATTCACACACACACACACACACACACATGTATTAGTTTATATATGTATGTATTTATGTATATGTACTCATTACAGTCAAACACACACTCATATATATATATATATATATATATATATATATATATATATATATATATATATATGCTTGTTCCTTTATCATTTTGCAACACCCTCTGGTTAAAAAAGAGACCGTCCAAATCGTCCAAGATGAAATAGAAAAAAAATGTAAGTCCTAGTGTTGCTTATCCGCCGAATTCTTTTTCGAAAAGATGAAAAAGTGATTAAATTGTCTCCAATCGCTTATATATATATATATATATATATATATATATATATATATATATATATATATCGTTGAAAATAAATTCTGAGTTGCTTTTAAGTTTTTTATTTAACTTTTGAAACTATTTTTTTATGTTGTCCTCCAAAAGTCCAATCGTCCAAGATCAAATGTAAAAATGTAAATCCCGATTATCTGATGTTGCTTATCCACCAAATTCTTATTTCTTACGAGTGTCGTCACTTCAGCTAAATAATGGACCATTCCGTTTTATCGCATTCCGAGTACTTTCACTTCTCCCCTGGACAATTCTCAAGGGTGTTAAAGCAGGTTATCATTTATCTCATTTTTCTAGGTTATCGTTGTTTTGTTTTAGTCCATTGGTGACGCTAAATAACGCTAGCGGTTTATTTTGTAAGATTTAAATTACAATTTTTAAATATATGGGAGATGCTATGTGAACGTAATTTAGAATATTTTTTTCTATTTGTTTAATATTTAAAAATATTAACGCCTGTTAATATTCTTAAATGCTTTAAACAAATAAAAAAAAGTACAATAACAATTACTTTTTCGTAATCTAAGTAAATATTTTATTAACAACGAAGACATTCTCTTTAAAAAACGTAAATTTTAAATTTCAAGCCAATTTCTTTTAAAACAAAAACTCTGGTGTATATTTCCTGTTCGTATTAATCGTTTGAACAGAAATAAAAAAAAAAATAACATATTTATTACCCTGAAGAAGATTAGAGACACATACTAAATCCATATTTATTTCAGATATGTTTTAATACTGTGGATCCATTAATCGAAAAAACATTTTACCAAATATCTATAAATGAATACCTTATTTCAGATATAAATTCATTTAGGCATTTTTTGCTTCTTTAACTCTGATTTTAAAGGATTTGTAGATTTCATATCCTGTCTTATTAGAATGATTTTCTCGTCTCATTGATTTTTATATTTTCACATTTATTTTTCTACGTTTGGTAAATACGCCAGATCACGCACACGCGCGCACTCACAATTTTAAGAAATGTTATGGTTTGCACATGTTCATTTTGTTAGTGACGTAACAATTTTTTAAATTTGAGTTCTTTACTTGTGAATAAGCATATTATAACTTAATGTATTCTATGTATTTTCTGTTCTGATTGTTGGGGTTTTATATGTATATATATTGGTACATAAATGTTTTCTTTAAAATGTTTTACAAAGTTTAGAATTATTTGAATGTTTACATTTGAATATGATTTCATTTCTTTTATCTTCCGATTTTTTAAATTTTATTATTGCTATTTTCCCTCCAGACAATTTTTTTTTTTTAATCCAATTTGTGTAGTTGTTTTTTTTTTTCCATTTTTGTGGGTTTTGATTTTTCTTTTAACTTTCCAAAAATGTTTAGAAAGTTATGTTTTGTTTTTAGTTTTTCATTTGTAAAGGGTTGCATGGATTATATAATCGAAATTTCCAGGGCGTGCTGGTGCTGCTGAAAAAGATCATTATTTTGCTCATTTTTTTTCTTTTGGAAATACTTTGGTATACGATGTTCATCGATTTATATAAACCTCCAAGTGGACAATCATTTTTAGTTTTACAGTTGCAATGAGGTTCATCTGTTGTTTTATTAATGTTGCTTTTGTTTTCTTAGTAGTTTTTTTTTATTGTGTCCATTGATTACATTGCTTATGTTGTTAGTACGTGAGTAATTCATTTTAGTGTTTTACTGTTGAATATTTTATTTAATGATTTATTGATGTTGAAATGTTTATCAATTAATTTGAGGAAATTTTACCATATTTATATTAGCTAATTTGAAGTAAAAGGGTTGAACCATATCATTTTTTTTATTTCTAGATTTGTTTGTTTTTTAGGAGTTCTTAATATCTTAATTCTTGTGTAAATCCACTGTTTTCGAGTGCTTCATTATATACATTTTTCATTTTCATTAGATATTTTTATTCGATGATATTTTATTAATCCTACCATTGGGTGTGTGTTTAATTATGTGTTTAGGTTGGTTAGAGTGAATGTTGATGCATGATGGTATTTGATTGTCCTTATGAAAGGTGTTAAAGTGTTTTAGCTAGGTTGGATGTAGAATATGAAAAATTATTTTACAATTAGGTGATATGTCTATTTTAAACCCTAAATATTTAAAAGCTTTTATTATTTTTTGTGTATTTTGCATATCAGTAGACCATTACTATTAGGGATTAGGGTTAAACCATCATCTCTATTAAATACCAATTAGTGTTGAATCTATTAATTAAGTGATTGTGTTTATGTACACATCAATTAAATCTGCTATGTGTGTAGAGTCGTATGCCCCCAACTTTACGTCAAGACTTGCATTTGGTCCATGTGTGTTTTCTTGTTGTCTTTGAGTATTGTTTTCCTGCATACAATTATTTGTTCATTTGTTATATTAGTTACGGTTTTGGCAAAATTCAGGGCTTCAATTAGGGTATTTTAAGAGATAGATTGAATTAAGAGTTTTTCTTCCCAAGACTTCTTGCCTTACAACGTCTAAAAAAACCCAGTCTGTCCTAACATCTAACCATAGCTGCCGGGAGCAGTAATGAACTCGTGTCTTTCCCCAGGACATTAGGACCTTTAGACATGCAGGATTTGGACTTAGGTTGGCGACGACAGTAACCGTTACATCAAGCGCTACCTGCGTGCGCGTGTTTGTGTACGTGTGCATATGTGTTTGAGAGAGAGAGAGAGAGAGAGAGAGAGAGAGAGAGAGAGAGAGGAGGGAGAGAGAGATGTATGTAATAAAATCTGGAATTCTGATAAATAAAAGGACTAGAAAATGGTATTAACATGTTTCGCTAGAGATCTAGCGTCATCAGAATGCAAAGGATCTTATCATTAAAAACAAATCTACACAAAAGGGAGATAAGCGTGATGATTTAATTCTAAAATTAAAATATATTAGTCAGTTTTATGTATTTTTGTAGCTAATATCTTTCAGCTTGGTTTGGTTGTTTAACGGCATATCAACTCCTTACGGACTATCTAATGTCGAAATTTAAGACTTCTTTAGTTGCACTTTTTTTATTTGTCTATATTCATTTATTTGCACACAGTTATATATCAAGATTTCCTATCAAACAAAAATAATTTTTAACCTAGAATATATATATATATATATATATATATATATATATATATATATATATATATATATATATATATTTCTGTGGAGCATGTATTTTTTATTCCCTTTCTTTCTTCATGATAAAAACGGAATGGTCCATTATTTAGCACTCATAAAAAATAAGAATTGGGTGGATAAGCAACATTACATACATTTTTGCATTTGATCTTGGACGATTGGACGGTCTCATTTTTAACCAGAGGGTATTGCAAGATGATAACGACCGTACAATTAAGGAACACGAGCTTTGCTCAGTTGGCAGAGTGTTCGGCTGGAAACCTCAAAGTTCCTGGTTCGATACCGGCCCTTGCCAACTCAGCGTATGAGTAGCACAGTGATCTGTGTGGTAAAATGAGGAGTAGATGGTAGGTGTGGCGCCCTGTCTCAGACGCTAAAAAACAATTTCCTTGGTCTAGCGTTAGCAAAAAGGGGATAGACTCCCTCGCTCTTTGGCTGATACCGACTTTAGTCCATTCTGACGACTTACTACGATCATTGGACGCTGTTAGAACGGACACCAAATGAATAGGAGGATCGTCTATTTGTTATTCATATTGACGTCGCTGACAAAATGGCAATTGGGAACCAAGAAAACAAAATGGCGTCATCTTTTCTGATCTGTTCATTAGACTAAGTGCGTCGAGTAGGAATTTCCCATCAACAAAAACTGCTCCCAGCTTCGACTATCTCATTTGGATGTTGTCCAAATCATCAATCGTACGCCCGGCCATCTTTGATGTTAAGATCATCATAACAAACCCCCGAGCGTTATTTTCCGATCCGGACATTTCCTCGCCTCTGACACGTCTCCCTGGCCGCCACCGTTTCTAATGGCTGATAAAGGTCACTTCAAGTGATACTTTACTGGTGTGCTCTTTATAAACGCCGATACTTGGCCCGAAGCGAAAAAGCAACGCTACAATGGTGTCAAAATTCGCTGACAGTCTTCCGTGTTTGTTATCGCCCTCTTGGGTACTTTTTACATCATTAGAGCATTGCATAAATATCACCGGAGACTCTACGCAAATGATAAGGTTTTCAAATCAGTATTTATGCGTGTTTGCGCATGCGTGAGCGGGTTGGGCAAACGCGCCGGCGCACAATCAACGTTTTTCAAGTTACAACTGGACATATTTATACAACGAAGTTATGGGTGCCTCGCACAGTGTAATGGTTACGAAGCTAAACTAGCAAATCATTACTAGTCTCACTGAGTGCCCTGTACTTTCGGCTTTGTGCCACCACAATTATGGGCGCCGCACGTGGTGTAGTAGTTAGCAAGTTATATATAGTAAACCATTACTAGTCTCACCGAGTGGCTTATATATCCGTCTTTGTACCACTACAGAAGTATTTCGCCTCTGTGGATTTACGAAGCTTCTGATGAAGCCTCGTAAATTCACAGAAGCGAAATATTAATTGATTGAAATTGTTTGTGTTTTATCCACCTGTGTTTCCTCAATTTTTAATCACATTTTGTTGGATTTTACTTAATTTGTTATATCCTCAAAATATAAAGGGTGGACCATAATGATACACATTTTAAGTGCTATTTTTTAGATTATATAAATGACACAGAGTATTAAATATATTATTACATAACTGAGACACAAAAGTTTTACATGATACCAAAGATTTGAATATTACATTAAGTTTTTATTACTTTCAGGTGTTGATTTTGGTGATCCTCATAATGCTGTGGAGTGCCAAATTTCCCGGACATATCATTTTGAGATTCGGTTATATCCATTAGCCATCCAGATCACTTGATCTAACCCCAGTGGACTATTTTCTGTGGGATTACCTGAAAGATAGGTATACCCAAGCAGGCCCCACACGACAGTGGAACTGAAAGAAAGCATGCGTAGAGAGATAACAGCCATTCCAGTTGATATGTTAAACCACACTTTACGTGATATGAGAAATCGAGCTCTCGAATGTTTTCGTCATGATGGTGACCATCTCAAGGACATAATATTCAAATTGTAGATTACATGTAAAACTCCTGTGTACCAGTTATGTAATAAATATACTTACTATTCTGTTCGCTTTTGTACTCTGAGAAAATAGCATTTAAAATGTGTCTTATCATTATGGTTCACCCTGTATTTTATAGAATTGTAGTCTGCTACTTTCAGGATTTGTTCAAAACAGCATGCGACATCCTTATGAAGTTCCCATTTAGTTTTTTCTCCATGTGTTTTTTCATAGTCCAAGTGGTGCATCTATACAGTAGTACTGATATGGCTACTGTTTGGAATAATTCCCGCTTAATTTCATCAGAGAGACCAGACTTCTATCTGATCGATAACCTGTCAAATGTGGTCCATGCCATTCCTTTATGTAGATTAACACTATTGACTATGATTAATAAAAGACATGGGTAATTTTTACCTTTATTTGGCTAAATTCCTAGAGAATAAGGCAATTAGAGTAACCTCCCTTGACTTTCACTTTGAAACTAGCCGGTAGCCATTTTGAAAGTATCCGTGCGAAATAAACAAATCTTAGAAACTTTTCGAAAACAATACAACTGCATGCTTTAACACAAAAATATATAAAATGTGTTCTTAATAACAATTAATTTCATTTCAGATAATGCGCACGCACAATTTTATGCTAGGAATTTAGCCAACTAAAGGTGAAAATTACCAAGACATAAAGCAGAGAAACTTTATTAAGGCTTTATTCAGCATATAGTTATTTTCAAAAATTAGCTTAGATGTAGCACGAGTCTCTCGATGAGAATCGAACTCAATAACAATGGTCAGAAAATCTAGCTTGCTAACGATTATACCATGTAAGGTGCCCCTTTATACAGCATATAGTTATTTACTAAGCTTAGCTTAGATATGGCACAAGGCCCTCGGTGAGAATCGAACTCACTAACAATAGTCCGCAAATCTAGCTTGCTTACCATTACACCACTTGAAGTGCCCATTTATTTAGCATATAGTTATTTTTAAGCTTAGTTTAGATGTGGCACAAGGCCAGAAGTATGGGGCGCCCAGTGAGAATCGAATTCACTGACAATGATCCGCAAATCTAACTTGCTAACCATTACACCACGTGAGGTTCCCCTTTATTCAGCAGATAGTTATTTGCCAAGCTTAGCCTAGATGTGGCACAAGGCCAGAAGTATAAGTTAATGTTCACCGCATTAGTCTACTAATTTCAGGGATTTGCTCTCTAATGTGAAGATGGCTCTATCTTGTTTAAAACAGATGAACTCGAAGACCGATGCTTCTTGCTGTTGTTCCAGGCCATTCAGTAAGGGATTAGGCTTAATTGTTACCAGCAGATGAAGAAATTTATCAAGTTTTTTGACAAATTTGGTTCTTATTTTTATTTTTTTTATTTTTTTTGCCAACCAAATTTCCCTCACGTTTGCACCTGATTATTCCATTCAACTGGTTCTATTGCAAAGCATCAAGTACAATCTCAGACATCAGTAATCTCAAATCTCAGACAAAAACGGATCAGTACTAATCTCAGACAAAACAAAAGATGGTAGGGGTGTCCACGTAGTGATTTTTCAGTGTAAACAAGTGACACGGACGAGAGCCGCTGCCAGTGGCTCACGGTAGTATCGCACTGGCGGAAAAGGCGCTGAGAGCATTTTAAAGTAGGTAAAGAGTTGCTTAGTATGGAAACATATTGCACATTCTTTCAACATAGAGACGCATTGTAAATTGTTATGATATCACGAGCTGTCTGGTTAGGCTGAGATATTGTAGGAAGAATTTCTTAGATAAATACGCAACGTGAGGCGCGTTGTCGTAACGGTTATTGTCGTGGTAGATAGCTTCGAGGTTTGTGTATTACTTCGCATTAATACCCTTGGAAAAGGCATGAACCCATCTCGGCCCAACTATGTTTAATAAAAAAGGTAAAGCTGTCGGGGTGGTCTAAAGCCAGTCAGCGAGGGAGTATATCCCCTTTTCACTAGCGCTAGTCCGACTAGGAACCACAAGGCTCCTGGTTCGATATCGGCCCTCGCCAACTCAGTGTATGAGTAACACAGGGATCTGTGCTGTAAAGTAAGAAGCTGTCGGTCAGTGTTGCGCTCCACCTCAGACGCAAAACAATCTCCTTCGTCTAGCGCTAGTGATGCAGAAAGGGGAACTTTTCAGCAACCGATCGAGGAGAAGTAAAAACACTGAATTCAAAATTCCGCTTGAAAAATGAAAACGTATTGCAAACTGTCCATTGTAACTATATACCTACCTCCTTTGTCTGGATTTGGTGTGCGACACGTCTAGAGGGAAAAGGATAGATACACTAAGCAATGTGAAACTTTCACTAGACAGGTCAGCACATTTATTAATACCGTAGTAACTACTTATCTACACATGAGTGTAAGGTATGCATCATGAGTAAAGGGGGGGTGGGGGTGACACTGTGTGTATTTACCCAACCCCTCAACCAGGATGTGACACGAAGTTGAATTTTAAACGGAGTAAAGATGGTTTTCATTCTCTTAGACTAGTTGCCTTACTAAGGCTAAAGAACCCAGTCTGTCCTACTATTTATCCATAGCCGAGATGAAGAAGAGATGGGTTTATGCCTTTCTCAATCAAGGGCATTAGCGTAAAGTGAAACACAAAATTTCGTCCAGAATGCGAAGCGCCAAATTTGTATTTGGGGGTTTTCATTAAAAATTTAAGAGAAAAAAAAAAAATTACCTTACGACCAGAGGAGTGAACAAACTGCGAGACTAGATTTTAGTCGAAAAGAACTTGAGGACCATTTCAAATCCTGTTATAAACCAATATAGGAGCCAATAGATGAACTTTCGACATATTGTGGATGACCCTTAAAAGGGCCGTTTACAAGCGATTAAAAAACTTTTGTTAAATTTATTTTTGGCCTTTTTTGGCTTAGCGGCCTTCTTGGAGGCTGCCTTTTGGGTTTAGCGGCCTTTTTAGGGGTAGCTTTCTTGGGCTTGGTGGCCTTTTTAGGGGTAGCCTTCTTGGATTTAGCAGGAGCCTTCTTTGGTGTAGCCTTCTTCAGTCTAGAAGGATAACCGTTGCGCTAAGCGCTCCCCCCCCAATAAAGGGAGAACGATATTGGAGGGTGTTAAAATTCTGGTCGTCGTTTAAGGCGTTTAGTTCTTCTATTGGTAAATCCAAGTTCAGTTCCTTGAAATCTTAGATAGAAAAGAGTTTGACATCAGTTGATACTCCTTGTAGCAGAAAGTATGTAGTATTCCTTGAAATCCTTTGTAGAAAAGCGTGTAGTTTCAACTGAACCCCTACAATGGCGATAAGAATTCTAACATAGACTCTGGTATTTAACCTTGATAAGGCAACCAGTCTAGAAGGAAAACTCTAAATTCAAACCAGCTCTACTCCATTTAGAAATTGACCTTGTATTGTATAATGCCTGTGGTGGAGAGGTTGGGTTAACGCACACAACCTTCTAGATTCAGTTAATGCATAGAGTGACTCTTAACAGGGACTGCCACTCCGGGTCAGATTGGACCCGGGATTAATGGTAACGAAGGCTTGACCTCAAACTTCCTAAAATTCTAGAGCTGGAATCTAACCACGGGATGCAATTTAGGGTCATGCCCAGGACACCCTTTATTTTTTGTAGTGGGAAGGGTCTTACCGCTCTGCATGTCATGCAATCGGCAGGTCTTAACCCTCTGTAGGGGATACAGCTGGCTTATTCTAAACCCCACCGGCTCAGTCGGAATGTAATTGTAGATTAATAAATGTCGACAATTATTTTAGCTGAAATTATATATATATATATATATATATATATATATATATATATATATATATATATATATATAGTCGTCCGTTTCTTGTCACTGTTCTCAAATCTGATTCTGAATTTCCCCCGCTTTCTTCTTATATTTGCCCCCACGTTCATTGTCTGCTCATCACAAAAGATTTATTCTGAATGAGTATAGAAACTCAAGTGGATGAGGCCAGCGGATGTTAACCGAAAATCCGGGCGCCTTAAATTCAATTTTTTGTTTCTTTATTGGTAGAAAGGCGTTTAAACAAGCACAACAATAGGGACACGTGGGTGGGAGGTAAGAAGAAGACATGACAACAAATAGGTGGTAGGAGCATCGATTAAATAGGGTGGGAAAGGGTGATGAAATGTGGAGAGAGTGAGGAAGATAAGAGGGAGGAAGGAAGGGAGGAAGAAATGGAGGAAAGGGAGGAAGGATTAAGATCAAGAAATGGTAGAGAAGAATGAAGATTTTTTTTTAAACTAAAAGTAACAAAAAAAGAAAGAGACCAAGAAAAGAGTGTAAAAAAAAAAATCAGAAATAATAAGAGATAGAAAAAAGAAACAAAAAGAAGGAAGGGGGAAGGAAAGCTAAAGAATGTGAGCAAGAAATACGAAAAACAATATAAAAGAAAGAAAGAAAGAAAGAAACGGAAAGAGGAAAAAGAAACTGAAAAAAGAGAAAAAAGAAAGAACGAAAGGGAAAAGTGAAAGAAAGAAAGAAAGAAAATGGAATTAGATCCGAAAACAATAAAGAAAAAACAACAACCAAAAATAAACGCAAACGAAAGAAAAGCCAAGAGAAAAAAAGAAACAAACAAAGGGAGAAACGGAAAAAAAGAGAAAGAAAGAAACAGCAAAAACAAAGAGACAAGGAAGAAAGGAAAAGAAAAAAAATGTGAACAAGAAAAACAGAAAGAAAGAGAGTAAGAAAGGATAAAAGTAGAAAAAAAGAAGAGAAAGAAAAAAAAGGAAAAAGAAGGAAGGAGGAAAAGAAAGCAAAAGAATGTGAACAAGAAATATGAAAAACAAAAGAAAGAAAGAAAGAAGGAAAAAAGAAGGAAAGGAAGAAGAAGAAAGAAAGAAAAAAAAGAAAGAAAGAAAAAGAAAAAGAAAAATAATTAAAATAAAGAAAGACTAAAGAAAAAATAAACAAAAAAATCAACCAAACAAAAATCAGAAAAAAATAAAAGAAACACAGAATATATAAATGATGAAAGAAAAAAATCTAAAAAAATCTAAAAAGTTACAGAAAAAAAAAAGATTAAAAAAAACAACACCAAAAAATAGACCGAATGATGGAAACAAAAGCCAGAAAAATGTCGATTTGGAGCTGACGGTAAAAGTGTCTCTTGAAAAATAAAAACCCGAACGTTTTTGCACAAGGCTCGCTTATTTTGGAGTGTGACAGTCAAATTTCTAATCCTACACCTAGCGTTTTTTTATGGTTTTGTGTGTGTTTTTCCAGGCTGGAGGCCGACCGTTTATGTTGAAAGAAAAAATAACGCCCTCTACCGGCAGTTCTTTATTATTCATAGACTCTTAAAGGAAAAAAAAACGTACATCTACTCATACTATCAAATAGAAATATCAAAAGACATTTACATATACAACCAGAAAGTTATTCACAAGCTCTCCTCGCTGAACCCATTCCACTAGGTTTCTTTGTTGTGTGTCATATTTACTTACTGTATTGTAAATAAGCATTTTAAATACGATAAAATCACTCCGAAACATTTACTCACTAGAGGGGGGGTATTTTTTAAAGTTAGTCATGCAGATCCTTTATTACTGAATCACGAGTTGGATCCTCGATGAATGTCCCATAAAAATCCCCACGTAAAAAAAAGACCTTGTGTTAATCTGGTCTGGTGGTAGCGAATATGTATATATATATATTTACTTTATCATTAATTGTTTTATTTTCGTAGCTTCCTCCGGACATACATACATACTAATTCCGCTTTATATATGTCCTAGAAATGGCTACCCAGTATCGCATGGATAGAGGGTGGCGGAAGAATCCTATTGCATTGTTGTTTACTTTTGAGATTTACAAATTCAGGACATTTAAAAGTAGAATTTCAATGCTATTTCTATATATATTTTGATTTTTAATTATCTTCGTATATAAATCAAATATTCATCGTTTTTGCACAAAAAGCAAGAACTGGTGATATTTACTGTGTATATATATTTACTTTGTCGTTAATTGTTTTATTTTTGTAATTTCATTCGGACATACATGTACACAAACATACATAAACACTAACTGGCCTTTATATATGTATAGATAGGTGTTCGAAGAGTAATAATGTTTTAACAGAGGGAATATGAAAACAAATGTTTGTTAAATTTACTAGATTAAAAGCCGCCGTACTGATTAGCAATTAAGCTAGCTGGCGTGGAAGACTCTTGATTTGACCATCAGCTTCATACATTGAGCACATTAAATTCTATTAAACTTGAACAATATTTTTCAAACAATAATTTTCATCAAAAATGTTATAATTTGTCTATTCGGAACTTATTGCAAAGCTGCACGGTAAACATTTTTGGTTTTGCGATTCGCAGTTAGTATAAATAGTTTGTTTTCATTTCCAACCCTTGAACAACCAGCATAGAGCTGGCCGTGAGAAAAGCAGGGTTCCATCAGGGTTCAAGATGTATTTAAGTACTGCATTACTATTTAATCTTACCTTATGATTTAGGTTGACCGGAAAAAACCTACATCAACCAGTTCTGTGCGGATTCTGGATGCTGCAGAAAAGACCTCACCGGGGTGATGACCGATAGGGACGTTTTGGCGGGAGAGTGTTATGAATATGCGTGCTGTCAGAACGAACTGCTGATAATATATATATATATATATATATATATATATATATATATGTGTGTATATATATATATATATATATGTACATTTCGACCTATTAGGTCTCATCAGCAAGGTTTATATATATATATATATATATATATATATATATATATATATATATATATATTGTTGATAATATGAGTGCTATATTTTTAAGTATACAGTGCTCAATATTATTGATAGAGCATTTATATTTGAATTAAAGTATCGTGAACATGGAGTCAACACCTGGTCACAGACAGTTTCTCCCCTATGCAATCTTGATATCTTGGTCCGAAGATCGCATAAGGGAGAAACTGTCAGTAACCAGGTGTTGACTCTATGTCCACGCTAGCTAAACTCTCTCTCTATCTCTCTCTCTCTCTCTCTCTCTCTATATATATATATATATATATATATATATATATATTATATATTATTATTATTATTATGTGTATGGTTGGCACTAGTATACTAGAAAAAGTAATAGTAATCCAACGTACAGTGTTATTAGAAGAGTGCTCAATATCTGTGATAGAGCGTTGATGGTTGAATGAAGTGACAAATAAAAGTTTTAGCTTTTATTCATTTATTTGAAAATATCGTAATATCGTTCCCAAATAAATGAATAAAAGCTAAAACTTTTATTTGTGTCACTTCATTCAACTATATATATATATATATGTGTGTGTGTGTGTGTGTGTGTGTGTGTGTGAAATACGTCTTTTTAAAAAATATTTGTACCAAATAGGCCCGTATAAAAAACCATTAAGAAACAACTAAACAACAAATGCAAATATGACCTGGTAGTACCTGTTAGGGTACCATCTTTAGGAAACGAGAAAAGTCTAATGGAGTTAGATTTGGTAAATGTGAAGGAACCTTCAATTGCACAATTGTCCACAAGTCTAGACAGTAATCCAGACGTATAGACATTATCGCTTTATTATATCTTGCTCAGCTGTCCATACATCATTCTATTACATAAGTTGATCAGCTTTCCACAAGTCTAGACAGTAATCTAGACGTCTATACATCATTTTATTACATAATTTGGTCAGCTGTCCACCAGTCTAGACAGTAATCTAGACGTCTATACATCATCATTTTATTATATAAGATCCTCAGTGGTTCGTACGTCTCCATTTTGAATTATAAAATCTTTAAAAATATCTTTTAAAAATTCAAAACTTCAGTCTCAATATTTTTTGATCAGCTCGTATTTCTCTAAATTCGTGGTGACATTAAAATCCGGGTAGGGGTTTGGAGGATTTTCTACC
Organism: Doryteuthis pealeii; assembly: GCA_023376005.1. Taxonomy (NCBI): domain Eukaryota; kingdom Metazoa; phylum Mollusca; class Cephalopoda; order Myopsida; family Loliginidae; genus Doryteuthis; species Doryteuthis pealeii. The sequence continues at coordinate 79,127,164 of CM042160.1, forward strand.
CACTAACTGCGCTAAATACCCTGAGGTTCATGTGACAGTAAGCGGTGATTTTACCTCGTAGGTATCACCACTCTAATCACAATAATTATCACCACTGCAGCGGTTAACATTTCAATAATTACCATTTCATATAACTGGAAAAATTGAAAACTCTCAAAATTAAAAACGGACCCCCCAGAGATAGAAAGCACTCGTATTTAAATAACAGGAAACGTTTGGGAGAGAAAAAAATATAAATATGAAACTACTTGTGATGATTCTTATTAAATAATAAATTGAAATGCGTGTTGTTATTTTTGGGCCTTGGGACACAATTTAAAATCGATTAATAACGAGTGATTGCGTCCTTGCCGAGCGTAAAACGAAATATCCCAAGATAGATTTCCATGGCGTCTCTAACTAAAAGAAGACAAAACAAAGGATAAATGATCTACCAATATACGAGATCGACTGATATTTATTTTATTTTTCAGGTTGGCAACCCTTACTGAAAATCAATTGGTCAATCTTGAGCTATTAATAAGGAGTGATAGCTTCCTTGCCGAATACAAAACGAAATATCTTATGATATTATTTGTCCGGATTTTTAGATGAGGCTTGTTAATTTGTATTATTCATTGTTATGGTAATTTACCACACACGCATAAACTCTTCCAAGGGCAGGTACTGCACTTAAGCAAGAGTTAGTATTTCAGCAGACAACCGATAAGACATCTTCGCGTGTAACTGACTCTTGGTATATGTTTGTACTACTGTTCTTTGTTAATATATTTGTTTAACTCATTTTCTGTCTTTGTGTCTTTATTCTGGCTCCTAACTAGGCCACAACATTTATAAAAATAAAATATGAGCTCTGAGTAAAACAACAAAGTCTTGTGTTCGTTAATTAAAAACTAAGCAACGGACACAGGACAAGAAATCCCAAGACAAGAAATCATCAAGAAACTAATACCAGAAGAACAGCCCAGAACCAGAAAGACAGATCCAGCGGCGCAGATAACAGATAACAGCTACCCAAACCAATTAAAAATAATTAGTATAGTATAAGTAGGAGGTGCGTGGTGTAATAGTTAAAGTCGTAGGAAATGAACTCAATGAATCGAGTTCAAATCCTGTACGAGGCTATTTGCATTTCACATAGCGCTAATACCCTTCGGAAACTATTCTCCCCCCCCCCAGCTATGGGTAAATAGTAGGGCAGACTGGGTTCTTTAACCATGACTAAGTAACCAGTCTAGGAGAAGGAAAACTCCGCTTAAGAAATTGACCTTGTGTCACATCCTGCTCGTGCAGAGGGGTTGGTAAATATATATACAGGTATAAGTATACGTCTACAAGTCTATTTAAAATGCAGTATGTAACATTGATAGGATCTATCCCTTTCCACTAATCGAATATCTCTGAAACTACAAGTTTCACGTAATATAAAGCTGCATTTATTTCAATGCTTTGGTGTGGCAACTGGTTTATGAGAAGGAAATTCTAAATTCAAATCTGTTAAAATCCACTTGAAAATTGGCCTTATGACATATCCTATGCATACGGGGAAGTTAGTTAAATCTATTGATAATGGAGATTCGGTCTCTATTTGTTTATAACCGAAACTACGTCACTGCTTATGTCACATTACCCAAAATTGTCAATACATAGAATAAATAACAACCTTGTTTGAATTAATTTTAATCGTGAGAAACTTGGTTTTATTAGAAAGAAAACACATTTATTTGAATTTTGACAGGAAAACTATTTTTATGTCTATTATTTAAGAATATAAGATTTCAAAGATCTGTTTGCATTTTTTTACGAAAAAGCGTTACATAAAATCTTTTATACATACTTTTGAACGTCGATAAAATCGAGATATAAATTTCTTTACACTAAAATTAAAATATTCGTTCAATTTCAATAACATTTTGTAGAATTTTGTATGAGTGTATTCTTTAAAAAAAATATTGTCGTTTGTCGTAAAACAAAACAAACTCCCACTCTCTTAAGCAACGTCTTTCACAAATATTTTTTACACCGCCCGGAGGTGGATTTGTTTTTGCTAGTGCATATAAAATACATATTCAAACATCTGACGAAATGAGACTGATTTTTTTTTTCAAGTTGGCAACATTGATTGAAGGTCACCTGATTAATCTGATCTCAAACAAAATTTTCAGTTCAATTTATCTCTCATAATTCACATTCAACTGAGTAATATAGAATAGTTACTACTGTTCACAAAAATGTAACATACAAGGTGTCAAAAGTGTATCGAGATGTTTTAAATAATTTTTGGCACACCTTGTATTCTAAAAAAAAATTTTCCGTTCATTTCTATCTTGGTAATTACAGCTTCAAACTCGGCACGTTTATGACACACCATGTATCCTGAAAAGAAAAATAACGTTCCATTCATTGTTCATTTCTATCTTGGTAAATACAGCTTTCAATCTCGACACTTTTATGACACACCTTGTAAGATCAATTCTGTCTCAAATTTCAGGACAATGAGAAACAAACATTTAACAAGTCAATACAGGCTTAAGAAATCAAGCTCTATCTTGGGCACAAGTATTTGGTAATCTGTACATTAGCTACATAAATAAGAGTAACCTCCCTTTGTTTGTTTCACTTTGAGGAAGCCTTAATTGTGCTTGCACATTATTTGAAATGAATTTAATTGTTATTAAGAACATATTTTATGATATTTTCGTGTTAAAAACGATTATTGATTCGAACTAATTCGTATTTTCAGTGTAGATTTACGGTGAAATAAAAATGGCCGACCAAACATATGGCTTCCTTAAAGTGAAACAAACAAGGGAGATTACTCTCATCTATTTAGCTAATGTTCAGATTACCAGTATTTGTATGTGACACCAGTCATTTTTTAAATGGCTCTAGAGATTGTATCATTATTGATAAAATCTTTGGTTGGTTGGTTGGTTGGTTTTGGTGCGTCAAATCTTTCTGTGACATTATAGGTCAGAGGTCAGAGGTCAGTTTAACCCATTAAGATCTTCAATTATAAATGGCAAAAATATATTTTCCTAATCATTTCAAACAGGTAAATGTCTGTGTTTTAAAAGCCAATATATTAATGTAGTTCAAAATCATTTGAAATATTATCCAAATAGATCTATTTGTTCCATAAATGGAACCCCAACACGTACTACCACTCCGAATAAGAGTGGACCTGGGAATAATGGAATAAAAGAATGACTGCTCTCCTATAGTGAGGACATAGTTAATGCAGGAAAAAATGACTTGATGCAAGGTGTCCCATATAGATATTGATGTGCCATAAATTATTCACAGAAAAAATGAGACTCATAAAGGTAAACACTTATATAACTTGTTATAAGGTCAATGTTTTAAAAACCAGTGAATTGATAAAGTTCAAAATCATTTTAAACAGATAAACACTTCATACTTAGTTGCAATATCAATTTATTAAGAGCCAATGAATTTATTAATTTATTTTCTCTTAATACATTATTATTGCAACTAAATTCATCTTCATTTTAAACAGTTAAATGGTAAATACTTAATAATTAGTTACAATGTCAATGTTTTCAAAAAGCCAAACTACTAATGTAGTTCACAATCATTTTAAACATTATCACAAACAGATCTATTTGACCCATAAATGGGACCCCAACAGGTACTACCACTCCGAATCAGAGTGGAACAGTACTGTGGTCTGAATGGTCGAGATTCTTCTGATATCCAGTTCACCCAGACTTCTTCTTCTTCTTCTTCTTCTTCTTCTTCTTCTTCTTCTTCTTCTTCTGAGTTCATTTCAGGATTTGATCTCGTCTCATCGGCCCATTACAGCACGAGCCACCATTTCAATTCCATTTCAATTCTTGTTAATATATTGGACAAGGATATACGCAATTCAAATTATCTTTCGTGTAAATGTGTTATTACAAAAGGTAACAGCATTTTGACCACTTTTCAGACAACAATGCTTACACTAAAGCCACGCTAAGCCACAATTTTCGGAGTGATTACTGTTTAAACTGAATTTTCATAGCTGTCTACTTAGTAATTAGAAATATGAATTTGCAGTTCTATCGCTAATCGGATAATATATATTTTCAATAACCCTGCATGCTCTTCAGACCCCTGTGGTTAGCGTTGCAGACCCCTGTGGTCCCCGGGCCACAGTTTGAAAACTTATGTACTGTTTTTCAAAAGTTGAACATGATACTAGTACATTCTGTTGATAGTATATCTTACGAGATGTGTCGAAAAGTAATGAGACTGTTGACACAAACAATTCATTTAAAATCTAAATGTTTTCTCCTCCAAAGAAGTCCCCTCTTAAATCTAATGCACTTTCCTACCCCCCCCTGTCACGCTTCTCTTTCCTGTTGGAAGGATTCTTCTCTCAGCTCCGTCATTACGGACCTCTTGATAGCCTCAACGCATTCAGAACGGGTCCCTTGATGAGCCTCTTCAGCTTGGGAAAAAGAAAAAAATCATGATTTGTCCTCCCACAACAATTCCTTTCCCGTGCACTTGCATTGGTCGACAATCAACCTACAAGGAAGAGTTGTTACAAAACCACCACGTTGTCGAGCAGATTTATATGATCCTCAAGAAAGTTAGGGAATAAACCCCGAAAACAAAGCCGGAGTCTCTAAGATGGCGTAACGCTGAACTTCGGCGCTACACAGCAACTCTTGCGACACTGCCGTTACCAAACTGCATTGGTCTCTTTCTTTTCTTTTGGACCACAGCGGCAATGTGGAGAGCGGGGATCTGCTGATTGGGCAACAGCATATCTTCTATATCAACACGCCCAGGTTACGTAGTTCCAAAAAACAATCTTTGGGGGGACACTACTCCATCGTCTTTTGCAGATGGACGGATGCCAACAACATATGGTGTAATCATCTTTTGTAGATCAAATTTGAGGGGTTCGCACGATACGCATAAAATCATACCTCTGATTTTATGTTGGCTCTTAACGCCAAAGGAAGATGCTGATTGTATGGCAATAGAAGTTCAACTTTTTCTCCAATAACCCATATATATATATATATATATATATATATATATATATATATATATATATATATGTGTGTGTGTGTGTGTGTGTGTGTGTGGAATTAAACAAAAGACACATCTCCTGTTTAACAATTTTATTTTTGATCTTTTCTAGTTTTCTGGCCAACTTTTAAATATTTGGGTGGAATTCGTGGATACGTCCACCAAAGTTCAGGTCCCGGGTACTTTCGGCACTTCGAAGTGCCATGATCATCGTCTGCCCTCATTAAACAGATAATAGCTCCATTTCACAACACCTAAAATTACATTCATGCCCCCACTCTAATTACCGAAATATCCTAATGGAAAATATACACATTCTGCACAAAGAAAAAATAAACAAAAACTCCAAATACTAGAAGCTTTATACATAAAACAATACAAACCATCCTTAAACAAAATTAATTTCCAATGCAGTACACACATTTTAAAATGCCTATAACACCTTTCTCACCAATTCTTCTCCTTCCAGCCTCCACATTAATATAATTTTTTTTTAAAACTGGAACACATCATCTCTGATGATGGCACTTCGAAGTGCCGAAAGTACTATATATATATATATATATATATATATATATATATATATATATATATATACCCCTTGCCCATTCACCTTTTCACTATAAAAGCAGAATGTACAAGTGCTGATGTAAATAAAACTTTCTGAAGAAGCTTCATCCAAAATGAGGCAAAATATCAATTAAATCTATGCTGTCTGTGTTGTTATATCCACACTTTCCTCTATTCTCAACCACATTTTGTCGGATTTATTCAAATCCTTCACTCCTCATATAGGTTCAGCTTCTACTACCATACCATTAACATCCCCATCTGACATTATGGGAAGACATAATAAAGTGTGTGTGTGTGTGTGTGTGTGCATGTGTGTGTGTGTGTGTGTGTGATCGCGCGCGCACAAAAGCGCACCTATTTCTTCAACTGTAGATGCATTTAACACCAACTCGCTATTCCTTCTCCCTCGTTTCTTATCGACAGATCGGGGTCATAACAATCAACCCTCCCCCCCTTACCCATCCCAGACATGATCATCTAATCCTACCTTCATATTACAAAGCTTTCCCCCCTTCTCCCAAATTCACTCACCCCCCCCCCCCCCCCGCCAACTTTTTAGACACAACCGTCTCCCAAATTCTCCTATTTTCTTCCTGTTTCTTTCTTTATCAAGAAACAAATGATCCGACTCGCTTCTTTTTTTTTTTTTTTTTTTTTTTTCTAAGACATTTTTTTTCTTTCTCACTTCTAGCACCAGCTAATGTCTTCCTATTTTCCGCTAGAAATATAATTTTGCCCAAAGACACAAAATGGCCGACGTCGAATCGGGGTCAACTGCGCGCGCCATCAAAATGGCGAACGATTCTTTTCCAGCCGTCGGCCATAGTTTCCATCCAGCTGATTACAGGCGTCCATTTTTTTTTCCTGAATGGCAATTACATCAAATTGGCAGTTAGTTAAGTTGTCCGTATTCACAGCCCCTTCGGGTTAGCGGGCGTTAATAAAGGAACAACACAGGTAATTTTGTTTAAAACAATGCATCGCCACAGAGTGATAATAGCGCCAAGTGATAACGCTACTCAAATGAAGCAGGCGACTCCTACTCAAGCAATACAAGCGACATTAGGCGGGAAAACGGGGGGGAAGGAGGAGGTTAGTATTTGAGGACGGCGGTCGACAGTGGAAAGGATAGGTGGTTTGGAAAAAAAGTCTGGGGTTGGTGGGCAGAAAGAGAGAGAGAGAGAGAGAGAGAGAGAGAGAGAGAGAGAGAGATGCAGGGACCCAGGTGAACTAGGGAGACCGGCTGATGTTGCATTTTATTAAGGTTCGGGATGATGGCAGTGGAATTTAATCTGCTGATATGCATTGAAAACAGAAAAATAGACTATATTAGAAGAATTGTATTATGAATAAGGAAACAGCAAAATGGTTGTCTGTCGACGGGATATAATTGAAATATTGGGCTGAGATGGGACAATTCGTTTTTACTTAAATTGTCATAGGCCCTCTTGAGAATAAAGCCGGTATTTATGATTCAAAGCATGGGTCTACATTATATGCAACTTTATGAAATTGTGCTTTTCATGCATGTTTAGTGGTGTGTGTGCGTGTGTGTGTGTGTGTGTGTGTGAGAGAGAGAGAGAGAGAGAGAGAGAGAGAGGTGTGTGTGTGTATGACGGCCTGATCTGTTAGTGTGAATGATATATGCAGTTGTATTTGTGAATGCGCAAGTTAGTGTGGACTAAGAAAACGATTCGGTTTGTCTACAGACACTACGTAATTGATAGTACGTGTCTCTGGGTGTGGGCAGAATTATATAAAGGAATTGGATGATTACACACTCACAAAACGTACACACACCTACACGCACGCACACACACACACACACAAACAAACACACACAAACACACTTATATGCATACACAGGCTGTCGTTCTGCTGCGTTATTGGATGAAAGAGAATTGAATATCAGAAAAGGTCGTTATGTGTGTCGATAGTTTGTATCTTATTGTATAGAGTAGGTAAACAAGTAAAGGGATGACTGATATTGCAAATAAGATATGAATATATATATATATATATATATATATATATATATATTATCTATCTATATATCTATCTATCTATCTATATCTACCAGTCTATTAATTATCTATTTTCTCTCTCTATCTCCCAGTTCGTTAATCCCCCCCTCTCTCTCTCTCTCTCTCTCTCTCTCTCTCTCTCTCTCTCTCTCCCTCTATCTATCTCTAATAGTTCATAGGTATGCATGTATGTATATATGTATCTATTATCTATCTATCTATCTATCCCAGTCTGTCTGTCTGTCCCAGTCTGTTTATATCTATTTCAGCTTTTCATATCTATTTGAACCAATTTCCCCCCCCACTCTCTCTCTCTCTCTCTCTCTCTCTCTCTCTCTCTCTCTCTCTCTCTCTCTCTCTCTCTCTCTCTCTCTCTCTCTCTATCTATCTGTTCCGTCTCTCAATCTATTTATCCATCTATCTATCTATCTATCCCAGTCTGTCTGTTGTCCCAGTCTGTTCATATCTATTTCAATCAATTTATCTCTCTATCCCCCCTCTGTCTCTGTCTCTATTTCTGTTTCTGTCTGTGTTTCTGTCTCTGTCTCTGTCTCTGTCTCTGTCTCTGTCTCTGTCTTTATATATATATATATATATATATATATATATATATATATATATATATATAAAGACAGACAGAGACCGAGAGACAGAGACAGAGACAGAGGGGGGATAGAGAGATAAATTGATTGAAATAGATATGAACAGACTGGGACAGACTGGGATAGACAGACAGACTGATAGATAGATAGATAGATACATACATACATACATACATACATACATATACATGCATGTATGCATACATATGAACAATGAGAGATAGATAGAGGCAGAGAGAGAGAGAGAGAGAGAAGAGAGGGAGAGATAGATTAACGAACTGGGAGATAGAGAGAGAAAATAGATAATTAATAGACTGGTAGATATAGATAGATAGATAGATAGATAGATATAATTAGACTGAAATAGATAGATAAATAGATATGAATGGACTGGTAGAGAGAGAGAGAGAGAGAGAGAGAGAGAGAGAGTGAGAGAAATAGATAGAGATATGAATAGACTGGTAGAGATGGATAGATAGATAGATAGATAGATAGATAGATAGATAGAAGCAGACTGAGATAGATAGATGAATTGATATAGATGCGTACATCCATTCATACATACATAAATACATACATACATACATATGAATAAACTGAGATAGATAGATATGAACGGACTGGTAGAGAGAGAGAGAGAGAGAGAGAGAGAGAGAGAGAGAAAGAAAGAGAGAGAGAGAGAGAGAGAGAGAGAGATGAATAGACTGGTAGGGAAATGGATAATAGCAGACGAAGATAGATAGATAGATAGATAGATAGATAGATAGATAGATAGAGACTGAAATAAATATGAACAGACAGACAGACAGACAGACAGATAGATAGATAGATAGATAGATGGAAATAAATTCTCTTTTCAATCATAAATAGATAGGTAAAGATTTGTTGCTTGTTTTGTTTTGTTTGTTTTTGTTTTGTTTTTGTTTTGGTGTTTTTTTTTGTTTTTTTTCGATTGCATTTGACTTGATGGCGCCACACTGTGCATTCAATGTTTACGAGAATTCGCGAATGTCCGATTTTCTGTTTATGAAGGAAAGTGACGAGTTATGTAACGGGACGTGTGAATAAAACAAGTTTCTTTCAACAAATGAGTGTTGACCAAGACAATGACTGTTTGTCAAACGACTCTACGTAATTGATAGTGTACATCGCCGACTACGTACACATACACACACACACACCGAATGCACACACCCACACACACACACACACACACACACGAACACACACATACAAACACACACGCAACATGCATACATGCATGCAATGCATATATACGGCATTTTCTGTTGTGCTATTGAATGTAAGATAAGTAAATATAAGATCGTTACGCGGTATAAAGATAAACTATCCATTTTTTGACTGGTTTTCAAAAAAACAAAAAAACTAAAAACTAATGCCGAAAATAATAAATGTGATAATAAATTACTTTTATTGCTGTCTTGAGTTTTGCGAGGGAAAGACGCCATTTTCGCAATTGTTTTATTCAGCTACGTAATTTTATAAACGTGGTTATTACGTGCATCATTTTGGAAACTTAAATAGATAGAGAGATAGATAGATAGATAGATATGAACATACTAACACATATATATATATATAACAACGAGGTATCGGATGTATTATATATGTATATATATATATATATATATATATATATATATATATATATATGTGTGTGTGTGTGTGTGTGTGTGTGTGTGTGTGAGTGTGTGTGCTGAACTCGTTGGCTGCTACACACATACACACACACACACATCACACACACATATATATATATATATATATATATATGATATATATGTATATATATATATATATCATGCATACATCATATATACATGCATTATATATATATATATATATATATATATATATATATATATATATATTCATATATATATACATATGTATATATATATGATGTATATATGATATATATATATATATATATATATAATATATATATATATATATATATATATATTATATTATATTATTATATATATATATATATATATATATATATATATATATATGTATTTATATATCATATATATCATATAAATATATATTTATTTATCTATATATATATATGATGTATGTATATATGTATATAGTAACCAAAATTTGACAAAAATTGAAGACCCAACAAGAATAAATAAAACAATGTATTCGGCATAAAATAACCCAACAACGGTTAACATGCCGTAAAAATCTAACCAATCAACCGACTAGGAGGCGTGTTGCAAAAAAAAAAAAAAAAAAAAAAAAAGAACCAGATGTGTGTCCGTCTTAATAATCGCTGACCCATCTTAGTAGTTCAACATCTCGAAGCTAAATTACTATGTATACTATGTTAATTACTATGTTAATTAATTATGTTAATTACTATGTTAACATGTTAATTATGTTAATTACTATGTTAACATCTGGGCACTAATTGATTGAAACCATCGAATCCAACTTCATGAAGAATAATTGAGTCACTTACTGATAGTTGGAGGGCAAACCCCTACATAATGGAGAGAGACACCAAGCGTCTAGCCCATGTTCTGTGGATGCTAGACCATTAGAGAAAGAGAATGAGAATTTCCGGGCTGTTGTTTAAATACCCAGCCACCTATTGGCGAAACCTTCACAGTAAGAGAAGATAACCAAAGACATACTAAACTAATCTCTAGTTTCAATGCTTATCAACCAATAATTGATATAACTGATTTATTATATAACAGGATATCTGGTTTGGTTTCTTTATTTTATGGCATATCAACCTTCGCGGGTTATGCTAAAGCCATATCTTTTAAAGGACAGTAGTATTCAACCCATAGCTGATAGGATGAAGGGTTCGTACCTTTCCCAAGTGTATTAGTCCGAGATTGAGCATAATAGCGTACATAATAGCGTTCGAATTAGCTTACTACGATACTGCAGTAATCCATCATCTTAGTCACTACACCACAGGGACTGCCCCGAAAAGGGAAAGAAAGAAAATCAAATGTAAAATTAGATTAAAATAAAAATGAAAGCGAATTGTACCGGGTGCCAATGGATACATTTTTGTTAAGACAGCAGCCGGAATTAGGACAAGTTGACAAAGTTCGACATCTCGTGGTCACCAGATTGACGGGGTCTGACCGGATGATGTCACCCACATGAAGTGTTAAGTGGAAGTTTGGTTGTTCTGGGAACTCCAATAAAAACGGTCGATTTAGGGCACCTTTTGAACTTTCTCGATTGTTTCTATTTCGTTTTGTCTTTGTTTTTTGTTTGTTTTTTTTTTTTTTTTTTTTGTTTGCTTGTTTTTTGGGGGGGGGGGGTTGGGGGGGGGCGGTTGCAGTGTTCGGCAAATTGGTATACCTGAAAAATAAGACTATAAGAATAGAATGTGTGTTCTTATACATTGAAAGGCTCAAAGTAACCTTCCAGCGTAGGTGCATATATATATATATATATATATATATATATATATATATATATATATAGTTAAAAGAAAGGAAATGAAATTCATACTCATACATACATATATATATATATATATATATAATATATATATATATATATATATATATATTCATGTAGTAATTTAGGGGTCTCCGTATGCTTCTCTCGGTATATATTTATATGTCTTTTTTATGTTGAAGTTGGGCGTTATTATGAAGCATTATGCTTCATAATATATATATATATATATACATATATATATATATTGAAACAAGAACGTGGGAGGTAGATGCAAAAATACACCGGCCTGGCGCCTTAACGTTAAGCTAGTCACGGAGAGGAGTGAGGTGGAGAGAAGAGTAGCCTCGGCAGCAAAGAGAGCCAGAAAGAGAGAGAAAAGCCAGCAGCCCCAGAAAGCATTACAGTTTGTGTACATTCAGTGCACCAAAGACTGTCACTCAAGAATTGGCCTGCATAGTCACTTGCGCAGATGCAGATAATTCTTTTGGACATTACGCCATCGTCCTTAGTGGACGGAAAGGTGCCAACAACAACAATATATATATATATATATATATATGAGGAAAAGGGGATTGGAATGAATCCGACAGAAAATAAAGCAGAAGAAGCTGAGGTCAAGCCTCCAGCGAAATATACTACACATTTTTGTCTGAGTTTTTGTTCTTTCATTCCTTATTTTACCTCATATATATATATATATATATATATATATATATATATATATATATATAATCCGGACAAAGAGATACATATAATAACAAATACAGACTTTAAATTAAGACAGTTACTCACTCCACGAAAACAATCAAAAACATTTTACAGAATAAAAATAATTATAAACACAGATACTCCAAAGCAGGGGTCTACTCAATAGATCGTTTAAATTGTAACAAAAATATGTAGGAGAGACTTCTAGATCTTTGACTAAACGGGTCTCTGAACATAGGTATCATATTAAACGAGATTTTCTAAACAACGCCCTAGCTAAACATATTATAGACACTGATCATACCTTTGATTTCAAAGGTGCCAAAATGTTAACACATACACAATAGAACACTACGTAGAATTATGTAATCTTGCGTTATTCTCACACATCAAACCATCCCCAAAGACAAGGCTTTTTAATATATCCCCTTATTTAGCGACACTTGTACTTAGAAATCATAAAATCCCTTTCACATAACCATTTTAGACATACACTTCCTTACAAATTTAAATTTCACATTATCCCAATACACCCTTACAACATTCACATTTTACATAAAAGGTAATTTTTTTTTTTTAAATAAACATTTCTTTTCTGATAAAATCCGTTACTATCCCCTGCTACACCTCTGGGAAAAGTCAAAAATGGTTGTTGGCGAATTTTTACGACTACACCAGTCCCAATGTTTGGCTTCCGAACTCCCCAGATCTTAACCCAATGGATTATTATGTATGGGGCGCTGTTGAGAAAGACACCAATCGCCGTGCCAGTAGTACAAAAGCCCAGTTAATCGACAGAATTAAGGTAGTTTTTGAAACCTTTCCCAGGAAAAGTATAACATCAACTTACTCGAGGTTCCGGAGCAGGATTGAGGCTGTGATCGACGCTTATTTTGAGTGAAACTTGTTGAAGTAGTGTAATTTCTGTTTCTGTCGAATTTATTTACAATCCATTAAATTTTGTACTTAACAAGCACTTTTATTTTTCCTTATGAAACTGTCAAATTTCTCCCGAAAACCCTATATATATATATATATATATATATATATATATATATATATATATATATATGCGTTCGCATGCGTGTTTGTATGTGTAAGTGTGTATGTTTATACGTAAGTATGTGTGGTTGGTTGGCTGGTTGGTGGTTGGTTGGTTGGTTGGTTGGTTGGTTGATTTTACGGCATGTCAACCCTTGCTGGCTTATTTCATTCTTAATGAGTATTCAATTTTTTTTTCAATCTCAATTTTTTTTATTTAAACTCATTTTTATGTATTTAACCTATAGATGGGATCCTAACAGGTACTACAATTCAGTTTAATGTGTGTGTGTGTGTGTGTGTGTGTTTCGCGCGTGTGTGCCTGTGTCTATGTTTGTGTATGTAAACGTACATATATTCATGGACATGGGCACCTCCCGTAGTGTAATGGTTAGTAAGCTAGATTCGCAGACCATTGTTATTGTTAGAAGAAGAAGAAGAAGAAGAAGAAGAAGAAGAAGAAGAAGAAGAAGAAGAAGAAGAAGACAGAAACTCGCCTCCTGTCTTAATTCCAAGTCTCCATTCCATTCTATTGTCTGCGATTCTTTCTGATTCTGCAACATTTGGTCGTGCCACGCGCGGCTCGTCATGGAAGCAAGTCATGTTTAATGACTGGAAATGTATTTGCCGCCAAAACAGGATGGGGCGGGAAACAGTGGCGGCGGGGTGAGGCGTATTTATAGCGAGGTGAGGCGGAAGATATTATAGTTGGAAAAGGAAGAAGGGGGAGTCGAAGGAAAATTAAATAAAAACGAAAGAAGTACGGGGGGGGGTAAAAAAATATCGAAAAGGTGGTGGGGGATAACTAAAAGAACGAATTGCAAAATTTAAGGGAAAACGTCGGAATGAAAAGAATATTCGTGGAAACGGAGGAAAGAAAGATATTAGAGGGATGAAAAAAGGGGATATATCTTCAATTGAATAACAAATTAGAAAGAAAGAAAGAAAAAAGAAGTCTAACAGATTATTATCAATAGAAAAAAGAAAGAAAGAAAGAAAGAAAGAAAGAAAGAAAGAAAGTCTAACAGATTAATATCAACAGAAAAAAGAAAGAAAGAAAGAAAGTAAAGAGTCTAAAAGATATCAATAGAAAGAAAGAAAGAAAGAAGAAAGAAGAAAGAAAGAAGAAGAATGAGATTAAATAGAAAGAAAGAAAGAAAGAGTTGAAGAGAATAATATGAATAGAAATAAAGAAAAAAAAAGATTTGAAGAGAACAGAAAGAATGAAAAAAAGAAAGAAAAGAGAAGAAAGAAAGAAAGAAAGAAAGAAAGAAAGAAGAAAAAGAAAGAAAGAAAAGAAAGAATGAATGAATGAAAGAAAGAAAGAAAGAAAGAAAGAAAGAAAAAGAAAGAAAGAAAGAACATCAAAGATAAAAAAAAAAAGATAAAAAATCAAAGTTAAAATGAATGAAAGTGAAAGTATGATTGAAATAGGAAATGATTCCAAACTAAGATGTTACTTCGCTCTAATGATTTAAACGCTTTTGCAATTTGTGTGAAAACTAAACCGGTTGTTGTTATGTACCTTAATTAAACGCCTTTTTCTGATCTTCATACACAACACGACACCACGTGACTGTGTGTGTGTTATTGCATTGAAGCCCCTTTTAATTTCCCTTTAAACATAGCACACACTTTATTGGCTTAAAATGGCGCGGTTTGCTCTATTAGTAAAATGGTCGAAACAATTTGAAAAGGTTGGAATCAAATGAGCATAACAGAGACAGAGACAAAGACGGAGACGGAGAGAGAGAGAGAGGACAGAGAGGAGAGAGAGAGAGAAAGAGGAAAGAGAAAAGAGAAAAGGGGAGAAAGGCAGACAGACGGGGGGAAGTGGGTGGAGAGAGGACTGGAAAACAAATTCAACGATTTGATGAAAAACAAAGTCGTCTCTTTCGATTGAATCATGATCGAAAACAACCACCTTGTAGAACTCTCTTTTTCTTCCCACCCCCTCTCTCTCTCTCTCTCTCTCTCTCTCTCTCTCTCTCTCTCTCTCTCTCTCTCTCTCTCTCTCTTCTTATTCACCCTTTTTCTTTCTCTTTTCCCTAGTTTATTTTCCTCTCATTTCTTTTTTGTATGTTATTTCTCTTTTTTCTTCTTTTTTTTTCTTTTATCTCTCTTTTTCTCTTTTTCCTTATTTCCTTTCGTCTCTTTTTATTTCATTCTCTCTATTATCTTTC
>CM042160.1:79147808-79152808 GCA_023376005.1 Doryteuthis pealeii
TAATTATTTAATTGGCTATTATCTTATAAAAGAAAAATTATACATTGATATTTTTTCTGCTTAAAAAGGACATTTTCAATCGAGTTTTTCTTCAAAACTTATTACTTTTGGCACCTAAAATAAGGTTTGCATTAAGTAGATATTTATTTTTAGAATCTAAAAATATAACATTTTAAACTTAACATCATGCTTTTCACATGTTAAATGAATTTTATATATTAATTTTTCATAGCAAAAATACTAAATTAAAGTTTTGAAATAAAATAACTGATGCATTATAAAATTCATTAATTGATAAATCAATACTGAAAATTTCATTAAAATCGGATCATTACCTGATTTTTGGTAATTTTTTTTTTTTTTTTTGCAATCGCGAATGTTACATAAAAATTGTAAACAAGCCAATAGAACTACTTTAAAAGAATCAAAAATGGCGTTGGCGAACAAAATTGACCAAAACAAATCGTTTTAAATATATTAAAAATAAATTTCTAATGTAATGATATTTTTCTTTTTTTAATGATGGTCATTATGTTACTACTTATCGATTTAGACAAAGTTTGACCTCAAATAATAGATTTAATTAATTTTAATTCGCTTTTAAAACTCGTAGCAGGGGCTCATTTTGCCAGTACCTAGTATTTACCAAAACAGAAATGAGCAATGAATGAAACGATAATTTTCTTCAAAATACGAACTGTGTTCAAAATTGATCGTGACTGAAGCTGTATCCCCAAAAAAGAAATGAACAATGATTGAAAATTTTGATATTTTCTTCAAAATACGAGGTGTGCTTAAATATACGAGAATGAAGCTGTATTTACGAAAACAGAATTGAACAATGATTAAAACATTAATTTTATTTAGAATTATTTAAAATTTTTCGGAGGATGAAAAGTAAGATAGAGAAACTATGTTGAAGTGGGATGGTTGTTGGTTGGTTGGTTGGTTCTTGCGGCCTGTCAACCCTTGTTGGGTTATTGTATGCCGAAGACATTTTGTTTATTTCATTCTTTTTGGGTATTCAATTATTTTTTCAAACAATTTTTAAACTCATTTTAGCTTATTTCCTTGTTGAGTAACATAAGTGACTCAGAAAAAACAGAACTCAAATTATTTATTTATTTTCCCATTAAACTAACCCTAAACCCCAACCCTAACCCTAACCCTAACCCTAACTCTAACCTTAACCCTTGTTGAACTTAAATCAAAAAAATTTAAATTTAAATTAACAGTTCTATTACAAAATTTGTGGGTTCTGTTTTTTCTGGGTCACCCTGTAATATTATGTTACTCAACTAGGGGGCGTTAGGGTTAGGGTTAGGGTTTAGGATTAGAGCTAGGGTTTAGGGTTAGGGTTAGGTTTGGAGTTTTAGGGTTAGGTTAGGAGGGTTAGGGTTGAGGTTTAGGGTTAGTTTAATGGGAAAATAAATAATTTGGTTGTTTTTACTGGGTCACTCTGTAATATCATGTTACTCAACTAGGAAATAATCCATTTTTAATACTCATACATAGGAGTAATGGCGGTAAAGAGATACTCCAAATTCCCTTGATCCCCAGAATCGGAATTTCACCACTAGATGAAGTTGAACGTCATACCCAGGACACGTTGAAGTGTGTAATGAATATATTGAATAACAAGTACGTTTTATGGCAATTGGACAATCTTGATCGAAACAAGGAGTTTTCAGGTAATTTGAAAAATTCCCAAATACACATTATTAAAATTGACCTGTATTCAACACGCACACACAGACTCAACATAGTCATACAAGAAAAGAGAGAGAGAGATTAAAGAAAGCAAGACTAGAAAAGAGAGAAGAAAAGAAAGAGAAAAGAAAGAAGACACGAGAAGAAAGAAAAAGAAAAGAAGAAGAAAATGAAAAAGAATTGAGGAAAAGAAACTAAGTGAAAGAGATATAAAAGAAAATTGAGGGAAAGAAAGAGGAAAAGAGATGAAAAATAGGAAAAAGAGAAATAAAAGAAAAAAAGAAGATAGAGTAAGAGAAGGGAGAAAAAGAAATTAGGGAAAAAGAGAAGAAAAAGGAAGAGATAAAGAAACTACGAAAAAGAGGGAAAGAAAGAAAAAGAGAAGGAACGAAAAGAAACTACTAAAAAGAAAGATGAGATTTTAAAAGAGAGAGAGAGGAGAAGAGAAGAAAATAAACTAAGAAAAAAGAGAGAAGGAAAAAAAAAGAAAGATAAGAAAAAAAATAAAGTGATACCAATTGTAGTTCGTGCACTTGGAACGGTCCCCCAAAAGTTGAGAAAACATCAGAGAACCAATTAAGACAATCCAGACATTGTTGAGTTTTGCTAGAATACTCAGAAGAGTCCTGGAGACTCAAGGAGACTTGTAGTCACTCAGACTCCAGTGAATGACCATCAACTAAGGCTGGTGGGAAATTTGCTGAAAAATGTCTGTATTTTTCAGCAAATTTAAGAAGGAAATTAAGAGGAATATATTCCATGTACGTCCACGGTCTTTACAAAACTCAAAAATGTATTACAATATTTCAAATATCTTATTCGAGAATTAAATTGAGTGAAGATATTAAAAAAAAAAGAATTATATTCGAATGGGATTATTTTCTTTCTTTTTTTAAGATAGTATCTTCTAACAGGGATCCCAATCCATCTATACATATATAAAGGGCAGTTTTGTGTATGTGTATGTCCGGAGGAAACTTTGAAAATAATACAATTAATGACAAAGTAAATATATATACACATCAAATATCACTAGTTCTTGGTTTTTGAGCAAAAATAATGAAGGTTTGATTTATATTAGTGTAGATACTTAAAAAAAAATTTAAATGATAATAGCATAACACACACACACACACACACACACACACACACACACACACAACATATATATATATATATATATATATATATATATATATATATATTGCATTTAATAATTTAAATAGTATACATTAATTTTCATTTCCAGAGTGTCTGCTCACTTTTTTTTTTCCTGACACAAGGTCTTTTATACAAAGACATTTTAATGGGGCATTGTGTGAGGATCCAACTCCTGATTCAGTAATGATGGATCTGCGAGAATAAACCTTTTTGCTCTCCGTCTACCCAGGCGATACCGGGTAGCCGCTTCTAGTGCTATATAACTCAACGAGAGAAAAAGAAAGAAAAGGAAAGAGAAGCAAGGAAAAGTCGCCATTTTGACCGCCGAACACTTGCTCTATCCAACAGTGTTATTGCGATCCTTGTACGTATTGCAGTTTCTGCTGGAATAAATTGGAGGCATTACTTTCGGAGCACCCTTTATATGTATCTGTATGTAATAAACATTGGGGTCTGCGTCGAGGTGAGTTTATGAAAGAAGAAAATGCGTATTTTATTCATGAATGTCTCCACCCAGATTTGATGGTGATTTTGTTTTACGTTGTTTGTTTGTTATTTTTTTTTTTTTTTTTTTTTTTGCTGATGAGGGAGTGGTTTTCTTTTTTTCACCTCACAGCAATGCTTCTCCCAAATCAAAATGACGTTGTTCAACTTGTGGGACGTGATTTGATAAGATTAGTGCGACGTTTTCCCCCGGCAACTTTCAGTACTAAATAAAATCGATATAAATATATAAAAAAAAATAAAACAACATTCATTTAAACAAAAAATAAATAAATAAAAATAAAAATACAAAAACCGAATCGTCCCAGAGATCAGACAGAACCCCTCCCTCCCCCTAAGCATCTATTCCCCCACCCTGTCCCCCATTCATTATGTACACTCATTCTCAAACCCCTAAGTCGAGAAAATCAGATTTGATTTGCTTAACACAAAAAGCAATTGTAGATAAATAAGAAAATAAATAGATAAATAAAACTCGACAATGATACCAAAATATAGCCACTTGTAGACGCAAATCTAACTAATCTGGGGGCTACATTTCATGAAGGGTCGTCAAACTGTTCTTGAGTTACCTCACGGTGTCAATACCGATGCTCTGCTTTTTGTTAAGAAACAAAGAGAAGAATGATAAAAATTCTGTTAATATTTCGAGGTGAGCTCGGCATAATTTTTTGTAATATTATTTTTATTATATATATATATATATATATATATATATATATATATATATATATATATAATATATATATACATAAATATACATATAAACATATATAAATATATGAATATATTTATGCATTTCTACTTTTATTTTTGACGTTTCCTCTTACAAAAAACACAAAATTATTCATATGTGTATACATATGTGTTTGTGTGTGTGTGCGTTTGTGTGCATGTGTGTGTGCGTGTGTAAAATATATATATATATATATATATATATATATATATATATATATATATATATATTATATACGCACATGTGTATATATATAATGTATATGCATTAATATAAATGTAGATGCGTATGTGCGTGCATGTGTTTGTGTGCGTGTGGGGGCAGTGTGTGTGTGTGTGTGTGTGTGTGTGTGTGTGTGTGTGTGTGTGTAATCGAGATATTAGTTGTATATGAGTCTATGAACGAATGCTGTTTCAATCTTTGTATTTATTTATTTCAACTTTTATTTCCGAGGTTTTACCTGTCTTGCATAAGCACACGCACACGTATATTGAAAAAGTTGAATATATGTGTGTATATATATATATATATATATATATTATATATATATATGACCGTAAAATACATAAACAAACCCATGTATTTAATAGTTTAAATATACCAGTCCCACTACAGCTGTCAGTGGACGACGGGATATCGGCAGGCAAACAGCTAGTCTGAGTTCGACCCAAGCCAAGGATAGTTGTTGTGTCTAGCCACACTGAAGAGGCGTGAAACGCTGAAACACGTGTCTGTGGATTACTTATATATATATATATATATATATATATATATATATATATATGTGTGTTGTGTGTGTGTGTGTGTGTGTGTGTGTGTGGATGACACGTGCACACCATTCCCTAGTGGGCTTAGTACTTTGGAGGGATTTTTGCTGACGTCCACCGAC
>CM042160.1:79155308-79177808 GCA_023376005.1 Doryteuthis pealeii
TTTTGATAAACAAAGGACTCGTGTTTCTTAAAGTACCAGCTGATGCTTAACTGGTTACCCAGTAAAGTATTGAACTGGCTCATTACTGCTTAACTTAGGTGATCTAGCAGGAACCGGTGCTTTCAGTGTGAATCGGCCGTAATCAGATAGATAGATAGATAGATTGATTGATAGATTTTAAAAGTCTGAAAGATAAATAAGTATAAACATACAGGTAGACAGACCAAGAAACATATAGATAGATAGCAACCAGAAAATAATAGATAGATAGATAGATAGATAGATAGATAGATTTGTCAACAATTTTAAATATTTTTGAAGATCAACAAAAAAATGTTTTTTTGTTTTCTGTAATAATTTATTTTTTCCTACGAAAGCCCTGATGAAGATCTATCTAAACAGACCGAAACATTGCAGCGTAGGCGAAATAAATATTATTCGTTTATGAAACTTCTGTTTTTTTAATTTTTACAATATTACATACTGTTAGATTCACTTCCATTTTTTCTTCACATACATACATATATACACACGGAGCAGTCTCCCATGTCTATAACCTTGCTGATGAGACCTAATAGGTCGAAATGTACATACAGGGATTGACATTTTCTCGGTTTGTTTAGCCTTACATTTGAACATATATGCCCGCCTAAATTCATTCATTATTAACTAATTAATTTTCAAAATTAGGTATGACTTCAACTAAGCATATACCCTCCAAAAATTGTCGGCTAAAAAGGCCATATCAAAAATAAACACATGGTTTGTTTACTTACTTTCATACATATATATACATATATATATATGTTAATCACGATATTGAGCGACTCAATGTCGAGATTAACAGGGCTACAGAGCGGTGACGTCTTCGTCGTCATGAACCACCAAATGCAGACGGAAATTTCCTTTGCAATCTGTGTGACCGGATCTGCAAGTCCAGAATTGGACTAACTGCTGAAGTGCAGATGATCTATTCTAAATACAGTGCAGTTTGATTAATGAACTAACAACTAACGACTCGAAACAATTATTTCCCTGTTTTAACTATGAATAATGAATAATTCGCTATTTTAAAGTAACGATCACAATTAATTAAGACTTGTCACGCTTTTGTAATAATTAATTTTCCATTAAGTTAACTTGAAATCTATATATCTATTTCAGTTTATTCACATCTACCTATCTTTGTATGTTCATATCTATCTATCTATTAATCTATCTATCTCTACCAGTCTATTCATCTCTCTCTCTCTCTCTCTCTCTCTCTCTCTCTCTCTCTCTCTCTCTCTCTCTCTCTCTCTCTCCAGTCGTATCTATATATCTCAGTTTGTTCATATGTATGTATGTATGTACGCATCTATCTATCTATCTATCTATCTCTCTATCTCTCTCCTCTCTCTCTCTCTCTCTCTCTCTCTCTCTCTCTCTCTCTCTCTCTCTCTCTCGTATCTATATATCTCAGTATATGTATGTATGTATGTACGCATCTATCTATCTATCTATCTATCTATCTATCTCTACCAGCCTATTCTATATCTCTCTCTCTCTCTCTCTCTCTCTCTCTCTCTCTCTCTCTCTCTCTCTCTCTCTCTCTCTCTCTCTCTATCTGTTCATATCTATCTATCTATTTCAGTCTGATTCTATCTATCTATCTATCTATCTATCTATATCTTAGTCTGCTAACATCTATTTTCCCTTCTATCTATCAAATTCTGTTCATACCTATATATATATATATATCTATCTCTATCTCTAACCAAATTTCGACAGTAGTGAACAAACTACTTTGTTCCTACGAAGCCCCTTTAAAATTTATGAACCCACACAATGACGTGTTTACCTCATGAGCCTGTTGCGTCTGTATCGGCGTTTGTAATTGCAAAGTCAACGGTTTTTCTGCCATTTATTTTTCCTCGTGGAGCGATATTTGCTATAATGATTACACACTAAAAAAAAAAAAAGAAGAAATAAATGAAATAAAACGAGAGACAAAAAAACGCGAGATGAACGTCAGTCATTGTGATTTATGGGCGAGAGCGCCAGACTGGCACGAACCGGAAGCCACAGGAGGCAAGTCGCCATGTTTATATCCGGCAGCGTTAAATATTTATGATTTTATCAGCTTTCAACAACTGTAACTGCTTCTAATTCCTCTTCTGCTTCGTCTTCTCGATTTAAAAAAAAACTAATTCTTCCGTTTCACCCACAATTCCGGCCAATCAAATAAGATTCGAAAATTAACGAAAAATGGGAATTTTTTGATCGACGTTAATATCCGTTTTATATATTTCTTATCATAAATCACAAAAATGGCGACAGGGCTCGAAATGATCCATCAGGGTGGGGAAGGGTTTACAAAGACACTCTTCATCTGAAGCGTCTGATGAAGATTCTACTGTAGAAGCTCCGTGGTGTTTCTTCTCGCGATGAGAATTAAAACACAAGACTCGATTGGTGTTTGAAAAAAAATATTTGCCCTACAGGTAGAATTTAATGTTACATAATCTATGAGCAGCTTATAAATTATGAACGTACCTGTAGTTAGAATTTTGAATTAGGGTTCGTTAATATTAAAATGACGGGGTCAATGGAAAGTTACCCGACAGTTGGTGACGGGTAATAACCTTGACTCCTTAAAAGCGTGCGATTGGACGCGTGGGATAGTTTAGGAGATTCGAAGAGATTTCAGACACTATGTCGCCGCTCTGATGTCGTTTCTCCCCCCCGCGGTGGAAACAAATGGGGTTATTTTAAATGGGAGGGATTATATTAAAATTATCCTGAAAAATCACGTTAGGTCTTATTTTACAGGTAGGTCTTCTTGTTTACATTCTGAAATTCAGACAATGACATTCCATTTTTTTAATCCAAAAAGAACAATGCCATGGGCATCTCCAGTTTATAATTTCAACACATCCATGATTTTCCCAGATATTGTACAGGAGTTGTACAAAATAATGGGAAAATAATATTTCCATTATTTTGTCCAATCCCTGTATATACCGGAGTATTATCCAATCTCGCGTATCGTGCAACCCCTTAAATTTCATCACCAAAAGATGATTACACCGAATATACCGTGTATCATAAGAGTTCCATTTTTGGTAGACAATGCTAGAGCTTGTATATTATTGCGAAAATATATTTCCTCTCCATCATACTTTTTTTCCGTATTTTTTAACAGTTTTTGTGGGTTCAAAATTTGAGAATTGCAACCATAAGCGGATTCATCCTTTACAATAATTCTTTGTTTTCACCTGAGTCTCATCAGAGGATTACCACAGGAAGAATAACTCCAATAGAAAACGAATAAAAATCATAATGTGGGGGGATTCATTGCGATTACCCAGGATCAGATAATCTCATATTGGAACCACCACCTTCTGTTTCTTCTTCCTGTGGTAATCCTCTGATCAGACTCAGGTGAGAACAAATAATTCTCGTTAAGGATAAATCCGCTTATAGTTGTATTTTTTAGGGATTTTAACGGAAAACACCACACTACAGCAATATATGCACATTTGGCGAGATATTGGTAAGTGAGCCATCTATTGGCAAAAAAGTGAACTATTGATTGGCTGAGTTAAGTAGCGAAAGGCAACCAATTATGGTTCACACAAACCGGTCAAGTAAGACGAACAAGACACGCCGGACACTGCGGCAGAAGTAAGGACAAGTTCGTGAGTGATGTTCACCTGTGGACACCTACACATGGACACACCAGACTGAGCTTTACATTGATCAGTAGATACTTGATGTCGTTAGGAGGATTTGTCTGGGGGGGGGGGTAAAAAAAATAATATTAACTTTGAATGAACATATATAAGTAACGAAAAATATAATGAATGAATATATTGTTTTTATTAAAATGAATTAACTCGATAGTTTTGCTTTAGTTTCATAATTATCCATCGTTATGGTTAGTCGTCGATGGGCTCATAGTTTTATTTGACAATATTGTACCAGTCTTAAAGCTGTGTGATATCCAGATTTTTATTATTCAAATTTTTACTATATCTTCGGCAATATCCTGTATTGGATACGCCATTATGATGATGCTTGCTTTTTCGGTATTTCGTGTATAGTAAACGCTTTTATGTTAATTGGACCGGTTTAGTTCAGTCGGTAAGGCATTCGCCGAGAATAAACACAAGGTTCCTAGTTCGATACTAACCCTCGACCGTTGATTTTACTAATTATTTTTGGATATTGTTATTTATGTTTCTTACCCAATTACGATTTAAAAAAAAACCTCCCTGATCTTGCACAAGCGAAAAAGGATATAGACCCCCTCGCCGTTTGGCTGATTTTATTTAATCATTTTTGGATATTATTATTTGCTAGCATATACCACAGTATGATAATTAAATTATTACAAGATTTGGAATGTTTACTTAAGAGCTATTGATGAATAGTTCAATATGTAAAAAGTATGATAACCCTAATTTAACTTTCTCTCACTCTTTTTTTCTTTCTTTCCTTCTTTTCATCTTTTCTATGTTCGATTGAAACGTTACACTTCCACGCGCTCACCCCCCTCTCTCTATTTTCACCTACTTTCTTTTTGTCTTTTTTTTCTCATTATATCGTTCTCATTATATTTTTCTGTGTAACATATCCTTTTTCTTCCCTTTCTTTCTTTATAATAAAAACGGAATGGTCCATTATTTGGCTGAGGTGACGACACTCATAAGAAATAAGAATTTGGCTGATATAAGCAATACCAGATAATAGTATTTACATTTTTGCATTTTTGGTCTCATTTTTAACCAGAGGGTGTTGCAAGATATAAATTAAATATGTAGATTTTATTTATTCAATTGCGATTACCGTATTTGACGGCTTATAGGAGGCACTTTTTCCAAAATTTGGCTCAAAAAATTGCCCTGCGTTTTATACATCGTAGGTGAAGTTTGAGACGTCCCGTAGGCCTGGTTTTATTATTATTATTATTATTATTATTATTATTATTATTATTATCATTTCCTGCTATTGAGATGTCTTGTGTATGCTTATTGCTTGTCTGTACTGCCAAATTGCTTTTATACAGCTATGTTTCTGCTTGTGTAATGCACAGCTAAACCGTTTTCAAAAATATATGCTTAAATACACTAAAAACTTTTTTCCTGAATCTGATCTGCTGAAATAGGGGTACGTCTTATATGCCCATACGTCTTATATGCCGTTAAATACGTTTTTTTTTTTTTTAAATTGGACAAAAACGAACCAGAAATTTACAACGCAAAGTTTTAATATCACATTTTATTGTTGGCTTGTGTAATTCTTTCTTTCGTAACATCGGATACGCACTTATTCCAGAAAAAGAAATATCTTCTCCTGAATCTCAAATGACATTCCCTGCTTATCGTTTAGTTCGGTGGGGTGGGGATGGGGGGGCGGTATAAGACGCGTTTTTAAAGCCGGGCATTTCATGTCGCTTTAATTCTTTGTTCGACAAAATCCCGCCACGCTTCGCAGCCACTACCCCCCCCCCAACATCTGAACCACTCCCTCTCCCTATCCACCTCAAACCCAACACCCGTGTGTGTGTGTGCGTCCATTCGTCCACTATAAAGCCGAAAGCCATCTGAGCGTCTAATGTCATTACACATTGTGTCCAGCCTTTGTCAGACCACTCTTGGACATCACCGGACAATCCATTAAGGGCTATTCAACGACAAGACATTGGATTAGCGCTCGCTTCGCTCTTCTTTTTTTCCCGCGACGATAAATTTCTAGTCAAGCATTCTCTCTCTCTCTCTCTCCTCTCTCTCTCTCTCTCTCTCTCTCTCTCTCTCTCTCTCTCTCCTCTCTCTCTCTCTCTCTCTCTTATATATCTCTACTTCCTCTCTATTTCTTACTTTGCAGTCATTTACCAACCTATATATTTTCAATAAACGTTTTTTTCATCTTCTACTTACCCTCTCTCTTATATAAATGTAGTATCTCTTTCTTATATATATATATATGAAAGAGATACTATATATAATGAGTGACAGTATCTCCTTATAAATATATATTTATATATATGTATATTAAATGAGACACGTCTATGCGGTATCATATACTATACAAACTCACAACCCCCACACACATATATATACATACAAAATAGTACAATGTACAATATAGTACCACACATAAGTGTCTTTTTTTTTTTTTCGTTCCCCAACCTCGACCAATTCCAGCTTACTAGACAATAGATGACCTCAAGTCTAAGGAAGACCGGAAATTCAACATTCTATTATTTGTGTATAACACGCACCCCTACGTTTCGACAATTAAATACTAAAAAAAAAAAAGATTCAACAGAAAGTTAATATTGTTTTGTTGAAAATATCTCAGCGTTTTGTAGAGAAATATTTTTTTGATTCAATGAATTGACTCTTAAAAATGTAATATTTGACTAAATATGAATAGTTATTTTAGTAAGACAGTATGTCACTGTAATCCTTTTTGTATAACACGTACCCCTAAATTTGGATTTTGATATTCTCGAAAAGAAATCATTTATAATAAGCACAGACTTTTTAGAATTTGTAGCAACTGAATTTAACATTAGTTTAACTTTTTATCCGGTTCGTATAGACTAATTATGATGTAGTTTGCTATATTTATAAGAGTGCTCAATAGGATTGATAAAACATGTATCATCATGTATCGATAGAGCATGTATCAACTTATGGTAGCGATGGCAAGAAGTCAACAGCACTTGGTAACTGTCATAGGTGCGAAACTCACAGTTACCAAGCGCTGTTAAATTTATGTCTACGCTACCCTAACTTATATATATAGTATCACCCATGAATAAGTACACCTCGACCAATTCCATATTTATTCAAATTTATTCATTCTTTAATTCTTATAATTTCTACTGTAGCAGAAAGGAACAAGTCATTGTGTCCCGATTACGCATTGGTCACACAAGACTAACGCACTCCTATATATGCACCCCCAATGGGGCCACCTGTTGGCCGTGGGTGGCAACCCGTGATGCTAAAGGATAGAACCCAGGTGGATGAGCAGTTCATGACTTGCAATACTCCACTTTGGCCCTATCTTGGGCTAGACGGTCGGTCGGAGAGGCCCTCTCCGATCAATCGGCTGGTCACGTCAAGCCCTAGCACCTATATGATTTTCCCAACCCTATTGCCCTTATGGCAAGCCCCAACCCCTTTTTATCATATGGGTGCTAGAAGGTGGTGGCTGCGGGTCTACATGTCCTGGGAATGACGTTAAACTCTATCTGATGGTGAGGTTCCAGTTTGGAGGTTTGGGGAATATGGAGCACTCCTTCATCACCATTGCTCCCTGGTCCACCCTGACCCGGAGTGGTAGTACCTGTTAGGGTCCCATCTATGGGTTAAATAGAAAAATGTATTTATAAAAAAATTGTATTATCCATTAAGAATTGATTTATTTCAAAACTTTACCGGCATTAAATGACTCACTGAGGTTGATATGCCGTAAAATAAAAAAACAAAAAAAACTATATATGCAAACAAGAACAACAACTATAGTGTGAAACATGTCAAACACCTTTTACTGTTAAGCACTTGATCATAGGATGCAGGTTTTTTGCTTATATCAGAAACAGTTATTTTAATGCAAACAATTTGAAAATGTCAACATAGAAGGCATTATGTCTTTTTTGAAGGAATGAAATTTATACCATAGAATATATACAGAACTTAATCAATACCATACAACATGATCCCCAATGATGCTAACACATTATTAAAACCAATTACTACAAAAGTGTAAATGTAGATACACAACATATATTAATTCCTAACTGCGAGGCATGACATAACACAAGACAGATTGATATGCCGTTAAAATAAATCAACCAACAACCATATCATTAATTATTACCGTATCGCTCATAAATCATTACACCCGTAAAAAAATTTAAAAGGGTAATTTGGTTAAATCCTACTTAACAGACATAAATTCCACCATCGTTTGTCACCCTGCCGAAATGAAAGAAATACTAAAAATCAGGAAATTAACCAAAATTTTCAGTGTTGATACATTAATGAATAAAAGATATAATGCACCAGTTATTTTATCTAAAAACTTTAACATTTTTTCAGGTCAATTAAATTTGAACCACGTATGTTTGTGAATCTGTGTTACGCCTCAAAGATACGTGGTTTATTATTTTTTATAACTATAATCGAATATTATATTTTCCTTCCTCCCGTTCAAATATATATTTTTTCAGCTTTAATCACCATATATATATATATATATATATATATATATATATATATATGTGTGTGTGTGTGTGTGTGTGTGTGTGTGTGTGTGTGTGTGTGTGTTGATTATGCGGAAAATATTGTTTTGTTGCTGAAAACAGGGTCTGCTAAATTGTTTTATTATACTCCTTGTAACTGTTGTAGTTTCCATGGAAATAAATTGAGGCATTACTTTCGGAGCATCCCTCGTAAAATGAGTCTTAAAATAATGTGTTTAAAAAATGTGTTTTTAAAAAAATTGAGTTAAAAAAGAAAAAGAATTTTCAATAGCCGTTAAGAATGAATAAAACAAAATGTCTTCAGCATAAAATAACCCAACAAGGGTTGACATACCGTAACACATCCAACCAACCAACCTTTTCTTTTTAACAGTTGATTCCTGTTTATCATTTCTGTTATCTGATAATCCCATCTCATCTTTTACAATTGACTTTTTTAAAAAAGAAAGATGAAACGTTTAGAGAATTATTGAGTTCGAAATATGAAAAGAGTAAAAGGAATATATGATTAATGGGAGAATATAGATCTATCTATGAAAAAAAGGATTAGAAAGACAGAAAGAATTATGAAAGAAAAATAAGCAAAACTAGAAGAGAATAAAAAAGAAAGAAAGAAAGAAAAGAAAGAAAGAAAGAAAGAAAAAAGCTATATGAATAAAAAGGAAATAAATAAAGAGAAAGAAAGAAGAAAGAAAGAAAGAAAGAACAGAAGAACGGAAATGAAAAAGAAAGAAAAAAAGAGAAAAAAAAGCAACGAAAGATAAGAAAGAAGAAAGAAAAAGAAAGAAAGAAAGAAAGAAAGAAAGAAAAAGAAAGAAAGGAAGAAAAATTAAAAAGAAAGAGAAAAAAAAAAGAAAAAAGAGAAAGAAAAGATCAGGAAACAGAAAGATGAGAAGAAAGAAGTCAGAAAAAGAAAGAAGAAAGAAAGAAAGAAAGAAAGAAAGAAAGAAAAGAAATTCACGATCGCCATTCCCTGCAATCATGAAAGAAAGTGAGCGGAAGAAAAGGCTTTGATCTGATCTCCAAGGATCAGATCAACCTCTTGTTAATCCTCTTAGGGGAACATTGGCAACGATAATCCGACCACAAGATACACACACCCATACGCGCACGCACACACACACACGCACAATTGCACGCACAAGCCAAACACTCAGTCCAATCGTAGGAAGGTGAGTCAAAACGAGTCAAAAAGAGCGCGAGAAACTGACACACGAACATCGACTCATGCCCGCCGATGCTTTAAGCTGTCACAGCGCGAGAAAGACAAGAAATTCTTTTGTAATATGATATCAAAGGAGAGGGACGTTGTCCTTAACTTGGACTTAGTCGACATTCAAGTAATTCTGATGTTGTCACAACGCTGGGATCTGGACATACCCGAAAAAAATCCCTTGTCTTATCTTATGACAGTTTTAGCCACAATTTTTTCTTTCTTTTCTTTTTTTTTTGGGGGGGGGGGATTTTACGGCATGTTGACCATTGTTGGGTTAATTTATGCTGAAGATGTTTTGTTTTATAGATTCTTGATAGGTATTCAATTTTTCAAACAATTTTTTTCATGAATTTCATTACTTATATTAAACTAATGTTATTTCGTTAAAAATTATATTTTGTTTAATTTTGATTAAAATTTTAATTTAGTCTTCATTTAATATTTTAATATTTTTATTTTAAATACAGTCATTATTATTGCCGTCACAATAATATATTCTTGATGGGTATTCAATTTTTTTCAAACACAAATTTTTAAACACATTTTTAAAACTTAGTTTGCTCTATTCAGCTCATAATAAATGGGGTCCTAACATAGAAACATAACAGTATCGAGAAATGATCGATTTGTTATTATATTTTTGTAGAAGGACAGTTTAGAGAAAGGATCTAGTTTTTTTTTGTTTTGTTTTGTTTTGTTTTACGACATATCAAACCTCGGTGGGTCATTTAATGCCGGTAGGGTTGGGAAAGATTCGCAGTGATAGTTTTGTAAAAAATTATTTAAACTTAATTTGTTTATAAACAAATTATCTATTTAACCCAAAGATGGGACCCTAACAGTTACTACCACTCCGGGTCAGTGTGGACCTGGAAGTAATG
The DNA here is from genome assembly GCA_023376005.1 of Doryteuthis pealeii. Lineage (NCBI taxonomy): Eukaryota > Metazoa > Mollusca > Cephalopoda > Myopsida > Loliginidae > Doryteuthis > Doryteuthis pealeii. Next base: position 79,165,666 of record CM042160.1, read on the forward strand.
GTGATGTAGGGGTACTCCACATTCCCCAGAGTTCCAGAACTTATTCTTTCTTTTTTCCTTAATTAAACATAGTTAAATGATAGTTTATGCTAAATTAGACATTTAGTTTAAAATAAGAAAAAACACAATTATCACCAATGTGATACGACTCTGGTCCCAAAGTTGATGTTATATTTGGTGTATGAAATTCATAGCACTAATTATGGAACAGAAGTGGTATACATAAGGCTAGTGGTTAAAGGGATCCAACTAACTAGCTGTTATAGGTGATATAACCTATGTACATAAATGGAATGCGCCGACGACTACTATAAGTAACAGGGACAATTGCAGCTTGGGACATAAGCAACGCGAGTTGCGACTAAGCTTACTCGTGTGGGCTTGCTGGTCCAGTGCGCTTCGGCCACTGGATCGGTTGCGTTTGGTTAATAGCGTCGATCCCAGGCGCCCCCTCTGAGGAGGAATGCCAACGGGATCGACGCAATTTTTCTACCTACCACCCATGAGCCTCAGTTTGTGGGTGGTGCCCACATAAAACGGCATTGTGCCATATCGTATAAAAGTGGGAAACATGTAAATACCACAAGCAATGGCGAGTCAGTTCGCAACTGTATAGTCGGACGCAATCTCCACTTTCTTTTCTGTAATTTCTACTCATTTTTGTTCAATACATTTGTATCCATTTTCACCAGTCGTTTGTCTTATTTCTGACCCTTAAAAACTCCACCACACTAACAACGGTCTGCAACTCTGGATCTCTAAACATTACACCACAAGAGGCAGTCGGTATTTACCCAACCAGTCACGCTATTACTTTCATTTTCGGACTAAGGAAAGGTATCAACCCTCTTATCCCACAGTGATGGGTTAAGTAGTACTACTATTGTTCTTCTACAAGGCTTCATGTGGAGCTGTCCGTTGTGTAATGGTTATTATCGTAGGAAATCGACATGGTGACACGAGTTCAAATCCTCGATGAGGATGAGACAGAAGGTCGCAAGTATGGGAATCGAAGTCGCTATTTCTCATTTTCTTTTTTCTTTTTCTTCTTTTTACGCAGTGTCGTATTGAATACAAATGGTTTTTAAACAGATCTATTTGACCCATAAAAACTAGACATCAAATAACCCTGGTGGGGTTTACATGCCGTAAAAATCAATCAGTTAACAAGAAAAAAATGATAGGGTTAATCTGACAAGAAATATGATTTATCCTCCACAATTAAAATAAAGACCGGCTAGGGGTTAGATATTACCACTATTTTTCTTCTACAAAGGTGGCTTTGGCATTGAATATAACCCACGAAGGTTGATGTGCCATTACACAATCTATCTATCTATCTATCTATCTATCTATCTATCTATCTATCTTGAGACTAACTATCCTATCTGAGACTTTAAGGACTGTATTTACTCTTTCGAATAATTTATCATAAGAATATTCATTAGATATGAAAAGGGGAAAGGAAATAAAGAAGAATAAAAGACGAAAGAAAAAATATGAGAAGGAAAGACGCAAAGAAAAAGAAAGAAAGAAAGAAAGAAAGAAAGAAAGAAAAATGAAAAGCAAGGTAATAAGAAAGAAAATATGAAATGAAGAAAGAAAAGACAGAAGAAGAAGTAAGCAAAGATGGAAATAAAATAGAAGGAAGAAATATGAAAAGAGGGAAAGAAGGAAATAATAAAGAAAAAGAAGAAAATAAAGAAGAAAAAAGATGAAAGAAAGAAAATAGAAATAAGAAAGAAAGGAAAAAACAGAAAAAGAAAGAAAGACATTAAAAAGAAAGAGAAAGACGCAAACAAATAAAAAATAAAGAAAAGAGAAAATAATAAAAAGGAAAAAGAAAGGAAAAGATAAAGTTAAAAAAACAGAAGAAAGAAGAAAAAAGAAAGAAGGTGGGGAAAATAAAAGGAAGAAACATGAAAAGAATGAAAAAAACGAGATAAGAAACAAAAAAGGGAAAGAAACAAAAAAAGCAAGAAAGATGAAAAAGGAAAAAAAAACAGGAAGAAAGAGAAAGAAAAAATGTCAAAATATGAAAGAAAGAAAGAAAGAAAGATGATGGAAGGAAAAGAAGATAGAGAAAGAAAAATGCGAAAAAATAAGAAAGAAAATGATAGATGAAGAAAGGAAAGAAAAAAAAGAAAGAAAGCAAATATAAATGATAGAAAGGACTAATAAAGAAAGAAAGAAAAAATGATAAAATGAAAAATAATGAAAATGGAGAATTACAAGAGTCCTCGTTGCGCAGTAACTGACGTGGACTGAAAATTTGAAGCCCAGTCACGCTATTACATTCACTTTCGGATAAGGAAAGTTATGAACCTCTTATCCTCCATTATGGGTTAAATAGTACCACTACTGTTCTTCTACAAGGGTGGCTTTGGAGTTGTCTATTGTACAATGGTTACCGTCGTAGGATCTGGACATGGCGAGACAAGTTTAAACCCTAGACGAGGCTGTTTGCATTTCTCATAGCGCAATTATTCTTACAAAAGGTATGAATCCAACTAATCTACCTCCAGCTATGAATAAATAGTAGGACAGACTGGACTCTTTAACGTTGGTATGGCAACGGGTCTAGAAGGTAATCTCTGAATCCATATCTATTAAACTCCACTTAAAAAACAACCTTGTGTCACATCCTACTCGTGTGGAGGAGTTGGTAAATACATACAAGAATGGCTTTGACATTAAATAACCCACAATGGTTGTTATGCCATTAAACAAAGGAAGAAAACAAATGAACCTTCCTTGGAGAATACAAAATGTTGAATCCCTAGAATTAGTCAGTGTGTGGACATCTTTATTGTCGTTGTTTCAAGAATCGCCGAGTTAATAATTATTATTTTCTCCCGGAAAAGGGCGTCAAGAGTCGGAAATTCCGGATCCGGCCACGCCCTTAATATTCTGCCCCGTCATTTATAACAACTGTATTTGCACTGTTTCCCGGGGGGGGGGTCACGTTATAACTCTGACCCGACTTTGTTAGCGGCCATGACGATCATTAGCACTGACTGGTTTGTTTTTCTCACACACCCCATCCCCACCCATCTTGTTTTTTTTAATTTATTTCCTCTCCCTCAACGAGAATTGGGAGAGGAGGGTTGTTATTGGTTTGTTTTTGTTGATTTTTTTGTTTTTGTTTTTATTAATTTTTGACTTCTACTTCTCTAACATCACTTTTATACGCCTTTTCCTCATGTTTATAATAATTAATTCACACATTTCATACGAATTACGAATTTACTACGAGTTTTCTCTACATCGAAGAATGTTCCGGTTAAACGCAGAGACAAATTAGTGAAATAGATCACTAAATAAGACTGAACCAATTCTAGCAGTGACCAGCCTAAGCGGAGTTTGCCAGGTTTGAATTCAGAGTTTTCCTTCTTCTAGACTAGTTGCCTAACCAAGGTGAAAGAGCCCAATCTGTCCTACTATTTACCCATAGCTGGAGGGAGAGTAGTTGGAGTCATACCTTTCTTAAGGGTATTAGCACTATGTGAGCTGTAGCTTCGTCCAGGATTTGAACTCCGGTCGACGCGTCCATTTCCCACGACTCTAACCATTCCACCACGCACCTTCAACTAATCGGAATATTGCATGAATCTTTAATCATCAGAAAACGTAAAATATGAAAGACTATGATTTGTTTTGGCCGACGCGATTTCGTTGAGGTCAGTCAGTATCTTTTAAATCTTTTTGGTGGGGCCAGATTAGCTCAGTCGGTAGAGTGTCCGGCTAGGAACCTCGAGGTTATTGGTTCGATTCCGGCCCTTGCCATCTCAGCGTATGAGTAGCACATGTATATGTCCTGTAAAGTGAGGAGCTGATGGTAGGAGTGGCACTCCGTCTCAGACGCCCAAACAATCTCCTTGGTCTAGCGCTAGTGAAAAGGGGATAGACTCCTTCGCTGTCTGTCTGGCTGATACCGACTTTAGGCCACCCCGACGACTTTTTATGTATGATTTGAAAGCGAATAGTTTAAGTATTTTGTTTATCAAGTGTGCTGGTTGGTCAAGGTGGACCTGGGAGTAATATCAATAAAAGGGTACCCCACTATCCCCAGAGATCCAGGACTAGAACTTCCCCACTAGATAGTGTTTAACGTCATACCCAGGACACTAAGACCCTCAGCCACCACCTCTCCCTTGTATAAATATGCAATAAATGCAATTCCCTAACCTTTCAGTATAAAATAACCTTGACTGGTTGTCATGGCATTAAAATTAATCAATGAATAAATTTTAAAAAGTAATTCCTGTTTTAATGCTACGATTTTCTTCATTCTTGGATTACACAACTTTCATTTTGACCTTAAAGTTAAGATTACGTAGACACAGGGTCAGCAGCGCTTGGTAGCAGTTAGTTTCTCAGCTATGTGATCGCCACTGGTAGAATGTAAGACAAGGTCGCAAGTATGGGGCATCCAGTGAGGATCGAACTCGCTATTCAGTAGTAATTGATATGTAATAGCTGCTTGCTAACCATTACACCATGATGGGACATCCTTTTTATTCAACCTATTCACCACAGTTAGGATGTGACACAAGGTCGCCAGTATGGGGTATCCAGTGAGGATCGAATTCACTATAACTGATATGTGAAACTAGCTTGCTAACCATTGCACCACAATGGGACTATGTGCATGTGGTCGTGTGTGTTCAGGGAAAATTAATGTTTACATATTTGCTTTTTAACTATAATTAGATTTTATGGAATTAAACAAAAATAAATACTTGGTTCTAGTTTAGTTTGTGGGACATGTTGGCTAGGCTGGTTTTCTTTGTATAGTGTATCATGGGAAGGTTCAAACACTTGATACTAGTTTAGTTTGTGGGGCATGGTGGCTAGGCTGGTTTTCTTTGTATAGTGTATCATGGGAAGGTTCAAACACTTGATACTAGTTTAGTTTGTGGGGCATGTTGGCTAGGCTGGTTTTCTTTGTATAGTGTATCATGGGAAGCTTCAAAACTTGATACTAGTTTAGTTTGTGGGGCATGGTGGCTCGGTTGGTTTTCTTTGTATAGTGTATCATGGGAAGGTTCAAACACTTGATACTAGTTTATGTTGTGGGGCATGGTGGCTCGGTTGGTTTTCTTTGTATAGTGTATCATGGGAAGGTACAAACACTTGATACTAGTTTAGTTTGTGGGGCATGGTGGTGAAATTGGTTTTCTTTGTGCTGTGCATTATGGGAAGGGTCATCACCTGGGTCAAACTAGAATCAAATGTTTGACACTTCCTATGATGCACCACTCAATAGCATATAAGGAATAATACGAACACAAATAATTCACTTGGTTTGAAAATCACATAGGTGAGAAACTGTCAGTTACCAAGTGTCGTTAATTCCATATCTTTGCTGGACTAACTTAGATATACATGCTCTATCAATGCTATTGGGCACTTTTTACTTATAAATATATCAAGCTATATTATCAGTATCAATAGATATATAAAGCTGTAGTTCCTGTCTGTGTGTTTCTTCACGAACTCTTCCTAGGTTTTTGGAGATAGACCCCCATAACCATATATATTCTGAAACTGCATTACCCAGGGCATTGAATAAGTATATTTCATTTTGATCAAAAGGGGTCCCTAGAATTGAATTTTTCCCCTTCGATTTAAATGAAATGTAAACCGTAGGTAAATGATCAGAAGTGGTGGCGGTTCACAACATTTCAGCAAATTTCAATGATATTAAGACAACTTAATGGTGGTTAAAACCCCTATATTGAAAATTCGCGGTTTCTATTAATAGAGTTTCTGGAGATGGTCCACTGTAATAAAAGGAAGAACACCAAACAGAGAAACCTTATTTAGGTTTTGTTCAGTACATGATTAATAGTATAAAAATGACTTATTTATAAGCATGAACAGTCCATTTTAAGATTCCATTAACATTTCAGTCTCGGAAGACTATAATATAGTTTTTAGTGTCCCTAAAGTTACAGCACCTCCTGTGACTGTGAAGTCCGATGTTTGAAAAACATTCTCGACCACAGATGTTGCATGTGAAGGCTGTCCCTGAAGATGTTGATGTGCTGGTGCTTTATTACCGTTGCTTTCTTCTGTACCTCTTGGGTTCGTGGGGTTGGGCCAGGGTGACTTCAGACATGAACAGTCTGCTACGGAGAGCCTGTCGCCACCGAGGGTGGTCCTGAACCAAATTTTCCCAACTGGAAGAGGCAATGCCAAAACACCTGAGATAATTCTTGCAGACATCCTTGAAACGCGGCTGGGGTCGCCCAATCTGTCTCTTACCAGACGAAAGCTCTGCATAGAGAGGATGTCCTTCGAGATTCGTCCATCATCCATCCGGTGGACAATGCCCAGCCATCGGAGACGACGCTGTCTTAGTAGAAGGTGGGGGAAGGAATGTTCACCACAATCTCCCCTGCTAATAGAAATTTGTTAGTGGCAGTTAATAAACATTAAATGACCAAATCCTTGTGGGATTTAATTTTTTTTTTCGAATTAAAAAAAAAAACAGCAAATATTTACTCATACATTAGTTAGTATAAAGATGACTTATTTATCAACATGGACAGTCGATTTTAAACAGGTAGACAGGGGGAGAAGGAATATTTTCAAAATCTCCCTTGCTAATAGAAATGTGTTAGTGGTTGTTAATAAACACGAAAACATCAAAACTTAGTGGGATTTAACTTTTTTTCCAATTTAAGAAAACAGCAAATATTTACTAATGAGGAAGATGTCATTTTATTTACTGGTGTAACACTGTTGTAGATTCTTTCTTATTGGGTGTTGAAGTTTTTCTGTTCTGGATTTAATGTCTCAGAGTTTTAAGTGGGTATGTCAGAGTCTTGTATTTCAGCAGAATAGTTCTGCTCTATACCAGCAGGAAAAAGATCTCAGATTGATACCGTGGTTTCTTGCCGTTTTGAAGAGCAAATGTGTACATAACGAGGATTAGCTTTCTATAAGTTCTGTCTCCTCCACAATAGCATAACCATATGCTGAAACTACAAAACCCAGAATACTTTGATAACTATATTTCATTTTTATCAAAGGGCAAAGGGGCCTTGAGGCACAAAATCCTACTGAAAATTTGTTTCCCTTCGATTTATATGAAACTTAAACCATAATGACAAGACATGATGCCTATTCACAAAATTTCAGCAAATTTCCTTGATTCTAGTTTAGTTTGTTGGGCGTGCTGGCTAGGCTGGTTTTCTTTGTATGATGCATCATGGGAAGGGTCATACACTTGATAATAGTTTAGTTTGTGGGACATGGGAGTGAAACTGGTTTTCTTTGTTTTGTGCATCACGGGGGGGGGGGTCATCACCTGAGTCAAGTCGACTATGGTGAACATTCTGGAAGTCAATAATTTGAGTAGTGGAACCTCTTTTATCACGGGTTTTTCTATCAATTTAACATAAATTAACATGAAGAATGCCTTCTCTTTTATAGTCAAATTTAGACATTTTATCTATGGCAAACAATATTAGAATTATTGTAACATAATCTTATCGGGCAGCGATTAAACTAGATTATATATATATATATATATATATATGTGTGTGTGTGTGTGTGTGTACACACATATATATGCATATATATGTGTACATATATATGTATGTGTGTATATATATATACGCACATATATATACATATATATGTACACACATATATATGCATATATATACACGCATATATAAACATAGATATACACATATATATTCATATATATATATATACATACATATATATATACATATATACATATATATATTGATATATACATATATATATATATGCGTACATGCATATATATATGCATACATATATATATATATATGTGTGTGTGTAAGGTGTGTCAAAAAAGTATCGAGATTGAAGGTACTTTTTGACTTACCTTGTATTCTGAAAAAAATAACGTTCCATTCATTGTTTATTACTATCTTGGTAAATACAGCTTCAATTTCGATACTTTTATGACACACCTTATATATATATATATATATATATATACATATATATATTTTTTACCTTTAATCTTCTTTCTTTCAAGCCCTTCTCTATTTTCTTCTTTGTATACCTTCTTTTTGCCTTTCTTTTCTCCGACCTTCCTTCCGTAATATTTTACTTCTCATCCTTGTTTCTTTTCCTTTCCTTTTCTTCTTTCTCTTTTTCTTCGTCTTCCCCGTATCTTTCACAGCTTCTTTTTTTCTTTTTTCCTCCTCTTCTTCCCCCCGCCCATTCCCACTTCACCAGTTTTGTTTTCTTTTTTCTATTTAATCTCATTGTCTTTATTTTTATTTATTCGTTATCAGGAGATAATTGATATGGTTTACTAGCGAACTTTTTCCCGCCGCCCCTAGCTTTATGACTTATGACAGCTCACGTCAACGCTCTCCTGTGTCTGGAGTCAAAAACGAACAACGTTTGTCGTCGTCGCGGTAGTGGCGTGTCCACGTCGAAAGCATCAAATTAAAACCAAAACTGATGACAGTCTAATCGGATTAGACATGATTGGCCGATTTGGATTGTTTCAAATCACAAACACCTAATGGGATTTTGAGTGAAATATGATTGAGCTGCCAGTCGAGCTGCAGAAGAAGAGTGCTCTTGGGGGTCGACCGGATTGGGGGTGGAATGACTTTCTCGAGATAATGCAATGTGTACAACAACCTGACAAAAAGGTTCACCTTAGGTTCGAGCCTCCGAAAGGAAAATGATACATTTTCATAAAAATTGAATTATAACTTTTTTTTTTTTTGTATATTCGAGGGTGAGTCAAAAAGTAATGCTATTTTCTTTATTTCATGTCAAGTTTTTTTTTTATAAAACTTACTGAAACATCGAGACGAGGCTCAGAGCAAGAATCCGACGGGTAAGATCCAACTTGCCAATCGACAATGTCCTTCTTCTGCATGTCAGTGCTCGAGCACACACAAGCATCAAGACAAGGAGACAATCGCCTCGTTCGGGTGGACAACTTTACTGCATCCTCCATACTCACCAGATTTAGCGCCTTCAAACTACCAACTCTTCAACCCCATGAAAGAGGGTTGGAGAGGCAAACATTATTCCAGTGACGAGGAAGTGAAATCTGCAAAGAAGTGGCTCAAAGAACAAAAAAACGAATTGTACGGAACAAGGATACATGCTCTCATTCGAAAGAAAAATGATAAATTTTCATAAAAATTAAACAATTACCTTTTTTTTGGTATATACAACCGTCCCTCCCATTATCTTCAGGGAGGGACATGTTCCAACTCCTCCCATGAGTATCTGAAACTGTGGATAGTAACGAAATATATATATATTAAGTCTTCTCCTCCCCCTCCCTCCGAGTAAAAGCTACCAAAAAAAATCGACCATGACAGGTCAGTCTCCTGAAGGTAGAAGACAAGATATTGTGGAATTGTGTATCTCCTTGCGTTTTATAATATTATTTTTTATTATTTTGTGATTTAAATTGTCATAACGTTTAATTTCATATATATATATATATATATATATATATATATTATATATACCCATGTTTTCAAGGAGGTGCTATACCGTAACGGTTATTGTGGTAGAAAATGGAATCGGTGACCCGAGTTCAAATCCTGGTCGAGTTTTGTAACGTCACATGTACATAATGTAAATAATTGAACAACTTAACTATATCATCTATATATTAATACTCGTGTTCCGTTATCATCTTGCAACACCCTCTGGTTAAAAATGAGATAGTCTAAATCGTCCAAGATAAAATGCAAAAATGTAAATCCTCATTATCTGGTGTTGCTTATCTGCCGAATTCTTATTTCATATGAGTGTCATCACCTCAACCAAATAATAGACCATCATGTTTTTATTAGAAAGAAAGAAAGAAAGATAATAAGGGAAAGAGAGACAGGGGGCGATAACGCTAATTTGTTTCAATCGAACACAATGAAAATAAGAAAAGAAAGAAAAAGTGATAGAGAGAGAGAGCGTTAAGTCAAATTTATTATACTTTTTAAAACATATTGAACTATTTTGCAATAGCTCTTAAGTAAGCATATCAAAGGTTGTAATAATTAAATTATCATGCTTTTGTGTATCCACTGGTCCTGCTAATATGTATTATATATCTTATTTATCTATCTTAGCTCAGTCGGTAGAGTGTTCGGTAAGGAAACACAAGGTTCTTGGTTCGATACCGGTCCTCGCCAACTCAGCGAATGAGTAGCACAGGGATATGTGTGGTAAAGTGAGGAGCTGATGGTAGGTGTGGAGCTCCACCTCAGATGCTAAAATAATCTCCTTGGTCCAGCGCTAGTGAAAAGGGGTTAGACTCCCTCGCTGTCTGGCCGATACCGACATTAGGCCGCCCCGATATCTTTACTTTTTTACTTATCTATCTTATGTCTTATCTGGACGAGGCTGTTTGCATTTCCTATAGCGCTAATAGCCTTGGAAAAGGTATGCATCTAAAATGTTCCCTACATCTATGGGTAAATAGTAAGACAGACTGGGTTCTTTAAACTTGGTTAAGCAATCAGTCTCTGAGAAAGAAAACTCTGAATTCCAATCTGCTAAATTCCGCTTAAAAATTGACCTTGTGTCGCATCTTTCTCTTGTGTGTGTGGGGTGGGGGAGTAAATATGTATATCTTATATATATATATATATATATATATATATTATGTTATTTTCTATCTTATATCTCTATCAAATAATATGTTTATATTGTATAATCATATCTATCGGATTATATATCTATCTTATACCTAGCTGTATATCTATCATATCTCCTATTTATAGTATTATCCATGTTATATCTATCAACCTATCTCTCTTTATATATATATATATATATATATATATATATATATATATATATATATCAGTCAAACTGCATTTAATGGTGGTTTCAATTCTGGAACTCTGGGGAATGTGAAGTACCCCTTTATCGTAATTACCCACTGGTCCACGTAACATGGAGTGGTAGTACCTATTAGGGTCCCATCTATGGGTTAAATAGATTTTTTTTAAATGAGTATTAAAAATATGTTTAAAAAAATGAGTTTTTAAAAATTGAATACCCTAGAGTGAATAAAAGAAAATATTTTCTACATAAACTAACCCAGCAAGGGTTGTCGTGCCGCAAAATCCAAGCAACCAACCAATCTGCATCATATTTTATATACCCATCTATTTATCTTATAATATCATCTATCTCTCTCTCTCTCTCTCTCTCTCTCTCTCTCTCTCCTCTCTCTCTCTCTCTCCATATGTATGTATATATATATATATATATATATATATATATATATACTTATACACACACACACACATATATATATATATATATATATATATATATTATATATATATATATATATATATATATTGAAGTCATACCTAATTTTGAAAATTGATTAGTTAATAATTAATGAATTTAGGCGGGCATATATGTTCAAATATAAGGCTAAACAAATCGAGAAAATGTCAATCACTGAATGTACATTTCGACCTATTAGGTCTCATCAGCAAGGTTATAGACATGGGAGACTGCTCCTTGTGTGACTCGAAACCTCGACTGCCAAGCTGACAGGCGGGGATTCTAACCATTACACCAGCTGGCTTTCCCAGATTCTTCGTTCGTTTTGAACTTATTTATATACCACTTTTTGGGGACTTATCGCACGACAGTATGAAAGTAAGTAAACAAATGATGTGTTTATTTTTTATATGACTTTTTAGCCGACAATTTTTTGAAGGATATGTGCTCAATTGAAGTCATACCTAATTTAGTTAGAATCCCCGCCTTAGTTGAGGTGTCGACACTCATAATAAATAAGAATTCGGCGGATAAGCAACACCATATAATCAGGATTTACATCTTTGCATTTCATCTTGGATGATTTGAATGGTCTGATTTTTAACCAGAGGGTCTTGTCAAATGATAACGGTCGTACAATTAAGGAACATGAGTATTAATATATAGATCTATATATCTTATATCTCTTATTAATCTATTTGTCCCCATTTCAAAACTTCTACTCTATCGTTTCATTTGTTTTTGTTTTCATTTATTTTATCCATATTTATTTATTTATTTACTTACTTATACTATGCATTTTTTTTATTCATATTGATAGGTTCTTTGTTTTGTTTTTTAATTGTTTTATT
>CM042160.1:79182808-79217808 GCA_023376005.1 Doryteuthis pealeii
AAGCTTTTTTTTTTTACACTAAATCCAAAGATCATAGTATTTTTTTCTAATCTGATCAATTTTTTAAGATTCAAACTCTAACTTGAAAAGTCTAACTCTATTCATTTATGACAAGTCACAAACTTTTGAATAAGTGTTATTATTATGTACAACTTCTTCTGAAGTATTCAAGCACATCTTAAAAACAAGACCTGACCAAAAACAATGAATGGTATTTTTGAATTTTGCATAAAATGGTGATCATATATCACTTGGTAAACCTCAGACCAGTGTAATGTATATATATATATATATGTGTGAAAATGGAAAAGGAATTGAATCCGACAATATGAGGAAAAATGAGTAAATAAAAGAAATGTAGATAGATAAAATGAATTTAATCGATATCACATTAATCGATATCACTTACACATGTGTTTCAGTCAGTTTATGTGGGTGAAAATATTTCGATGAAGGTCGATTCTTCTATGTGTGCGAAATATTTTCACACACATAAAATATTTCGATGAAGGTCGATTCTTCTATGTGTGCGAAATATTTTCACCCACATAAACTGACCGAAACACATGTGTAAGTGATATCGATTAATGTGATATCGATTAAATTCATTTTATCCATCTACATTTCTTTTCTTTACTCATTTTTCCTCATATATATATATATATATATATATATATATAATACTGTCGGATTAATTTCCATATATTTTTCATATGTCAAATGAAAAAACATTATATCTGGAATTTTACACCTTGAAGACTTTCATATATAAATCTACGGACTTCAACACCACTAGTAAATTTTGGAACCCTAACATCTTTCTTCAAATTACCATGTGGACTTGTATTTTGTTAACACTGAAATATATATACTATACTATTTTGATACCCACTTTACATTTTTTATATATTTTACAATTTTTACAATAAACTCTTTGAGTTTTACAACTATAATGCTTCTGATTTTTAATTAAAAATAAAATTTATTTTATTTTTATTTTTAAAACAGAACATGCATTTTCAAAAAAAATTTTCAGCGTTGATATCAGCGTTCGTTTTGTAAACAGTCTTTTTAACGATATTTTCTTCTCGTCTATGTCGCTCTTTGATGAAGACAACTTATCGTTTTGGTCGAACAGGCCTGTCAGCAATCACATAACAAACATCATATGTTTTTTCAAAATGTTAATTTCATACTGTCGAATTAATTTCCATATATTTTCATATATATATATATATAATTTTTATGTTTATCATTATCGCTGTGTGATATAAAATCAACTGTTCATTTTTACTTCATTTGTACAATTGCCTATCGCAAGTGTGTAGGAGAGACGATGTGAGCGGCTTCAAGTAGGCAAATAGTTAAAACTTATTTTGTTTAATTTCATGTAGTACTAAGAAAACTCGACGGAGTGACTTATTGTTGGTACAAGCCAGACAGCGAGCGAGTCTATTCCCCTTTGGCTCGCGCTAGACTTGGGAAATTGTTTTTTTCTGAGATGGACTGCCAACTGCCAGATGCTTTTCCGCACAGATCAGATTACCAAGCTGTGCTACTCATACACTTATTCCCGCTACAGTAACAAAGTAGTGAAGTGAAAGTGAAACTTGTGCGTTTAAGTGGAAAGAGGCTGCACAGACCCCAGTCCACTATCTTGGCAGTCCCGCAGTTAGTCTCGTGACAGAGGAAAGTCCGAGACCACTGGGCTGCCGGGCTGCTGCAGGGTGCTGTCTCAAGTAGTATTGAGTCACTTCACGAGAGTCAAGCCCCCTCCCCGGAAGCCCCAGCGCTTGCACCCAAGTGCCTGGTTGTGTTGGGGATTTATGTGAGTAGTTGGTACCCCAATCCTTCTGGTTCTTTAACCACGTGTGTGTAAAATCATGCGCGTCGATCCCAGGGGGCCACCCCACCCCCAGGCAACACCTGCCCCCTCGATTTAAAGGGACAGGGCTGGGTTTATTGCCCAGTGCCCGAAGCGCCCCCTTGAGGGAATGTCGAGGGGATCGACGCAATTTTTTAACCCGCTACCAATGAGTCTCGACTTGTAGGTGTCCCACGTTAATAGGGCCTTGTGCCTGACTTTGTACAAGTGGGGTACGAGAATAATATCTGGTACCCCAATCCTACTACTATCGATCGATGTGGATGGCCGTTGGCTCTCCTGGAGCTCATCCGCCATTTAACAGCTCTTGTTTTTAGTGATGCTGGGTGACCACACCCTCATCTCACCACTCAACCGAGGTACGCCTGAGGGGGGGGGGCAATTTAGTCGCCAGCAGACCAACCATAGAAAAGGTAGTACTAGTTTACATAGTACTACTAGCAGGTAAGAATGAAGACCTGACCTCACACAGATATATACATAAACATATGTATTGGGGGTGTAATGGTTAGAGTTGTAGGAAATAGACTCATCCACCCTAGTTCAATTCCTGGACGAAGCTGTTTGCATTTCACATGGCGCTAATACCCTTGGGAAAGGTATGAATCCAATTCTCCCTCCAGCTATGGGTAAATAGTAGGGCAGACTGAGCTCATTAACCATGGCTAGGTAACCAGTCTAAGAGAAGAAAAACTGAATTCAAACCCGTTAATCTCCGCTTAAGAAATTGACCTTGTGTCACATCCGGCTTGTGCGGGGGGTTGGTATAATATATATATATATATATTATATATATATATACACAAAGTAAAAATGTCATCGGGGCGGCCTAACGTCGGTATCAGCCAGACATCCATCCCCTTTTCTCTATCACTAGACCAAGGAGATTATGGTGGAGCGCCACACCTACCTTCAGCTACTCACTTTACCGCAGAGATCCCTGTGCTACTTATAGGCTGAGATGGCGAGGACGGTATCGAACCAGTGATTCCTAGCCGAACGCTATCCCGACTGAGCTAAATCTGCCCACAGTAATAAGTTGCAACGAATTGCCTTTAGAGTCGTTGCTTACAAACAGCGTATATCCGTCCTTGTAAAATTACCAGTTTAACTTGAGTAAGTGACTGGTAAACAGCAAGCAATATAAACACAAGTGATAGAGGAATGAAAGGTTTTCCTTTAATTCCTTTTCACAGTATCTCAAGCAAATGTAAACCTCCCCAATCAAATATGATCTACAACAAATAGTGACGTCGAGGAGAAATTAAAAATCTCCCTTTCTTAGTTCGACGACTGCCACACAACAGCATGGATTCCATTATCTTCTCCCTCATATCGAGCATCTACCCAGATAAGGGTATGTTGGATTATTTGTAGTATATAGTTATTTACTAAGCTTAGCTTAGATGTAGCACAAGGCCAGAAGGATGGGGCACCCAGTGAGAATCGAACTCACTAACAATGGCCTGCTAAGCTAGCTTGCTAACCATTAAACTAATCGAGGTCACGTGGTTTAAACCTCAGCCAGTCAACAGCCCAAATACGTGGTTGGTTAACTACTTAATCGGCTGATACTGACGTCCATTTGCAATCATTGATGGAGGACCTGCAAGTCTGAGGAACACTAAGGAGCAACCAAATGATTCTTCACTAAGATCGCACTCTGCTTAACACAAAGGATCTCCAATGGACAGCGCTCTTGCTTGAAACCTAAAGGATGGCCACAAAAATCGTAACAGTGTAAAATTACGAGAGCGTTTGTTTCAAACATTTTGCGTTCAAAAATCCGAATAAATGCGCGAACTTCACACTTGGCGGTAGTGTAAATCGGGAGCTCCATCAGAAACAACAACCAAGCAAAGACTGAGAATGGCAACGAGGGACACTCAGGGGCAGGCGAAGGCGCATGCATAACAGTTTCCCAGCGTCCCCAGTGCTTTGAATACCTCACTTTTGGGATCACCTTCGTATTTGAAGATTAATATCTCCAAAAACCGTTTTTCTTCCTTCCTCTGCAGAAGAGTTCCAGAGCACGGTGTAAACATTCCTAATCAAAAAGCAGATTAGACAGGAGTTTTATGTAGCGAAGACAAAAACCTGGCAATGGTTCTTCATTTCGCGCCTTACTCGCTCTGCGCCATAAATTTAACAGCGTTCGTCCCCACCCCCTCTAACCAAATTTTTTTTTCGCCCCCTTCTCTGTTTCTTCTATTCCCGCCCGCGCGCCGCGAGCCGTCAAATTGGACAAACAGTATAATTAAAGACCGCAACATGATAGCGAAATACGCAACAACGGATAAAATACGAGAGGATAAATCAATCCGAAACGTCAGGCGCCATTTTTATTTTGCTTTACTCAATCGCAGAAAATGGCGGCAAATACTAAAAAATGGCCGCCTCCTCCTTCAAAAAAAAAAGATGGCGTAAAAACAAAACAAAAATTACAGAAAAACAAAGTAGAAATACAAAACAAACAAATTTCCTTTAAATAAAGATAAAAGAATAAATTGAAAAACTAAACTGCATATAAAAAGGGGGGGGGAGAAATAAAAGAAGGAAATGAATAAACATAAACAAGTAGAGAACATAAAATGTTCGCTGCAACCGAATTCATCGCGAGGGAAAGAAATTTGTACTTCTTTTCCGCCAAGCGAATTTTGGCCCGTAAATAATACACTGTCTTGCCCCCCTCCCTTTCCTTCGGCCCCCCATTGCCTTGCCCTTGCCCCCCATTCCCTCGTCCAAATCTCTCTCTATTTTCTGTTTGTTTTATCATTAAAACTGTTGTCAACATCGGATTTATTTTTATATTTACAATGCAATGGAAATGGCTACGAAAGTGAACATCAGAACGAGGCTATGGGCAGGTTGTTAAAGATTAAAACAAAGTAGATCAGCCGGCTTTTTGACAACTCAAAATAGATAAATAAACAAATAAATCAGAGATGGTGAGATGAGTGTTTATAAGATGTTATCAGACATTGATAGGATATAGAATCGAATACGAAGTCTAGTCAGCGAGGAACTCACCGTATCTGATCATCCACTTTCCTATCGGCGTAATATTACGAGTCTGTCAGTGGGGAGAGGGTTAAAGTTTAGGTACCAGACATGTATGCCAAAAATGTGGGGGGTAATGAAAAATTGTGATATTGTAAAAAGAACCTGGTACTTCTAAAGTAGGGGCATTCCCAAAATGAGGTAACCAAGTGAGTACATCGTACTATTAATATTTTTGTAATTTAACCATCGTCGTCGTCGTCGAGGTGGCCTTAAATCGGCACCAACCAGATATTGAGGGAGTAGATTCCCTTTTCACTTGTGCTAGACCAAGGAGGTATTTTTTGCGTCTGGGATGGAGCGCCACCCCTATCATCAGCTCCTCACTTTACCGCACAAATCCCTGTGCTACTCATACACTGAGTTGGTGAGGGTCGGTATCAAGCCCAGAACCTTGTGGTTCCTAGTCAGATTCACTACCGACTGACGGCCAGAAAACCAATGTAGCTATTTTAAAATAACAAAATAGATTTTAAAAAGTTATAATTAATTATTCTTATCTGGATATATAAGTTATTTAGATTATGGTTGGCATCCATCCGTCTACTAAAGACGATGGCCTAGTGTCCACTTTTTTATCTGCAACTGCATGAGTGGCTGAACAGACCTATTTTTGAATAGCAATCTCTGGTGCAGTGACTGCAAATAGTGATACTTGCTGGAGTTGCTGTCATCTCTCCTTCCTTCTGGCTCTCTTTTCTGTTGCGGCTTTTTCTTCTCTTTTTCACTCCTTTTCGTTCCTTGTTTGACGAGGAGGCGCTAGGTCGCTGGGTCTTCTGCACAAGCCTCCCATGTGTTGGTGTTGATGTGGCATGTCTTCATAATTTAAATAAGTTATTTAGATTATATTTACATCTAAATAATAAATATTCTGCTTAAGTAATAGGTACCAGGTACTTTTTACAATATCACATTTTTTACTTAAGAGACCCTCCCCTTTTCATCATACATGTCCGGTCTGTCAGGGTCTTTTTTATTGTTTCTTCTACAGAAGATATTATTTTTTACATGAGGCATGATGTCTACTATTTTGATTTTTCAGACTGTCGTCCTCATCTTTATTAATGAATAAGTAGAATTTGACTGTAGCAACCACTAGTCAATACTTTTTGACTGGAATTTCTTCTATAGAATCATTCTGATTTTTCGGACTGCTGTCCTCATCTTTATTGTGGAATGTAAAAATATAACGTTTCACCACTGTATCACCGGCCATCTTCAGCTGTTCTCTGTCTATCCGAGCATAGCATTGACCCAACCTGGGAAATCATTTTCAATAGTTTGTCAGTTATGATTTTACATACTACAATAAAGATTTTTTTTTATAAATCACCTCAAGAATTTGTAGGCGTTTTTTATTGCTATTTTTATAAAGGATTTTGTTATTTTTGGTGAGAATTTTTCTTATGTCGGTAAATTTGTCAGTATGTTTTGTAATTAGATGTTGTTTTATGGTGCTAGTATCAGAGAGGCGGTATGTAAGGTAATATATATATATATATATATATATATATATATATATATGTGATTTATGCAGACAGGAGTTGGCAGAGACCATAGGTGTGATATTAATCAATTAGCCAATTGACCAGGACGCCATATTGAGCAGCCAACCAAGAGGCAAACCAGGCAGGACGGACCACACACGGATAAAGATAGACTGGAGTAATTCCAACTTAATTTTGTCCATAACCCTTGTGCTGACCAAGTTTTCTAGAAAAAGGATTCTGGGATAGAATGAACCGACAACCACGTGATCCTTTGTGGAATCTCTGATGAATGAAGAAACCTGAGAAAGGCAAAGATTGGGTAAGATTTATGATAGCGTTTTAATAAATAGATAAATAAATAAAATCAAAGACAAAATAAAGGAAGATACCCACGGAAAGAATTGACGCCAAAAGGGACTCAAATATAAGCGAAGAGATTATTGAAAGATTCCGGTGGATTACCTGTGATTGATACGAAGGATGCAAGTGGATTCGGCTTGATGAAAACTCGGCAAAAAGAATGCCGCGTTATTAAAAAGAAGATATTTGACGAAGAAACAAAAAAGAGAAAAGGAATAAAGAAAAGAAGAAGAGAAGAGCATCAGTTATGAATGGTTGGTTGGTTGGTTGGTTGGTTGGTTGTTGGTTGGTGCTGTGCTCATCTTTATTGTGGAATGTACAAATATAATGTTTCGACCGCTGTATCCCCCGGTCATCTTCAGGTGTTCTCTGTCTATCCGAGCATAGCATTGACCCAGCCTGGGAAATCATTTTCAATAGGTTAAATGTTGTGATTTTACATACTACAATAAAGAGTTTTTTTTTACAAATCACCTCAAGAATTTGTAGGCGTTTTTTAATACTATTTCTTATAAAGGATTTTGGTATTTTCGGTGAGAATTTTTCTTATGTTGGAGGATGTAAATTTGTCAATATGTTTTGTAATTAGATGCTGTTTTATAGTGCTAGTATCAGAGAGCAGTATGTAAGGTAGTATATATATTATATATATATATATATATATATATATATATATATATATCCAAGTGATAACTACTCGGTTGGAGGATCTTCAGGTTAACTCCACTGTGTAATCAAGATGTTGGTTGATTGTAGACAATCATATGTATGTGTCTTTACTATGGCAAAAGACACATACATATAATTGTCTACAATCAACCAACATCTTGATTATACAGTGGAGTTAACCTTGAAGATCCTCATGGTGAAACTCGAGTAGGTTATCACTTGGACCTATATTAAATAAATTTGCGTATTGAGCACTTTTTATTTTTTATATCACTGCCTTAGCTTTATGAACTTCACATCAACCACCGTGACCATATTCACCGGTAAGTGATAATCGGCATGTCAATCCTTGTGGAGTTATTTTAAGTCGAAGACGTTGTGTTCTATTAATGCTTGGTGGGTATTCAAGACAGGTTAAGTGTGTGATTCCTCACGTGTTGGTAATTCCAGAAATTGTCCAGTCACCTGGACATTAACTTTTTAGGAACGTTAGAGCATCAGAGATTTATTTTGACCTTAACCCTTTTAAGTGCAATGGGAAATATACAGTCTGAAACGATTCTCTCAACCCAGAATTGTACATTGAGGGTTTTTTGTGCGTGTGCTTCAAATCCTGATACCAGAAAATACCTGAACCCAGAAAACTAGGGTGTAGATCGTATTATACAATATACATGCGAGACTGGCTTGCAGATTAGTGAGTACTAGTAGGACCTGTGAATATACCACAGTATGATGATTTAATTATTACAATATTTGATATGTTTACTTAAGAGCTATTGCCAAATAGTTATATATATAAAAGTATAATAATATTGATTTAATTCACACTCTCACTCTTTTTTCTTTCTTTCCTTCTTTTCATCTTTTCATTTTGTTCGATTGAAACAGATTAGCGTTATCGCTTACGCACGCTCATCCCCTCTCACTAACTTTTCCCCACTCTCTTTCTTTCTTCCTTATATATTTTTCTGTGTAGCATGTGTTTTTCTTCACTTCCTCCTCTCTCTCTCTCTCTCTCTCTCTCTCTCTCTCTCTCTCTCTCTCTCTCTCTCTCTCTCTCTCTCTCGACTCTTTATTTCTTTATTATTTTTTCTGTGTAGCATGTCATTTTTCTTCCCTTCTTTCTTTAAAATAAAAACGTAAGGGTTCATTATTTAGCTGAGGTGACGCCCCTCATAAGAAATAAGTATTCGGCAGATGAGTAACACAAGATCATCAGGATTTACATTTTTACATTTCATCTTGGACGTTAGGCGCTCTCATTTTTAACCAGAGGGTGTTCCAAGATGATAATGGTCGTACGAACACGAGTATGAATATATAGTTTTGATTCTCATTAGCTTCTCCATACTTCTGACCTTGTGCCAGACTAAGCTCAATTTAGTAAATGACTAATGTCCCGTGACTAAAATAGTTAAATTCAGTTGACATTTCGCCTCATTATTGGATGAGCTTCATCCAATAATGAGGGGAAATATCAACTGAATTTAACTATCTGTGTTGTTATATCCACATTTTCCTCTATTCTCAACGACATATATATATATATATATATATATATATATATATATTATATGTGTGTGTGTGTGTGTGTGTGTGTGTGTGTGGAAAGAAATGTTGTATGGATAAAAATTTATCAAAATATCATACCCCAAAGAAACCGCTTTTTGTATACTCAAATTCTATGTTTCTCTATTAATTATTTTATTCTATATTATTTCAAATAATACTAAATAGGATACTATGTATACAAGGACAAACTCTTGATCAAAACACGTGTCGGCAACAGCTCATCCTCCATATAAACCTGCCCAGACTATGTAGTTAAAAAAAACATTTTGACACTACTCCATCGTCTCTTGTAGACAGAGGACTGCCAACATAGAACGTTTAGCTAGATTTCAGTAGAAAATAAAACTGGTTGAAAGTAACGTTATTTTATATATTATTATCTGTATTAAATTTATTTATATCCACACTTTCCTCAATTCTCAACCATTTTGTCGGATTTATTCAAATCCTGCACTCCTCATACACACATACACACACACACACACACACACATATATATATATATATATATATTATATTATAATATATATAATATATATATATATGTATGGAGTGAAGGATTTTGAATAAATATAGTATATATACACGCACATTTACTCTCATCTGTTTTGCTTTTTGAACAAAAGAAAAGAAAAAAAGATAATTTTAAAATAAAATTTAAATAGTAACAGTATGGATTTTTTTATTTTTGCATTTGATATTTTCTACCCAGGCGACACCGGGTAGCCGCTTCTAGTTAGTTATAATTTAATCTGCAATACAGCCGATTGGCTGGTTTTTCTTTTTCGTCAAAATGAATCCGCATATGATAGTATAAGTGGGATGTAGGCATTAGTACAAAGTGGATGTTGCAAGATGATAACGGTCGTACAAATAAGGATCACGAGTATTAACATATAGATACTTTGTTGTATAACAAGGAAAGAGAGAGAGAGAGAGAGAGAGAGAGAGAGAGAGAGAGAGAGAGAGAATTGGCAGAGTAAAGAGTAAGAGAAAGGAGTGAAAAAAAAACGAAATTGTAAGAAGACGAGAAGAATGTAAGAACTGCGAGTGCCAACTGGAGAACGAAAAGAGAAAGAAAGAAAGAGAGAAGCCAAACAGAAAAGTGAGAGAAAAAGAAAGGAGCGAAAAAGAGAGGATGAAGCTATATGCACACACACACACACACACACACACGCACACACAGATTATATATATATATATATATATATATATATATATATATATACAAGTTTTGTTGAACTGTACAGACAATTCTTGTCGGACAAGTTTTTGGTTGATCCTTTCTAATTTTCGGGCCATCTTTTTGGTGTCGGGGTGGAATTGGTGTAACAGTCCACCAAAGGTTTCAAAACGAGTGCTTTCAGCAATACAGTTTGCCATCATCAGGTAGGAAACGATGGTATGTTTCGTGTCTCGTTTTTAACGAGAACGAGTAGTAGCAAGGAATTGGAAGTGGGGTAATAACAATTGGTAGTGGGAGGTTGTAGAAATGATAGTGGTTCAAACAAACGATGCGGTAGTGATTTTTTGTGGGAGGGGGGCACAAGATGTGAGAAGGGGAGGGGAATAGTGAAAGGAGGATAGGCGGAAAATTATAATATATATATATAATATATATATATATATATATATATATATATAATATATATTTCCAGTCCCCATACTCCTTAATATAATTTCTACGAGTTCCCTTTCTAGTTACTCTCACTACTACTAACTTGAAAGAAAAAAACTATAACACAAGCACATCACCCTGATGATGGGACTTCGAAGTGCCGAAAGTACTTGGGATAACAAACTTTGGTGGACTAATCCACGGATTTCATCCAAATGTAAAAAAAAGTTGTCCAGAAAGCTTGAAAAGATCGTTAATAAAATTGTTAAATAGGAGACGTTTCTTTTGTTTAATTCTACGCACACACACACACACACACACACACACACATATATATATATATATATATATATATGTGTGTGTGTGTGTGTGTGTGTGTGTGTACGTTAGGGTAGCATAGACATGAAATCAATGTCGCTTGGTAACTGACAGTACACAAAGAAACATCCACACCATATATATATATGTGTGTGTGTGTGTGTGTATATATATATATATATATTGGTGTGTGGATATTCCTTTGTGTACTTGGATGCACACTGTTTGTCCATACGCAAATATATATATTTCTTGTAAGTATATAAACTGAATGATGGACATTCGTTGAGTCGCTGTCAAGATACCTGACCCCCACCCGTAAGTCACGGAAACGCGGTGGCAGATGTCGAAAAACAATAAGAAACTTCAACCAAAAAATAAACAAGTTGATTAAATATAGGAATAGTACAAAACAACATGAATACATTTTTTTTAATATTTAAAAAGACCAAAAAAAATGTGATTCTCATAAAAAGAAGAAAAAAACAATTAAAAGAAAACGTGAAATGTACAGTCGTTATTTTTTCTTATTTTATTTTATTTACTTTTTTTCTT
Organism: Doryteuthis pealeii; assembly: GCA_023376005.1. Classification (NCBI taxonomy): domain Eukaryota; kingdom Metazoa; phylum Mollusca; class Cephalopoda; order Myopsida; family Loliginidae; genus Doryteuthis; species Doryteuthis pealeii. The sequence goes on from CM042160.1 coordinate 79,194,339, forward strand.
ACTTTTATTTTTTTGTAAATTTTTATGAATTTTTCTTTTATTCTTGGGTCTGTTTTTTTGGGGTGGGTCTTTTTTAGGGGTAGGATGGGGGCGGTATCTGTGCTCTCTCTCTCTCTCTCTCTCTCTCTCTCTCTCTCTCTCTCTCTCTCTCTCTCTCTCTCTCTCTCTCTCTCTTCAGTAAACAGGTTGACAGGACAAAGAGAAAATGTTCCTTTCCTCTGGCGTACAACGTCGGAAAAACGAAGTCGAGCTCGGATGAGAAAAGACGTTGGGGACACGTTGGTGTCATTGGTGGCTGGTTCTGATGGTGGCCGTCGGTGCGTGTCGAAACGTCGTCTTCGTCGGACGGTAGCTCTTCAAAATCCGGGCTTTGCTCCCTTGAAATTGCGCAGAATACAATGGGTGGAGAAACCGTACTGCTTTAGAGTGAATGGGAGGAGATGGTCAACCAGGGGTTACAAAAAAAGTGGGGAGAGAAGACAGAATTGGAGAATGGGGTAAGGGGGGAGAGGTCAGTCAAGAGATGAAGAAAAAAATAATTTTATGACTTCCCGAAGACAATTCCTTGATATTCCAGCTCAATCTGTCGGACCCAACGAGGAACAATGTCTGGAAATGGTCCGTTGCACGTGTTCTATGATTCGTATTTCTTTTCTTTTTTCTTTTTTTCTTTTTTGCGTTGCAAGATGAACTTTCGCGAAAACTGTTGTTTTTTTTTTAACCCGGCTACGCGTGTGTTTCTGAAATCTCGTGTGTTTCTGAAATCTCGCGTTATCTCATAATTGCGCATATGCTTCGTTTATATGTGTAAAGCATGCCTCTACAGAATAGGTATTTACCACGTATCCCACGTATATGAGTCAGGCACAAGGCCCTATCAATGTGAGACTACCCACGAACCGAAGATCATGGATAGCGGGTGCAAAAAATGCGTTGATCTGTCGGCATTTCCCCTCATGGGCTTCTGGCACCGAGCAATAAACCCAGCTTACCCCTTTAAATCAAGGTGGCAGGTGTTGCCTGGGGGAGTGGCCCCCTAGGATCAACGTTGTTATCTTTTAGGGTTCGGTGTTGCATGCCTCTACATAGTATGCAGATACGATACGAACGCTCTGAAAGTAATACCTCTTAGTTATTTCCATGGAAATCACAACAGACATAGAGAGCGCAATAACGCCATTAGTTAGGGCAAGTTTTCGGCTACAAAATACGGGTTTTCCACCAATAGTTATGTATGAAAAAGAGCTTCCATGTCATTCTCAAACAAGGACAGCCTCGAAAATAATGCGCCCTATTTATTTCACAAAAATTACATCATATACAGAGTGTGCAATAACATAATAGGGCAAGTTTTCGGCTACAAAACACCATTTTCCCACCAATGGTTTTGCATTTCTTCCCATTGATGTAAAAAAGAGCCTCCGTGCCACGATCGAACGATGACAGGCCGGAAAAATAATACCTCTTATTTCTTTCCACGGAAATTAAAGTAGATACAGAGAGTGCGATGACACCATCAGATAGAGCAAGTTTTCTGCTACAAAACATCGTTTTCCGACCAATAGTTATGTATGTTCTGCCATCGATGAAAAAGGTGACTCCTTGCTACGCTCGAAACGAGGACAGCTTCGAAAAGGCATCCCGTTTTAATTCAAACAGAGAGCGCGATAACATCATCACATAGGGCAAGTTTCAGCTACAAAACATCATTTGGCTGTTTGGTTTCACATAGTGCTCATAGCTTTGGAAGGGTATCTAATCCAACTATTCTCCCACCAGCTATGGGTAATATCTAGGACAGACTGGACTCTTTAACCTTGGCATTGCAACCAATCTAGAAGGCAAACTCTAAAAATTGACCTTGTGGGTCACATCCTGCTTGGGCAGAGGATTTGCTAAATGCATACAAATTAACCATTTTTTACACATAGTATCCACCATCAGCTTTGCATTTTTCTGCGATCGATTAATAAAGGAGGAGCCAATTAATTGCCTCTCCCTTTTCATAAATGGGGGGGCAGAACAGAACAGTCAATACCAAGATGATACAGGCTGCATCAGTCCTTTATAAACAGAGTAGGGCATGGGGGATGCCAGGCTCGAACGTGAAACAGCTACGACAATAATGGCTCCCATTTATTTCAACAGAACACAGAAGCAGAATGAAACCGTTTGATAGAGCAAGTTTTCTGCTACAAAACACTATTTTCCCACATGGTTACCATTATGAGCATATCATTTTTGCCAGTGATGGACAAGAGTCTGTTTGGTATGTGTTACGATTTTATTGTCGCAGCGAGAATCCTTAGTAATGAATCCTTTGGTTGTAAGTTCCTTCGTCAATGATTGCAAATGGACGTCTGTTCAGTATCTGTGATTAAGTAGTCAATCAGCCACGCATTATGGCTGTTGATTGGCGGAGGATAAAACCACGTGACCCCCACTTTGTATATAGAGACTTTGGGCAGAAGTAAGGGGGGCAGTCGAAACGTTATTCCTTCCTATTCTGTTCCACCTTGTATATAGAGACTTGGGCAGAGTAGGGGGCATCGATAACGTTATTCCTTCCTTTCTGTTCCACTTGTATATAGAGACTTGGGAAGAAGTATCATTTTGGTATCGACTGATTTATTCCGTCCACCTTGAGGGAAGGACAAAAGTAATGGAACAGTCTATAATATTTGTTGGTACCTACTGCCCCGTTTATTTATTTCCCTATTCTTTTTATAAAGGACTGGATGCAGCCAATATCATCTTTAGTATTGACTGTTCTGCTCTACCCCTCCCACCACCACCATTTATGTAGAGGGATATACAGTAATGTTGCAGTCTATAATATTCTTAGTATCGATTGCCCTGTTATTTCTGTCCCTGCTCTGTTTTTAAAGGACTGAGACAGTCAATGATATGTTGTTATTGGTCCGTCTTTATTACTGATGTCGCAACCCCGTATGTGCGGGTATCTTGAGAAGTGTGCTTAATTATTTGGGACTAAGATTCAATGCGTATCCGTAGCAAGCGTGTGCGTGCGTGCGTGAACACGTGTGTTTGTTTGTTTGTTTGCTCGTGGGGGCACGGATGCGTGTATTTGTGGCATGTGTGTGTACGTGTGCATGTGTGTGTGTGTGTGTGTGTGTGTGTGTGTGTGTGTGTGTGTACGCACGTGTGTGATAACGCTAACATGGTCAGAGAAGAAACTAACTACTTAACTAAGAAAGCCATCAGCGAACGACACTGGAGTGTGGCAGGATGTCTTTTTTGTTTGTTTATTTATTTGTTTGTTTGTTGTTTTGATGGTTGTCTTTTTTGTTTTATTTTTTTGTTGGCTTTTTTTTTTACTTGTTGTTGTTGTTGTTGTTATTTGATGGGGTGGGTGTCTTTTTTTTTACGCAATTGAAAATGTCTTCTTGTAATGATGCCATCTGGACATGGGTTTTAACTGGAACGAACGGAATAGATTCAGTAGTGTCTTTACTGCAAAGAGAAAGAAAATGCGAGTGAGTGAGTGAGTGGAGAGAGAGAGAGAGAGAGAGGAGAGAGAGAGAGAAGAGGAGAGAGAGAGTGGAAATGTGAGAGAAAGAGGGGGAGTGTGCAGATGCCCACGCCACGCGTGTGTGGTTGGGTATGATTAAGTTGCCTGCTTAGATTTGAAATATTGGAATATTCCTCGTGTCCAAGTCGCACACTGACCGTTTTGGATGTGTTGGCCATTTTCATTTTATATAACTGTAGATGAAATGTCTAACTGTTTAATTTATAAAAACCATAGTGATTTACTAAACCCAATTTAGTCTGGCACAAGGTCAGAAGTGTGGAGCAACACACACTAACAATGGTTTACCATCCGAGATGCTTAACAATTTCACCATACGGAGAATACATAAGTAACAGTCGTTGATTAAAAGTAATCTATATTTATTTTTTGATTGATTTTAATGGCATGTCAACCTGTTTAAGGTTATCTGATGCCGATATTAGGAAGGTATGAATCCAACCCGTTCGCTATGGGTAGGATGCGGACGGTATGAGGCATCCGGCTAGGATCGAACTCGCTATTCAGTATTAATTGATCTGTGAGATTTGCTTGTTAACCATCACACCACGATGGTTTTGGTTCGGTTTCTTTGTCTAATGTCTTATCAAACTTCGTGGGTTATTTAATGTCAAAGTCATCCTTGCTGAAGAATAGTAGTACCAATTAATTATAACTGGGGTATGAGGGATTCATATTGTCACAGTTCCAGCTTTAGCGAATAAAAAACACAACAACGTAATCCCAATTGTACATGAGTTGGTGGAATAACCACTTCCGCCTTTTTATTACCAAAAATGTAAAACATGGCTGAAACGATACTATCCGTTTTTCGTAGAACAAATGGCCGAAACGGTACTTCCGTTTCTTATTAAACTCAATATACAACACATACTTTACTTCAAGATAATTAGTCCGAACTCTATGATGGAATATCTTACCAAAGAGGTTAGGTAATCGCGTTCACTGAACGTTCATATTTACATGTTTTATGTTTTATATCTCAATGATGTATACCCCACACTGATTATATAAATAGAGTGAGAGTCCTCGGAGTGATAGCGTAGAGAGGAAGCTGCGGGAGTTAGAGTTATGTACACGCAAGAGATGACAGAACCGGATGACGGGACTGATCTCAGATTAATGAGACGGAATGTCTTCCCACTGGTTGGCGATGCTCTCAAGATGTATTACTTTCATTGTCGGATCTCATATATATATATAGCTCAGCTTGGACCATTGTCTTCTCTTCCTTTGATATATTGTTCTACTGGGTTTCCTTTTGGTCAGGATTGTAGCTCATTGTAACTTTTTAATTGAGGAACACAATGACTTTTCGGGTGCTGTTGTGCTCAATCGTAGATTAAAGCAAAGTTTAATTAGCCAACATGATTTTTTCATATCTAATTCTGCCCGGCCGTGGAAGAAGATAACGCGAGTAAAGAAAGGCTCTCTAAGATTCTAAGAACTATTGAGGCTCGGACGGTCCAGGGGAATCTGATATATACTAAACTCTGGAGAGAGATACATTATATCACGTGTTTGTATTAACGCGTTTCAAGGGGTGCACCACAAGTCACGTAGAGTTAAAAGTTCCAAACGGCTTCCCTTGAATTCTAAATCGACAGCACAAACGAATTTAACTTCCTTACTTACAGGTACCACTTCCAATTTTATACCTCTCATAAATTGTAACACTCAACAGTCTGATTTTGTCTTTTGTTATTTTTTTTGTCATTGTTGATAGTTTAAGAGGTACGGTGGCGGCCTGCGGTGTATTGAATGTGGGGTCACACCGTATAAGGTTGTGGATGATAGGTCATGTGGGTTGGACAGTTTATTATGCCTACTAGATGGAGACCAATAACAGGTATTTGTCCTCTTCTCAGGTCAGTGGCCTGGGGAATTGGATAATGAGATTAAAAAACCCTTCTTATGGGAGAAGTAGGGGTCTTTTGACTCGAGCTGCCACGGTATGCAGTCAGCGTATTTGCGTTTAGCCCCGCCGACAAGGGGACATTTCAGTGTTATCTATTGTTAATTGCAACTTTTAATTATAAATTGAATTAAATGTTATCGTCAACATCAAATCGTTGTTATGTTGTACGTACTGCATGAAGCTGAATCTCCCACTTGTCCTAGTGTCGGCTATTTGTGGCTTTAAATCGCTGATAAGGTCTTTCTGCATATCAGCACTCTGCAGTATCTGCTAGTGTATGAGGGTTGTACGGCAAGATTTTATTTCTTGCTGATATATAACCACCATCCTGGTGTGTCCATGTGTAGGTGTCTATAGGAGAACATCACTTATGAGCTCGTTGCTTCTTCAGCAGTGTCCAACATGTTCTCTTCGTTTTGTTCGTTTGTGTGATAGGAGGCCAAGTGGCCGTACTAATTGTTCTCGTGTGGAGTGTTGTTTCCAGACAGCATGTAGATTTCTTGTACAGTTCTCATCTACCTTTTCTTTTTCTCAAAGTTTTTCGTTAGAGTCCAAGTGGTGGCAGTCATACAGTAGCAGTGACACGGCTACACAGCGTTTGGTATTTTAAAAGAATTCGAGAAAAAGTAACAATGTCATTATGTTCCCGTGAGTTCGAACTCTGACATTGTCCTTCAGACCCTTCAGAACCCTTAACATCAATAACACTTGTGGAATACAATTCTTTCAGGACTAACCCCTATGTGTCCTGGGAATGACGTTAAACTCTATCTGATGGTGAGATTCCAGTTTTGGGGTTGGGGAATGTGGAGCACCCCCTTCATCACCATTGCTCCTGTACACTCTGTTAGGGACCCATCTATGGGTTAAATAGAAAACTAAAGTTGATTAAGCAAAATTGTATTATATATTAAGAAATGAATTTATTTCACAACTTTGGTTGGCATTAAATGACCCACTGAGGTTGATATGCCGTAAAACAAAACAAACAAATAACCCCTATGTTTGGGTTTGGTTTGGTTTAGTTTCTTTGTTAAATAATTTCAAGCTTCGTGTGTTATTTAATGCCAAATCCATCCTTGTAGAACAGCAGTGGTACTATTTAATCCATAGCTGGGGGATGAGAGGATTCATACATTTCCCAAGTATGTTAACCCGAAAGTGAATGTATAGCGGAACTGGAGTTCGAACATGTTTACTGCGATATCACAGTTCATCACGTTAGCCACACGTTCACCAGGGGGACTTCCGCTCCAAAGTCGTGCTTCAAAACCATCGGGGCAAATCGCGGGAAAATTGCACTCGGTGTACAGCAGAGTTTTTTCAAAACCTTTTTCTTCTTCTCAGTGAACCTGGGCAATAAATTGATCGAGGTATATAAAAATTATTTCAAACATTTAATTTTTTAAAAGAAAGGGAATAGTGAAAATGGTGCTACAAGTATAGCATAATCAAAAAAAAATATAAAAATTAAAACAAATATTAAAGTTAATAGAAATAAAAATATATGAGGGTGATCAACGCGCCCTCAAACTCATACTTAATTGAGAGACGTCCATTTGCACTCATTGAGAACGACCTGCGTGAATGAGCACACAAGGAAGGCAACCAAAGGATCATACCCACTATTAAGGGACACTAAGGAGCAACCAAGGATTCTTCACTCAGATAGAGCTCTGCTTAACACAAAGGGTCTCCGTTGGAACAGTGGTCTTGCTTAAACTAAAGAATGGCCACAAAATTCCAAAGGTTATTAGCGCTATGTGAAATGCAAATAGGCCTCGTCCAGGATTTTGGAGCTCGGGGTGGCGAGTATATATATATATATATAATAGAGAGAGAGAGAGAGAAGAGAGAGTTATATGGCATCAAGTATTCCAATCCAATGCGAAGTAGAAAACAGAACTACCAGGTACCTAGCATATATTAATCACTCCCGGGTCAGAGTGAATCTGGGAAATGACAATGAACGGTACTCTACACTTCCCCAGATATCCAAACTGTAGCCTCACCATCGGATACAATTTAGTGTCCATACAATCGGACCTACCCTAAAGGGGTAGGTTCCACCCCTCGGCGGGGATACAGTCAACGTATCTAAGACCCGTCGATTGCGTGGGGGGGGGGGCACCATTTTAAAAAAATGGTTTTTAGGCTACGTTTCTTCTGTGAAAAAATTGCATACGCTCCAACGGCCCAGAACAATTTAAAGATTTGGTTTATTTATAAAAATCTTAACACTTGCCTTGGTGAAATGATTTTTTTGCTTCTTTCTAAAACAAATTAGGCAAGGCTCTAAATGAAACGAAGATGAGTTTGCTGCGAAGGATCAGCCAAACTTACGTGACAGGCCTCCTCTCGTCCTGACTTTGCCCATCCTTCCCGCCTCAAGGCCAAGACAGGGCCGGGAGTCTACCTCTGTCTCGCATCCCCAAATTGAGTTTGTCTGTCGACTCATCGGATGACTTCTTTTTTTTTTCCTTCTTTTAACGCACAGAGAGGACGATGCTTTTAATCTGATTTACGTAACACCCCTGGAATAGACGCGACATTTGGCCAGTCGTCTTTGAAGTTTGTAAAAGGCTTTGTCATTTGAAGGTCTTGGAGCGTCTCTTGTGCGACTGAATATGGCGGGAATCTAAAAGCGTGGTTGGTTGGCTGGTTGGTTGGTTTTTACGACGTCGGACTTAAAACTCAATATAATTTTCAACTTGAAATGTGATTCCTTGTGTCTATTTAAAACAACAGTTTTTCTGTTTAAATAATATTTATAGTAGAATTTATCATAATGGGTGGTTGGTTGGTTGGTTGGTTGGTTGGTTGGATTATATGTCATGTCAACCCTTGTTGGGTCATTTTATAACCAAGACGTTTTGTTTTATTTCATTCTTAATGGGTAAAAATTTTTTAACTCAAAATTTTTAAGCACATTTTTCTATTTAATCCATAGACCGGACCCTAAACAGGTACTACCACTCCGGGTCAGAGTGAATCTGGGAGTAATGGTGAATGAAGTTGTATACTCCACATTCCCCAGAGCTCCAACATTCTCCAGAGCTCCACAATTGGAACTTCACCAACAGATAGAGTTTAAGATCATAAACAAGGACATTAAGACAGCCAATACCTTCTAGCACATATTGTGAATAAAAAGGATTGGGGCTTGTCATAAGGGTAATAGAGTTGGGAAAATCATATAAGGTACTTGGGCTTGACGTTACCCAAGCTATTGATCGAAGAGGGCCCTCCGACCGGCTGTTGAGTCTAAGTAAGGACCAAAGGGAGTGTTGCATGTCATGGATTGCCTCAGCCACTAGGGTTTCACCCTTAAAGCATCGTGGGCAGCCATGAATAAAGGATAAAGTAGCTGTAAAATAGAGAATAAACACAAAGTGAAGAATTTGTCCAAAAACAATATCAGACACTCGTTCAAAGATAGTGACGACACTAATTGATGTTGTTTTTGGGTAGATTCGACCTGCCGTTCGGGGCGTCTTCGTTTTAACTAGGCATTCATTCACGCGGACTTCCATTTTCCAAATCGGTAGCGACTCGTGTGTTTGGAGTCCGAAAATTTGTTCGACACTGAGGCCTTTTCTACCTCAATTTTTTGTTCGAACTCTGAATTGTTTGCCTTCAGAGTCATTCGAGAACTGAAGTTCCACTTTACCAATATACAGGGTAATTGAAAAGTAATTTCCATATTTTATACTATTTAATGAATTTTTTGTCAATACTTGGGAGAATGTTAAGACTTAATTTATGCACCAGTTTTGGTCGATTTAAACCGTGAATGTGAAATTAACAAGTGTTAGAAACAGGAAAAATACATGAACACATGGAATCTCAAATAACACTGTATTTTTACATGTATACATACCAGAAAATACACTTGTAATAATTGTTGGTTGCAAACATAGTATTGTCTAGATAGAAATGTCCCCAATTATATAAAATATAATGATACAAGTCCACTTAAACTGAGTGCTTGGAATGTTTATGGTAAGTATCGTACTTATGACGGCCACTTTGCCCTCTGCTGAATTATAGGGAGCGACGATTTTTACGATTGACCTCAAGAGATGCTGTTTCCAAGAGAGTAAGATTTCTAACTTCAATTTTTTGGCGCCGAAAAATTGCGGGCCTGTGATTAATTGGATTGAAAAGATGCACGCCGACCAAGGGGGACAACCCGCCTACCTTAGATATATTTGGTTAAATCGAACTTAACAGACCTAAATTTTCACCATGTTATGTTACCCCGCCGAAAGAAAAAAATCAGGGAATTAACCGAATTTAATAACATTTTCAGTGTTGATATATTAATGAATAAAAGATATATGAACCAGTTATTTTATTTTAAAAACTTTTTACATTTTTTCAGGTATGTTAACTTTGAACCACGTAACTTTGAGTCGTAACACAGATTCTCAAAAGATATGTGATTCAAAGTTAACTGACCTAAAAATGTGAAAGTTTTTTAAACTGTTATTCATTAATATATCAACACGGAAAATTTCATTAAAATTCGGTTAATTCCTTTGATTTTTTTTTTCGGCGGGGTGACATAATTGATGGTGGAATTTAGGTCCGTTAAGTTCGATTTAACCATTTATTTATACACCTAAATTGTTGGCTGTTGTTCATGAATTTTTAGCCATTGGATTTCAGTTCATGACTTGTGTGCTATGAATTGTTAGCTATGAATGTTCTGTAATCCTGTTCTTATATTAGCGGTTAACAAATTAATCTCACAGATTGGGGTTATTTGCAAGGTTAAACCTAGCCTAGTAATATCTCACTACACCTAAAGTACACAGAATATAAATGCATGATGTTCTTCGTGTGGTGTGTGTGTGTTGTGTGTGTGTGTTATAGTATGAATGTATGTGTATGTGTGGCACGTGTGCAATCGTGTGTTGGTCGCATATTTGCGTGTGTCCGCAGAAACGTCTGCAAATTAAACAATTAGTTTGAAAACATTCAATCACGCATTGATAAATAAACAAAACAAATTTGCCACCAGTAACACACACATACGCGCACATAACATACACATCACAGAGAAACACACCGTGCGTACGCATTGTAAGGTCCTGGGGACTGGGTGCAGGGGGGTGGGTTTTGCAAACAGAAACACGAGTCACGTGTTGTTCACGAGACAGTACAAAGATTCTACGGGCTGTCTGGCCGTCAGGGGTCGCCACGTGTCGCTGATGTCATTAAAGAAGAGGCCTCCGTGGAATATGAACGGCAGAAGTGTGTAGGGGTAAGGGGTTGCAGTTGAAGTGGTTCTTGAAGCATTAGTTCTTTCGCAGAAGCAACTAATTCCGAAGTTTATAATTGTACGTTTAAAAAAAATGGCGTACTGGGTGCAGCGGCAACAAAGAAAAGTGCACGTACACCCCACATTCACATGCAACACATTGCACTCACACACAGGGGGGGGCTGGGTCATTTGTTTAGATACTGGACAATGCATGCCCGAAAAGGAGGTGTTCCCTTTTAAAAAAATTTGATATTGTAAAAAGTATCTGGTACCTCTAAATGAGAACGGCTTCAATTCCTAAAATGAGGTAACTAAGGCGACTACATGGTAAGAATAAGAAGAAGAAGATAAGAATAAAGAAAAATTTTTAATCAATAGTAGTACAAATTATTTTAAAAAATATAAGTAAAAGAAACTTTATTGGTTTAAAACTACTATTGAAGGGAGGCCATGCGCTAAATAGCATGAAGCTAAATCTCATGGACATAAACCACCCTTGGCACCTCACAGGAAACGATACATGAAACACACAACATAAACATTACATAATATATCATGAGACAAATTAGCCCGTGTGAGAATCTAAAATGCAAATCTGTTGTTTATAAGAGCAATAAAATGATTTTTCAAAAGTGTTTTAAGGACCAAAATAATTAACTGAAACAAGCTTCAATCTTTTCTTTATCAAAAAATAACGACTGAAACAATATTCCAAAGAATTAATTGGCAAATTAAAACGAATCGAATTATGCCAAAACTAACCAGTGTTTGATGATAGGGAAATTAAGCAAACCAATTGGTCAGCAGAGTGACATGAGCATGGGTGAAGTCAACTGCAAAAGCATTCTGAACAGAAACAGGCATTTTTGTGGGAATAGTTTATGTAAGAACAAAATATTTTCACAAATGGACCATATCAGAAAAATTTGAGATATCTTCCAAATTTGCATACAGGTTTGTTAGATTAGTAATTTTTGTAATTTAAACAATTTGAAAAGTTTTTTTGAACAATAACAATACATTATTAATGATAACTCCAAATACAATTGTTTTTTTTTGAATTTCCACATGCCACGTTGAATGAACTGTAATAATCTTCAAATTATAAAAATAACGTTGATTAATTACACATCACTCATAAGTCCTTCGGCCTAACTAATAAAACAAACTTTTAGAACAAAATTTGACTTTATTCATTCACATAATCTCCTTCTAGGATGTACACTGATTCCACAACTTCTCAAATAATTCGATGCCCGTTTTTTGTAAGAACTATTTGTCCTTTGGCCTCAAAACACGCCTCAAGTTTCCGATATCATTTCTTCATTGGAGCAAAATCTCTTTCCCTGGAATATTTCTTTTGAGGTCCTGCAAAACAGCCAGTAGTCGCTAGGGGCCATATCCCGGGAGAATAAAGGTGTGTAACGGAAGCAATTCGAACGTGTAATCTGTAGTTTGCCTACGTTGCGATCGACTTGGTGACAACGGTAACATTGTCCTTGGTGAAGAGCACTTTTTTTCTTCTTCTTCTTTCTGGCCGTTTTTTTTAATGCTATATAATATTCGCCAATAAATACCTTGTGGTCCCAAAAATACGAAGCCCAAAAACCTTGCTGAATGTTTACGTCTTTGGTCGCTTTAGACGGTTTTCACCAGCTGCTGTCCACTCAACTGACTGCCGAATTTTTACGATTTTCATTATTGGATATTTTTTCCTTAAAAAAGATTCAATCCAAATAATGAGGCGAAATATCAACTGAATTTAATTGTCCTGTGTTGTTTAATCCACTTTCCTCTATTCTTAACCATATATATATATATATATATATATAATATATATATATATATATATAATATATAATATATACATGTGTGTGTGGTGTGTGTGTGTGGAAAGATAAATGGAAAGAAAATGTTGTATGGATAAAAATTTATCCCAAATACCTGGCCCAAAGAAGACCGTCTTTTGTACGACCTCAAATTCTAAATGTTTCTCTATTAATTATTATTATATTAATTATTATATTATTATTATTATTATTTCAAATAATACTAAAATAGGAATATATTTATACAAGACCAAACTCTTGATCGAAACACGTGTCGGCAACAGCTCATCCTCCATAATAAACTGCCCTGGCTAATGTAGTTAAAAAAAACATTTTGAATACTACTCCATCGTCTCTTGTAAGACAGAGGACTGCCAAACATTGAACATTTAGCTAGATTTCAGTAAGAAATAAACCTGGTTTGAAAGTTATTTTCATATCGTATTATCTGTTCAATGTTGGCAGTCCTCTGTCCCTACAAGAGACGATGGAGTAGTATCAAAAATGTTTTTTTAACTTACATAAGCCAGGGCATGGGTTTATAGGAGGATGAGCTGTTGCCGACACGTGTTTCGATCAAAGAGTTTGTCTTTGTATAAATAGTATCCTATTTAGTATTATTTGAAATAAATAATATAATAATAATAATAATATAATAATAATAATAATAGAGAAAACATAGAATTTGAGTCTACAAAAAAGCGGTCTTCTTTGGGGCAGGAATATTTGGATAAATTTTTATCCATACAACATTTTCTTTTCCATTTATCTTCCACACAACACACACACACACACATGTATATATATATATATATATATAATATATATATATATATATATATATATATATATTATGGGTTAAGAATAGAGGAAATTGTGGATATAACAACACAGACAATTAAATTAGTTGATATTTCGCACTCATTATTGGATGAATCTTTTTCAAGAAAAATATCCCAATAATGAATAATCGTAAAATCGGCAGTCAGTTGAGTGGACAGCAGCTGGTGAAAACGTCTAAAGCGACAAAAGACGTAAACATCAGCAAGGTTTTGGGCTTCGTATTTTGGATCCACAAGGTTATTATGGCGAATATTATATAGCATTAAAAAAACGGCCAGAAATGAAGAAGAAGAAAAAAGTGCTCTTTCACCAAGACATGTACCGTGTCACAAGTCGATCGCAACGGTAGCAAAACTACATGAATTACACGTCGAATTGCTTCCGTACACACCTTATTCTCCGGATATGGCCCCTAGCGACTACTGGCTGTTTGCAGACCTCCAAAAGAATATTCCAGGGAAAAGAGATTTGGCTCAATGAAGAAAATGATATCGGAAACTGAGGCGTGTTTTGAGGCCAAAGACAAATAGTTCTACAAAAAAGGCATCGAATTATTTGAGAAGTGTTGGAATCAGTGTATCATCCTAGAAGGAGATTATGTTGATGAATAAAGTCAAATTTTGTCTAAAAGTTGTTTTTATTAGTTTAGGCCGAGGACTTATTGAGTGATGTGTTTTAATCAAGTTATTTTATAATTTGAAAGATATACAGTTCATTCAACTGTGGCATGTGGAAATCAAAACAATTGTATTGGAGTTATCCATAATAATTATTTTGTTATTGTCAAAAAAAACTTTCAAATGGTTAAATTACAAAAATACTAATCTAACAACCTGTATGCAAATTTGGAAGATTCTCAAATTTTCTGATTATGGTCCATTGTGAAAATATTTTGTTCTTACATAAACTATTCCCAAAATAAAATGCCTGTTTCTGTTCAGAATGCTTTTGCAGTTGACTTCACCCATGCTCATGTCACTGTGCTGACCAATCTGGTTTGCTTAATTTCCCTATCATCAACACTGTTAGTTTTTGGGCATAATTCGATTCGTTTTAAATGCAATTAATTCTTGGAATATTGTTCAGTCGTTATTTTTTTGATAAAGAAAAGATGAAGCTTGTTTCAGTTAATATTTTGTCCTTAAAAACACTTTGAAAAATCATTTTATTTGCCTCTTATAAACAACAGATTTGCATTTAGATTCTCACACGGCTAATTTGTCTCATGATATATATGTATATGTTTTATGTGTGTGTTTTCATGTATCGTTTCTGTGAGTGTCCCAAGGGTGGGTTATGTCCATGAGATTAGCTTCATGCTATTAGGCATGGCCCCTTCAATAGTAGTTTAAACCAATAAAGTTTTCTTTTACTTATATTTTTTTAAAATAATTTGTAACTACTATTGATTAATAAAATTTCTTATTCTTATCTTCTTCTCTTATTCTTTTTACCATGTAGTCGCTTAGTTACCTCATTTTAGGAATGAAGCGTCTCATTTAGAAGGTACCAGATACTTTTTACAATATCAAATTTTTTAAAAGGGACACCTCCTTTTCGGCATGCATGTCCAGTATCTAAACCAATGACCCAGCCCCCCCCCGTGTGTGAGTGCATGTGTTTGCATGTGAATGTGGGTGTACGTGCACTTTTCTCTGTTGCCGCTTGCACCAGTACGCCATTTTTTTAACGTACAATATAACTCGGAATAGTTGCTCTTGCCGAAAAGAACTTAAATGCTTCAAGAACCACTTCAACTGCAACCCCTTACCCCTACACACTTCTGCCGTTCATATTCCACGGAGCCTCTTCTTAATGACATCAGCGACACGTGGCGACCCCTGACGGCCAGACACGCCCGTAGAATCTTGGTACTGTCTCGTGAACAACACGTGACTCGTGTTTACTGTTTTGCAAACCCACCCCCCTGCACCCAGTCCCCAGGACCTTACAAATGCGTACGCACGTGTGTCTCTGTGTGTGTATGTATGTGCGCGTATGTGTGTGTGTACTGGTGGCAATTTGTTTGTTTATTTATCAATGCGTGATTGAATGTTTCAAACTAAGTTGTTTTAATTTGCAGACGTTTCTGCGGACACACGCAAATATGCGACCACACACGCATATGCACACGTGCACACATACACATACATTCATACTATAACACACACACACACACACACACACACACGAGAACATCTGCATTTATATCTGTGTACTTAGGTGTATGTGTAGATATTACTAGGCTAGGTTTAACCTTGCAAATAACCCCAATCTGTGAGATTAATTTGTTAACCGCTAATATAAGAACAGGATTACAGAACATTCATAGCTAACAATTCATAGCACACAAGTCATGACTGAAATCCATGGCTAAAAATTCATGAACAACAGCCAACAATTCATGGTGTATAAAAATAAATGGTTAAATCGAACTTAACGGACCTAAATTCCACCATCATATGTCACCCCGCCGAAAAAAAAAATCAAGGAATTAACCGAATTTAATGAAATTTTCAGTGTTGATATATTAATGAATAACAGTTAAAAACTTTCACATTTTTTGAGGTCAGTTAACTTTGAATCACATATCTTTGAGAATCTGTGTTACGACTCAAAGTTACGTGGTTCAAAGTTAACATACCTGAAAAAATGTAAAAGTTTTTAAATAAAATAACTGGTTCATTATATCTTTTATTCATTAATATATCAACACTGAAAATGTTATTAAATTCGGTTAATTCCCTGATTTTTTTTCTTTCGGCGGGGTAACATAACATGGTGAAATTTAGGTCTGTTAAGTTCGATTTAACCAAATATATCTAAGGTAGGCGGGTTGTCCCCTTGGTCGGCGTGCATCTTTTCAATCCAATTAATCACAGGCCCGCAATTTTCGGCGCCAAAAATTGAAGTTAAGAAATCTTACTCTCTTGAAACAGCATCTCTTGAGGTCAGATCGTAAAAATCGTCGCTCCCTATAATTCAGCAGAGGCAAGTGGCCGTCATAAGTACGATATCTTACCATAAAACATTCCAAGCACTCAGTTAAGTGGACTTGTATTCATTATATTTATATAATTGACATTTTCTATCTAGACAATACTATCGTTTGCAACAACAATTATTACAAGTGTATTTCTGGTATGTATAACATGTAAAAAATACAGTGGTTATTTGAGATTCCATGTGTTCATGTATTTCCTGTTTCTAACACTTGTTAATTTCACATTCACGGTTTAAATCGGACACTGGTGCATAAATTAAGTCTTAAACATTCTCCCAAGTATTGACAAAAAAATCAAAATAGTATAAAATATGGAATTACTTTTCAATTACCCTGTATATTGGTAAAGTGGAACTTCAGTTCTCGAATGACTCTGAAGGCAAACAATTCAGAGTTCGAACAAAAAAATTGAGTAGAAAAGCCTCAGTTGTCGAACAAATTTTCGGACTCCAAACACACGAGTCGTACCGATGAAATGGAAGTCGCGTGAATGAATGCCTAGTTAAAACGAAGACGCCCGAACGGCAGGTCGAATCTACCCAAACAACATCAGTTAGTGTCAGTCACTATCTTGAACGAGTGTCTGATATTGTTTTTGGACAAATTCTTCACTTTGTGTTTATTCTCTATTTTACAGCTACTTTAATCCTTATTCATGGCTGCCCACGATGCTTAAGGGTGGAACCCTAGTGGCTGAGCAATCCATGACATGCAACACTCCCATTTGGTCCTTACTTAGACTCAACAGCCGGTCGGAGGGCCCTCTTCGATCAATAAGCTGGTAACGTCAAGCCCAAGTACCTATATGATTTTCCCAACTCTATTACCCTTATGACAAGCCCCAATCCTTTTTATCACATATGTGCTAGAAGGTATTGGCTGTCTTAATGTCCTTGTTATGATCTTAAACTCTATCTGTTGGTGAAGTTCCAATTGTGGAGCTCTGGAGAATGTGGAGCTCTGGGGAATGTGGAGTATACAACTTCATCACCATTACTCCCAGATTCACTCTGACCCGGAGTGGTAGTACCTGTTAGGGTCCGGTCTATGGATTAAATAGAAAAATGTGCTTAAAAATTTGAGTTTAAAAAATTATTTACCCATTAAGAATGAATAAAACAAAACGTCTTCGGTATAAAATGACCCAACAAGGGTTGACATGACATATAATCCAACCAACCAACCAACCAACCAACCAACCACCCAATTATGATAAATTCTACTATAAATATTATTAAAACAGAAAACTGTTGTTAAATAGACACAAGGAATCAATTTCAAGTTGAAATTATATTGAGTTTAAGTCCGACGTCGTAAAACCCAACCAACCAGCCAACCAACCACGCTTTTAGATTCCCGCCATATTCAGTCGCAACAAGAGACGCTCCAAGACCTTCAAATGACAAAGCCTTTACAAACTTCAAAGACGACTGGCCAAAATGTCGCGTCTATTCCAGGGTTGTTACGTAAATCAGATTAAAGCATCGTCTCTCTGTGCGTAAAAGAAGGAAAAAAAAAAAGAAGTCATCCGATGAGTCGACAGACAAACTCAATTTGGGGATGCGAGACAGAGGTAGACTCCCGGCCCTGTCTTGGCCTTGAGGCGGGAATGGGATGGGCAAAGTCAGACGAGAGGAGGGCCCTGTCACGTAAGTGGCTGATCTCGCAGCAAACTCATCTTCGTTTCATTAGAGCCTTGCCTAATTTGTAGAAAGAAGAAAAAAATCATTTCACCAAGGCAAGTGTTAAGATTTTTATAAATAAACAAATCTTTAAATTGTTCTGGGCCGTTGGAGCGTATGCAATTTTTTCACAGAGAACGTAGCCTAAAACCATTTTTAAAATGGTGCCCCCCCCCCACGCAATCGACGGGTCTTAGAATACGTTGACTGTATTCCCCGCCGAGGGGTGGAACCTACCCCTTTAGGGTAGGTCCGATGTATGACACTAAATTGTATCCGATGGTGAGGCTACAGTTTTGGATATCTGGGGAAGTGTAGAGTACCCGTTCATTGTCATTATTCCCAGATTCACTCTGACCCGGAGTGATAATATATGCTAGGGTACCTGGTAGTTCTGTTTTCTACTTCGCATTGGATTGGAATACTTGATGCCATATAACTCTCTCTCTCTCTCTCTCTCTATATATATATATATATATACTCGTCCACCCGAGCTCAAATCCTGGACGAGGCTATTTGCATTTCACATAGCGCTAATAACCTTTGGAATTTTTGTGGCCATTCTTTAGGTTTCAAGCAAGACCACTGTCCAACGGAGACCCTTTGTGTTAAGCAGAGCTCTATTCTGAGTGAAGAATCCTTTGGTTGCTCCTTAGTGTCCCTTAATAGTGGGTATGATCCTTTGGTTGTTCCTTGGTGCTCATCACGCAGGTCGTTCTTCAATGAGTGCAAATGGACGTCTCTCAATTAAGTAGTGAGTGTTGAGGGCGGTTGATCACCCTCATATATTTTTATTCTATTACTTTAATATTTTTGTTTTAATTTTATATTTTTTTGTTTTGATTATGCTATACTTGTAGCACATTTTCACTATTCCCTTTCTTTTAAAAATTAAATGTTGAAATAATTTTTATATACCTCGATCAATTTATTGCCCAGTTCACTGAGAAGAAAAAGGTTGAAAAACTCTGCTGTACACCGAGTGCAATTTCCCGGATTTGCCCCGATGGTTTGAAGCACGACTTTGGAGCGGAAGTCCCCCTGGTGAACGTGTGGCTAACGTGATGAACTGTGATATCGCAGTAAACATGTTCGAACTCCAGTTCCGCTATTACATTCACTTTCGGGTTAACATACTTGGGAAATGTATGAATCCTCTCATCCCCCAGCTATGGATTAAATAGTACCACTGCTGTTCTACAAGGATGGATTTGGCATTAAATAACACACGAAGCTTGAAATTATTTTAACAAAGAAACTAAACCAAACCAAACCAAACATAGGGGTTATTTGTTTGTTTTGTTTTACGGCATATCAACCTCAGTGGGTCATTTAATGCCAACAAAGTTGTGAAATAAATTCATTCTTAATATATAATACAATTTTGCTTATCAACTTTAGTTTTTCTATTTAACCCATAGATGGGTCCCTAACAGAGTGTACCAGGGAGCAATGGTGATGAAGGGGTGCTCCACATTCCCCAAACCTCCAAAACTGGAATCTCACCATCAGATAGAGTTTAACGTCATTCCCAGGACACATAGGGGTTAGTCCTGAAAGTAATTGTATTCCACAAGTGTTATTGATGTTAAGGGTCTGAAGGGTCTGAAGGACAATGTCAGAGTTCGAACTCACGGAACATAATGACATTGTTACTTTTTCTCGAATTCTTTAAAAATACAAAACGCTGTAGCCGTGTCACTGCTACTGTATGACTGCACCACTTGGACTCTAACGAAAAACTTTGAGAAAAAGAAAAGCTAGATGAGAACTGTACAAGAAATCTACATGCTGTCTGGAAACAACACTCCACACGAGAACAATAGTACGGCCACTTGCCTCCTATCACACAAACGAACAAAACGAAGAGAACATGTTGGACACTGCTGAAGAAGCAACGAGCTCATAAGTGATGTTCTCCTATAGACACCTACACATGGACACACCAGGGTGGGTTAGACAGCAAGAAATAAATTGATCAACTCTACACTGATACTGGATGCTGTGCAGAAGACCTATCAGGATTGAAAGCCAATAGGGACGGGTGGGGAGAGAGTGTCATGGGAATCTGGAACGATTTGATGTTGACGATAACATTTAATCAATTTATTAATAAAAGTTGCAATTAAATGATACTGAAGTCCTGTCGGCGGGGCTTAGAATACGCTGTGTATCCTGCAGTCGAGTAAACCCCTCTTCCCAGAAAGAGGTTTTCTGTCATTACTCCCAGGTCCACTGACCTGGAGAGGAAATACCTGTTATGGTCTCATTTATAGGTAAAAAATTCAAATAAAAAGTATTAATATTCAAAACGACCGTATACAAGAAAAAAAAACAAAAACAAAAAAGACTGTTGAGTGTTACAATTTATGAGAGGTTATAAATTGGGAAGTGTACCTGTAAGTAAGGAGTTAATTCGTGTGTGTCAGATTTAGAATCAAGGGAGCCGTTGGAAAATTACCAGTGACTGTTGGTCCCTTGAAACGCGTAATGACAAACACGTGATATAGTTTTAGAGTTTAGAAATCAGATTCAACCTGGCCGTCAGAGAGTTTAGACTTAATAGTCTTTCTTTCTCGGGTTATCTCTTCCGCGCAGAATAGATATGAAATCATGGGCTAATAAACTTGATCAAGCAAGAAAAAAGTCTTGTTAGTTCAATTAAAAACAATGACTTGACCAAAAGAAACCCAGTAGAAAAATTAAGAAGAATGAAGAACAGAGAAGAAGAAGCAGTAATAAAGTTAACAAGAATCAAGTAAGATCATCCTCTCTAATCTGAATCTGTCTGTCTGTCTGTCTGTCTCTGTCTCTCTCTGCTTCTCGCTCTCTCTCTCCGCTATCATCCGAGGACTCTCACTCTTATTTATATAATCAGTGTGGGTATACATCATTGAGATATAAATACATAAAACATGTAAATATGAACGTTCAGTGAACGCGATTACCTAACCTCTTGGTAAGATATTCCATCATAGAGTTCGGACTAATTATCTTGAGTAAAGTATGTGTTGTATATTGAGTTTAATAAGAAACGGAAGTACCGTTTCGGCCATTGTTCTACGAAACGGAAGTATCGTTTCAGCCATGTTTTACTTTTGGTAATAAAAAGGCGGAAGTGGTTATTCCACCAACTCATGTACAATTGGATTACGTTGTTGTGTTTTTTATTCGCTAAAGCTGGAACTGTGACAATATGAATCCCTCATACCCCAGTTATAGATTAATTGGTACTACTATTCTTCAGCAAGGATGACTTTGACATTAAATAACCCACGAAGTTTGATAAGACATTAGAACAAAGAAACCGAACCAAAACCATCGTGGTGTGATGGTTAACAAGCAAATCTCACAGATCAATTAATACTGAATAGCGAGTTCGATCCTAGCCGGATGCCTCATACCGTCGCATCCTACCCATAGCGAACGGGTTGGATTCATACCTTCCTAATATCGGCATCAGATAACCTTAAACAGGTTGACATGCCATTAAAATCAATCAAAAAAATAAATATAGATTACTTTTAATCAACGACTGTTACTTATGTATTCCCGTATGGTGAAATTGTTAAGCATCTCGGATGGTAAACCATTGTTAGTGTGTGTTGCTCCACACTTCTGACCTTGTGCCAGACTAAATTGAGTTTAGTAAATCACTATGGCTTTTATAAATTAAACAGTTAGACATTTCATCTACAGTTATATAAAATGAAAAATGGCCAACACATCCAAAACGGTCAGTGTGCGACTTGGACACGAGGAATATTCCAATATTTCAAATCTAAGCAGGCACTTAATCATACCCCAACCACACACGCGTGCGCGTGGGCATCTGCACACTCCCCCCTCTCTTCTCTCACATTTCCACTCTCTCTCTCTCTCTTCTCTCTCTCTCTCTCTCTCTCTCTCTCTCTCTCTCTCACTCACTCACTCACTCGCATTTTCTTTCTCTTTTGCAGTAAAGACACTACTGAATCTATTCCGTTCGTTCCAGTTAAAACCCATGTCCAGATGGCATCATTACAAGAAGACATTTTCAATTGGCGTAAAAAAAAAGACACCCACCCCATCAAATAACAACAACAACAACAACAAAGTAAAAAATAAAAGCCAACAAAAAATAAAACAAAAAAGACAACCATCAAAACAACAAACAAACAAATAAATAAAGAAACAAAAAAGACATCCTGCCACACTCCAGTGTCGTTCGCTGATGGCTTTCTTAGTTAAGTAGTTAGTTCTTTCTCTGACCATGTTAGCGTTATCACACACGTGCGTACACACACACACACACACACACACACACACACAACACACACACATGCACACGTACACACACATGCACACAAATACACGCATCCGTGCCCCCCACGAGCAAACAAACAAACAAACACACGTGTTCACGCACGCACGCACACGCTTGCTTACGGATACGCATTGAATCTTAGTCCCAAATAATTAAGCACACTTCTCAAGATACCCGCACATACGGGGTGCGACATCAGTAATAAAGACGGACCAATAACAACATATCATTGACTGTCTCAGTCCTTTATAAAACAGAGCAGGGACAGAAATAACAGGGCATCGATACTAAGAATATTATAGACTGCAACATTACTGTATATCCCTCTACATAAATGGTGGTTGGTGGGGGGGTAGAGCAGAACAGTCAATACTAATAGATGATATTGGCTGCATCAGTCCTTTATAAAACAGAATAGGGAAATAAATAACGGGGCAGTAGGTACCAACAATATTATAGACTGTTCCATTACTTTTGTCCTTCCCTCAAGGTGGGACGGAATAAATCAGTCGATACCAAAATGATACTTCTTCCCAAGTCTCTATATACAAGGTGGAACAGAATAGGAAGGAATAACGTTATCGATTGCCCCCTTACTTCTGCCCAAGTCTCTATATACAAGGTGGAACAGAATAGGAAGGAATAACGTTATCGACTGCCCCCTTACTTCTGCCCAAGTCTCTATATACAAAGTGGGGTCACGTGGTTTTATCCTCCGCCAATCAACAGCCATAATGCGTGGCTGATTGACTACTTAATCACAGATACTGAACAGACGTCCATTTGCAATCATTGACGAAGGAACTTACAACCAAAGGATTCATTACTAAGGATTTCCGCTCGACAATCGTAACACATACCAAACAGACTCTTGTTCATCACTGCAAAAATGATATGCTCATAATGGTAACTATGTGGGAAAATAGTGTTTTGTAGCAGAAAACTTGCTCTATCAAACGGTTTCATTGTGCTTCTGTAGTTTCTGTTGAAATAAATGGGAGCCATTATTGTCGTAGCTGTTCACGTTCGAGCCTGGCATCCCCCATGTCCCTACTCTGTTTATAAA
>CM042160.1:79222808-79232278 GCA_023376005.1 Doryteuthis pealeii
TAGTCACGGGGACATTATCATTTACTAAAATTGAGCTTAGTCTTGGCACACGATCAGAAGTTGGAGGTGTGAATGAGAATCTAAACTATAAATATTTCCATACATATTTCCGTACGACCTATATATCATACTTGGATACACCTACTGGTTAAAAAATGAGATACAGAAGCGGCGCATCTAAGTCTCAAGACTGAAATGGTAAACATGATAAGATCCTTGGATGATTTGTTGTTATTATCGCGAATACTTATTCTATGAGGGGCCGTCACCTCCAGTGCTAATAATGACCCTTACGTTTATTATATAGAGATACGAATACATTCGACCACTGCTACAAGAAAATCTTATCTCATACATCTCAAATCTAAAGAGTCCGAGGAGGCAGAGGAGAATGAAATGAGAGAGAGGAGAATGAGAGAGAGGAGAGAGAGAGAGAGTGTAAACAAGAGAGATGAGAGAATATATAGGTGGAGGAAAGTGAAGAAAAACACATTGCTACACAGAAAAAAATTATAAGATTTGGAAAAGCAAAAGAAAAGTGAGTGAGTGGGATAAAAAGTAGTGATCATGAAGGGATGCAGCCTGCCGAGTAAGCTCACCGTATAAACGCTGTACAATTGTTCTGAAATCGAAACAAAAATGAATAAGATGTAAGTAAGGAAAGAAAGAAATAAAGGTAGTGAGAGTGTGAATATAGATATTAGATATTTTTATATATTACTATATTATTTTATTAATAACAATTTGGGCAATACGCTCTTATATATCAATAGATCATAATCAAATTGTATATATTTAACATCACTCATACTGTTGGTATTAGTTTTCCCACATGCGTGCTTACTAGATACTCACTAATCCATGTCAAGCCAGTAATCTTCGTGACATGAGTATAATTGAAATAATATATCAGTATCTTAACCCTAGTTACTAGTCAGGTATTCTGAGTATCAGAGATTTGAAGCTCACGCACAAAAAACCCTTCAATGTATCAAATTCTGTGATTGTGAGAATCGTTTCAGAACTGATAATTATCCTCATGAGCACTTAAAAGGGTTAAGGTCAAAATAAAATATCTCTGATGCTCTAAACGTTTCCATAAAAAAAGTTAATGTTTCCCAGGTGGACTGGACAAATCTGGAATTACCAACACCTTGAGGAATCACTAACCCACCTATTATTTAACCTTCGTTCACTCTACTGTACACTAACAGACTCCCACCAATGCTATATACTACTCAATAAGAAACCACCAGCATACGTCTTTCGCACTTAAACCATTTAACCTCCCTCATCCAATCGCATTGCTACCTCTGCCCGATTAAACTTATTCCCAACGCAAAGCCTAGTCAGTGCAAAAATATATAATATATCTATTAGTATTACCTCTATACATTACCCTTATTACTAAGCATGCATAATAAAATCAAACATTTCTACACCTTACCAAAAATTAACTAGTTGAACAAAATTTACAATACTTCACATAAGAAAATGCCCTACGATCTCGATAAATACCCCCAAAATCGATATAGAACTTCAACAATAGCATATATTTAAAGGTTTAACTACAAGATATTTGAACGACTTAAGACGAGATTTGATTTATGTAATAATATATCAAATTCCTTTATACTGTATATTTGAGTGAACGCAAATCTCCAATTATTGTGTGTACAACTATTGTAAATTGAAACATTATAATTTCCCCAGTGTATGGTCACATGTTCTTCATGCTCCGAACAAGACAGAGAACAACTTCATCTGAAGATGACCGGGGATACAGCGGGGCTAACGTACATATTAGTGACATCCATTCACAAATAAAAGTATTGAGCAAATGGCCACCAACCTATCAAACTCATCCATACACAACCTTTCACTAATACGGATGAATCTCTTCTGTCTCCTTCTCTTTCTCTCCGTTATTGCCTTGTTCTCTTTATTTTGTTCATCGATCATGATTCTTCTTTTTTATATACCCCATTCTATATGCCAGTCTTTTCATCAAGATCTCACAAATTCCAATTATTGCATCACCTTCGTATCAATACGACGAGGTTTATATCCACCGAGAAATCTTTTCAATAACTCTCTTCGCATTTATATTTGAGTCCCTTTTAGGCTGTCAAATTCTTTCCGTTGGTGTATCTTCCATTCTTTCTCTGTCTTTGATTTATTTATTATCTTATTATTAAAACGCGTATCATATAAAATATTTAACCACAATTTTGCCTCTCTCGGGGTATATTTTTCATTCATTCAGAGATTTCACACCAATAAGGTATCACTATGGGTTGTCGGTTTCATTCTTAATCCCTAGAATTCCATTTTCATTATGGAAAACTTTAGTTAAGCAATCAATAAGGGGTTTATGGACAAAATATAAGTTTGAATAATTACTTCTAGCTATTTCTTATTTATATTCCGTTAGTATATGTGGTCCGTCTCTGCACTGATTTTGTGACCTCTTATGGTTGTGAATGCCTTCAAATTATGCGTCGTGGTCGACTTTGGTAAATTGATAGATATCCACACCTATGTCTTCTGCCAACCCCTGCTGCATAAATCCAATAATATATATATAGTATATATAATATATATATATTATAATTCCTTTAATACGCCTCTCTGATACTGCACCTTTAAACAACATCTAATTACCAAAAAACTAACTGACAAATTTACCGAATTAAGAAAATTCTCACCGAAAATTACCAAATTCCTTTATAAAAATAGTCAATAAAAAAAGCCTACAATTCTTGAAGGTGATTTATTAACAAAAATCTTAATGTAGTATGTAAAATCACAACTCGGACAAAACTATTGAAAATGATTTCCCAGGTTGGGTCAATGTATGTCGGATAGACAGAGAAAACCTGAAGATGACGGGGATACAGCGGTTTGAAACATTATATTTTTCCCATTTCCACCAATAAAGATTGATTGACATGCAGTCCGAAATAATCAGAATGAGTCTAAAGAAGAAATTCCAGTCAAAAGTATTGGACTAGTGGGCCTGCTATCAGTCAAATTCTATACTTATTCATTAATTAAAGATGAGTCTCAGTCGAAAATCATAATAGTACACATGTCATGCCTCATGTTAAAATATATTCTGTAGAAGAAACAATAAAAAAAGCACCTGTGATCAGGACCATGGCCAAAGTTTATGTGGGTGACCGGTGAGTGTTATGAATTGACAAGGGGAGGTCTCTTTAAGTAAAAATGGTGATATTTTGTAAACAGTACCCTTGGGTGTACCTTATTTGTTTATATAAGCAGTCAGAAAGATGCTATTCTATTATATTTAGATAGTTTAAACAATACTCAATCTAATATACATACTATATCTTTAGTATATGAACGACATGCCACATGAATCAGACACCAACCCATGGGAAGGCGTTGTTGAAGACGTACTCGACTAGTGCTCTCCTTCGTGTCAACAAGGAACCTGAAATGGAATGAATGAGAAGAAAAGAAGAGGTGTCAGAGAGCGGACAGCGAGAGATAATCCCAGACAGAGAAACATCCTATTGCCCATTGTCAACATTTACCTAAATACCAGAGATTAAATTTTGACTCCTCTCACGTCAACACAAGGATATGGCCAGATAAAAAAAAAGTGGTGACATAGCGCCCCATCGTCCTTTAGTCCACCACTTTTGTACCTAGACACAGTGTCTCCCCTTAATCCCTCAGTACGAGCCTAATAATAACATCAGGTTGTCATAAGTGGCACTCTCCTCTCTCGGTCCTACTACTATGGCTCACGCGATCTCCTGCATGATTCACTCACTGTAATTTGCGCATAATAGTTGTGGTATTGCTCTCCTCGCGCCGTGGTAGCTGACGCCTCGTGTGACTGTAACAGTATAGCACGCTCGAAGTTACATCTTTAAGCTGACATAATATCTCTGGTCTCATATATATTGGCTATCATTCGCGAACTCATGACTCGTGTCTCGTGGTCACGACCCGTCTGACTGTCGTATGTTCACCAGTGGACATCATCCAGATTCGTGCCTACGCTCATTTACGTGGACGAACACACATGAGTATAAAAGCAATGCATACTCGCCTCAATTCATCTGCTGAGATGCCGATTTAAGCCACCTCGACCGAATACCGACTAACACACGTCGCGCGTATAAAAGTGGTATAATAGTCTACGTGTACCTCACTGTTCTCTCTCTCTCAACTGCTAAAGCTGAGTTTCCTAGGACACCCCTCCCTCCCTCTCCGGATCATTCTAGAGACCTCCTCTCCACCGATATACTTCATAATAGGCCTGGTGGGAACTGTCTGCACTCCTCGCTCCTACTCCTCTCTGAGTGCTTAATTAGAATCGTTGCATCACGATAGCGTCTTCTCCAACGCTCGGCGCATAGAGTGCCCGCTGACACATAGATCTAGCTCATCGCCTCGCTAGTGCAAAAGCATTATGTCCTTCGCCGCGTCGCGCGCTAATTTAAATATATTCCTAATCATCGATACCTATCCTGATCTATATAAGACAGAACCTCATCCTCGCACCTGGGGGCGATGATCTCCAGCTCTAGTCGCTGTACTGCCTGTAGCTGGATACCATCCTTTGTCACACACTGAATATATATATAGATAGTTAGCATATACTGCGTATGTAAAGATATAGTCTAGCACACTCATTACTACTTATGCGATCGTTCTCCCATGTGATGTAACTCAGCTTCGCTCATTGACAACTCTACCGATGTATACTATATCCGGCTCTGCTGCCAAAACCGTCTTTCTATTGCTTCGTCGTAAAGAACAGATAATAGGAGAGATAGATGTCTTGCTCCCATGCACAGTGCGACGCTAGACGTGGCTGCGACCGCTGACTATAATCTACGTCGTTGTGCGCCATTCGATCGGTGATCATGCAACTTATGCATCAGTCAGCCGAAATGAGCTAACTGGGAGTGATGGTATCTACTCATCGGACAGATCTGTCCTCTGACTCTCCCAGTCCAGATAGCGTGAGTGATCTCAATTCGCACAAAATATGGAGTGAGTGGAGAGGAGTGCTCTCTCAGCCTCTCCGCATATCTATTATTCTGAATTGTATACGTACCCCTTTTTTATAATGCCAGAGCTTTAGGTTTTTGTGTGAATTGATTCCTATATGTATCCTTTATATTTTACCAATATTAGTAAATGGATTTGTTTGTCATCTATAACTTGTGTTTTCCTATAACATTTTTGTGTTTGTGTTTCTAGAAGCTATTGCCTTTTGTCACTCAAGGTAGATAAGTCCGAGGCAAATATATTATAGTAACTCTCCTCGCCGGCGCACATTATCTCCTGACGCGATTGGAGTTTAAGCAAAATAAAAATGCGTCCGGTGCTTCTGATACGTTATCAGAGGATTATATGGGCTACTGTTATGTGCTACATCACCGTATGCTGTGAATCTATTTTTGCCTATTTCTATCTCTCGCTCCCTGCTCCGATGTAAAGTGACATCGTTACGTCTCTAGTCCAAAGATTTTGTCTCCCGTCCGTAGGCGGGACGTCGTGATAGGAAAAACAGAGAAGGGGCCGAAAAAAAAAGACAATGTTACGATCTAACGGAGGGGGTGGATGTGGACACCTTAAACTAGATCCTCCGAGACTTCTAGTGGGCAGGAACGCGGAGACGCAGGAGGAGATAGGAGGTGGGTTAATTAAAAGAGAAAACAAAAATAAGCCAGTCGTCTCAGTCCGGCGGGGGGCGCGGAGACCACACGAAAGTGAAAAATTTTTGAAAAAAAGGAACCATTGCAAACGCAGGTTTTTGATTCTTCGATAATACATAAAACTTCTGTCTAGAACTTGGTTTTTGATTAGGAATAGTGATTTACAACCGTGCTCTGGAAATCTTCTTGCAGAGGGAAAGGAAAGAAAAACACGTTTTTTGGAGATATTAATCTTCAAAAAAAATACCGAAGTACGTGTGATCCCAAAGTTGAAGGTATTCCAAAAGCAGTGAGGCGCGGCGCTGTAGACTTTATGCATAGAGCGCACCTTCGCCTGCCCACTGCTGAGAGTGTTCCCTCGTTGCCATTCTCAGTCTTTGCTTGGTTGTTGTTTGAATGGGAGCTCCAAATGTGGAACCCGAATTTGAACGCGATTGATACCGACGGATGTAAGTAGCAGATTAATTTTTGAATGCTGTGACCCTTCTTTAGAGCCGCAGAAAAAATGTTATGAACAACGAAAGAACGCTTCTCGTAGATTTTCCTTAACACTTTGTTACAGATTTTGGTGTGGGGGACCATCCTAGTGTTGCCAGAGACACACGGCTATGTACCTATTCGGAGAGGAGATTAGCCTTTGTGTTTAAAGCAGAGTTCGGCCCGATATATTCTAGTGAAGCACCTCCATTATAGGTTAGTCCCTTAGTGTTCCCTACCGACATTGGCCGAAGGTCCTCCCTATCTAAATGATGTGCAAATCATGTGGCGTCCTAGGTATCCAGAGACCCGTATCTCAGTAGAGTAAACCTCAACCAGTACGCTTGATTTGGGCTATTGCGTGGCTGAGTTTAAATCACCGTGACCTCGAGTAGTTTAATGGTTAGCAAAGCTTGAGACCCGTGTAGCGAGAGAGCTCACTATGGTTAGTGAAATGTTCCGATTCTCACTTGGCTGACTCCCCCCATCTTCTGGCCTGTGACGTACTCTCTCCACAGCACTTTAGAGCTTAGTAATGATAAAATACCACCTGTATGCCCAATCAAGTAGTAATCCAACATACCCTGTATCTGAGCATGCTGATATGAGGACGGGAGACGCAGTACATCGGATCCATGGCTAGTCTATCTCTGTAGTAAGCAGTCGTCAAACTAAGAAAGGGGATTTAATTCTCCCGACGTCCTCACTACTTTGTTGTAGACTTCCAATATGTTATGATTGGGTTGAGACTGTACATCTTTGGTTGAGTTGTGGAAGGAACTCTTAAAGAAAACCTTTCATCCTCTATTCTTTGTTTTATATTGCTTGCTGTTTTACCTCAGTTCACTTTCAAGTTAAACTGTAATTTTACAAGGACGGATATACGCTGTTTTGTAAGCAACGACTCTAAACAATTCGTTGCAAACTTTATTTAACTGTGGGGCCGATTTAGCTCAGTCGGATAGGCGTTCGGCTAGGAATCACTGTTCGACCGGCCTCCCATCTCGCGTATAAAGTACAC
Source organism: Doryteuthis pealeii (assembly GCA_023376005.1). Lineage (NCBI taxonomy): Eukaryota > Metazoa > Mollusca > Cephalopoda > Myopsida > Loliginidae > Doryteuthis > Doryteuthis pealeii. The sequence continues at coordinate 79,230,009 of CM042160.1, forward strand.
AGGGAATTCTCTTGCGGTAAAGTGAGTAGCTGAAGGTAGGTTGTGCGTCCACCATAAATGCTAGAATATCCTTGTCTACGTGATAGAGAAAAGGGGATGGAACTCCCTCGGCTGTCTGGGCTGATTACGACGTTAGGCCGCCCCCGATACTTTTTACTTTGTGTATACATGATATATATATATATTATTTACAACCCCTCCGCTCAAGCCGGCAGGCCGAAACAAGGTTCAATTCTTTAACGGAGTTTAACGGGTTTGAATTTCAGTTTTCTCTCTTAGATGGTTACCTAGCCATTGGTTAATAGCCTCAGTCTGCCCTACTATTTACATAAAAAAAGGGGGGCGGGGAGAATTGGATTTCATACTTTCCCAAGGGTTACTTAGCGCCATGTGGAAATGCAAACAGCTTCGTCCAGGAATTGAACTGGGTGGCATGAGTCTATCCTCCTACAACTCTAACATACACCCCAATACTATGTTTATGTATATATCTGTGTGAGGTCAGGTCTTCTTCTTACCTGCTAGTGTACGATGTAACTTATACTTACCTTTTCTATGCGTTGGTCTGCTGGCGAACTAAATTGCCCCCCCCGCCTCAGGCCGTACCTCGTTTGAGTGGTGAGTATGAGGGTGTTGGTCACCCTAATCACTAAAAACAAGAGCGATTAAATGGCGGATTAGCTCCAGGAGAGCCAACCGGCCATCCAATCGATCGATAGTAGTAGGATTGGTACCAGATATTATTCTCGTACCCCACTTGTACAAAGTCAGGCCAAGGCCCTATTACTCGACCACCTACAAGTCGACGGGACTTCATTGTAGCAGGGGTTAAAAATTGCGTCGATCCCCTCGGCATTCCCCCTCAGCGGGGGCGCTTCGGCACTGGGCAATTAAAACCCAGCCCTGTCCCTTTAATCGAGGGGGCATGTGTTGCCTGGTGGGGGTGGGGTGGCCCCTGGAATCGACACGCCATGATTTTACACACAGTGGTTAAAGAAACCAGAAGGATTTGGGCGAGGTACCACTACTCACATAAAATCCCAACACAACCAGGCACTTGGTGCAAGCGTGGGGCTTCCGGGGAGGGGCTTGACTCTCCGTGAGTGAACTTCAATTTACTACTTGAGACAGCACCCTGCAGGCAGCCGCAGCCCAGTGGTCTCGGACTTTCTCTGTCACGAGACTAACTGCGGGACTGCCAACGATTAGTGGACTGGGTCTGTGCAGCCTCTTTCTTACTTTAACGCACAAGTTTCACTTTCACTTCACTACTTTTTTACTTGTAGGGAATTAAGTCTATGAGTAGCACGCTTGGTAATTCTGATCTTGGGAAAAGCATCTGGCAGTTGGCAGTCCATTCAGAAAAAAAACAATTTCCCAAGTCTAGCGCGAGCCAAAGGGGAATAGATCGTCGCTGTCTGGTTGTCCAAAATAGTCACTCGTCGAGTTTTCTTAGTACTACATGAAATTAAACAAATTAAAGTTTAACTATTGCCTACTTGAAGGCCGTCAATTCGTCTCTCCTACACACTTGCCGATAGGCAATTGTCAATGAAGCAAAATGACAGTTGATTTATATCACACAGCGATAATGAATAAACATAAAATTATTATATATATATATTATTGAAAAATATATGGAATTAATCGACAGTAGAAATATAAACCATTTGAAAAAATATGATGTTTGTGATGTGATTGTGACCCCGACCAAAAACCGCATAAGTTGGTTTCATCAAAATAGGAATAGACGAGAAGAAATTCCGTTATAAAGATGTTGTACAAAACTGACAGGCGCGGTGCATACCTCTTATAAACCGGCCCTGACAATTATTTTTTGAAAATGCATGTCTGTTTTAAAAATTAAAAATAAAATAATTATTTTTAATTAAAATACAGAAGCATTATAGTTCAATGGATTAAAACTGCAAAAGAGTTTATTTTGTAAATTGTAAAAATATATTAACAAATGTTAAATGTGGGTATCAAATAGTTTTAGTGTATAGGTATATTGCAGCTGTGAACCGGATGAACAAAGTTCCACATGGTAATTTGATAGAAAGATGTAGGGTTCATTTACTAGTTGGTGTTGAAGTCCGTTAGATAATATATAAATCTTTCAAGGTGTAAAATTCAATATAATGTTTTTTCATTTGGACACTATGAAAATAATTATGGAAATAATCAGGTAGTATAGTATATTATCTAGTTATATATATATATGAGGAAAAAAATGAGTAAAGAAAGAATGTATCTCTCTCTTTTTTTTT
>CM042160.1:79232378-79524878 GCA_023376005.1 Doryteuthis pealeii
GAGGGTAATAACATTGGTTAGTGCGGAGGTTGTAGGAAATGATAGTGGTTCGAACGAACATGCAGTTAGTATTTTGTGGGAGGGGCACCAAGATTGTGAGAAGGAGGGAATAGTGAAAGGGGGATAGGGAAATTATAAATATATATATAATATATATATATTAGTATTATATAATATATATATATATATCCAGTCCCCATACTCCTTAAGTATAATTTCTACGAGTTCCCTTCTAGTTACTCTCACTACTCATAAACTGAAGAAAAAAACTAAAACAAATGCACATCACCCCTGATGGGACTTCGAAGGCCGAATAGACTGGGACAACAAACTTTGGTGGACTAACCACGGATTCCATCCAAATGTAAAAAAAAAAGTTGTCCAGACAGCTTGAAAAAATCGTTAATAAAAATTGTAAATAGGAGACGTTACTTTTGTTTAATTTCTACGCACACACACACACACACAGCACCACAATATATATATATATTATATACTATTATAATATGTATGTGTGTGTGTGTGTGTGTGTTGTGTGTGTTGTACGTTAGTGGTTACATGGACAGAAATCAATGTCGCTGGAACGACAGCTACACAAAGAAACATCCACACCATATATTATTATATGTGTGTGTGTGTGTGTGTGTTATATATAGTATATATATATATATATAAGTATATATATTGCGTGTGTGATATTCCTGTTGTGTACTGGATGCACACTGTTTGTCATACGTGCAAGAATATATGTATTTTCTGTAAGTATATAAACTGAATGATGGACATTCGTTAGTCGCTGTCAAGATACCTTACCCCCACCCGTAAGTCACGAAACGCGCGTGGAGATGTCGAAAAAACAATAAGAACTTCAACCAAAAAAATAAACAAAGATAATGTTGATTTAAATATAGAATAGTACAAAACAACATGAATACATTTTTTTAATACGTTTAAAAAAAGACAAAAAAAATGTGATTCTCATAAAAAGAAGAAAAAACAATTAAAAGAAAACGTGAAATGTACCAGTCGTATTTTTTCTTATTTTTATTTACTTACTTTTTCTACTTTTTATTTTTGTAAATTTTTTATGAATTTTTCTTTTATCTTGGGTGTCTGTTTTTTTTGGGTGTCTTTTTAGGTTAGTCTTAGCATGGGGCCGTATCTTGCTCTCTCTCTCTCTCTCTCTCCTCTCTCTCTCTCTCCTCTTCTCTCTCTCTCTCTCTCTCTCTCTCTCTCTCTTCAGTAAAACAGGTTTGACAGGACAATAGAGAAAATGTCCTTCCTCTGGCGTACAACGTCGGAAAAACGAAGTCGAGCTCGGATGAGAAAATGACGTGGGACACGTTGGTGTCATGTGGCTGGTTCTGAGGTGGCGTCGTGCGTGTCGAATACGTACAGCCTCGTACTTCGTCGGACAAACGGTCAGCTCTTCAAAAATACCGGGCTTTGCTCCCTTGAAAATTGCGCAGAATACAATGGTGGAGAAACCGTACTGCTTTTAGAGTGAATTGAGGAGATGCGTCAACCAGGGGCTTACAAAAAAAGTGGGGAGAGAAGACAGAATTGGAGAATGGAGTAAGGGGGAGAGGTCAGTCAAGAGATGAAGAAGAAAGAAATAATATTAATCATTATACTTCCGAAACAAATTCCTTGATGATTCCAGCTCAAATCTGTCGCGACCAACGAGGAACAATGTCTGAAAATGCTCCGTTGCACGTTTCATGATTCGTATTTCTTTTTCTTTTTTTCTTTTGGCGTTGCGAGTTGAACTTTCGCGAAAACTGTTGTTTTTTTTAACCGGCTACGCGTTGTCTTTCCTGAAATCTCGTGTGGTTTCTGAAATCTCGCGTTACTCATAATTGTGGCCATATGCCTTCGTTTATATCTTGTGTGAAGCCATGCCCTCTACAGAAATAGTATTACCACGGTAGTCCCATCGTATATGATCAGGCCACAAGCTGCCTATCAATGTGAGACTACCCACGAAACCGAAGCTCATGGATTAGCGCGGTGCAAAAAATGCGTTGATGATCTTTCGGCATTTCCCCCATGGGCTTTCTGGCACGAGCAATAAACCCAGCTTATCCCTTAAATCAAGGTGCGCAGGTTTGCCTGGGAGTGGCCCCCTGAGATCTAAACGCGTTGTTATCTTTTAGGTTCGGTGTTGCATTGCCTCTACATAGTATGCAGATACAGACGAACGCTCTGAAAGTAATGCCTCTTAGTTATTCCATGGAAATCACAACAGACATAGAGAGCGCCAATAAACGCCATTAGTTTAGGGCAGAGGTTTCGGCTACAAAAAAAAATTACGGTTTTCCACCCACATATTATGTATGAAACAAGAGCTTCCATGTCCATTCTCAAAACAAGGACAGCTCGAAAATAATGCGCCCTATCATTTCCACCAAAATTACATCATATACAGAGTGTGCAAAACATAATAGGCAAGTTTATCGGCTACAAAACCCATTTTCCCACCAATGTTATGCGCATTTTCTTTCTTTGATGTAAAAAAAAAAAGAGCCTCCGTGGCCCACATCGAAATGGATGACAGGCCGGAAAATAAATACCTCTTACTTCTTTACCACGAAAATATAAAGTAGATTACAGATGAGTGCGATGACACCATCAGATAGAGCAAGTTTTCTGCTACAAAACATCGTTTTCCGACCAATATATATGTTATTTCTGCCATCATTGAAAAATACTCCTTGCTTACGCTCGAACGAGACAGCCTTCGAAAACAAGGCACCCGTTTAATTCAACAGAGAGCGCTAACAATCATCAGAGTAGCAATTTCAGCTACAAAAACATCCATTTGGCTGTTTGTTCACATATGCTCATAGCTTTGGGAAAGGTATTCTATCCAACTAATTCTCCCACCAGCCCATGCGAAATACTAGGACAGACTGGACTCTTTTAACCTTGCATCTTCGCAACCAAATCTAGAAGGCAAACTCTAAAAATTGACCTTGGTGTCCACATCCCTTGGTTGCAGAGGATGCTTAATATGCATAACAAGAATTACCATTTTACACCCATAGTACTCCACCATCAGCTTCGCCATTTCTCGTATCGATTCAATAAGACCATTATTGCCTCTCCCTCTACATAAATGGTGGCAGAACAGAACAGTCAATACCAAGATATACCAGGCTGCATTCAGTCCTTATTAAACAGAGTAGATATGGGATGCCAGCTCAACGTGACACTCGACCAATAATGCTCCCATTTCATTTCAACAGAAACACAGAAGCACAATGGAAACCGTTATAGAGCAAGTTTTTCTGCTACAAAAACACTATTTTCCCACATAAAGTTACCACCTATGAGCCATCATTTCTGGCAGTGTATGAAACACAGCAGTCATTTTGTAAGTGTTACAATTGTCGAGCGGGAAATCCTTAGTAAAAATTGAATCCTTTGTGTAAGTTCCTCGTCAATGATTGCAAATGACGTCTTTCAGTATCTGTGATTAAAGAGTCAATCAAATAAACCACGACATTATGGCTTTGCATTGCGGAGATAAAACCCACCCGTACCCCACTCTGTCATATAGAGACTTGGGCAGATAGTTAAGGGGCAGTCGAATAACCTATTCCTTCCGTATTCTGTTCCACCTGTGTTATATAGAACAGCGGCAGAAAGTAAGTGGCAATCATAACGTTATTCCTTCCTTATTCTGTTCCACCGTTGTATATAGAGACTGGTGAAGAAGTATCATTTTGGTAATCGACTGATTTATTCCGTCCCAACCTTGAGGGAAACAAAGAGTAATGAGAAACAGTCTAAATAATTGTGGTACCTACTGCCCCGTTATTATTTCCCTCATTCTGTTTTATAAAGACTGATGCAGCCAATATCATCTATCAGTATTAGACTGTTCTGTTCACCAAACCCACCACCCACCACCATTATTAGAGGGATAGCCAGAATGGTTGCAGTCTATAATATTCTTAGTATCGACTGCCCTGTTATTTCTGTCCCTGCTCTGTTTATAAAAGGACTGAGACAGTCCAATGATATGTTTATTGGCTCCGTCTTATTACTCGATGTCGCACCCCGTATGTTTGCGGATCTTGAGAAGTGTGCTTAATTATTTGCGACTATAAGATTCAAATTGCGTATCGTGAGCAAGGTGTGCGTGCGTGCGTGAACACGTGGTTGTTGTTTGCTCAGTGGTGGAGGGCACGCATGCGTGTATTTGTGTGTACGTGTGCATGTGTACTGGCATGTGTGTTTGTGTGTGTGTGTGTGTGTGTGTGTGTGTGTGCACGCACGTGTGTGATAACGCTAACATTCAGAAAAGAACTAACTACTTTAAACTAAGAAAGCCATCAGCGAACGACACTGAGTGTGGCAGGATGTCTTTTTTTTTGTTTATTTATTTGTTTGTTTTGTTTGTTTGATGGTTTGTCTTTTTGTTTGTTTTTGTTGCTTTTATGTTTTTTTACTTGTGTTGTTGTTGTGTTTGATGGTGTGTCTTTTTTTTTACGCCAATGAAAATGTCTTCTTGTAATGATGCCATCTGGACATGGGTTTTATAACTGGAACAACGGAATAGATTCAGTAGTGTCTTTACTGCAAAAGAGAAAGAAAATGCGAGTGATAAGTGAGTAAGAGAGAGAGAGAGAGAGAGAGAGAGAGAGAGAGAGAGAGAGAGTAAAAGACGAGAGAGAGGGGAAATGTTACGAGAGGGAGGCTCGGCAGTGTGCACCATGCGCCACGCGTGTTGTTGGGTTAGATTAATTGCCTCTATATTGAATATTCAAATATTCCTGTCCAATCGCACACTGACCGTTTCGATGTGCTGGCCCATTTCCATTTTATATAACTTAGATGAAATGTCTAACTGTTAATTTAAAAAGCCATAGTGATTTACTAAACTCAATTTAGTCTGGCACAAGGTCAGAAGTGTGGAGCAACACACACTAACAATGGTTTACCATCCGAAGCTTAACAATTTCACCATACGGAGAAACACATAATAACAGTCGTTGATTAAAAATAATCTATATTTATTTTGATGATTTTAATGCATGTCAACCTGTTTAAGGTTATCTGATCCCGATGTTAGGAAGTATGAATCCAACCCGTTCCGCTATGGAGGATGCGGGCAATATGAGGCATCCGGCTAGGATCACCACTCGCTATTCAATATTAATTGATCTGTGAGATTTGCTTGTTAACCATCACATCCACGATGGTTGTTTGGTTTCTTTGTTAATGTCTCATCAAACTTCGTGGGTTATTCATGTCAAAGTCAATCCTTGTTAAGATAGTATTCCAATTAATTCATAATTCGGGTATGAGGGATTCATATTGTCACAGTTCCAGCTTTTGCGAATAAAAACACAAACAACGTAATCAGGTGTACATGAGTTAGTGATAAACCACTTCCGCCTTTTATTACGAAAAAGTAAAAACCAGGCTGAAACGATACTTCCGTTCATCAGAACAATGCTGAAACGGATACTTCCGTTCATAGAACAATGCCGAAACGTACTTCCGTTTCTTATTAAACTCAATATACAACACATTACTTTACTCCAGATTATTAGTCCGAACTCTATGTGAATATCTTACCAAAGGATTTAGGTAATCCGTTCAATTACGTTCATAGTTACTGTTTTATGTATTTTATCTCAATGAGTATACCCACACTGATTATATAAATAAGAAGTGAGAGTCCTCGGATGATAGCGTGAGAGAGAAACAGAGAGAGACAGAGACAGACAGAAGAGAGGTGACAGATTCAGATTAAGAGGATGATCTTACTTGATTCTTTTAACTTCATTACTGCTTCTTCTTCTTCTTGTTCTTCATTCTTCTTAATTTTCTACTGGGTTTCTTTTGGTCAAGTCATGTTTTTTAATTGAAACTTAACAAGACTTTTTTCTTGCTTGATCAAGTTTATTAGCCCATGATTCCAATCTATTCTGCGCGGATGAGATAACCCAGAAAGAAAGACTATTAAGTCTAAACTCTCTGACATTCGGGTTGAAATCTGATTTCTTAAATTCTAAAACTATATCACGTGTTTGTCATTACGCGTTTCAAGGGACCAACAGTCACTGGTAATTTTCCAACGGCTCCCTTGATTCTAAATCGACACACACGAACTTAACTCCTTATTTACAGGTTCCCAAATACCTCTTCATAAATTGTAACAACTCAAACAGTCTTTTTTGTTTTGTTTTTTTCTGTATGCGGTAGTTTGAATACTAATACTTTTTATTGAATTTTTTTACCTATAAATGAAACCATAACAGGTATTTCCTCTCCAGGTCAGTGGACCTGGAGTAATGACAGAAAAACCTCTTTCTGGAAAGAGGTTTACTCGACTGCAGGATACACAGCGTTATCTAAGCCCCGCCGACAGGACTTCAGTATCATTTAATTGCAACTTTTATTAATAAATTGATTAAATGTTATCGTCAACATCAAACATCGTTCCAGATTCCCATGACACTCTCTCCCCCACCCGTCCCTATTGGCTTTCAATCCTGATAGTCTTCTGCCACAGCATCCAGTATCAGGTAGAGTATCAATTTATTTCTTGCTGTCTAACCCACCCTGGTGTGTCCATGTGTAGGTGTCCATAGGAGAATATCACTTATGAGCTCGTTGCTCTTCAGCAGTGTCCAACATGTTCTCTTCGTTTTGTTCGTTTTGTGATAGGAGGCAAGTGGCGTACTATTGTTCTCGTGTGGAGTGTGTTTCCAGACAGCATGTAGATTTCTTGTACAGTTCTCATCTAGCTTTTCTTTTTCTCAAAGTTTTTCGTTAGAGTCCAAGTGGTGCAGTCATACAGTAGCAGTGACACGGCTACAGCGTTTTGTATTTTTAAAGAATTCGAGAAAAAGTAACAATGTCATTATGTTCCGTGAGTTCGAACTCTGACATTGTCCTTCAGACCCTCCAGACCCTTAACATCAATAACACTTGTGGAATACAATTACTTTCAGGACTAACCCCTATGTGTCCTGGGAATGACGTTAAACTCTATCTGATGGTGAGATTCCAGTTTTGGAGGTTTGGGGAATGTGGAGCACCCCTTCATCACCATTGCTCCCTGGTACACTCTGTTAGGGTCCCATCTATGGCTTAAATAGAAAAACTAGAGTTGATAAGCAAAATTGTATTATATATTAAGAATGAATTTATTTCACAACTTTGTTGGCATTAAATGACCCACTGAGGTTGATATGCCGTAAAACAAAACAAAACAAACAAACAAATAACCCCTATGTAATTGGGTTTGGTTTGGTTTGGTTTAGTTTCTTTGTTAAAATAATTTCAAGCTTCGTGTGTTATTTAATGCCAAATCCATCCTTGTAGAACAGCAGTGGTACTATTTAATCTATAGCTGGGGGATGAGAGGATTCATACATTTCCCAAGTATGTTAACCCGAAAGTGAATGTAATAGCGGAACTGGAGTTCGAACACGTTTACTGCGATATCACAGTTCATCACGTTAGCCACACGTTCACCAGGGGACTTCCGCTCCAAAGTCGTGCTTCAAACCATCGGGGCAAATCCGGGAAATTGCACTCGGTGTACAGCAGAGTTTTTCAACCTTTTTCTTCTCAGTGAACTGGGCAATAAATTGATCGAGGTATATAAAATTATTTTAACATTTAATTTTAAAAGAAAGGGAATAGTGAAAATGTGCTACAAGTATAGCATAATCAAAACAAAAAAAATAAAAATTAAAACAAAAATATTAAAGTAATAGAATAAAAATATAGAGGGTGATCAACCGCCCTCAACACTCACTACTTAATTGAGAGACGTCCATTTGCACTCATTGAAGAACGACCTGCGTGATGAGCACCAAGGAACAACCAAAGGATCATACCCACTATTAAGGGAACTAAGGAGCAACCAAAGGATTCTTCACTCAGAATAGAGCTCTGCTTAACACAAAGGGTCTCCGCTGGACAGTGGTCTTGCTTGAAACCTAAAGAATGGCCACAAAAATACCAAAGGTTATTAGCGCTATGAAAATGCAATAAGCCTCGTCCAGGATTTGAGCTCGGGTGACGAGTATATATATATATATATATATAGAGAGAGAGAGAGAGAGAGAGAGAGTTATATGGCATCAAGTATTCCAATCCAATGCGAAGTAGAAAACAGAACTACCAGGTACCCTAGCATATATTATCACTCCGGTCAGAGTGAATCTGGAATAATGACAATGAACGGGTACTCTACACTTCCCCAGATATCCAAAACTGTAGCCTCACCATCGATGCAGTTTAGTGTCATACCTCGGACCTACCCCCTTTAGGAGGTGTACCCCTCGGCAGGGAATACAGTCAACGTCGATTGCGGGGGGGGGCACCATTTTAAAATGTTTTTAGGCTACGTTCTCTCTGCAAAAATTGCATACGCTCCAACGGCCCAGAACAATTTAAAGATTTGTTTATTTATAAAAATCTTAACACTTGCCTTGGTGAAATGATTTTTTTCTTTCTACAAATTAGGCGAGGCTCTAATGAAACGAAGATGAGTTTGCTGCGAACTCAGCCACTTACGTGACAGGCCCTCCTCTCGCCTGACTTTGCCCATCCCATTCCCGCCTCAAGGCCAAGACAGGGCCGGGAGTCTACCTCTGTCTCGCATCCCCAAATTGAGTTTGTCTGTCGACTCATCGGATGACTTCTTTTTTTTTCCTTCTTTTACGCACAGAGAGACGATGCTTTAATCTGATTTACGTAACAACCCCTGGAATAGACGCGACATTTGGCCAGTCGTCTTTGAAGTTTGTAAAGGCTTTGTCATTTGAAGGTCTTGGAGCGTCTCTTGTGCGACTGAATATGGCGGGAATCTAAAAGCGTGGTTGGTTGGCTGGTTGGTTGGGTTTTACGACGTCGGACTTAAACTCAATATAATTTCAACTTGAAATTGATTCCTTGTGTCTATTTAACAACAGTTTTCTGTTTTAATAATATTTATAGTAGAATTTATCATAATTGGTTTGGTTGGTTGGTTGGTTGGTTGGTTTGGATTATATGTCATATCAACCCTTGTTGGGTCATTTTTATACCGAAGACGTTTTGTTTATTCATTCTTAATGGGTAAATAATTTTTTAAACTCAATTTTTTAAGCACATTTTTTCTATTTAATCCATAGACCGGACCCTAACAGGTACTACCACTCCGGGTCGAGTGAATCTGGGAGTAATGGTGATGAAGTTGTATACTCCACATTCCCCAGAGCTCCACATTCTCCAGAGCTCCACAATTGGAACTTCACCAACAGATAGAGTTTAAGATCATAACAAGGACATTAAGACAGCCAATACCTTCTAGCACATATGTGATAAAAAGGATTGGGGCTTGTCATAAGGGTAATAGAGTTGGGAAAATCATATAGGTACTTGGGCTTGACGTTACCAGCTTATTGATCGAAGAGGGCCCTCCGACCGGCTGTTGAGTCTAAGTAAGGACCAAATGGGAGTGTTGCATGTCATGGATTGCTCAGCCACTAGGGTTCCACCCTTAAGCATCGCGGGCAGCCATGAATAAGGATTAAAGTAGCTGTAAAATAGAGAATAAACACAAAGTGAAGAATTTGTCCAAAAACAATATCAGACACTCGTTCAAGATAGTGACTGACACTAACTGATGTTGTTGGGTAGATTCGACCTGCCGTTCGGGCGTCTTCGTTTTAACTAGGCATTCATTCACGCGACTTCCATTTTCATCGGTACGACTCGTGTGTTTGGAGTCCGAAAATTTGTTCGACAACTGAGGCCTTTTCTACTCAATTTTTTTGTTCGAACTCTGAATTGTTTGCCTTCAGAGTCATTCGAGAACTGAAGTTCCACTTTACCAATATACAGGGTAATTGAAAAGTAATTCCATATTTTATACTATTTATGATTTTTTGTCAATACTTGGGAGAATGTTTAAGACTTAATTTATGCACCAGTGTCGATTTAAACCGTGAATGTGAAATTAACAAGTGTTAGAAACAGGAAATACATGAACACATGGAATCTCAAATAACACTGTATTTTTACATGTATACATACCAGAAAATACACTTGTAATAATTGTTGTTGCAAACGATAGTATTGTCTAGATAGAAATGTCAATTATATAAATATAATGAATACAAGTCCACTTAACTGAGTGCTTGGAATGTTTATGGTAAGATATCGTACTTATGACGGCCACTTTGCCCTCTGCTGAATTATAGGGAGCGACGATTTTTACGATCTGACCTCAAGAGATGCTGTTTCCAAGAGAGTAAGATTTCTTAACTTCAATTTTTGGCGCCGAAAATTGCGGGCCTGTGATTAATTGGATTGAAAAGATGCACGCCGACCAAGGGGGACAACCCGCCTACCTTAGATATATTTGGTTAAATCGAACTTAACAGACCTAAATTTCACCATGATATGTTACCCCACCGAAAGAAAAAAAATCAGGGAATTAACCGAATTTAATAAAATTTTCAGTGTTGATATATTAATGAATAAAAGATATAATGAACCAGTTATTTTATTTAAAAACTTTTACATTTTTTTAGGTATGTTAACTTTGAACCACGTAACTTTGAGGCGTAACACAGATTCTCAAAGATATGTGGTTAAAAGTTAACTGACCTCAAAAAATGTGAAAGTTTTTTAACTGTTATTCATTAATATATCAACACTGAAAATTTCATTAAATTCGGTTAATTCCTTGATTTTTTTTCGGCGGGGTGACATATAATAGTGGAATTAAGATCCGTTAAGTTCGATTTAACCATATATTTTTATACACCATGAATTGTTGGCTGTTGTTCATGAATTTTTAGCCATGGATTTTCAGTCATGACTTGTGTGCTATGAATTGTTAGCTATGAATGTTCTGTAATTCTGTTCTTATATTAGCGGTTAACAAATTAATCTCACAGATTGGGGTTATTTGCAAGGTTAAACCTAGCCTAGTAATATCTACACATACACCTAAGTACACAGATATAAATGCAGATGTTCTCGTGTGTGTGTGTGTGTGTGTGTGTGTGTGTGTGTGTGTATAGTATGAATGTGTTGTGTATGTGTGCACGTGTGCATATGCGTGTGTGATCGCATATTTGCGTGTGTCCGCAGAAACGTCTGCAAATTAAAAACAACTTAGTTTGAAACATTCAATCACGCATTGATAAATAAACAAACAAATTGCCACCAGTACACACACACGTACGCGCACATACATACACACACAGAGACACACGTGCGTACGCATTTGTAAGGTCCTGGGGACTGGGTGCAGGGGGTGGGTTTGCAAAACAGTAAACACGAGTCACGTGTTGTTCACGAGACAGTACCAAGATTCTACGGGCGTGTCTGGCCGTCAGGGGTCGCCACGTGTCGCTGATGTCATTAAGAAGGGGCTCCGTGGAATATGAACGGCAGAAGTGTGTAGGGGTAGGGGTTGCAGTTGAAGTGGTTCTTGAAGCATTTAAGTTCTTTTCGGCAGAGCAACTATTCCGAGTTATATTGTACGTTTAAAAAAATGGCGTACTGGTGCAAGCGGCAACAGAGAAAAGTGCACGTACACCCACATTCACATGCACTCACACACGGGGGGGGGGGTCATTGTTTAGATACTGGACATGCATGCCGAAAAGAGGTGTCCCTTTTAAAAAAATTTGATATTGTAAAAAGTATCTGGTACCTCTAAATGAGACGGCTTCATTCCTAAAATGAGGTAACTAAGCGACTACATGGTAAGAATAATAAGAAGAAGATAAGAATAAGAAATTTATTAATCAATAGTAGTACAAATTATTTTAAATATAAGTAAAAGAAAAACTTTATTGGTTTAAACTACTATTGAAGGGAGGCCATGCCTAATAGCATGAAGCTAATCCCATGGACATAACCACCCTTGGACACTCACAGGAAACGATACATGAAACACACAACGTAAACATATACATATATATCATGAGACAAATTAGCCGTGTGAGAATCTAAATGCAAATCTGTTGTTTATAAGAGGCAATAAAATGATTTTTCAAAAGTGTTTTAAGGACAAAATAATTAACTGAAACAAGCTTCATCTTTTCTTTATCAAAAAATAACGACTGAACAGTATTCCAAGAATTAATTGCATTAAAACGAATCGAATTATGCCCAAAACTAACAGTGTTGATGATAGGGAAATTAAGCAAACCAGATTGGCCAGCACGAGTGACATGAGCATGGGTGAAGTCAACTGCAAAAGCATTCTGAACAGAAACAGGCATTTTATTGTGGAATAGTTTATGTAAGAACAAAATATTTTCACAATGGACCATATCAGAAAATTTGAGAACCTCCAAATTTGCATACAGGTTGTTAGATTAGTATTTTTGTAATTTAACCATTGTAGTTCTTTTTGACAATAACAAAATAATTATTCTGATAACTCCAATACAATTGTTTTGATTTCCACATGCCACAGTTGAATGAACTGTATATCTTCAAATTATAAAATAACTTGATTAATTAACACATCACTCAATAAGTCCCGGCCTAACTAATAAAACAACAACTTTTAGACAAAATTCGACTTTATTCATCAACATAATCTCCTTCTAGGGTGAATACACTGATTCCAACACTTCTCAAATAATTCGATGCCTTTTTTGTAGAACTATTTGTCTTTGGCCTCAAAACACGCCTCAGTTTCCGATATCACTTTCTTCATTGGAGCCAAATCTCTTTCCCTGGAGTATTCTTTTGAGGTCTGCAAACAGCCAGTAGTCGCTAGGGGCCATATCCGGAGAATAAGGTGTGTACGGAAGCAATTCGACGTGTAATTCATGTAGTTTTGCTACCGTTGCGATCGACTTGTGACACGGTACATTGTCTTGGTGAAAGAGCACTTTTTTCTTCTTCATTTCTGGCCGTTTTTTTAATGCTATATGATATTCGCCATAATACTTTGTGGATCCCAAAATACGAAGCCCAAAACCTTGCCTGCTGATGTTTACGCCTTTGGTCGCTTTAGACGGTTTTCACCAGCTGCTGTCCACTCAACTGACTGCCGATTTTACGATTATTCATTATTGGATATTTTTCTTGAAAAAGATTCATCCAATAATGAGGCGAAATATCAACTGAATTTAATTGTCTGTGTTGTTATATCCACATTTTCCTCTATTCTTAACCATATATATATATATATATATATATATATATATATATATATATAATATATATGTGTGTGTGTGTGTATGTGTGTGTATGTGTGTGTGTGGAAAGATAAATGGAAAGAAAATGTTGTATGGATAAAAATTATATCCAAATATCCTGCCCCAAAGAAGACCGCTTTTGTAGACTCAAATTCTATGTTTCTCTATTATTATTATTATTATTATTATTATTATTATATTCTATATTATTTCAAATAATACTAAATAGGATACTATGTATACAAGGACAAACTCTTGATCGAAACACGTGTCGGCTACAGCTCATCCTCCATATAAACCTGCCCTGGCTATGTAGTTAAAAAAACATTTTGACACTACTCCATCGTCTCTTGTAGACAGAGGACTGCCAACATTGAACATTTAGCTAGATTTCAGTAGAAAATAAAACTGGTTGAAAGTTATTTTCATATCGTATTATCTGTATTAAATCTATTTGAAAAATATTCCCGCTGAAAAGTCACACGCTGCCCTGTCTACATACTTAAATGTCCTGCTTATATGCCGCCCCTATTTGGTCTTATACTCATTGTCGACCAACTGGTAGATAATGAAGTAAAAGAAATCTTGTCTACCCGTGGGGAAGCGTGAGAACGGACAGAAAATAATCATTTGTTATTGTTATTATTGTTATTGCTTGCATCACTAAAGATTGAGTCGTATTTTGATGGTGAGCAGCAGTAGCCATTTTTATTGTCGTCTGCTTTCTTACAGATGTCATAAAAAAGGGGAATGTCTTTTTTTTTTCTTTTTGAGATCACAGAATTAAAATGTCAAGGAGAAATTATAATTGTTTGCATCGACTCTATCCAGCGATGTTTACGGGTAAACAGAAATGACATGGTTGTTTGAGTAATGAGGCGAAACAAAGCCTATCGGTTGATACGGCTTTGATAAAGATGGCCGATAGAGCCGAGACGGTTCGGACAAATTTTGGAACAGGAGGCACAAAATGAGGCTCGGTGAAAGAAAAAGGGTGAACAATAAATGAAAAAAGAAAAGCGCGTCGGGTTAGATGTAAAAAAGGTGGGGGGGGGGGGTCTGATTGGATTAAATAAAAAAAATATTATTTAAAGAGCAGAGAATAATTTTTTACTTAATGAAAATGTGGAAAGTTGTAAAAGAAAGGAAAGTGATGGCGAAAGAGGATACAGACGAGGAAGGAAGAAAGGAGGGAAAGGGGGGACGAGGGAAGATACAGAAGAGGAAGGAAAGAAGAAAGGAAGGAAGAAAAGAAAGGGGTGACGAGGGAGGATACACAGGGGAAGGAAGGAGGAAGGGAAGAAGGAATGAAGGAAAAGGGAGGAAGGGGGCGAAGATGGGGGTAAAAGAGAAAGAAAAAAAGAAGGAAAGGAAGAGAGGTGGTAAATGGAAGGGGGTGCTATACGCAGAATTCCGTCCCGGCCTCCTGCCTTAAAAAAACGCTAGGTGGTGATAGCTGAAAAAGACAACCCTCCCTAAATAAAATAAAAGTTCCGAAAAAAATGTTTTGATTTTTTATTTGTAATTGATTGTCGAAAAAAAATGAAAATACCGAAAAAAAATTTCTTTAGCGGATTGAAGGCGTTTTTATCGACAAATTATTTTTTTTAGTTGTTTGAAGGCGTTAAAAGTAAGCCATATTTTTATCGACAAATAAATGTAAATATCTAGCACCCTCTCTTAAAATATTTCAAAGAGGGAAAATATTGCAGGAGGTTTTTTTTTCATGTCTGTTTCTTTGATATTGTCCGCTTCTAAAATTCTTAAGTATTTGTAATTTCCTTCTCTCCAAGTGTTCCTCTATTGTCCTAATTTGGTAGCTGTATTCCGTCCATTGTTTCGCTTTCCCTTTTTTCATCATTAGCATCGCACATTTTTCAATTCCAAATTCCATTCATCTATCCAGGCTGTATATTCTTATGGTTTGTATGAGGTTTCCAGTTATTTTTCACCTTTTTATTAATCTTACAGTATTATGATCCCCCCCTCATCAACAGGGCGTAAAAGATTTCTCTACGCTCTTCTTTTCTCGTATTGTTGATTTTTATCCAAACGTCGAATTAATCAGGTCTGCACGGACACCGGATGTTGTGCAGAGGACCTAGGTGGAATGATGACCGATTGGGACGGGTGGTGAGTGAGAGTCATGGAGATCTGTGCTGTCGGCTTGATGATTATGATTTGATAATGATAATTATTTTTTTTGACAAGTTTTATGGTTTAACGTGTTTCTATCCAATATTGATAATTTTCAACAACCGGATCTAGTTAAACAAGACATGGTTTCCGCTTCAAATCCATGTCCAGATCATTACGTGAACAATCTCGCCAATTTGTCGCTTGAAGTATCTATACAGTTGTTTTCCCCATTTTTGTTTTCTAGATTTTGTTGTTTTACTGTATACTTACGTTGACGTTTCAATTCTGTTTGATGGTGTCCACCTCCAATATTTCCAGGGACTTGCAATTTTCTTTTTCTCCAAGAGATCTGATGCTTTCTCCATGGTTGAGTGTTCAGTTGAGGTATTGTGAGTTCCCCCCCCCCTGCTTCCAACAGGACGTAAAAGGTTTTTGTATTTTTTTTTTTTTGTCTTGTTGATTTTTATCCTAATGTCGAATACTCTCTCGGGCCTGTAAAAATGAAAGACACGAATTAGCTTTAGACATAATCCAGATTCGTTGAAACCTCTTCAATCCAAAGACTTTGTCTGTACAAGGGGTGGGGCGGAGATAGCAGGGGGGGGGGTCACCAATTAGCCTTAACCATCTCATTAACAATCGCTAACGACTGGGCCGTTTTATTAACGGAACCCCGTCGTTAGCGGAACGTGGCGATTTCAGTTGGAAAGGCCAACAACATTTAATTAGTGTTTAATGTGAACAGGCAAATACAAAATGCGTAGGGGGGGGGGGTAGGATTTGTAGTTAAGATCCCTTCACCCCCAGAAGGAAAAGGTGGACGATAAACGGACTAAAAGACAGGTCATGGGAAGGGGGAGATTAATTGCTGACCTGAAATATATGCGTGTTAATTGCAAAGTGTATGGGTTTCGCTAAAATTGATGGGAAAGAGAAAAGAGGTTGGGGTGGGTCTGAGATTTCCTTAAAAGGGGCCGAAAGTTAATAGTTAGATATTAACGTAAAAGTAATTAAATTCTCTAATTGGGATCCTGTTACCTTTCGTAGATGCGTATAAACGAACCATTCATACCGCTGGCGGGTGCATACGAATGTGTGTGTGTGTGTGTGTGTGTGTGTGTGTGTGTGTGTGTGTGCGTGAATATCAGTTGGCAAAGGGGTGGTTCCGGACATGTATGTCGAAAAGAGGGAGTTCCCTTAAGGAAAAAATGGTCATACTGTAACAAGTACCTGGTACCTATTACTTAAACACAACATTTATTATCTAAACTAGTACAAAATAAAAAAAACACCTTCCGGGCGATGTAAAAATAGATTTTTGAAACATATTGCCTGAGGGATGGGAGTTGAAAAATTCAATGTCAGCGAGTTTGTACCCTAAATAAGTAAAATCATCAAATTTATTAAAGGATTAAAAAATAAAACAATTTGAAATGTAAACTTTAGATATGTATTAAAATAAAACAATCTATATATAGATATATACTACCAGTCATGTATTTATTAAAACTTGTTTTAAAAAACAATGAGGACTGTCTAATGTTGCATATTCAAATTTTGAGTGTATTTATTCTATGTTATGACGATTTTGGGTAATGTGACGTAAGCATTGACGTAATTTTTGTTACAGACAAAAACTGGAAGCGAATCTTCATTATTAATAGATGTAGATATTATATAAATAATTTATTAATATATCTATAAAATGAATTAAGATAACTTATAATAAATTATTTCAATTTTTTACATGCATATCATCATGATATTTTTTCTGTTAACTTTAATTTTTAACTTATCAAGTCATTTGAGAATTTGAAAAAAATAGACAGTTCATTCAACTGTGGCATATGGAAATCTAATAAATTGCAATTGAGTTGTCAGAATAAGAATTACCGTATTTGACGGCATATAAGACGCACGGGCATATAAGACGCACCCCCATTTCAGCAGGTCAGATTCAGGAAAAAAAAGTTTTTGTGTATTTAAGCATATATTGTTGAAAACAGTCTAGCTGTGCATTATACAAGCAGAAACATAGCTGTATAAAAGCAATTTGGCAGTTTAGGGTAGGTAAAAGTACTGAGCGTAAGCTGGGTTAGGAACATCATAGAGAAGATTAGCCTAGGCCTATGGGAGGTCTCAAACTTCACCTACGATATATAAGACGCAGGGCAATTTTTTTAGACAAATTTTTGGGGAAAAGTGCGTCCTATATGACGTCAAATATGGTAATTAGAATAATTTATTTATTTTGTTATTGTCAAAAAGAACTACAATGGTTGAATTACAAAAAATACGAATAGTACCGGGTATTTGCTTGGTTACCTCATTTTAGGAATGCCCTGCTCCTTTTAGAGGTACCAGGTACTTTTTACAGTATCACAATTTTTACTTAGGGGACCAAAACTTTGACACCCCCCCCTCTGTTTGGTATAAATATAAGTTTTGCTAAGTTTAATTTGGTCTCTTTGTTTTAATGGTATATCAACCTTCGTGGGTTATTTAATGCCAAAGCCGTTGGCAGTGGCCTATTGTTGGTATCAGCCGGACAGTGAGGGAGTCTATCCCTTTTCGCTAGCTCTAGATCAGGGGATTGTTTTTTTGCTGAGGTGGAGCGCCACACCTACGGTCAGCTCACCACTTTACCGCACATATGAGATTACTCAAACTAGGGAAGGGCGTGGTGTAATGGTTAAAGTCATGGGGAATGGACTCGTCGCCCCGAGTTCAAATCCTGGACGTGGTAATTGCATTTAACTTAGCGCTAATACCCTTGGAAAAGGTATGAATCCTACTCTCCCTCCAGCTATGGATAAATAGTCGGGCAGGCTGGGCTCTTTAACCTTGGTTAGGCAACCGGTCTAGGAGAAGGAAAACTCTGAATTCAAATCTGTTGAACTAAGAAATTGACCTTGTGTCACATCCGCTGGGCAGAGGGTTGGTAAATATATATGAGATTACTCACTGTGCTACACATGCGCTGAGTTTGTGAGGACAGGTATTGAACCAGGAACATTGTGATTCTACCGACTGAGCTAAACCGACGTGGTACTATTTAACCCTTCAGCTGCGTCTGAGATTTGCTTAGTCTGGCACACACAGTCCGCTGATCACTTACAACACATACATACACATATTAGTCATTTACCAAGTTTAGCTTTGTTGTTGCGCAAGAATGGAAGAATGAGGCACCCAGTGAGAATCGAACTCACTAACAATGGTCTGCTAATACAGCTTGCTAACTTTTACACGACGTTAGATACAGTGTAATATCATCATCATCATCATCATCTTGCGCTGAGAGAAAGAGGGGGGGAGATGAACAGACTTAGATAGATAGATAGATATATATATATATATATATATATATATATATATATATATATATATATATATATATGGGAGAAATGTGAGGAGGTTAATCCAACAGTATGTGGAGAAAGGTAGACAAACACGGGATGTTATGAAAAATGGATGTTTATATATATATATATATATATATATATATATATATATATATATATATATATATATATATATAGTATAGATAAGTTAGAGAAAGGAAATGAATCCGACGGTATGAGTATAGATAAAAGGATATGAAAACAACACAATATGCTGTTAAAGTGAAACACTAATACAATATGAAATATTGTTCAACTTTAACAGCATATTGTGTTGTTTTCATATCCTTTTATCTATACTCATATATATATATATATATATATATATATATATATATATATATATATAGAGAGAGAGAGAGAGAGAGAGAGAGAGAGAGAGAGAGAAGAGGAGATATGAACAGACTTGAATAGATAGATAGATAGATAGATAGATAGATAGATATGAACAGACTTAAAAAGATAGATAGATAGATAGATAGATAGATAGATAGATATAGATATGAACAGACTTAGATAGATAGATAGATAGATAGATAGATAGATAGATATGAACAGAATTAAATAGATAGATAGATAGATATGAACAGACTTATATAGATTGATTGATTGATTGATAGATAGATACATACATACGTACATGCATACATAGATAATTTCACAGTTCGTTGCTTACAAACGGATGAAATCCTTATATTTTCCATAACCGAAATTCTGCGGCTTCGTTTGTTCCGTTTCATATTTCCCATTTTGTCAATCGAACGAAATGGACTAATATTCTTTGCTGGGCTTTTACCTTTTCTCGAGTAATGGTAAACGAGCGGCAAATTCGCAAGAGAAGGACATTTTGAAACGGTCACGTGTCCCAGTCCTTTTGCTCAATTGGATTCTCATCAAGTAATACTCCGACCTCCCCACCCCCCAACAGCATGTGAAATCGAAACTAGCTCATGTGTACGCATAGAATTTTAGAATGGATCATTACTCGTGTTCCTTAATTGTACGACCGTTATCATCTTGCAAGCTCTCGTCTTTCGTCTATAAGCATCAAATCAGCAGGACAAAAAAAACAACAAAAAAACAACAACAATAATAATAATAATAATAATAATAATAATAGCAAATGTAGACTTTGCGGTAATACAGATGAGACTGTAAACCATGTACTCTGCGAATGTAATAAACTAGCACAACGGGAGTACAAAACTAGACACGACTGGGTTGGGAAGGTGATCCACTGGGAATTATGCAAGAGATTTAATTTTGACCATACAACAAAATGGTATATGCATAAACCAGAATCTGTTCTTGAGAACGAAACGCATAAAATTCTCTGGGACTTTGAAATAAAATGGATCACCTTATCCCAGCAAGAAGACCAGACCTAGTGTTGATAAACAAAAAAGAAAGAACTTGTCAACTGGTGGATTTTGCAGTGCCAGCAGATCACAGGGTGAAGCTAAAGGAAAATGAAAAAATGGACAAATATCTGGACCTTGTCAGAGAACTGAAAAAGTTATGAAATATGAAAGTGATAGTGATACCAATTGTAGTTGGTGCACTTGGAACAGTCCCAAAAGGATTAGAAAAGGGTTTGGAAAAGGTTTGGAAAGTTTGGAAATCAGAGGAAGGGTTGAAACCATTCAGAACACTGCACTGCTGCAATCTGCCAGAATACCCAGAAGAGTCCTGGAGACCTGAGGAGACTTGCTGTCACTCAGACTCCAGTGAAAGACCATCAGCTAATGCTGGTGTGAAAACTCAAAAGGAGTAAATAATAATAATAATCGTGTTCCTTAATTGTACGACCTTTATCACCTTGTAACACCCTCTGGCTAAAAACCAGACCGTCCAAATTGTCCCATATGAAATGCAAAGATATACATCCTGATTATCTGGTGTTGCTCCTCCGCCAAATTATTTTTTCTTATGAGTGTCGTTACCTCGGCTGAATAATGGACCATTCCGTTTTTATCATAAAGAAAGAAGGGGAAGAAAATGTGCGCGAAAAAGGACATACTACACAGAAAAAATATGATAAGAAAGAAAGAAAGGAAGAAAATAGGCAAAAGATTGAGAGAGCGAGTGAGCGCGTGGAAGCGATAACACTAATCTGTTTCAATCGAACATATTGAAAAGTTTAAAAGAAGGAAAGAAAGAAAAAAATTGTGATAAAGATTAAATCAAGATTATTATACTTTTTATATATTGAATTATTTCAAGTAAACATATCAAATGTTGTAATAAGTAAGTTATGATACTATGGTATATCCACAGGTCCTGCTAGTATAAATAATCACACCAGCACACGACACACTTTCCCACCTATGCGTATAACACACACACACACACACACACACACACACACACACACACACTGCGTCGCCTGGGTAGCGAGGGTGCAAAAAATAATTGGTGTATTGATTTGTTTACTTTTGAGATTTACATATGCTGGACATTTTTAAGTAGAATTTCAATGCTATTTCTATGTATATTTTGATTTTTGAATATCTTTTAATATAAATCAAATATTCATGATGTTTGCACAAAAAGCAAGAACCGGTGATATTTAGTGTGTATATATATTATACTTTGCTGTTAATTGTTTTATTTTCATATTTCCACTCGAACATACATACATACACACCAACTCTGCCCTTTATACATATACATTTACCCAACCCCTCCACGCGAGAAGCATGTGACATAAGGTCATTTTAGCGGACTTTAACAGGTTCAAATTCAGTTTTCTTTTTTTTATCTCTATTATAATCAAACATTTACAATCTAATCTAATTTCAGCATTAAATGACTCATAAGGAGTTGATATGCCATTAAATTAACAAAGTAAATCAAACCAAACTACTTTCAAACGTAAGTGATGTAAGTCGGAAGCGACGTATGCCAAATACAATTCTATAATAATGGAGATTCGCTTCCGGATTTTGTCTGTAACAAAAACGACGTCACTGATTACGTCATACTACGTAAAACGTCATAACGTAGAATAAATACACTCAAATTTGAGCATGCAATGTTAGACAGTCCTCATTGTTTTTTTAAACAAGTTTTAATAAATACATACCTGGTATTATATATCTATATATAGTTTGTTTTATTTTAATATATATTTAACATTATCAGAACTAAGTTTCCATTTCAATTTTTTTATTTTTTAGTTCTTTAATAAATTTATTTTATTTTTTACTCCTTTAATAAATTTAATAATTTTACTTTCCTTATGATACAAACTCTCTGATATTAAATTTTCAACTCCCATCCCCTCAGGCAATATTTATTTTACGTCGCCCAGAGGCGTTTTTTTTATTTTGCTAGTATATATATGTCCATACAGTTAAAAGGCTGCATTTTTGTATGACTGTTGACCTTGTGACATATATATATATATATATATATATATATATATATATATATATATATATATATATATATATATATATATATATAACAATGTTCAAGTAAGTGTATATATGAATGGATCGGTAAATATACAAGTTTGAGTTTGGATATATTTACATGCAGAAGCAGAAATCCAGAAAAAGATAGATAGATCGATAGATAGAGAGAGATAGAGATAGAGAGATAGATAGAGAGATAGAGAGATAGAGAGAGAGAGAGAGAGGGGGGTAGAAACAAATGTATGTGTGAATGTATACGTATGTATTCGTTACGTACACATTATTAAAAAATATTTGCAGAATTTCGCCTGCATATATTTGCATATAAGATATTTGCCCAACTAGATAAATACAAGAGGGGGGGAGGAACTGAAGAGGGTTGATCGCGTTATGGCGTCTCTTACCGGGGGGGGGGCAAAAAAGTGGCGGGAGGGGGGGATTATTTGTCTCGGGTTTTTAGTTAATAAAAGAAAACTAAACACTTAGACAAGACGAAAAAGACAAACAAAACCTCGTTACCCCCCCCCCACCCCACCCCACTGATCTTTTATGTTCGGCGCCAAAAAGAGACCTCATAAACATTTGAAGTTTAACGAAGCCCTAGACGATCCGCGAACACATTGGGTTCTTAATTTCGTAACGGTCCATGATGATGCTTATGCTTCTATTCAGAAAGGGATTAAGGATTCTAAATAGCATCGTATGGCCATCTCTATAATTTGCATTTACTGACACCCGCCCCCGCACGAACAGGATGGTTGGTTGATTGGTTGGTTGGTTAGATTTTATGACATGTAAACACTTATTGGGTTATTTTATGTCGAAGAGGTTTGGTTTTATTTATTATTGATAGGTATTCAAATTTTTTTACTCAATTTTTTGAAAACACATTTTTTAAATTCATGTTTTTTCTATTTAACCCATAAATGGGACCCTATTTATAGAAAGAATGAACGAGAGCAAGAAGAAATGAAAATGCATGCGAGGTGCGATATACCTTCTTGACCATGGTTGGTTGGTGGCTTTTAACGGCATATCAACCCGTCTGGGGTTGTTGTAGCGAGATCGAACAGCAAAACTCACGAACCTGTAATGAGCCAACTGTTAAGTTTCTGATCGCCATCTTTGGCCAGTTGAAAAGGACTTAATGTAAGTAAGTCCTGAACTATAGATTCCTTTGGTAAGTGAATAAGTCCTAAGTTATGGAATCCTTTGGTAAGTGAATAAGTCCTGAGTTTATGGAATCCTATGTAGTGTCAAAGGTCCAGTGATATAATCCTATGTTCCGTCGTCCACGAAGGTTCAAAGCAATGTGCGTAGGTATGACCAGAACAGTCGGTATAAATAACAATATCAGCAGCAGAGTACTGCCAGTGATTGGCCAAGAGTATGGTCACATGACTATCGCCGAGTCCATAAATAAGAGTGGGCATTTAACACACGCCTTATATGAAAAAATCTCAACGGTCCGTCGATCGAAGAGACAGCGGGTGGCATGTTGTACGTGTGGGCGGAAGCAGAAATGTGACGAGTCCGACTAGTTGTGGAGGTAAAAATCGTGAGTGTCCTTGAGGCGCGATTTATAGTGGCAAGTCTCGTAGCTGGCAACACGAGAGTTGTGACGTCTCGGCCAGACTGAGTATAAAAGGACAGTGGTGAGGGGGCAAAAGATGACGAACTTAGTTTGTTTAAGATCTTCACAAGTGTTACGTTGTCTTTGGTAGAAGCAGAAGTTCATTTCGTTTACTAATTAGAGAGGTTATGAAGTAATGTTGTGTATCTATATTTATATTTTTGTAGTTAACGGTTTTAACGATGTGTAGCATCATTGGGGATCATGTTGAGGAGTTAGTTTTGTATTGATCAGGTTTATGTTTATATTCTATGGTATAATTTTATTTCCCACAAATATCAGAATATATTTCCCAGAATATCTTCTATGTTGACTTTTTCAAATAGATTTTTCATATTATTTGCATTAAAAACGCTTTCTGATGTGAGCAAAAACCCAAATTTATAAATAAGTGTTTAAGTCGTCCCATCGAAGTCTTACCCCTCGGCAGGGTATACAGTCAACATAGTCTAAGCCCCGCCGACTCGGTGGTGAAACAGTAAAAATTGATAGTGTAGTCTTGAACTCTAACACATCGATGCCAGTTCAAAAAATGATACCCTTGTACCAACTCTGTGTCCTCGGACATTGCCCGATTCCCGAGCGCTCGGTCCGCCCTTGAAACGCTTACGAATCGGCACAGTATTCTCATCCTGCGCAGCAAGTGGACCCTCACAAAACAATTACACGGACACCGACCCAGAAGGATCTCGCCCAATTTCACACGGCTCTGAGCGCACTTTTACGAATTGACCAATCAGCGTCTTCCGTTTTGGGCTACTGCTTTTGATTGGTTGATTATTGATCGATAGACATTTTTCAGCCAATGACAAGCTCTCGTCTTTCCCCGCCAAAAAAGGAAATATCGACCTATAAGTATCAAAGCAGCAGACCACAACAAGAGCAACAACAACAATAATAATAATAATAATAATAATTAGCAGGACCTGTGCATATACCACAGTATGATATTTCAATTATTACAACGTTTGATATGGTTATTTAAGAGCTCTTAAGTAAAAAGTATAATCTTGATTTAACTCTCTCTCTCTCTCTCTCTCTCTCTCTCTCTCTCTCTCTATCTATCTATCTATCTATCTATCTATCTCTTTCCTTCTTTTCATTATGTTCGATTTAAACAGATTAGCGTTATTGTTTCCACATGTTCACTATATTTCCTCTTCTTTCTTTCTTTCTTTCTTTCTTTCTTATATTTTTCTGTGTAGTATGTCCTTTTTCTCCCAGTTATAAAAACGGAATGGTCCATTATTTTGCTGAGGTGATGGCACTCATAAGAAATGAGAATTCAGTGGATAAGCAACACCAGATAATTAGGGTTTACATTTTTGCATTTCATCCTTGATGATTTGGACGGTCTGATTTTCAACCAGGCGTTGCAAGATGATAACGGTCGGAAGATTAAGGAACAAAATAATAATAATAATAATAATAATAATAATAATAATAATAATAATAACCCTATCCCCGCCAGGAGACCAGACCTTGTGTTGATTAACAAAAAAAGAGAACGTGTCAACTGGTAGACTTTGCGGTCCCAGCAGATCACAGGGTGAAGCTGAAGGAAAATGAAAAGATGGATAAATACCTGGATCTTGCCAGAGAATTGAAAAAGCTGTGGAATATGAGAGTGAAAGTGATGCCAATTGTAGTTGGGGCACTTGGAACGGTCCCAATAAACTTGGAAAAAAGACTGGAGGATCTGGAAATCAGAGGAAGAATTGAGACCATCCAGACTACTCCACTGCTGCAATCGGCTAGAATACTCAGAAGAGTCCTGGAGACCTGAGGAGATTTGTTGTCACTCAGCCTCCAGGGAAATACCATCAGTCAATGCTGATATGAAAAATTCAAAAGTGGGGAAAATAATAATAAACGTTTTGTGAATACATTTCACTGGGTCAAGATATTTAATAGCTAACGAGATTGTTCTGAAAATATTTATGTTTATAACCGGACTGGATGTTTGTGAACAACGTTTATGACGTCATGATGCATTGAGATCGATACTTCTCTCTCTATCGATCTGATTTTATTTAGGTCATGTGACTAACTAATTTCAGTCACCTTGTTCGTCTACTAACCAACACACACACACACACACACACACGGGTGCACACGCACACACATACACACACGCGGTTCACCTTTTTGTGATGTAATGCTAAACTTACAGACCTATCTTAGCGAATTCAATTCTGAGCCCTCCATTCCTCTAGCCTTTTGGCTAAATAAATAGATTTAAAGAGACTGAGATAGAAGGAGAGAGAGAGAAAAACAGAGAGGAGCAAACGAGAATAGAGAGAAACAGAAAAGGGGAAAGAGAATAGATAAAGAGAATCTAGATGGTGGTTGGCTTGGTTGGTTGGTTGGTTGGTTGGATTTTACGGCATGTAATTTATTTCCGCCGAAGACATTTTGTTGGGAATTCAATTTTTTTCAAACTCAATTATTTTAAACACATTTTTTTAAAAATGCATCTATTGTAATGACAAACCGATAGACTTTGGAAAGTTTTATTCTACTTAGAATAATTGGTACACTTATGGAGAGTTTATGTAGTCTAGTATTCCCTAGAGAGTTCTCCAATTTGGAAGTAATCATAACATAGGGGAGGTAACTCTCAATTATTTATTACATCTATGTAACCCAAAGATGTGACACTAAAAGATGGTTAAAGAAATTTTCCTCGGGCTGTAACCGTTTAAGTGCTACTATATGGCTGCACCCCGAGTGCTATTTCCCAGATTTGCCTCTATGGTTTGAAGCACATCTTTGGAGGGGAAGTCTCCGTGGTGTAATGGCTAGCGTGCCGGACTGCGATATCGTAGTAAGTGAGTTCGAACCCCAGTCACGCTATTATGTTCACATTTCGGCAGATTTCGAGTCCGTTTGGTTTCTTATTCATATTCATATCAACCTTCGTGGGTTATTTAATGCCAAAGTCATCCTTGTAGGGCAGCTGTGGTATTATTTAACCTATAGCTGGGGGGTGAGATGATTCATGCCTTTCTAAGGATATTAGTAAGAAATGTGAACGTAATAGCGCGACTGGGGTCCGAACTCACTTACTACGATATCGCAGTCCAGCACGCTAGCCATTACACCACGGAGACTTCCCCTCCAAGTCATTACACCACTGGTGCTTCAAACCATGGGGGTAAATTCGGGAAGTAGCGCTCAGTGAGTATCAGGCAAGTTCAGCATCTCACAGCCTAGTGTGGTTCGTCATCTTCCAGCTTCATCAAAGGAATCCGGAGCTGCCGAATTGTTACCTCACATTATTAAGATATTGCAAAACTTTTATGCACATTTTAAAACCCCAAGTAAAAAAAAGTAAAGTAAGCGGAACGGCCTATTCTCGGTACAATTGGACGGCGAGGGAGTCTGTCCCCCTTTCGCAAGCGCTAAACCAGGGAGATTTTTGCCGATGCGAAGCACCATACCTACCGCCAGCTCCCCAATTTACCACACAGATAAAATTACCCAATAGGTCCGTGGTGACCGGTACCGAACCAAGAACCATGCAATTCCTAGGCTAAATAACCTAAAAAAAAGAACACACACGGAAAGTGAATAAAACAGTTTTTAAATGTGCAATACGATAAAGAATACGAAAACACCCGACATAAAATCCTTGTTCATAAAGAAAACCAGTTAATTTAATTATTGTACACAGGGTCTCGTTCTAAATCTCGTAAATTCTCGTCCCTGTTGCAATGGCCACTCTATACGCGCATTATTTTATAAAGTACTGAGAGGAAAACAAACTGACCGCCTTGCATCTGAAAGTCCCTCCGCCAATAATTTAAATCCGTGTCCACTCACGGCTGTCCGAACTGAGACCACAATCCCTTGGCCTAGCCCCCCACCCATTCGGGATAGGGTCAGTTGTTTAGACATAAATTTTGACCACGTCATGAGGAGACTTGTGAGTATTTGGCACCCCCTATTAGGCTATGCACTTAACAGAGAAAAGTGTATGTTGTGCACGACCCGTCCCATGAGCGTGGACAGTGTGGACAGCGGCCGGTGCGGGGGCCTCTAAAGCGCATCAGTTATGGTCGATGATTGATAATGTTTGTAAATGGACCGGGGAAGAAAATTTGAAGGATGATCTTTTTACTGTCCGTCGGCCATATTGATCACCGAAGTGCGTAAAGTCGCGAAGCAGCCGTGGCCAGAGTTCGAACTCGGAGGGGGCCGGTTTGGCTCAGTCGGTCGACCAACCGCCTAGGAATCACTAAGTTCCGGGTTCGATACCGGTCCCCATCAACTCAGTGCACGAGTAGCACGAATTGGATCAGTGTGGTAAAGTGGGGATCTGGTGGTAGGTGTGGCATTCCACCTCAGACGCAAAGACAATCTTCCTGTCTAACGCTAGTGAAAAGGGGATACACTCTCGCTATCCAGCTGATACCAAAAATAGATCACTACGCCTACTTTAATTTTACCATCTCTATCTACTTAGCAGTCATATATATATATATATATATATATATATATATATATATATATATATATATATATATAAACTACTTTTTAAATATGTAACCGTCTGAGGATTGCATAATACGCATGAAACTATATTGATGGAAAATTCGTGCCGAAACATTTTATTTAAGATTTACTTGCTATGTTTACGCACACTGAAGAGACGTGAAACATCGAAACACGGTGTCTGTGGATGACTTATATATATATATATATATGTGTGTGTGTGTGTGTGTGTGAGAGAGAGAGAGAGAGAGGGGGGGAATATAAAGGAATCCGACGATATGTAAGTATATAAAGAATACAAAAACAACAAGGTGCTCAGATGGATGATATTTTAATGTAGGCACCGACGTTATTACATTTCGGTTTGTTTAGCAAACCATCATCAAGGCATTCATTTATATGGAACCACTTCCTTATCTTAAACACTTTATAAAACGTGCTAAAAAAAAGCTTTCAAAATCCACAAACGAAAATATCTTCCTATAATTTCTAATAACAAGTTTTCTAATGATAATCAATTACGCAGATACATTATTTTAACCAATAATTTGATCACAACATTCAATGAAAAAAGAAATCTTGGAATCAAAACAGTCACTAACTCATCAAAAACAACCAGAAATATAATCAGTAATAAAAATAAAAAAGCAATAAGTCTGATGGAGGCATATCTACCATCAAATGTTCAAATTGTAACAAACAATACATAGGTGAGACCTCAAGAGATATTAATAAACGAATCTATGAAAACAAAAGAGACATAAAAAGAGTCAGTTTAATAGTGCATTAATAAAGCATAGTCTAATTATCTTTTCAATTTCAAAGAGTCCAAAATATTAGTTAATATAAAAGTCTTCGGGGTGGCTTAAAGTCGGTATCAGCCAGACAGTGAGGGAGTCTATCCCCTTTCATTAGCGCTAGACCAAGGAGATTGTTTAGGCATCTGAGGTGAAGCACCACACCTACCCTCAGCCCCTCACTTTACCGCACAGATCCTTGTATTACTCATACGCTGGGTTGGCGAGGGCCGGTATTGAACCCGGAACCTTGTGATTCTTAGGCAGACGATCTACCAACTGAGCTACTCAGAAAAAAACTAAAACACCACTAAACAAAGATCCGGATTTTTCAATTTAGTCAAACGTGTGTTAAATGTTACAAAAGTTGATTAGGTTTGTTTTTTAGGGGTTTGGGGGGCGGGGGCTTTTGTTTTTAGTACATTTCGCTTAATACTTATAATTTGAAATTAAAATGAATTTCGTACACTACACAAATAAATAGTCAAGTAAGATAATGTCATGGACAAAAAAAAAAGAATTTCCCAAATAATTTTGAACAAATTGTGTCACACAGTTTGAAAAGGAATGCCAATGGTCACGTGGCGTTTAAGTTTGTTTCTTTTTCATATTTTAGTTTTATTCAGAGTAAATTGGTATTACAGTAGTTTCTTTGACTTACGAGTTTAATTCATTCTGCTTAATTTTTACGTATATAAAATCAATTTTCACTATTGAAATAAGCTGAAATGCCATTAATCCGTTCAAGCCCATAATCCTACTCCCCACCAAAAAAAAAAAAAGCACTGTATTATATAAAAACAATAAAAACAGAATGCAATGAATTATGTGCTTTAATATCTTCTAGTGTTTATATTTTATGAATGATATTTTTCTTTGCTTAATGAATTTGTAAACTTAAATGTTTTTAGTGAACTTATTAACATAAGCGTATCTGAAGCTCGCTCATACTTCAAATTTAACTCACAACACAAAGCAAAGATCCACCGAGTGACATCTCGTAACTCGGAAAACTCGTAAGTTAAAGCACTCGTAAGTTAAGGTACCATAGGAGAGGCAGGGAGCCCTCAAATTATTTTTTGACAAACCGGTTCCCTAACCAAGCTTAAAGAGTCCAGTCTGCCATGCTATTTAGTGCTGTTGGGAAAAAATAATTGTATTCGTACCTTTCACAGGTTATTAGCGGCATGTGAAATACAAACTGCCGCGTCTAGGATTTGAACTGCTCTAGCCGTGTCCATTTCCTACAACAGTAATCATTACATTATGGGCTTCTACTTTATTAAAGGTGTCCCTTTATTATTAAAGGTGCCACTTTATTATTAAATGAGAAGTGGTTAAAAAAAATAATACAATGCAAATAATGAGAGAATTCAAGTAAAGCGTTACGCGCGTTTTCTTATTTGAGACATACACGACGAAAATATCTGCCAATTATTAGTTAACTATCGGGATCTGTAGATATATTACAGTATGATAATTTAATTGTTACAATGTTTGATATGTTTACTTAAGAGCTATTACAAATAGTTCAATATCTAAAAAGTATAAATAATTTGGAATTAATTCTCTCTAACATTTTTTCTTTCTTTTTGTACTTCTTTTCCTCTTTTCATTATGATCGATTGAAACAGATTAGCGTTATTGCTTCCACGTGTATATACCCACTCAATATCTTTCCATACTCTCTTTCTTTCTTTCCTTTTTTTCTTTCTTTCTTATCATATTTTTTCTGTGTAGCATATCCTTTTTCTTCTCTTTCTTTCTAATAAAAACGGAATGTTCCATTATTTAGCTGAGGTGACGATATTTATAAGAAATAAGTATTTGGTGTATAAGCAACACCAGATACTCAGGATTGAGATATTTGCATTTCATCTTGGTCGATTTGGACAGTCTCATTTTTAACCAGAGTGTGTTGCAAGATCATAACGGTCGTACAATTAAGGAACACGAGCTGTGGTTATAAAAATGATACAATGCAAATAATGAGAGAATTCAAGTAAAATGTTTCGTTCGTTTTCTCGTTTGAGTCATCTACTAGTATCATCTGGATTATTCGGACTATTCTCCTCATCTTTATTGTTATCTGTACAACGTTTCGATCTATGTGCCCTCCGGCCTTCTTCAGGTATTTCTTGTCGGACTCAGGACCCTTCTCGAACTCGGGAACCTTCTTTTCGAACACGGGAACCTTCTTGTCGTAATCGGGAGCCATCACGGAACTTTTCACCCAACCCTTTATTCAATTCATGGGTGTATACTGTTCTCATTCCTATAACCATGACTGGGTACAAGTATTAACCTCTGTTAATTATTATTCTATGTTAAAGAAGACCGGAAGGCACATCGGCCGAAACATTATACAGATAGCAATAAAAATGAGGACAGTAGTCTGAATAATCCAGATAATACAAATTATCAAGCCTCATCTAAAAAATTCAGAGAAATTTATTAGTTAATGCTAGATGCCAATTGATTGGCTGTAATTAAGAAATACGAGTATTATTATATCGGTGAATTATGGTTATAAAAATAATATAATGTAAATAATGAGAAAATTCAAGTAAAGCGTTACGCGCGTTTTTTTCATTTGAGACAAACACGGCGAAAATATCTGACATTTATTAGTTAATGCTAGATCCTGTTAATTGATTGGTTGTTTGTTTTGTTGTTTTGTTTTGGTTTTTTTTCTTTTCTTTCTTTTCTTGCATGCTAATTGGTTGATTTGTGTGTCTCAATCTCCCGCTACTAAATCTATTTCCCGCCATTTTTGTCCTGGTGCGCCATTGTTCTAGAAAATGGCGCCACTTAATTGTGTCAATTTCCCGCCGCAAACAAATAAGGACTGAACACATGACTTTCTATTTAGAAAACAAAAGAAAAGGGTGGATCTGCCTCGCTCGTCAAAAAGACGAAATTCCCATCTTCAACTCACAAACCACTATAGAACTAATTTCTTCTTTTGTATCTCCAATTTTAGAGAAGAAGAAGAAAAAAAATAAAGGAGGGGTACTAAACAAAAGAAAGGGAAAAAAATCAGTTCGAAGATCCCTCCCACTAAAAAGGCGCAAACCTGGCCTAAATACCCGTATCGCAGAGAAAAGACACAAGAGAAAGAATGAAAAGAGAAAATGTTGGGGTGGGGAGTGGGTCGAATTGGGTGGGGGTGGGGGGAAACGTACAGGTTTTTACGGGTTATTTTATGTGCTTTTTTATTCATTTTTTTTTTTTTTTCTTTTTGGGGGGGGGGGGCTTTTCTATTGGTCACATCAAACGGTGGGTCCTATTAAATTCGCCAGGATATTAATGTTGGTTTTCTTTTGCAAAAGGGTGGTCGCAGATTGAAGATGGGGTCAGACCCGTAAGTGGGGTATTACGGAGCGTCGGACGCGGGAATTACCATAATTAACGTTGTGATTATTAGGACGATGGATCTGATAAAGAGCTTTTGTGGTTTTTGCGGTGCAGGACACGAAACATGGCGCGGGGGGGGGTGACTGGGTTTATGGGGTAAAAAATAGTAATCGGGAGGGGGGGCATTAGCTAACGAGAAATAATAATTATAATAAATGGCATAATAGGGTTTATTTCCCTAATGGTTTACTCACACGCACACATACACATACACACACACACACACACACATACACACACATAACATAACATAACATAACATTAAAACACACACTCATGTATACTACTAACAGATATTATACAGTAATGCCCATAAATAAATACACCCAAACAATTAGTTACAAAAGGTTTATTTTCTTCAAAACCAAAGAGACCAGGATTGTGTTATTTCTAATGGAACATTATACAATCAAAACGAATATTATCAAATATTACAATATCAACCATAAATGAGTACGCCCTTAACAATTTCAAATAAAAAGTTTTTTTCTAAACTAAAGATACCAGGATTTCATTATTTTTAATTGAACATTATACAATCAAAAAGCATATTATTAATTATTACACACCTAAGAATTAAAAAAAAATGAAATCATCTTCTAAATTAAAAATACCAGGATTTCATTATTTCTAGTGGAACATTATACAAACAAAACAGATATCAAGTATTACAGTATCGCCTATAAATAAGTACACACCTAAGAATTTTTTAAAAATGAAATTTTCTTATAAACAAAAATTACCGGATTTCATTATTTCTAATGGAACATTATAAATAAAAACGGATATTAAGTATTACAGTATCGTCCATAAATTAGTACACCCTAACTATTTTTTTTATAAAGCGTTAATTTTCTTTTAAACCAAAGATACCAGGATTTTATTATTTCAAGTGGATCATTGATACAATCGAAATAGATATTATTAAGTATTACTGCATCGTCCATAAATAAATGAATAAATAAAGTAAAAAAAAGTCGTCGATGTGGCCTAAAGTCGGTATAAACCAGACAGCGAGGGAGTCTATCGCCTTTTCACTAGCGTTAAACCAAGGAGATTGTTTTTTAGCGATTGAGGCGGAGGGCTTCACCAACCATCAGCTTCTCACTTTACAGCATAGATCCCTGTGCTACTCATACACTGAGTTGGCGAGTGTCGGTATCGAACTAGAAGCCTTGTGGTTTACCAGGCGAACGCTCTACCGACTGAGCTAAACCGCAACTTAGAATGAATTGCCAAAAATGAATAAGTACAACCAATGTATTAATAAATTTCATAATCGTTTTAAACTTTCTGCTAAGTTGCAATGTTAATATTTAAATAGCCAATGTGTTAATAAAGTTCACAATCATTTTAAACAGGTAAACACTTCATATTTAGTTGCAATAATTTCAAGAGTATCAGTAGATTATAATTTCAATGTATTAATAAAGTTCACGATCAATTTAAACAACTAAATATTTCATAGTATTATTTGGATTATTCGGACTATTGTCCTCATCTTCATTGTTAGCTGTACAACGTTACAACAGATAATAGTGAAGATGAGGACAATAGTCCAAATAATCCAAATAATACTAATTATCAAGCCTCATTTCAAAAATTCCGAAAAATATTTCATAATCTCAATGTTTACGGTGAAAATTCCACTGAAATTTGCAGCTAAATGATAATTTTGTGTTTTTTTTTTGTTTTTTTTTTTTTGTTTTTAATCAAATTCTCGACACGATAATTCCTAATGCAAATTAGAATCTTTTACTTCTTCTTTTTCACTTTTTTCACTTAAATATTATCATGTCTCCATGTTACATTGGGAACCTCTAAGCGTTTGCTAATGTATATATATATATATATATATATATATATATATATATATATATATATAACGGTCGATTTGGTTGAGCGTCCGACTATGAACCACAAGGTACCGGGTTTGATACCGGCCAACTCAGAGTATGGATAGCACAGGGATCTGTGCGGTAAAGTGAGAAGCTGATGGTAGGTGTGGTGTTCCGTCTCGGTCGCCAAAACAATCTCGTTGGTCTAGCACTAGGGAAAAGGGATAGACTCCCTCGCTATCTAGCTGATACCGACTTTAGGCCACCCGATGATTTTACTTATGTGTGTGTGTGTGTGTGTGTGTGTGTAAAGAAAAAAGCTTAGGTAGCAGTAATATTAGCAGTTATAGATCTATTTCCGCCCATATTATATGGGCTTCTTCAGATTGCAACTTTATTGAAATGGAATTGGAAATTCTGTGGATTGTTTTGTATATATTTCTTTGTGGACTCCATAACATTCTGTCTTCAGTTTTTATCATCACCCTAGGGGTGGTCAGTTGTTTATATTCAGGAGTTAATTTGGCAGGTGACCTCGTATATGGGTTAATTGTCTTTACGGTGTGTTAGTTTAAAACTCTCTCTCTCTCTCTCTCTCTCTCTCTCTCTCTCTCTCTCTCTCTCTCTCTCTCTCTCTCTCTCTCTCTCTCTCTAAATTTCATTTTTGATATTTAATATCAACTACTAATTTCAGTCGACCATTACTTTTATTGGTTCCTTAAGCCCCAAATCCAACATGGACTGGTCCAATATTTCCATTTTATGTCATAGGAGGCGCCCTGTTCTTTGTATGCCAATACTCTGTTTGCTAGCGCTTTTGCGGTTCCATTCTGCGAGTAGAATCTTTGTTTGAAGTTTACTGGCACTGTTCCTACATATTTTTAGCTGGATAGGGCGGTTTGTGTTTCGACTTCCTAGATTACTGATTTAACGTTGAATCTTTGTTGTAGTGGGCAGTCTTCATTGACCCCGCATGTACAGGTTGGGGTGTCTTTAGGTTTATCCCTGGCTGCTATTTTCTATTTCATGAATATCCAGTAGGAGTACCTGGGTTTTACGAGTTATATATATATATATATATATATATATATATATATATATATATATATATGTGTGTGTGTTTTGTGTGTGTTTTGTGTTTTGGTTGAAAGTGGTAAATAAAGTAAAGAAATGTTGAATGGAGGAAAATGTTTCGAACTAGTTAAAAAAAACTTTAACTCAACGTTTAGGTTTAAAGGGTAGAGGAAGGGGGAAGGGGAGTAGTTTTACAAGGAGATCGACAAATATTTGTCTCAGAATTTTATTTATACGTTGAATTTGTGCAATTTCTCTGCATTCATCCTGTTTATTTCCAACGGGTACAGATAGTAAAATATTATATTCAAAAGGAATCTCTTTATTTATTTATTTTTTCATTCATTATGCCGGGTATTTCAAATAATTTTACATCAGTTGGGATGTACAGAGTGTTTCCGAAAAATTGATATCATTTCATAATCAAATAACTTGACCAATTCTCATTAAATGATCTCAAATTTTAACATAAGAATCAACTCAAACTTCTATTTTTAATGTTTAACTGCCTTTTCTTTTCCCGTGAATGGCAGATCTATATATGAAAAGAATTCTGTCCAATATTGTTATTGTGCTCCCTTGTACCTGCTGTAGTTTCCACGGAAATAAATAGTAGACACGACTTTCGGAGCTACTCTCTCACAAGAAGGCATTACTTTCAGAACAGCCTTTATATCATAAATTTAGCAGAATGATAAGATATTAGTAGAATAATGTCAAATGTGTAGAAACATCTAAAAATTCTATGTTTAATGTTTTTTTTTTTTCTCTTCAGACATAGAAATGTCATTACTGGAAAAAAAGAAAAGGTGTTAGATTACGAAAATTATTTTTCGTCAACATGTACATCTAAAATGATAACAATTTTTCTGAAACATGCTCTAAGTAAGTAAAGTCATCGGGGCGGCTTAATGTCAGTATCAGCCAGATAGCGAGGAGTCTAACCCCTTTTCACTAGTTTTAGATCAAGGAGATTATTTTAGCGTCTGGGGTGGAGCGCCACACCTACCATCAGCTCCTCACTTTACCGCACAGATCCTTGTGCTACTCATACGCTGAGTTAGGCAAGGGCCGGTATTGAACCAGGAACCTTGTTATTCCAAGCCGAACGCTCTATCAACTGAGCTAAACAGGTCCTCTAGTTTATAATTAATTTTTAGATTTATCTCATTTTTTTTTTAATAATTGTTTTTTTTTGGGGGGGGGTCTAATGTTGTTACATTTGTTCTCGTGGGATCATATTTACCATGTATACCACAAGGCCCTATTAATGTAAAAGCACCCACGAACCGAAGCTCATGGGAGGCGGGTGCAAAAAATACGTATATCCCGTCGGCATTCCCCCCCTCAAGGGGGCGCCTCATGCACTAGGCAATTAACTCAGCCCTACCCATTTAAATCGAGTGGGCAGATGTTGCCTGGGTGTGGGGGGGGGGTATCAGCATTGTTAACTTTTGCGGTCCAGGACCAAAGCCACTGGATCTCCGGCTTGTGGGATGTCAAATACGTACGATATATTCCTATTTGGTTACTTCGTATTTTGCGTTTTCAAATCAAAGTATTTTGGGAGGGAATGACAGAGTCCAAGGCAGCAACCATTTTTTCCTATTTGAGGCAAACGAAAATTTAATGGCACTTTTTTGGCGGGGATGTGGGGGAGAAGATAGGAGTAAAGAGTTCATTCAATTCCCCGGTGGGGGGCGAGTTGAACACCATGATCAAAACGAGAGATAAGATACATAAAATCTCCTCGAATCTACCCCCCCCCCAAATAAAGTCAATTCAATATATAAATTTTAAAAAACGGGGCAATCTTTTCTTTTTCACTATACCTCGCCTTCTATCCTATCTTTCTTACTCACTCCCCTCTCTATCTCCCAACGTCAGAACCCCCTCTCTCTCTCTCTCTCTCTCCTCTCTCTCTCTCTCTCTCTCTCTCTCTCTCTCTCTCTCTCTGTACTCCTTTTCTCTCGCACCCTCTTTCCTGATCACTCTCTCCCCTTCTCTTCGAAAATTTATTTCTTTGTTCCTTTATCTTTTTAATAAGTGGATCAAATTAATTTCTTCTTCTTCTTCTTCTTCTTCTTCTTCTTCTTCTTCTTCTTCTTCTTCTTCATTATTATTATTATTATTATTATTATTATTATTATTACAAGTTATTTATTAATCTCCGTTGTGGTCTGTAAACTTTTTTTCCCTTCTTCAAGAAAAATACCTTTTTTTATTTCATTTTATTTTATTTCATTTCATGTTATCATTCTTTCTGTCCCCTAAATCTGATCAACTCAATAAAACAGGCGTATACAAGGGCTTGCCACAATTGAATGTCGCCAAGTGACAAGGGACGATTGTCTGTCACAATAGCCTCGTTTTCGGTTGAGCTACATAGTTTAATGCCCATAAAAGGCATTCGACTGTGTTCTGGCTTTTCTCGTCGGTTTTACAATGGAACAATGGCGACGCGACTCTGGGTCTGTTTCTCCGGCAGTGACACTTGCCACAAGTTACTTTCGTGCCAAACCCAGGGAAGAAAAATAAGAACAAAAAAACCCAAAATGGCGCTGGAAGCCAAAGACTGGGGAAGAACTTTGTCGATTCTTTCAGTTTTTTGGATCAAAGAGGAGAATTCAATTCGAAAGATTCCAGAATTTTCAAGAAAGAAAGGCACATCTGTTCTGGTGAAGAGGCAAAACTAGACATATCTCTATATAAATAAATAAATTAATTAATAAATATCTTCCTATTCTCTCTCTCTATCTATCTAATCTATCCCATCTTTCTCAGTCTGTTCTCCTTCCCTTCTCTCTATCCCTATCTATGCCCATCCTTTCTTCAACCATATCTCTCTCTCTCTCTCTCTCTCTCTCTCTCTCTCTCTCTCTCTCTCTCTCTCTCTCTCTCTCTCTCTCTCTCTTTCCCCTCTCTCTCTGAGACTCCTGCTTTCTCTATGCGTCTGTCTCTCTCCCTTCTCCCCCTCTCTCTCTCTCTTCCCTTCCTCTCCTCATCGCCCCTTCTCTCTCCCTATCCGTACTCTTTCTCTCTTCCACCTATTCTCCCACTCTTTCATTATAACCCCCCTCTTCATATATCTGTTTGTGGATCTCAGTCTTTTATAATCAAGACATTATCATTTGAGTTCATTTCCAGCTACAATAACCGTGACGCCACATACGCCACATACGCAACCCACGTCTACATAACATTTATAACAACTCACTCGAAACGTTTATCTATGACAATGAGGAATCGGAACAATTATAAAATTCATTTTCAAGAATCCAGCCTTTCTTAACCCTTAGAATCCGAGAGGCTGGTATTTGTGACGCTACCTAAAACTACATATACGCAAGCGGTCAAAATTCCAACCGGAGAATTCCAATGTTTACATCGCTATTGCCTAGTGATAAAAGTAAAGTAGGAGGGATTGCTTCGTTTTCAAATGTTTAGTCATTCACTCAGTTTGAGATTTCAAATCGAAAAAATATACATTGGAAGTAAAATTATTAAAGTAATGTGACACAACGAGTTTTCTTTTTTTTTTTTTTAGGGGGTGGGGTGGGGGGCGTTTCTATTTTTAACAATAAAAAAGGATAAGTGTAAAAAATCTTTTTCTTTGTCAGTGGAAATGATTTTATTCAAAACTAGAAGCGGCTACCCGGCGAAGCCTGGGTAGAGGAGGAAAAAAAACATGGTTTAATAATCGTTTGCAGATCTATTACTACTGAATAGTGAGATCGATCCTCGCAGGATGATCCAT
The DNA here is from genome assembly GCA_023376005.1 of Doryteuthis pealeii. NCBI lineage: Eukaryota > Metazoa > Mollusca > Cephalopoda > Myopsida > Loliginidae > Doryteuthis > Doryteuthis pealeii. The sequence goes on from CM042160.1 coordinate 79,271,541, forward strand.
AAAAATCACCACGTAAAAAAGATCTTATTTTAATCCGGCCTGGTGGGAAGGTCAGGGAATTTTTTTCGTCAAAAAGTTAAATATCAATTCACCGTCAAAAGTGTAACTAAGTGATTCATTCTTAAACTGTCCATAAAAATTGTAGAATAAAAAATAGATTAAATAAACAATTGATTATCCTGTACAATGAAATATTTACTACAACTTTGAATCAGTAAAAATGTAGATCTAATATGAAAAAAAGGAAAAGAATTGATTGAGCTTCCGTTATACATTTGTTTACTTTTTAGCAAGAAACGCCAAAAATGGCCGAGTAGACCTTGAACGTTATTTTCTAATGCTATTTAATTTTTAAATGTATTCGATAATATAAATCAAATCTTCCTTATTTTTGCTCAAAAACCAAGCCCTGGTGATATTTAATGTGTTTATATATTTACTTTGTTATATTCTCGAAGTTTCCTCCGGACATACACATAACTCAACTGCCCTTTATATATGTATAGATAAAAAACATAAAAACAAAAATATTGTATAAAGGTTGATTCGGCTTATTGTGTTTATTAGGCACTGCCAAAGTTGTCGTAAAATCAGGTTTTGAAATAGAATAACCAATGCATTATAAAATTCATTCATTGATAAATCAACACTGAAAATTTCATTAAAATCAGATAATTCCCTGATTTTTGGTAATTTTTTTTCAATCGGGTGGGGGGTAAACTTATTTGGCCGGGTTAACTCTGTCGATAGAGTGTTCAGCTAGAAACCACAAGGTTCCTAGTTCGATACCGGTCCTCGCCAACTCAGCGTATGAGTAGCACAGGAATCTGTGCGGTAAAGTAAGGAGCTGATGGTAGGTGTGTCGCTCCACGTCAAATACAGAAACAATCTTCCTAGGTCTAGTGCTAGAGAAAAGAGTGTAGACTCCCTCGCTGATTGGCTGATACCGACTTTAGGCCACCCCGACAACTTTACGATATATTTGAGCAAAATTGACCGAAAAAATAGTTTAAAATGTATCAAAAATAAATTACACGTAATATTATTATTTTTTTTTTTTACTGATGCTCATTATATTAATGATTTTCAACTTAGACAAAAATTTGACCTTAGAAAATCGATTTAATTAATTTTAATTCGTTTTTAAAATGAAAATGAGACACCATTTTGGCAGACCCTGGTGTTTATAGATTCAATCAAAGATCAATGCAGCCACTAAATTGATATGTTTATCAAAACTGTCAAAAGTCCCATGCGTGGACTTGATTTCTGGGTCCGGAGAATAGCACCGGTTGACACTGGTTGATAATAGTTCAACAGCTACAACTTACGATCTGAGTGGTTAAAAAGTCGGTGAAAGCGAGGAAGGGTCAGGTTCAATCAGATCAACGACGAGACTTCAAATTGCCGATGTTAGAAATCTTTGCCACTAGAAGAAATAGACCTTGCCGCCAAGAGGAGCTCTGATAAAAGAATTGATACAGTCCACCTTTACTGAATTATTCAATGCTAATTAGCATAGGACAAAAATGACAGACAAGTATCTCGCCGTGTCTTTTCTTTCCGACCCAGCGCGCAAAACATATTCCTTTCCGTTGTATATAATGAAATCCTTGTTATTGTTAACTGTATATTGTCTCATTCTTAGAAATGTCAGCAACTATGGCAGCTCATTTCCACTAGCCGACCCGTCATAAAGACGCTCCGATCATATTACATCGATCCTCGTTCTATGGATCAAAAGAAAAACACAACGTGGGCACAGAAAGCATCAACAGAGCAACTAACCCGAGTCACGGTACAAAGTCATTTTATTAAGTACAGTGACTAGGACCACTGTAAACCCCTCGAATGAGAAACCAAAAAAAAAGATGTCATCAATACTCAAGCAAATACTTGAAATCTGACGTTATTCCATCGGTTTTTGATAACCCACTAAGGTTGATATGCCATTAAATAAAGAGTTTAACGGTATATCAACCTTAGTGGGTTATTTAATGCCAAAGCAATCCTTATAGAAGTACAGTAGTGGTATTATTTATAACCCATAACTGGGGGTAGATAATGGGGCTCATATCTTTCCCAGGGGTATTAGTCCTAAATTGAAAATAATAGCTTACTACAATGTCGTTTAGTACTATGTCGCAATGGCTGAGCAGACAATTCAATATGTAACAAGTATAATAATCTTGATTTAACTCTCTCTCTCTCTCTCTCTCTCTCTCTCTCTCTCTCTCTCTCTCTTCTCGTTCGCCATGGGTAAGTTGAGACACAAGGTCAAAAGTGTATAGCATCCAACGTGGACCGAACTCGCGTTTTAGTAGAAATGGATCTGCAAGACAAGTTTGCAACCCTTTATATCACGATGGGACGTTTTCGCTCAAAGATAATACAGTATAGATATGATCAAGATAAGTACAGTATAGGTAGGAATGTAATGATGAGAGAGTTGCTGTGAGCGGTTTGAAGTAGGCAAAGATTTAAAATCCTTACCTGGCAACATAACTCATAATATCTTTTTCGGTTAGTATATCAGGTCTGAGGAGACTTGTCAGTTGTTCCTTATATTTAAAACATTCATCTTAATTCCACTGAATATTTATATTCTTTCCACAGTTCATCCAACCTTGCCTTAAATGAGTTCAGTGATGAAGTATTCACTACGGATGCTGAGAGTTCATTCCATGAAATCAACACCTTGTTACTAAAATAAGTTTGCCTATATCTGTTTCGCAAAGTTTTTTCTTTTCTTTTTTGAGAGAGAGAGAGAGAGAGAGAGAGAGAGAGAGAGAGAGAGAGAGAGAGAGAGAGAGAGAGAGAGTTTTAATTTATGACCCTGGTATTGTTTTTTTTAGCCATGTTCAATAGATTAAAATTTGTTGGTTATTTCCTATACGTCTAATGATCAAAACCACTCTTGACTGATAAATTATTTATTTATTTATTTATGGATCTACTAGTAAAAAAGAAGACGGGTTAGGGTTAGGTTAGGGTTTAGGGTTAGGGTTAGGGTTTAGCTTAGTTTAATGGGAAAATAAATAAATAATTATCATTCAAGAGTGGTTCCCCTTGTCATGTTATACTTATAGGAAATAACCAATTTGTTGAACAAAATCCATGAGTATGCTTGTACACAAGTTTCGTTTTTTGTTTTTGTTTTGTTTTGTTTTTTTTTTTTTTTACATAGCGAAATTGTCTCGATTTGGACATGTTTTAATTGATTTTAAAATACATTTTTTTTAAATTCATGACCCCTGGTATTGATTTTTCAATCGATTAAAGTTTGTTGAATAAAATTCATAAGTATATTTATAGACTTCAATCATATCTCCTCTGGTTTGTCGATAAGTCAAACATTGTAAGTCAATCTTCATAAGTCTTTTTCATACGAAATGTTCTTTAATTCACTCAACTGAATGAACCCCTGTCTCCCACGAAAAATGAATTTTGGGTCGATTTGAGGAAGGAGCGAATTCGAACAAAACATAACGATTCTTCTTCTTTCTACTCTTCACCATTTTGTTTTGTGTTTTTGTCTTTTGTTGTTTTTTTTTTTTTTTTTTTTCTTTTTTTTTTTGTTTTTTTGTTTTTTGGCGGGAGATTTTTTTTTTCTGGAACATTCCAAAAACTTTTCAAGTGATCTACTCTGTTCTTTGTTATCCGCACAACGCCACCACTGCCACTTTAGTTCCATTCTGCCTTCATTTTCCTTTGTCGAAACTCCGCACCTCCCTTCATCATCATTATCATCATCATCATCATCAACAACATCATCCCCCGCATCTTCACCCGCAACCTCCTTTTTCTGATTTTATTTTTTTGCATCACAGTCGCTTATCGCCGATATCTTTTTAACGAGCGATAAGATCGAATGCGGTCAGAATTATGGAAATTAATCAAACCGGCTTCGATCTGTTATCAGATAAACACGTCGTCCATTGTGATTAACGGGAGACCCGGTGCGCATGCGTCGACCTTTTGTGGTTTCTGTGGTCGATCTTCTATAAAGATTGGCTGGGCTCTTCTTTCGAAGCGACCAAAAACGCCTTCATTCGCCTTATCACAAAAGATGATCCGGCCTGTGACGTCATGGCACCAAATGGGCGCCAACTGGGATTTTGACTTTTGTACACTTCTCATGTATGTATGTGTGTGTATTGTGTCTGTGTGTGTGTGTGTGTGTGTGTGTGTTCGTTTTATATACGCATGTATGTGTGTAGTGTATGTGCGTATACGTCTTTTCAATATATACTTTAATGAAGATGGGTCTATTACAAAAAGAAAAGGACAAATGAATGCGGTTTTTCGGCTCAACGACTCGGCATTGTCATTTAACGTTAAACTAGTTTTGTTTTTTTGTATCTTTATTACTGAAGATTTCCATTAAATGAAATATATTAATATTTGTATTTTTTGTAAAATATTAACTTTTTTTTTTAATAACACCCAACTTTTTTGATGGATAATAAAGTTTTTCTTCAGTTTTGTTTTGTTTTTGGGATGTTCATTTTAGTAGATTTTTAATTTAAGTCAATATCAATTCTCTAAATATACGTCAGTATAAATCATATCATTTATATTTATTATTTTTATTTTTTTTGTCTTTTATTTTTGTCGTTGCAAGTTAACGGTAGTCAGATTTTTTGGTTATTTTGTTTAATGGCATATATATATATATATATATATATATATATATATATATATATACCAAACCCCTCCGCATGAGCAGGATGTGACACAAGGTCAATTTCTTAGGCGGAGTTTAATAGGTTTAAATTCAGAGTTTTCCTTCTCCTAGACTGGTTACCTAACCAAGGTTAAAGAGCCTAGTCTGCCCTACTATTTTGGAGGGAGAGTAGGATTCATACCTTTCCCAAGGGTATTAGCGCAAAGTGAAATGCAATTACCACATCCAGAATTTGAACTCGGGGCGACGAGTCCATTTCCCATACTTTAACCATTACACCACGCGCTTCCTTACCTGTTTAATGGCATATAAACCGTTATGGGCTATTTAATACTAAATCTTGTTTGTGTGTGTGTGTGTGTGTGTGTGTGTTAATCGAATAGTTTGTAGGTGAATATTTTGGTTTGGTTTGGTTTTATAACAGGTAGAAATAATTTTCATTAACTTCATGTGTATTAATAAATTGGTACACGCAGGACCTGTGGATATACCACAGTATGATAATTTAATTATTAACAACGTTTGATATGTTTAGTGAGTGAAAATAGATCTCTATTTAGAATTGAGCCTATTCTAGTAGTGACCATCCCAAACGGATTTAACAGGTTTAAATTCAGAGTTTTCTTCTCTAGACTGGTCGCTTAACCAAGGTTAAAGAGTCCAGTATGTCCTACTATTTACCCATAGCTGGAGGGAGAATAGTTGGATTCATACCTTTCCCAAGGGTATTAGCGCTATGTGAATTCTAGCTTCGTCCATGATTTGAACTCGGGTTGACAAATCCATTTCCTACAACTCTATCCATTACCCCACGGCCTCCAACATTTACACCACGGCCTCCAACATATTAACTTAAGAGCTATTGCTAAATAGTTCAATATGTAAAAAGTATAATAATAATAATAATAATAATAATAATAATAATAATAATAATAATCATTTTATGCCGAAGAAGTTTTGTTTTAAAATCCTTGATAGGTATTCAATTTTTTTTATCTAAACTCTAAATTTTAAACACCATTTTTAAAACACCTTTTCTTCTATTTAACCTATAGGTGGGACCTAACAGGTACTACACTCCAGGTCAAAGTGGACCAGGAGTAATGGCGATGAGGAGTATTCCACACTCCCCAGAGTTCCAGAATTGAAACTTCACCATCAGATAGAGTTTAACGTCATACTCAGGACATTAAGACCTTAGACACAGTCTTCTAGCCATAAGGGCAATAGGGTTGGGGCAATCATATAGGTGCTAGGGCTAGACGTGACCAGCCGATTGATTGGAGGAGGCCTCTTCGCCCGCCTGTCTAGCCTAAGTAAAGACCAAAGTGGAGTTTTGCATGTTATGGACTGCTCATCCATCAAGATTCAATCCTTAAGCATTACGGGTCGCCAACTACACTTTAACTACGTGACTCGTTTTTAGTGACAGTAGAACAAAAATTGTTGGTCCTTGCTTGTACTTCCGGTGTTTTGGCTTTGATTGTCTTGTTACCAATTAATTAATGGTTCCCTAGTTAAACGTGTAGTCAAGAAATAAATCTTTTTAAACATTAAACCATCTTTTAGAGTTATTGCTGTTATTGATTAAGCCAGACCAGTTAGTACTGGAATAAGGCATGAGCTTTAAGGGTTGCTTCTACCGGTTGGGGTGGGGGTCTCCAGGTAACTAGTTTTTTCTTAATAAATATCTCATTTGTAATTGTAGAAGATGACTCAATTGAATTAGGAGAGTGGTGGAGTAGCTGTAATGTAGGTGGGCAGTAATAAGTAAAGCCAAAACCTAGCCTTTGTATATTGGGTTCAAATGCAGTTGACAGTGCCAGATGAAGGCATGAGTTTTAGGGGCTGGTAGCCTTGGGGCTTCCACCAGTTGGGCGAGGGGATCTCCAGAGATTTAGTGATTGTTTTTATGTCTACCATATTTCTCAATTTAAAACCTCTAGACACCAAATAAAATGGACTCGACGAGACGATTTCAAATTTTGGATGAGGCTGCATTTCATTTTGTGCTGATGTCTTTTGGAAAAAGACAAAGGTCAATTTCTTAAGCGGACTTCAACAGGTTTGAATTCAGAGATTTCCTTCTCCTAAGACTGGTTGCCTAACCAAGGTAAAAGAGCCCAGTCTGCCCTACTATTTACCCATAGTTGGAGGAATAGTAGGATTCATACCCTTCCCAAGGGTATTAGCGCTAAGTGAAATCCAATTACCACATCCAGGATTGGAACTCGGGGCGACGAGTCCATTTCCATAACCACTACACCATACGCTTCTATATCACGGGTATATAATGGAGAGAGAGAGAGAGAGACAGATAGATGATGGTCTTACTTTTTAAATTCTGCTTATTGTTTCTACCTTTGTCCGTCATCTTCTTCCGTCGATTTAGTTGAACTTCTTTTTAAAGGTTGGTTTTCTTTTTGTCTTTTCTTTTTGTATTCGTTGCAAATTTTCACACCAGTCGTAACTGACATAACGGTAATCTGATTTTGTTGGTTATTTTGTTTTATAGCACATAAACCTTTATGGGCTATTTAATACTAAATCTTGTTTGTTTGTTTGTTTCTTCTCTCTCTCTCTCTCTCTCTCTCTCTCTCTCTCTCTCTCTCTCTCTCTGTGTGTGTGTGTGTGTGTGTGTAAGTTTAATCGAATAGTTTGTACGTGAATATTTTGGTTTGGTTTGGTTTTATAACAGGTAGAAATAATTTTCATTAACTTCATGTGTATCAATAAATTTGTACAAGCAGGACCTGTGGATATACCACAGTATGATAATTTAATTATAACAACGTTTGATATGTTTAGTGAGTGAAAAAAAATCACTAATTAGGACTGAACTTATTCTAGTAGTGACCACTCGAAGCGGATTCAACATATTTTAATTCAGAGTTTTCCTTCTCTTAGACTGATTTCATTGGACTGTCATCTCCTTTTTTTAAATTACTTAACAAGACTTGGTTGTTTTCTTGATGAAACTCAGCCCATATTCATCCGCCGATGATCGAGAGCGACCCCGAGGGTTGACAACAACGTCCACGCTCCTCGAAAGTATGGTCGAACCTAACTAAAAACTTATTCTCACGTGTCTAATCCGTCTACTGGATGGTCAGTTGGGATATCACCGTTCTCACTCATCCGCACCGGTAACTTTCCACGGACCCTATTCAAAATATTCTAACTACAGGTACGTGCATAAGTCATAAGCTACTTATGAATTATTATGTAACAATTATTCATATCAAGAAATATTACTTGAAGTTATCATTGTTTACTAGGGTTCAGTCGGTAAAGCACCGGAATAGGAATCACAAAGTTCCGGGTTCGATACCGGTCCCCGCCAACTCAGTGGATGAGTAGCACATTAAGTAATCTGATCTGTGTGGTCAAGTGGGGAGCTAACGGTAGTTGTGGCGCTCCACCTAAGCAAAAACAATCTCCCTGGTCTCGTGCTAGCGAAAAGGAGATAGACACCCTCGCTGTCGGCTGATACCGACAATAGGCCACCCCGCCAACAACTTTATTATTATTAGTGCGCATTTACCCAAAACTTCCGCGCACGAATATGATGTGATACAAGGTCTATTTTAAGCAGGTTTGAATTCAGAGTTTTTCTTTCTCTTAGACTGGTTGCCATACCAAGGTCAAAGAACCCAGTCTGTCCTATTATTTACACATAACCATGGGTTGGGGAGAATAATTGGATTCATACCTTTCCCAATGGTATTAGTGTTATGTGAAACGTAAACAGCCTCGCCCAAGACTTGAACTCGTGTCATCGATTTGGTTTGGTTTGTTTTACGGCATATCAACCTCAGTGGGTCATTTAACGCCGACAAATTTTGAAATAAATTCATTCTAAATGAAAATTTTTTTATAAACGTTTTTTTTTAATTATTATTTAACCCACAGATGGGACCCTAACAGGTACTACCACTCCGAGTCAGAGTGGACCTGGGAGCAATGGTGATGAAGGGGTGCACCACATTCCCCAAACCTCCGGAATAGTAATTTTACCATCAGATAGAGTTTAACGTCATTCCCAGGAGAAGAAGACCCTCAGCCACCGCCTTCTAGCGCCCATATGATAAAAAAGGTTGGGACTTGGGCAATAGGGTAGGGATAATCTTATAGGTGATAGGGTTTGACGGGATCGTGTCATCGAGTCTATTTCCTACGGTGATAACCATTACACTACGAGTGCCCTCTATTAAAGTATGCCATGATGTGAATTATCTGAAGTAAAAAGTTTTTGTATTGTTTTTTCATTAGATCAGATTTTTATTGCAAGATAAATTCATATTTTAACTAAAGATTGATTGAAAATTAACGCACTATTTTAAACTCGCCCTGTCGGTGGGGCTGTAGAATACACCAACTGCACTTCTATAGAGGGGTAAGATCACCTCCAAATCCCAATGGACCCACCTGTTGGCCGTAGGTGGAAACCAATGATGCCTGATGACGGGATTCTGGTGTCTTAAACACTCAACTTACTTTGGCTAGACGGGCGGTTCCCTCCGACCAATCGGCTGGTCACGTCAACCCCTAGCACCTATACGATTGTCCCAACTCTATTGCCTTTATGGCAAACCTCCAACCCTTTTTATCATATATGTGCTAGAAGGCGGTGACTGAAGGTCTTATTGTCCTGGGAATGACGTTAAACTCTAAAAAAAAATTACTATCCATTAAGAATGAATTTATTTCAAAACTTTGTCGGCATTAAATGACCCACTGAGGTTGATATGCCGTAAAACAAAATAAACCAAACCAAACTTATTTTAAACATATTTTTCATATGCAGTTGCATTTTTCTCAATTCTTTAAATCATGTTCCTTGTAGAGCACTTGCCTAGGAATCGCAATGTTTTTGGTTCGATACCGGCCCTCGCCAACTCAGCGTATGTGTAGCACAGGGATCTGCGCGGTAAAGTGAGGAGCTGGTGGTATGTGTGGCCCTCACCTCAGATGCACAAAAAAACATCTTTTTTGTCTAGCGCTAGTGAAATGGGGATAGACTCCCTTGCTGTCTGGCTTTAGGCCACTCGTCGGCTTTACTTATTATATGGCAATATTATGCAAGATGGTGCTCCTCAACATCTTCCTATTGTAGTTTGTGAGTGGCTGAATCACCATTTCCCTGGGAGATGGATGGGTAGATGTGGTCCGCATCAGTTGTCGGCCAGAAGAACAGATTTAACACCCCTACGACTTTTTTCTTTGGGGATAGTTGAACGAACAAGTCTACTCTGCGAAACCTGCGACTTTGGAAGAACTTGAAGGACGAATACGAATTTATTACTGCCATTCCACAAGAGTTCCTGTGAAGATCAGTTGATGCTACTCCCGAACGGTTTGAGAGGCTGAAGGCGAATGCCGGTGGTCATATAGAATTTTAAATAAAACTCGGTTATGTTCTCATATTCATGTATATTTTTTTAAAAAATAAAGACTCAGAAATAAAACATAGGATTGTTTTTAAATATGGAGTCACTTTACAATCACCCTGTGTATAATAATAATAATAATAATAATAATAATAATATCATCATCATCATTTCTGCTAGTATATTAGGTATGAGACCTGTCAGCTGTTCCTTATAAACATTCATCTTAATTCCACAGAATATTTATCATCTTTCCATAGGTTATCTAACATTGCCTTAAACGAGTTTAGAGATGGGGCATTCACTATTGATGGTGTGGTTTATTTCATGTATTCACCACTCTGTTACTAAAATAATTTTGTCTTGCATTTGCTTTACAAAATCTTTTAAAGAGTTTCAATTCATGACGCCTGGTATTGATATTTTGAACAATGTTTAGTAGATCAAAGTTCATTGAATAAAATCCATGTGTATATCCCCCTGTTGTACGTCGATAAACCAAACTTGGTCAGTCAATGTTCCTAAGTCTTTCTTCATACGAAAAGGTTTTTAAATCATTCAATAAATGAAAAATCAGTAACTTTACGTCTACGTGTCATCAGAAAGGGGACGAAGGGGCACTATTGTTAGGCTGTGCTTATGGCATTGATTGGGCATTCATCCCGTCCGGGGAGGGGGGTTCAATTTCAGCCTTTAAGTACCCCTAACGACGGTGAAGGTCAAAGAAACTCAATCAAGCTAACTAATCTTCGCAATTAATGAACCAAGGGAGATACTCGAAAATTTCAGTCTGAATTATCTCCCTTGCATTAGTTTTCTGTTTCTTGTTTAGTTTAAGAAAAGAGCGTATTTAGATAAATACAAATTATTATTTTTACTAGAGTCCAGAAAAATGGCATTTTCATATTTCCCCAAAAATAAGACAGGGCTTATATTAATTTTCCCTCCGAAATATAATAGTAGGGCTTATTTTAGTTTTCATATATCAAAAAAACGACATTAAGAAGTAGAAAATAACGAAATTTCTAAATAAACAGACGATTTTCCAAGAATTTAAACGTGGTTTTTGAGTTTACCAATTCTTCAAGGTTCCTCCAAGTTGACATAAATGCCACCCGATTGAACAGAGGTTACTATCAACTGAACGTTTTATTTGTACACAATAATGATGAGGAGAACAGTCCCAAATATTAAAATTATTCATATTAAACTTCATCTCATAAATACATATGAATATAAATTTTGATCTACTCTAATAATAACAACACAAAGGCAGGAATATCAAAAAATAGAAGTTTTTATTCAAAATTTGTTTGGCTGACACAGAAAGGGAAATAAAAAAAGCAGAATAATATTTCTTTTTCTTTCTTTTCATCAGAAATTGTTTACATTTTTAAAGAACAGTTTGTCATCCTAAGCCCAACAAGAAAAGCGATTTTATTTTTAAATACATTGTTTTCTTTGAGAGGTTTTAAGCATTTTTTAAAAAAAGTAGAATCAGAGCCGGATTTATAGAGAAGCAAAGGGGGCAATTGCCCTCGGCCACACACACCCCCTACTGGAGGCCACAAACCCCCTACTGGAGGCCACACAGACTTTCTTTATAAAACCTGTAATAATTATAAAATCATCTTTATTTCTGGAAAAAAACTTATTTGGTGCAAGCTGGAAAGAAATATATCAGTTTGTTGTATAATGAAAACTGAAAAATGTACTAAAGGTTATTTTTACAGTCAATAGAATTAAGAAAAAGAAAAACAAATTTCCTTCTGAACCTAACTTATATATATATATATATATTAGTAAATGAAGAAAAACTCTAAACTTGCTTCATTACAATAATTTATTTCAACCGTATTAATATGGCATCTTCAGGTAATCACAAGAACATGACTCTTACTCTAATTAATACGGTTGAAATAAATTATTGTAATGAAGCAAGTTTAGAGTTTTTCTTCATTTACTAAATTTCTTGCTCTGTCCTTTTACTCACTGGTATTAGGCACATTGAGCTCTCCTTATGGTCTACCTGCATCGGCTTGGTTAAACCATACATGGAAAGACCCTAACTACGGAAAAAAAAACTATATATATTATATATATATATATATATATATTTGCAAAGAGGGTGACTTAATGGAGAAGGCAAAAAGAATTGACCGAATAGCAATTTTGACTTTTGATAAAAATAATTAACTAATAAGTTGTAATTATGAATGAATAAAAACGTACACTTTTTATATATGTTTTCTTTTCTTTTCTTTTTTTATTTTACAAATTCATTTTACTTCATTTTTTTTTTAAATTTCTTATGCATCTAATTTAATTTCTGTTGAGGCAGCTGGAAAGGGCGTCCCCCTAACCAGAAGTACCCCCACCCCACCCCAAGGTATAAATCCGGCTCTGAGTAGAATTCATCAATTTTTTTTATAATAATGATTATAGCTGTTAAGATAATGCACACACAAAAAAAGTTATATAATTGATTAAAATTAAATAATCAAAATCCTTAATTGTTCACATTTTTATTGGATTTCATTGGATCAGACAATGAGACATAACTTTATTTATTTTTTTTTTTTTTTTTTTTTTATTTATCTTTTTTTTAACGTGGGATCGGTCGGCTATAATGGATATTTCATTTTTTTTAACAAAATTTTTTAAATGGAAAAAAAAAAAAAAAAAAAAAAAAAAAACTTTAAAAAAAATTTATCAAAATTATTTGTACAGGGTGGCCCACAAAATACTGAAACATTTTAAAAATTCATAACTTTCTTGTTTTTGATTTAATTTTTATATTATTTTTCAGATATTATAAGTAACCTAAGTAAATTGAAAATAAAAATTTACAATGTGAAAGAACAAATTAAAATAATAGAATTTTACGATTCAACTGAGAAGTTTATAATTTCAACAAAAAGAAATTTTTGGTGGCAGAATAATTTTAAATAAATTCAGAATACAAATGGACTCCCTGTTCGCCTGTTTTGTCTGCCTGACTTTTTTTTTTGTGGGGTTATTTAAAGGAGTATGTATATTTGAATAAGCTTAAGACATTGCTACAGCTCAAGAATAATATTCATGCAGAGATAAAAGTATTGACTCCAGAAACCTTGAGCAAAGTCATAAAAAGTGCTCGAATTAAGGTGCAACTTTGTATCCGTGGAAATGGAGACAATCTATAATATATCATTTTTTGCAAAGAGCTAAAAATATATTTTCTTGGACTCTATTTTATGAGTCAAAAGAGTAAATGGGTCATTTCCTAGTTGAGTTACATGAGTGACCCCCAAAAAAAAAAGAGAACCCAAATTTTATTTATTTTCCCATTAAACTAAGTCTAAACCCCAACCCCTAACCCTTGTTGGACTAAAACTTTTTTTTTAAATTAAAATTAAAAGTTTTATTACAAAATTTGGGGATTCTGTTTTTTTCTGGGTCACCCTTTAATATTATGTTACTCAATTAGGGGGGGTAGGGTTAGGGGTTTAGGGTTAGTTTAATGGGGAAATAAATTTGGGTCTGTTTTTTTCTGGGTCACTCTGTAATTTCATGTTACTCAACTAGGAAATAACCAGTAAAATGAGTCTTTTATGGGCCACTCTGTATATTGTTATTTTTAGATGAAACTTTTTATCCAATTCTTTTTTATTATTCATTTTTGACTTGGATTTTCTTCTCTCTTTAATTCTTTGACTTTTTTATGATTACATTTTTGTTTTAAATAAATTATAAAAGTCAAAAAATGAATCATAATTGTTGACAATTCTTGATCAAAAAATGAATATAAATAAAAGATGCTGTTTGTACGACTTGGTTAAAAAAAATAAACAGTAAAACAAATAGAACACAGAGGGAGTGAGAAACAGAATAAGGGATGAGTTTGTAGGTTTGATTTTGACTTCTGCAAACCAATAGCTCAATTGGTAAAGCTGCTGGTGTGTTTAAACAGGTGACCTGAGACAAAGGAGACACAAGTTCAAATATCACCAATATCTTTTATTATTTCTAAATCACTCTGATGTTTGCTGCATGAATGTTTGACAACATGAGTGTGTTGCAATAAAAGATTTTTTTTTATTTTTTACAAAGAAAGAAAAATAAATTAACTAAAAAGATTAAAGAAAATGATAGTTAATAATAATAATAATAATAATAATAATAATAATAATAATAACGATAAAAAAATAATCAGAAGAGTCTAGAGTCCTGAGAAGACTTGTTGGCACTTGGACTCCAGTGAAAGACCACCAGTAAACACTGGTGTGAAAAACTCACACAGGGTGAAATAATAATAATAAATAATAATAATAATAATAATAATCCTGGAGACCTGAAGAGACTTGTTGTCACTTGGACTCCAGTGAAAAATACAATTAAAACCGGTGTGATAAACTTGCACAGGGTAAAATAATAATAATGATAATAATAATAATCCTGGAGACCTGAAGAGACTTGTTGTCACTTGGACTCCAGTGAAAACATACAGCTAACACTGGTGTGATAAACTTGCACAGGGTAAAATAATAATAATGATAATAATAATAATCCTGGAGACCTGAAGAGACTTGTTGTCACTTGGACTCCAGTGAAAACATACAGCTAACACTGGTGTGATAAACTTGCACAGGGTAAAATAATAATAATGATAATAATAATAATCCTGGAGACCGAAGAGACTTGTTGTCACTTGGACTCCAGTGAAAACATACAGCTAACTACACTGTGTGATAAACTTGCACAGGGTAAAATAATAATAATGATAATAATAATAATCCTGGAGACCCGAAGAGACTTGTTGTCACTTGGACTCCAGTGAAAACATACAATTAAAACCGGTGTGATAAACTTGCACAGGGTAAAATAATAATAATAATCAGAAAAGCCCTGGACACCTAAGGAGACTTGCTGTCACTCAGACTCCAGTGAAAGGCCTCCAATTAACACTGGTGTGAAAAACATGGAGTGAAATAACAATAATAATTAGTAAAGTCTGCAAAGTGACCTATTGTTGGTATCAGCTGAACAGCGAGGGAGTCTATTCCCTTTACGCTAGCACTAGACCTGAGAAACTGTTTTGCTGAGGTGGAGTGCTGCACCTACTGTCAGCTTCCAGATACTTTATCACACAGATCAGATTACCCAAGCTGTGCTACTCATCCGCTGAGTTGGCGAGGACCAGCACCAAACTGGGAACCTTGCAATTCATAATAATGATCATCCAAACTACAGCATTGTTAAGATCGGCAGTCACTCAGTCTCCAGTTAATCACCAGCTACAGCAGGTGTGAACTCGAGAATAATAATAATAATAATAATAATAATGATGATGATGATGATGATGATTAAAATATTTGTATTTAAGCAAAATGTTGACATTATTTTTTAAAATCCGTAAAAAAAAAATGTATCTTTTGCTTTGTCAGCAGAAATTTCAGTTTCTCAATTTTCATTTTGTAGAGAATTTAAAGTTACAAGATTAAAACAAGCAAAACTCACAAAGGATTTGTCTTTCGAATTAAAATCTTTTATCCACTAATCTATTGAGATTAGTATCCCCATCTTGGTTGTTATAGTACATATCATCACAAGACTTTGCCTAGCAAAAAGAAATTGTTTGTTTTTTTTTAAAGAAAAAAAAAAAGATACCAAGTTTAACCCTTTTGCCGCTTACGGTAAATAGGCATTTTTGTCATTGTGACATTTTTATCATTTTATGATAGCTCAATGTAAGGCATCTTCCTATTGGCTGTTTGTTGACTAATTCAATATTTATATATATATATATATATATATTTATTTAAAAAAAGATACCAAGTTTAACCCTTTTGTAGGTAATGTGACATTTTTGTCGCCAACTGTACACAGGCATTTTTGTCATTGTGACATTTTTATCATTTTTTGGTAGTTCAACGTAAGGCATCTTCCTATTGGCGGTTTGTTGACCAATGTTTGTTATATATATATATTATATATATATATATATATATATATAATATATATATATATATACACACACACACCAAAAAGATACCAAGTTTAACCCTTTTGCAATAAGTGTGACATTTTTGTTGCCAAATGTGCACAGAAATTTTTGTTATTGTGACATTTTTGTCATTTTTTGGTTGCTCAATGTAAGGCAAAGCAGTGAGTATTCTATTTTCATTTTTCCCAAAAACTTATTTGTGGGGTCTGGATTATCAGCTTTAATAGGTAAAGTCTGCAGAGTCGCCTACTGTCAGTATCACACTGGGCTAAACTGACCCCGAACACTAATAAAAAAAAAATTAACAGCACAATAGTCTAAATGGTTACGTGAGAATGGCATTGATACAGTCAGTTACACCACAAATTAAACCATTTAAAAAAAAATCTTTAAATTAAAAAAAAAAAACAATCTGACAAACAAGGAAGCAAGATTTGAATCTATGAAAATAAATGTATAATAGGAATATAGTTTCTTAATATCTGAGGTAGAGGTCTGGGGGAGGGGGTATAAGTTTTGTCCAAAGTTAGGAAGGTAGGCACTGGCAAGAAAAAAAATTTTAAAAAAAGAAAAAAGTCTGTGAACAAAGGTTCTACAGGATAATAAAATTTTAAGTACATCTTATTAGCCGGTGGTTGTGTGTTCGATCCCTGAGTCAGGTAGTGAAAATTATAACCCTAGTTCATAAAAAAAAAAGAAGAAAAAAAAAGCCAAATTCACCCCCCTCCTCGCAAGTATAAATTTACTTTGGAAGAACTGATAAGAGATATCCCCCTTCCTTAGAATTGATAAGCAGAATAAGAACAATATAAACCCCCTCCCCCCCAAAAGAATGAAATTCTTGGTTTAGATTTCCCAGAAGATTTACACTAGAAATTCTTGGGCAACTAAATCCCTTCTTTGAATCTTTGATGTTATTAAAGACATTTCGACTGGCACATTCTTCGGCCTTCATCAGAAACATAATCCATAAAGAAAAAAAACAATGAAAGAAACTTTTTTCATTAAAAAAAAGTGTGGGAGGGGGGAACCAAAAATGGTAACAGATAGGAAATGGTTACTTATATATCAACCAGACTAATTTCTTCCAATGAGGATGGAGTATAGACAAATGGAAATTAGAAAGAGTATAGATAGATGAAGTACAGATAAAGGAGTACTTTACTTTCCTTTTAGAAGTCCGTCGCAGATGACGATGATGTCACTCAATGTCTTCAACAGTTGTGGACCCTCTGGTGGCAGGGTTAGTCCAATTCTGAACTAACTAGCTGTCATAATGGCAGCCCAGTCGTCTCAGACCTTCCCCTGCCACTGGACCATCTGCGGGACTACCAAGATAGTCGACTGGGGTCTGCGCAGCCTCTTTCCACTTAATAATATCTCACACACAAGTTTCACTGCATGTCACCTTCAACTTTCAACAGAGAATGGAGATTAGAAAGATAGAGTACACAGGATAGAGGATAAAACAGATGGAGTATAGAAAGATGAACTACAGAGGATAGAGTATTGGGGTGGAGTATAGAAATGTTGAGTACACAGGATAGAGGATAAAACAGGTGGAAAAAGTCGAGAGGGTACAACAATCAAAAAGGTGTGGTGGCAATAACAACCAAAATAAAAAGGTGGCCTAAAGTCAGTATCAGCCAATAAGCGAGGGTGTCTATCCCCTTTTCATTAGCACTAGACAAAGGAGACTGTTTTAGCATCTGAGGTGCAGCGCCACACCTACCATCAGCTCCTTACTTTACTGCACAGATCCCTGTGCTACTCATATGCTGAGTTAGCGAGGGCCTGTATCGAACTAGGAACCTGGTGGTATCTAGCAGAACGCTCTACCGACCGAGCTAACCCGGCCCTAAACAACTAAGATAAGAAATAAGGAATATCCTCATTTTTCTTGTTTTTATCAAAACATTTTGGACAGTGCTACTCTTTGGGTTTTTTTTTGTTTTTTTTTTTACATGAGACAATGGTTGATTTAGACGGACAGATGAAAGTGACCTGAAGAAGAATCAAAACAACAACAACCTGTTCTTTAAACAGGACCCTTCATGTTTATTCTCATTGAGTTTTTTGCAAAGGTGGAATGTGAGAGTTACTAGTGATGATGGTTTGAATTTATAACTACAGAGGATCGTCATTTTACATGCTCAGTTCATCCCCCGCCCCAACTCTGCCTGCATTATATTTTAAATATACTAGCAAGAATATGTACCCTCCAGGCATAAGTATTTAAGTTTTAATGTAATGAAATATATTAAATTAGAAAGTCTAACGAAATTAAATAAGAACACATATAAAAAGATTACACTTATTCTAATTATATTTTAATTGGTTTTTATATAAAATCATTCATAGGATTGATTTTAATACATTGGAGAATAAAACAATAAGTAAAAGTAAAGTCGTCGGGGTGGCCTAAAGTCGGTAACAGCCAGACAGCAAGGGAGTCTATCCCCTTTTCACTAGCGCTAGACCAAGGAGATTGTTTTTGCATCTGTGGTGGAGCGCTACACCTGCCATTAGCTCCTTACTTTACCACACAGATCCCTGTGCTACTCATACACTGAGTTGGCCCTTAATATTAGAAATCAATAATACAAAGTAATTATTTATTAAACCCAGTTTTGTTAAAACTAGTATGCAAATAAACCACACCATATATTATATAAACCTTTATTTCTTGGTGATAAGACACATTGCAGGATTTTTGGTTTGGTTTTGTTTTACGGTATATCAAACTCAGTGGGTCATTTAATGCCGACAAAGTTGTGAAATAAATTCATTCTTAATGCACAATACAATTTTGTTTATCAACTCATGTACATTGCAGGATTTTAAACACACTAATAACATGGGCTGTTTTGAGGTAAATCAAACTCAGATTTTCATAGAGACATCGTTAATAGATAAGATTTATTCTATGCATTAATGATTTTGACTATAAATTAAAGACTCATTGATAAACTTACGTAATTTCTGACAGTATTGTGACATAAGTAGTGACATAGTTTTGGTTAAAGACATATAGACACTGAATCTCCATTATAATAAGATAATTAGAGAGAGAATTTAGAATAATTGAGATATTTTCTTCATTCAAGGATTTGGGATAAGAAAATTATCAATTGATGTAATCATTTTGACTGGAAGACAGAAAATAGTGTTATTTTGTCTGGATTTTTTCTAAACGATTGTGATTCTTCACATGATACATGTTGGAATGATAGGCATGCAAAAACAATGATGTCATTTTTTGAATAAGATCTTCAAAAGTTTGTCAACGCCAGTTTAATTAACTGTCAAAATATTAAAAATGATTTTTCAGGTTGGATCAATACTATGCTCGGATACACAGGGAACACCTGAGGAAGGTTGGAGGATACAGTGGCTGAAACGTTGTTGATACAAACCACAATAAAGATGAGGACAACAGTCAGAAAAATTAAAATTATTCAGAAAATAGTGTATTTGAAAATCTCAAGTAAATAATCTGTGTTACATAATAGGCAAAGCTTATCATTTTTGTAAGGAAGTGTAGTGTAGATTTTAAAATTAACAGTGACACTGGAAAATTACAGTGGACTTAAAGAATTTGATAGACAGGTCTTGAACCTGGAGTCATCGGGAGCAGTGTTCTCATTGGCTTAGAGAGAAACATGACCAGGAGATTCTGGGAAAGTAAAATCAGAATTTTGAAAGTGAAGCCCATGTGGCCCAACATTGAGCAGACATTCATCTCTGCTGCTACTTGTCGCACGTGTGCAGCAAAGAATATATTGAATATCCTGTTAATAAAAGTGTATACAAAAAAAAGGTCTACCATGATAATAGAACAAGATGGGACCCATACAGAGAGCATTACTCCCAGGTCCACTCTGACTTGGAGTGGTAGTACCTGTTAGGGACCAATCTATGGGTTAGATAGAAAAAAATGTTTTAAGAAATGAGTTTAAAAAAAAGATTGAATTTCCATCAAGCATGAATAGAACAAAATGTCTTTGGCCTAAAATAACCCAACAATGGTTGACATGCCATAAAATCCAACAAACCAAACCACAGAGACACCCCCAGGACCAAAGAGACATCTGACCCTAAAGACCTTGCTAGAGAATTGAAAAAGCTGTGCAAAATGAGGCTGAAAGTGATACCAATTGTAGTTGGTGCACTTGGAACAGTCCATAAAAGCTTAAAAAAAGAGACTAGAAGAATTGGAAATCAGAGGAACAATTGAGACCATCCAGACAACAACATTGTTGAAATCAGCTAGAATACTCAGAAGAGTCCTGGAAACCTGAAGAGACATGTTGTCACTCAGACTCTAGTGAAAGACCACCAGTTAACGCTTGTGTGAAAAAAATAAAAATAAAATAATAATAATAATAATAAGACTATTTGAAAATCGAGATGAACCAATTACAGAATTGAATGCAGGAAACTGGCAAAAAAGGTATTCAGCAGCAGATATGCCTGGGCATGAAAAGTGATCAACAGGGAATTGTGCAAGTGACTAAAGTCACAAAATAAATATTTATATTTCACATTCAAGACTGTGTCTATGCATATCCCAGGCTGAAGTTGATAAGAACTGTGTGCCCTTATCTTACATGGTCAGTTCATTCCTCAACCCTGCCTGTATTATATATTGAATATATATATAGAGAGAGAGAGAATATGGAATAATTGAGATTATTTTTGTCTATTCAAGAAACTTTGAAAAGAAAATTATTAAATTAATGTAACCATTTAATGAGTGTTACATGATTTATGGGTAGCCTATGAATTATGTCTGTAAGTGTAGTTAAAATTCAAATAACGGTATGATAAATGGAAAGTTATCATTGACCATTATAGGAAGTTGTAAAAGTGATTGACAGTCACAGTTCACCTTCTCTGACCTAGATGCCGATTGCCGATTGGCTGAAGGTGAGCGGGAGAAGGGAACTGACTTAGATTTTGTCTGTTAGTCAAAGTGACTAGACGTAACGTTCATCTGTCTTAAGATGCCAGCTTCTCACTGCACAGTTATAAAACCTTTTTGGGCTTTGGGTTTTTAATAACAAATAAAGACATCTTGTAAAACAATCAAGTCTTGCTTCATTATTACAAATTAAGAAAAGAGCAGAGACAACCCAGACCAGAAAAAGAAAATGGCCGCCAACGAAACAAAACCAAATAAGAACCCCCTTCTCACCTCCTCCCTCATCTCGCTATTTATATACCTATGTCAAACAAGTATATAACAATGAGAATGTTATATATATATATATATATATATATATATATATATATATATATATATACATTAAACAAAAGACACATCTGTTTAACAATTTTATTTTTGATCTTTTCGAGTTTTCTGGCCAACTTTTTAATATTTGGGTGGAATTCGTGGATAAGTCCACCAAAGTTCAGGTCCCGAGTAATTTCAGCACTTCGAAGTGCCATCATCAGGGGTGATGTGTTCCAGTTTTTTTTAATTATATTAATGTGGAGGTTGGAAAGAGAAGAATTGATGAGAAAGGTGTTATAGGCATTTTAGAATGTGAGTACTGCATTGGAAATTAATTTTGTTTAAGGATGGTTTGTATTGTTTTATGTATAAAGCTTATAGTATTTGGAGTTTTCGTTTATTTTTTCTTTGTGCATAAAATATACATCAAACAATACAAACCATCCTTAAACAAAATTAATTTCCAATGCAGTACACACATTTTAAAATGCCTATAACACCTTTCTCATCAATTCTTCTCCTTCCAGCCTCCACATTAATATTTAAAAAAAAAAAAAAAAAAAAAAAAACTGGAACACATCACCCCTGATGATGGCACTTCACAGGGCCGAAAGTACTCGGGACCTGAACTTTGGTGGACTAATCCACAAATTCCACCCAAATATTAAAAAGTTGGCCAGAAAACAGGAGATGTGTCTTTTGTTTAATTCTACATGTATAAATGAAAGAATGCTGCCAAAATACACACACACATATATATATATATTTACCAACCCCTCCACATGAGCAGGATGCGACACAAGATCAATTTCTTAAGCGGAGTTTAACAGGTTTGAATTCAGAGTTTTCCTTCTCCTACACTGGTTACCTATCCAAGGTTAAAGAGCCCAGACTGCCCTACTATTTAACCCATAGCTGGAGGGAGAATATATGGATTCATACCTTTCACAAGGGTATTAGCACTATGTGAAATGCAAACAGCCTTGTCCAGGATTTGGATTGACGGGTTCATTTCCTATGACTCTAACCATTACACCACACACCTCCACGTACACTCACAATGAGAATGTTATGAGAGAAATGAAAAAAGCGACCTGAAGAAGGGTGGAAAGATGATTGGTCAAAAGATTATGATAAAAAAAATGTTAAAAACATACATGAATGTAGTAAATCTTAAAAAATGAATAAAAAATCTTTTTAAAAATCACTGGATAATTAGAGTAGGTTGTGTTATGAAGACATTATGCCTTGTAGATGGTACTTACCCAACCCATTCACCACGGGTAGGAGGTGACACAAGGTTGCAAGTATGGAGCATTCAACAAGAGTCGAACTCACTATTCAGTAGTAATGGAATTGCAAGACTAGCTTGCTAACCATTACTTTATGATGAGATGTACTTTTAACTCAATCCATTTGCCACACGTAGACTGGTTGTCTAACCAAAGTTAAAGAGCCCAATTTCATTATTGCTTCATATTAAGCTGTTCAATTAATTTTCTTTTTTAATTGTATTATATATATATATATATATATATATATATATATATATATATATATATATACATACACACACACACACACACATATATATATATATATATATATATATATATAATGTATTACACATATTGAAAATGTAGGTTGCTATGTTTATAAATAAAGAGTGCTCAATATAAGTGATAGAGCATGTGTAGATTTAAGTTTGGATAGCACAGACACAGATAGATAGAATTATATATATAAGCCACACACACACACACACACACACACATATATACATTACAGTCCAGTCACACTGAAAGCATCAGTTCCCGCTAGATCTCTGAAGCAACAAGAGACTGTTCAATACTTAATTGGGTCACCACTTAAGCAACAGCAGGTAGTGTAAGCAACCTGAGTCTTTTGTTTATCAAAATGACTTGATTTTACATTAAATGACATGAAAGAGGGTTGATATGCCATAAAACAAAACAAACAACCAACACACACACACACACTACATACACACACACTATATATACACACTACACACACATATATACATACACATATATACACCCACTACATAGACATATATACACACTATGTACACATATATACATACACAAACACACTACACACACATCTACACACACATATATATATATATATATATAAACTATGCACACATACAGAAAATTAAAATAACATGTTTCACTATAAGGACAGCTTCTTCAGAAAGATTTCTTTTTCGAAATCTTACATTTTTTTTTCTGATGAAATTATCCAGAAAAATTTCATTTTCCAGAATGTTTTCCTTTTCTCCTACTATCAGATTTTATTCCAAATCTTACCCATGTGCATGCATATATATATATATATATATATATATATATATATATAAACAAAATTTGATAAAGAAATGTTGCTTTAATAAAAAGCAATAATTTTCCCAAATTATTAAGAGTTAAATGCAGAATAATAAAACACAAAGTACAAAAAGGTTTAAACTAATCTTTACATTTAAAAACGTGAAAGAAAAGAAAATTAGTTAATTTTTATGTCAAGTATTATCTTAATCTGATTTATAAAAAGAAAGAATAGATCAAAAAAACTTTTATGGAAGTATTACACATTTTTTTTTGTATGATTTGATTTAGTTATTTTTTCTTTGTACATATAATCTTATTTTCTAAATCTTTAACTTTCTGAAATAACATTATTATATATATATATATATATATATATATATATATATATATTTACTTTGTCATTGATTATTTTATTTTCATAGCTTCTTCCTCCTGACATACACACATACATACACTGCCCTTTATATCATATATAGATTACACTTTTATTTTAATGATTTTAGTTATTTTATGAAATAATGCTGAAAAGTTCTCATCCAAACCAAGAAGGAAAGGACACTTTTAAAAACTTTTATTGAAGTTTCTTTTTTTTTAGAGGCTAAAATAAACAACATATCAAGTGCGTAGTTTATATATATTTCATAGCTTTAGGCATTCTTGGTTGTGCTGAGAACTTTTCAATAACCTGTCGTTTATACTTTATACACATATGTACATACTTATCTATACTTGTATACCTACACATACCAGAAAGATCAAAAATCTAAAATTGTTTTCTCTGCTCAAAGCTTAAAACTATTGTCCTTGTACCATCCACACGAATACAAAGATCCCAACAAATTATTTGCCCAGTATCACCTCGAGTTGGACAGAGCACAGTTGGAATAAATGATGATTTGAATAACAGCCAAAAATCACAGAGTTTAGTGTTTTTCTTGTGACAGAAAACTGATTTTACTGGGGTTCACAAACTTCCAGAACCCATTCCATTCCTTTATAGACACCGGATAATTCATGGACACGACACTGCCTCACCTGGGGGGAAAAAACAAACAAAAAAGGAATTAAAAATTAGACATCTATATACAAGAGTAAAATATGGAAATGAATCCAACAATATATAGAAATAGAAAAAACAAAGTGTTCCAAAAAAAATTAATTAATCATGATATTTATGTCAATGTTTAAACGTTTTGGTTTATGATAATGAAATGTATTGCGTATGGTGCTCAGGTGCACCACAACTCATCTGTGACAATATGCATTGGAGCAGAAGTGCAACTGTGTGCATGCAAGTGTGTGTGTTGTGTGTGTGTGTGTGTGTATAAAGATGTAGTAGTTATATAATTAGGTAGTATATGATATTAAGGCCTCATATAGGTACATGTGTGTACATGTATATCTGTGGGTGTATAAATATGTGTGTGTGTGTGTAGATTGGAGATAGCAGTAAGACCACCCACATATAAGTATATATATATGTGTGTGTTCAGTGTGGATCATGTGTGTGTGTGTGTGTGTGTGTATATATATATATATATATATATATATATGTATATACATGTATAGATAAGTGTATGTGAATGCTCAGTCAAAAAGGCTATAAAAATGGATAAGAGACAACTTGGGCTGTCTTTGAATAGATACAAGATAGATAGGGATCAGCTATAAACAGACCAGTTGGTTGAGAGGTCAAACCAGCTATAAAAGTTGATCAGAATTTTAGAACAAAGAGAATTGAAATCCCGTGTGAAATCTCGGGGGGGGGGGGGCTTGAATGAGATTTGAGAGTTACTGAAAAATGTGAAAAGTTAGTCAGTTAGTTGTGGGAGATCGCATGAGTCCGAACCGGGCAGGGGACGAGGAGAGATCACCCTTAAACTTGGAGAGAGAAGACCACCTTAGCAGAAGTCTTTAAAGGAATAGGGAGGGGTTTTTCCCTCCCTCCCTACTCGGTTTTGTTAGTGATTTGTTACTCTCTTTCTTGTTGATTGTTTTGTCTACCTTTTCAAGGGGGGGGGGTCCACAGAGGCGCATTTGTCACGGACACAACGAGTAGAGGTCCTAAGTATAGCAGATGACATGAGATCACGGCCAGTGAGAAGATGTAAAGTGCAGCAAAAGCAGTAAAGGACGAGCAAATAGTTCTCCGGCCCAACGTAGATGTTAACATCAAAGTCTCCTGTATAGTACATAGAATAATGTTCTAATGTCAGGAACATGAATAGTGTACAGTAATAATATACATGTATGTGTGTGTGTGCATGCATATGTGTGTGGAAGGGGGTATCAGTATAGTGTTGGTGGATTACAGGAAGCATGGAGGCTTTGAAAGATCCAGTTTTTTGGCAGCCTACAATGGATCCAGGCAGTTTATTCCATGCTCAGCAACTCTGAGCATAAAAAAATGTTTCTGAAAGTCATGTAAGCTATGCTGTTTTCTGATGTTGTAGGCATGCCCACGTGTGTTAGAAACATGGAAATCAAAAAGGTACTCAAGGTTGCTGTTGTTAAGATGATTAATGACCTCTATATATAGGAGTAAAATATGAAAATGAATCTGACAATATATAGAAATAGGAAAAACAAAGTGTTCCAAGAAAGATTCATTTATTATGATGTTTATGTCAATGCTTAAACGTTTCAGTTTATGTAAACGTGCCCCTCGGGGTGGGGGTCCAGTGGCTTTGGCTCTGGACCTTACAAGCTAATAGCATTGATCCCAGGCAACACCTACACCTTGATTTAAAAGGGCAGGGCTGGATTTTTGCCCAGTGCCTGATGCACCCCCCTTGGGGGGAAATGCCAATGGGATCAATACATTTTTTGCACCCACCACCCATTAACCTCGTGTTAATTAACAAGTAATAGAAAACTTGTCATCTCGTGGATTTTGCCGTCCCAGACGATCACCAAGTGAAAATAAAAGAAAGCGAAAAGAGAGACAAATACCTAGACCTTTCCACAGAACTATGAAAACTGTAGAATATGAAGGTGAAGGTCATGCCCTTGGAACAATCCCGAAGGGTCTGGAAAAAGAGTCTGGGTGAATTGGAAATCAAAGGTAGAATCTGGACCATCCAAACTACAGCACTGTTAAAATTGACTAGAATACTCAGAAGAATTCTGAAGACCTGAGGAGACTTGCTTGTTACTCAGCCTTCAGAGAACCACCGGTTACGTCAGGTGTGAAAACTCAATAATAATAATAAAATATATAAGACAATAAAATGAAATAAACTCACCTGCCACGGTTTTGTTAGAGTGAACAAATTTAGTGACTTGACTATATCAAAGCAGGAAAGAGTTTGCATTGTAGACTGACCAGTGGGTATTTCAGGTATACAGGAGAGAACGAGGACAGGTGTGTGGGTTGCTGACCACCTTTCATTGGTCATGTTTAATAATTCCCTCTCAGCCACACCCACTGTAGAAAAGGAAGATAATAAAAAGATATTAGTATCAACATCATTTTATATATATATATATATATATATATATATATACAATAGCAATAGCATAATCTTTACAGAGCAATGCAATCCCTCACAATCATATAACCCCAAAACCAGAACATTTCCACTCATGGCCCTCAAATGACTCATCAACCCTGCTGCAGATCCACAAAGTTTGATGCAAATATGACATAGGAAGAACGTCTTTCCCGTTTATCAGATAGATAATGATAAAATTTGATGCTAATGCACCACCATGTCTCTTAAGACCAGAAGTTGACTTACAGACTTTATTACAGATTGCACAAGACACGTTGTTTGTTCCTGGAATTTGCATGAATTGTCCCGATGAGATTTCCTATGATTGACATATCCAGCCTTAGAAAGCAGAATTTTACCACATGTCTGACATTTCCAACCCTCCATGTTCTCTCGAATATGACGGGTATCCCTTTTGAAGTTGATGAAATATAGTCGTCCATATATATATATATATATAATATATATTAAGATAGCATATATATTACAAAGTAGATGCGAATGATGTTCTTTATATTTATGTTTTTTTTAAAGCAATTCGGATGAGTTTTTTGTCTAAATTGAAGACCTAAATCTCTAAGGATTAATAAATAAAATATATATATATATATATATATATATATATAGTCATACACAGACACTATGTTTCAACATTTCACATCTCTTCAGTGTGGCTAGACCAAGCAACTACTTCTAGCTAAGAGCAAACCCGACTGACTTTTCTTCAGTCTGGTTCATTAACCTCTTAAGCTATATAATATATATATGTGTGTGTGTGTGTGTGTGTGTGTTTTGTATGAAAAAAATTAAAATACTGGGAGTTTTTTAAGCATAAATGTAGGTGTTCAAATAGACTATATTTAAGAAAAACTGTTGACTTACCAATTGTGTTTGAATTAATACTCTAGATGATTTGAGGGAAAGAGGAATTAATAGTCTAGATGATATTCAACTATGGAGATATTTTTAATAATTGTTATTGCCGATTAGGGCAGTAAAACCGTTTGATCTATAAAAAAAAAATTTAAGTTAATGGATTTTTATTGGAAGATGGTTTTTAATCAAAGTGTCAAGTATAATGATTGTACCGTAATTAGTGAATATTGTAAAGTCATTCTAAGCGACAACTAAAAAGAAATTGCTTCAGTTGTGACGAGTCGTAAGTAAGTTGAATTTTTGTATTTTTTGTTTGAGTATTGAGAAGGGTTAGGTGTAATTTAGAGTTTTTTTGAGGGGAAAGGGAGTGAACTAATATATATATATATATATATATATATATATATATATACACACACACACATACATGTAGAATTAAACAAAAGACACATCTCCTGTTTAACAATTTTATTAACAATCTTTTCGAGCTTTCTGGCCAAATTTTCACATTTGGATGGAATCCGTGGATTAATCCAAAAGTTTTTATCCCAAGTACTTTCAGCACTTCGAAGTGCCATCATCAGGGGTGATGTGTTTGTGGTCCAGTTTTTTTTTTTAGTTAGTTACATCCAAATGTAAAAGGTGGCCAGAAAGCTCAAAAAGATTTTTAATAAAATTGTTAAACAGGAGACGTGTCTTTTGTTTAATTCTACATGTATAAATGAAAGAATGCTGTCCAAATACAGACATATATATATATATATATATATATATATATCCGATTTGATGCTATATTTTCCTAAGCACTCAGGTTAATATTAAGGCATTTCAAATTGTCCTTCAATTTGTTTTTATAGCGTAAGAGTGGACATCAAATAGAACACTTAGCATTTGGTAATTGTCTGTATAATATCTCTTTGGAGCCTGTTCTCATTCATTTTAACAACGTGACCAGCCCACCTAAGCTGAACCTTTGAGTAAGACATGTTTCGCTAAATTAAAGAGCTTTGAAGAAAATAGACTGAAACATCGAGATCAGCTCCATCTAACTTTAAAACAAAAACATCTGACTCCCACTTTAGGAAATTCCATCTGTCAGTGTGGCTTCATAGCTCGCAGCAAGGCTGGGCTTCTATCACACTCAAGGAAAACCAAAATGTCTTCTTGATAGCATGCACAACATGGGAGGAAACAAATCACTCACTGCTGACCCTCATCTATTGTTCATGATAGGAGAGTCCACCATATATATATATATATATATATATATATATATCCAAAAGTCCAGAGAAGAAATATTCCTTATGACACAAGAGTTTTATTTTAAAAAACCTGTCGCAGTTTGAGAGCTCAATGTGTGCTCTTAATGTTAGAGTCACAGAGCAAATATATGAGTAAAGAAATAACAAAAGACTTAGAGATTTAGCATTATAGTCAATTTATAGCATTTTAGTCTATTTCTAAGCTCCCTTAAATAGACTATAATGCTAATCTCTAAGTCTTTTGTTATTTCTTTACATACTTGATGCATAGCCACCTTCAATGATTGAGTCACATCTGACTAAAATAACTTACAATTAATTGCAAATAAATAAAGAAAGTGAAGTACTCGATAATTATAGTTATCTCTCACTTTGATATAATATGACAGGAGTAATAGGAATGCAGACCCAACATACTTATTATTAAGCTACAAATTGGCTTTAAAATATATCGACTGCACCTCTGGAGTAGGATAAGACTCCTCAGTGGCAACCTATGATGCTAAAGGATGGAATCCTGGGACAGAACAGTCCATAACATTCCACTTTGACTCATACTTAGGCTAGTAAGAGAGGCCCAGGTCACATCAAACAAAACGTTTTTGGCATAAAATAATCCAACAAGGGTTGACATGCCATAAAATCCAACCAACAAATCAGCTTGGAAATTTATTCACTCTATAAAGTAGAGAATCTCAATAAGATTTTAAATGTGACAATTCATATTTATCGATAATTTTGACTAGTATTATCTCTCACCTTGCTAATTCAATTATTTTGATTTTTTAGACTGTTGTCCTCATCTTTATTGTGATATGTAAAAAAGAAAAAACGTTTCAGCCATTGTACCCTCCGGCCTTCTTAGGTGTTCTTTGTCTATCTGAACATAACAATAATTCAACTTAGGAGATCATTTTGAACAGTTAGACTGTTGAGCAAACAAAAACTTATGAACTTGTGTCCCGATTACACATTGGTCACACAAGACTAATGTACTCCTATATACTCAAACAAGAACAACAACCACAATGTGAAACATGTCAAACACCTTTGACTGTTAAACACTTATTCATGGAATGCAGGTTTTTGCTCACATCAAAAACTGTTATTTTAAAGCAAACAATATGAAAGATCTGTTTGAAAATGTCAACATGAAGCACATTCTGTCCTTTTTTAAGGAAATAAAATTATACCATAGAATATAGAACCTAATCAATACCATACAACATGATCCCCAATGTGCTAACAAATTGTTAAAACCAATTACTAAAATGTATAAATATAAATATACAACATGTATTACTTCCTAAGTTAGGTACGACATAACCCCAGACGGGTTGACATGCCATTAAAACCAATAAACCAAGAACTTATGAAGATATCATCCAAATAATGATGCCATTGTATATATATTAGGGATGCCCAAAATGAAGCTAAACTTCGTTTTTGACAAAATGACTTAGCCCCCCCCCCCCTACAGAAAATAATTTACCAAAAATCAGGTAATTATCGATTTTAATGAAATTTTCAGTGTTTATTTATCAATGAATGATCTGTATAATGCATTATTTATTTTATTTCAAAACTTTCTCATTTTTTTCAGGTCACTTAATTTTGATCCCCCCTTATGTTGGGGGCGTAACATTTTTTCGAGTTGGTCTTATAGTTTTCTAATTACAGTATAAATAATGAGATAAAAGACCGAAGTTATGAATAGAAACAAACAAAAAAAAAATTTATGGTGGCTTTTCTATGAGAAAATAAGTACTGAAAATCGAAAAATAAAATGTAAAAAAATAATAAATAATTAATTTTTTGGAGATTTCTTTTTTACTCATTTCGATAATTATTTAATTAGCTATTATTTTATAAAAGAAAAAAATTATACATTGATATTCTTTTTGCTTAAAAGGGGGGGGGGGACATTTTCAATAGAGTTTTTCTTCAAAAAGTATACTTTGATGTAATAAAATAAGGTTTGCATTAAATAGATATTTATTTTTAGAATCTAAAAATATAACATTTTAAACTTAACATCAGGCTTTTCATATTTTAAATGAATTTTATATATTAATTTTTCATAGCAAAAATACTAAATTAAAGTTTTGAAATAAAATAACTGATGCATTATAAAATTCATTAATTGATAAATCAATACTGAAAATTTCATTAAAATCGGATAATTACCTGATTTTTGGTAATTTTTGTTCAATCGGGAATGTTACATTCAAATTGTAAACAAGCACTTAAAACCATCGAAAAAGAGTGTTAATGGCGGATCGCATCGAAATTAACCAAAACAAATCGTTTTAAATCTATTAAAAATAAACTGCATATGTAATGATATTTTTCTTTTTTTAATGATTGTCATTACTTATCATTTTAGACAAAAGTTTGACCTTAAATAATAGATTTAATTATTTTTAATTTGTTTTTAAAAACCTAGCAGACATCATTTTTTTTTAAATACTATTTCGTTTGCCTGACGAATGCGTTAGCAGGAAACCATTGGTTGTAAATATTGTTCCCATGTAAATAAATAAAAGCTAAACCTTTTATTTGTTCATTCATTCATTATATATATATATATATATATATATATATATATATATATATATATATATATATATATATATATGTCATTATTTGTTTTATCTTTGTTGTTTACTCCGGATATACATACATACACAGCAACTGCCTTTAATATATGTATAGATAAATTTTCACTACTATTATCCTTCATCTTCCTAATTCTAGTTGCTTTTATTCACAAATCAATCAGGTTAGCACTTCTATGACAAAGAGGTACAGCATACTTTGTGTAATGAAAACTCAATGACATGTTTAGCTTAATAAGGCGTTATTGAATGAAATTGGTAGTTAGCCATTGTCTACTAACACATTTATAGAGAAAATCAGCCAAGGGAGATAATCAGGTTGTTTTACCACATTTGGAAAGCAAGAACAAATAATAAATGCCCAGTGAGATTCTAATTCACTTTCCTGTGTGTCTTAGAAAAACCAAGTTCTAAGATTTTAAATGTTAGACCCAGCAATATCAATAACTAGTAGAACTACCCAGAGTTGCCCAGGATTTAAAAATCTTAAAATAAATCTCTTATTTAGATTTAGATTAATAAAAATTCTATTTCTATATATTTGTTTTATTATCTTTTATTCTTTATATTTTTTGTTTTTAAGTTGTTTATTATTATTATTATTATTATTTGTTGTATTTTTTATCTTTTATTTGCTTTTTATTATGTTTTATACTTTATTAATTTATTTTATTTTTTTAAATCATCATTAATCTATCAATGTGTGTGTGTGTGTGTGTGTGTGTGTGTGTGTAATTCCATGTCAAATCATCCAGAAAAAACTAAAATTGTCACCCACCCACCCCCTTCAATTTTTCTGAAATTTTTTCCAAGTGTGGACTATGTTAACATTAGACGATCCTCAAACTTTGAACTTCCAATTCTAAACATTGGTGGAGTTATGTCAATTTTTACCTCTCCAAATTTAGTGGGGTTGGCGAAAAATAGCAACATTTTGTAATCTATTTTTGTCTGTAAAATGGAGTTCTAGAGCTTCCCTACTACTAAAAATTGGTTTATAAAAGCATTTTGCCTATGAAATCCTGAAATGCCATCAAAAAAGTTTTAAAGTCAACCAATCTTAAGTTATTAATTTCTGATTTTTTCCTCACAAGATCAATATCCTGATGTTGCAAGTTCAATAGCTGTAGCCTTATGAGGTAATTCACTTCACCTCTCACTACAGTTAGGTACACAATTTTTGGTTTTAAAGTCTTTTTTTTTTTTTTTTTTTTTTTTTTTTTTTAAATCAAAATTTTTTTAATTAAATTCTTTTAAAGCACATTTAATAAAATCCAACCAACCAACCAGCCAACCCATCAACCAACTACTTCCATCAGTGTAGCAGTACTTGGATCCCATTGGACAAAGAACTCCTGAATATTACATGTGTCATCATCCAATGAACTTTTCAGCCAGTGAACTTTTCAAGTGTACCCTCGTATATCAGGTATTTTCTTAGAAAAAAAAACTTACATGATCCCGGATCAGAAGCATCAATGACAAAGATAAATCCATCCAATGTACGGCACAATTCTTTTAGCTGTTCCATATGCTCAATGCGGCTTAACCTTCTCACACGTGGGTTGTCTGGATTTTCACGTTCGTTCTTTGTGCCAGAATACATCACAGTCAGATTAAACGTTTTGTCATGAACACTCATTGTAAAGAACGATCCAACCCCTAAAAAATAAGCAAGAGATTTATTTTAACATTTGATTTATGAATTGAATAATATATATATATATATATATATATATATATATATATATATAAGCATAAAAACATGAAAAAAAATATTCAGAGGATGTATATTTTATGAATGAATGAATGGTCATGCTTATGTTCAAGGGTTTTGGTTTATATATATATATATATATATATATATATATATATATATATATCTGGGAGTAAAATATAGAAATAAATCTGAAAATATGTAGAAATAGAAATTCTGAGGAATAATTTCATCTTATTAGAATACTTTATTGCTCTATTTTATATATATATCATTTATTAAAAATAAGTATTTATACAGAGGTTTTAGAAAACCTTTACCTAAGTTTCTGGCAAATGCCATCATCAGAATGTTATACCTCTCATGTTGGTAAACAAACGATTATCGGTTGGAGCAAGAACGTTATCGTTTGTTTACCAACACAAGAGGTATAACATTCTGACGATGGCATTTGCCAGAAACATTAGGTAAAGGTTTTCTAAAACCTCTGTATAAATACTTATTTTTAATAAATACCGCTCTTACATTCGTAATTGAGCACTTTAATTTCTTTTATTTCAACTCTGAAATATTACAAATATATCTATATATATATATATATAATATATATATATATATATGTGTGTGTGTGTGTGTGTGTGCGCGATCTCCAGACCAAAAAAGTCTGATGATCACATAGCCGAGAACCTGTCCGTAACCAGGTGTTGACTCCATGTCCATGCTAACTAATATATATATATATATATATATATATATATAGTTAAGAATTAATGGAAAAAATGAATGAATGAATGGAATATATCTTAAATCTATCTTAAATTCAAAAGTGTACATTGTTGCAATTTTTACCGGAAATAGAACAAAAAAATTTGAATCATTTCACAACAGAACCTCACAAAAGGTAAAACACATTTTATCTTCTCCAATATCTTATATAATAATTATATTAATTTAATGCTTCAATAAAGAGTCCAGTGGAAGTGAAGAAGGCTTTTCCATGAAAAAACATTTTTTTTTTTTCTTTTAAAACTCTTAATGTCCTATACCACCTCATTCCACCCGGCTGGAAGTCACATTTGTTTTCCAAATCCACCCCAAACGATAGCCTTTGTTTAAATGTAATATCAAACATATTTAGAAGTCTTTAATTTAAGGGAAATATCACAGGTTAACTTTAAATTAAAAGGATCATTTTTAGCCATTTAAAAAATAAATCCTTATAGGAATGGGGCTATGGAATTCTTAACAGGATGTTTTAAGAGAGTTTCCTTTGGAAAAGATTTTTTCATTTATTCCATTCATTAATTCATTTTTTTCCTTTAATTCTTAACTAGATAATTTAGAAGCATACGCGAAGACATATATTATATATATATATAAAGTCTTCGCGTATGCTTCTAAATATATAATATATATATATATATATTGCTGGACACATTTACATTGGCTGGAAAATTGTAAATTCAACAAAGAATTACATAACGAGGCTGCATTTTCATCTGTGCATTGCCACATTTTGATGAAAAGAAATCAACAAATTTATTAGTTCTAGGTTATTTGGTAATGGTGGTTTTAGTCTTGAAACTAAAATCATCATCTGATTTAGATTTTGTTGGGCACCACAGCTGTTGCCTTCTTAGCACCAGGTGTACATAATATCATTCATATATATATATATATGTGTGTGTGTGTGAGTGTATAAAAATATGCTACCTATACCTGGAGATATTTCACAGATACATGCATAATAATTGCATAAATCTAAATCACAAAAAACATTTTGGGATAAATTACTATCGATTTATATTTATATTTTAAAGTTTGGTGAATTTGTAAAATAATTAATGGGGTAGCCTATTCATTTTGTAATGTAGTGTAGAATATTTAGATTTAAAAAAAAAAAAGTTGCTGCAGAGTGTATTCGGTTACACTGTCTTTGTTTGTCTGGTAACTTGACACTAGTCACAGCCTTCCTGTGAAGGTGAGTATGATATTCATTCTACACCCAGTATATTTTTAAGCAATCCTCCAACCCAACAGGATTACTGCCCTGTCAGTGGGCGTTAGAATGGGGCGTTAGAATGCACCGACTGCACCTCTGCAGAGGGGTAAGACGCCCCCAATGGGGCCACCTGTTGGCCGTGGGTGGCGACCTGATGCTTAAGGATAGAGCCCAGGTGGATGAGCAGTTCATGACATGCAATACTCCACTTTGGCCCTATCTTGGGCTAGACAGGCGGTCGGAGAGGCCCCTCCGATCAATCGGCTGGTCACGTCAAGCACTAGCACCTATATGATTTTCCCAACCCTATTGCCCTTATGGCAAGCCCCAACCTCTTTTTATCATATGGGTGCTAGAAGGCGGTGGCTGTGGGTCTACATGTCCTGGGAATGACGTTAAACTCTCTGATGGTGAGGTTCCAGTTTTGGAGGTTTGAGGAATGTGGAGCACCCCTTCATCACCATTGCTCCCTGGTCCACTCTGACCCAGAGTGGTAGTACCTGTTAGGGTCCATCTATGGGTTAAATAGAAAAACATGAGTTTATAAAAAAATTGTATTATCTATTAAGAATTGATTTATTTGAAAACTTTATCGGCATTAAATGACCCACTGAGGTTGATATGCCGTAAAACAAAACAAAACAAACCAACAGGATTATCTATTGTTTGGTATTTGATACATTCTTTTTAATACTAAAAAAACGAGAAGCAATAGAAAACACATATGAACTTGTTAAAGAATGTGTAAAAGTTAGACAAGGGGACAAGCTGTAACTCAATACAGTCCTTGCATTTCTGGTCTCAGTGTAGATATGGTGCTAGATAAATATCCATCATTCTGCATTATGCTCCCAGCAGTGCAGGGACTGTATTGAGTTACAGCTTTCCGCCTTGTCTACCAACTGGAGGCTAATTCAAATCCCACTGCGACAGTGAGTATTGTATTGCATCTACACTATCAGGGGGGGATAACTTCTACAGAATGAATGGTAAAAATAGTCCCGATATTCTCATTGACTCACCTGAAAAACTTCCTGGAATGATACCTGTTGTTTTAAAACCTTCATTTGGGTCGCAAAGAATACGTTGCATTATCTTCTTGGTTCTTGACTCTAAACCGGGGCCAAATATTCCAATTTTTGGAAGTCTTTTGTGGAAGAAATTCCAGAAGAATGTGAGTTTCCAAAAACTAAATGTTGGTTCTATTTTTGATTTTTTCAATTCTGGACAACATTGGCGATATCTGAGAAGGAAATAAAAAAAATTAAAAAACATGTTAGAAAATAATGATGGAAGAAATACAAGTATTGAGGTGGAAATGATATCTAATCAAGTTCACTTAGGTGCAAAAATTAGCATTACTATTTCCGAAGCAAATAAGTTGGCTCAGTACCTACTTACCACACTAAAATTTTCAGAAAACGTTAAACCCTTTAGTGCTTGTTCTGTAGTTGCCTTAAGAGAACCAAACAATCCTTTTAAAATATATTTTACAATATAATTAAAATGATCTATTTCAGAAACTAACAAAGAATTTCAGGAAGCCTTTAATTTAACAACATTAAACGTGCCTGCATTCATTGTAGGCTGCAAAAACACTGCATCTTTCAAAACCTCCATGCTTCCTATAATCTGCCAACACTTTACCTGATACCCCCTACACACACATATGTATCATTACTGTACATTATTCATGTTCCTGACACTAATATATTATTTTCATGTACCAGACATGAGATTTTGATGAGTTGTGGTGCACCTGAGCACTGTACACAATAAATTTTATTATTTTTATTTATCAAGATCAAGTGTACCATATGGTGTAAAGACCTACTGTATGGTGAATTGGTAGAAGGCTCCTGGCCGGTAGGGAGACCATGTCAACATTTCAAAGATGCCTGCAAGAAGACACAAAGACATGCCACATCAACCCAACACATGGGAGGTTGGTGCAAAAAAACAAGTGGCTTGGTGCCTCCTTTTCAAACAAGGCACAAAAAGGAGTGAAAAAGACAGGATAGAAGCCGCCACATCAAAGAGAGCCAGAAGGAAGGAGAGACAACAGCCACCCCAGCAAAAATCACTGTTGTTTGCAGTCACTGCACCACAGATTGGACATTACACCATCATCTTTAGCAGACGGAAGGATGCCAACACCGTTATCCAATGATATAGTAATTCTGATATTGCACATAAAGTGCATAAGTGTAATGGTTAGAGTCATAGGAAATGGACTTGTTGACCCAAGTTCAAATCCTGAACAAGGCTGTTTGCTATTTCTCTGAATGTTTGAGATGAGGCTTGAAGATTAGCATTATTAGCGTTATTCGAACTATTGTCCCCATCTTCATTGTTATTTGTACAACGTTTCGGCCGAAGGGTATATCGGCCGAAACGTACAAATAACAATGAAGATGGGGACAATAGTCCGAATAACACTAATAACGCTAATAATACTAAGGCTTTTGCATTTCGCATATCGCTAATACCTTTGAGAAAGGTATGAATCCAACTACTCTCTTCTAGCTATGGGTAAATAGTAGGGCAGACTGGGCTCTTCCAACCCTGGATAGGCTTGCAAATAGATCTATTTGACACATAGATGGGACCCTAACAGGTACTATCACTCCAGGTCAGAGTGACCCTGGGAACAATGGCAATGAAGGGGTATTCCACACTCCTCAAAGTTTCAGAAGTGGAACCTCACCACTAGATTCAATTTAGCATCATACCCAGGGGACTAAATTAGTAGAAATAATTTTTATATTTGATTTTTCATTAACTTCATGGGTATCAATTAATTAGAGGAAAGTACTTTATGTGTACTAATAAACTAGTGGTTGACCCTCAGCCACTGCCTTCTAGTGCCCATATGATAAAAAGGGTAATTTGAAGAATATAGTTGGGACAATCATATAAGTGCTAGGACTTGATATGACAGTCTGGTTGATTGGATCAGGCCCCTCTGACCACCTGTCGAGCGCAAGTAAGGACAAATGTGGACTGTTGCAAGTTACAAGACAACTTAGCATCAGGTTCACGGACCGATTAACCACCATAATCCAGTCCTCAAACATTATCGTGGCCACATTGTAAGGTCTTATACCTTTGTATAGATGTTGTCAGCATATTCTACAGCCAATATATATATATATATATGATAATATAGTTTGCTATATTCATAAATCTACAAGGATGGCTTTGGCATTAATATGAAGGTTGATATTCCATTAAACAAAGAAAGCAAAGTGTGTATATATATATATATATATGTGTGTGTGTGTGTGTGTGTGTGAGAGAGAGAAGAGAGAGGGGTATGTCCAAAAAAACAAGTTAAAGGATGGTATCCCACTTCAACATTGTGAATGAAAATGGAAAATATTTATTGAATCCTTTATGTGTAAATTTCATACAGAACAGTTACACTGCGTAGTAAAAAAACTAAAGAAAAAATAACAACATAA
The DNA here is from genome assembly GCA_023376005.1 of Doryteuthis pealeii. Taxonomy (NCBI): domain Eukaryota; kingdom Metazoa; phylum Mollusca; class Cephalopoda; order Myopsida; family Loliginidae; genus Doryteuthis; species Doryteuthis pealeii. The sequence goes on from CM042160.1 coordinate 79,310,627, forward strand.
CAAGAACATGTATATGAAACAATTGTTGCTGTCGCCAGAGTGAAAAATTCAGGTATCTTGAAGTAAACCAAGGAAAAACCCATGCTTGTGCATAACACTGTTGTCTTCCATAAATGAAAAACAACAATCGTTAGTAATAATCTTTAAATGTATAAAAATCTTTTGTTGTGCAAAATTGGGCATTTTTAATCAGATTTCTATTAATGGCTTAAATGAATCTTTGTTCATGATAAATAAGTGAATAAAAATATTTAAATTAAATCAGAGAAAATACTTTTTTTGCATCAATTCAAAGACAAATAGTGTTTTTAAAACTACAAAAAGCAACAATTTCTTTTAAATTTTCAAGTAAACTTTTCAGGTAATGACTTTTTTTTTCTTTTTTTTTTTTTATCTTTCTCGTTTTGATCTTTTTAGAAATGTAAAAATTAAGAACTGGGATTTTTTTTTAATTCAAATGACCAAATGTTTGAAACCCACACAACAATGTTAATTGATAAAAAAGCTTCTTTTTTTTTTTTTTTTTTTTTTTTTTTTTTTTTTTTTTTTTTCAATAAAATAAAATATTAATTATAGAATTAATTCCTTAATGAATAAAGTGCTGAAAATTTCATTAAAATTGGACAATTCAGTCATTTTTTTTATTTTTTTAATTGTTTTAAAATTTAAAATTTGGGGAAAAATCTTATTACCTCCCTTTAGGAAAATTGGACATACCTACATATATTTGATTTTAGTTAGCACATATATATTACATGGTAGTGTAGTATCTTTCTAGCTTAATTTTTTTTTTTAATTAAAAACAAAATTTTAATAATATTCTTATTGAATATATTAAAACTTAAAACAAATTGTTGGGGGGGAAGAAGAAAAGAAAAAATATATATATTCGATTTTAGCAGATGCATAGAGTTCATTATAAAACTCTATGCATCTGTTAAAATCGTTAAGGTAAAATAAAATAAAATCTTTAATTTCTAATAGAATATGCATCTATATTTATGTTCTATTTTTCGGCACTTCGCGTGGTGTAATGTTTAGAAAGGTAGATCAGCCGACTCTTGTTAGTGAGATCGATTCTCACTAGGTACCCCATACTTCTAGCCTTGTGCCACACCTAAGCTAAGCGCAGTAAATAATTATTCGTATAGAGCACCGTACAACCGGACAAGTGGTCAATACAAAGGGCGATAAATAGTACGGAATGCTTTCATGTCCAGCAGAGGGCGCCACAAGTTAAATGTAAAAACAAAGTAGTAGTAGGAAGCCGAAAAAGCGGAACACGAAATGGTAATTTTAGGCAAATTAATATCGTTTTATTTTACTAGATTCTCGTTTTAAAACTTTTTTCTACCATTGCCTAAAGTTTTTAAATACTTCAGCTCGTTTTACTACCTGTATATATGTATTTAATATTCTAAATTTGCATTTTCCGTCTTTACAATACTGTCGTTCATTTGTTTATATATCAACAACTAATTTAAGGTACGAACTATGTCAAGTCATAGACAAGTAATTTATGTATTGCCGGCATTATTCTTCTTTGTGCTTCGTTCAGAACTTTAATTTAAATTTATTTATTACTTCTTTATTTTATGATGACCACGAGGCTTTTAATGGACTGAATAACGATTAAGTAATAATACTTTTCGTGTTGATTCGACAGTTTTGTTTTTATTTTTAGTTGGTTATATTTTTTATTTAATAACTAAAATGGAAACTACCATTAAGATGGAAGAAAATGCCTCTTCGTCCACCAGTGTTGAAGGATCGCCAAGTCCAAATCAAGAAGAACTTGAAGAGGACCTTATTGACCATTCTTCTATTCCTGGTCGTTGTCTTACGACCGACGAAAGGGATAAATATACCGAGCGATTTACGACCGACGTAGCTGATAAATACACCGAGCGATTTCTTGGGCCAAGTCAAATGGACGAAGAAGAAGACGAGGACGGTATCCAACCAGATCTTATTTATCAACGACAAATGGGAGACGACGGTAAATACAATTTATCTCTTGGTCCACATAATGACCATGCACAATTACTTAGTCTCTACGAGGCTGTAAAAGAAGAAGGCTATGCTATTCCTCCAACTTCGTCGCTCGAAGAAAATAACAAAATCTGTCAGGTATACATTTGCTCCGAAGAAGGTTGTAACAGTCGGTTTTCAAAGCGAGCTTACTTAGAGCAACATATGTGTATACACACAAGTGATAGACCATTTGTATGCGCTAATGAAGGGTGTAATAAAACGTATAAAAGAAAAGACCACCTTAACCGACACGCAAAATATTGTCCCTTATCACCGGATGGTGGGCTACCCCCTGTGATCTGCACGGTCGAGGGTTGCGACAGGACATTTATCAACGATACCAACCTCCGTAAACATATTCAGGTGTACCACGAAAACAAAAAAAAGAAAATTCAAAGTTTGATAGCCGAATATTCGGACGTTGTAAAATCGGACAAGTACCTCACTAATGACGAACCTGAAGGAGGTGAAAAAACGCAACCCGAAATCGACCTGTCTAGTAAAACCCCGTTTGGATGCCCGCACCCGGGTTGTGGGATGTCATTCCGGTGGATGAACCGACTTAGGCGACACTTGAAGGTCCACGAAGGATACACCTGTCCAGAATGCGACGAGAAATTCGAAAAATGGCCACAACTGGTCAAACACAAAACTGCAGCCCATAAGGAACCCCAACGGTGCCCGATATGTGAGAGGACGTTTGCACAGGGTCAGTGGTTAAAACGACATATGAAGGTACATTCGGATGTCCGGGAGATGTATTTGTGTCCGTACGAGGACTGCAAACGTTGTTACTCTGAAAAGAGAAACCTGGACGCCCACATCCGTTCCTATCACGACAAGCAACGATTCTATTGTGTATTTGAAGACTGCGGACGTTCATTTGCATTTAAACACAAAATGCTAGAACACCTTAAGATTCATTGTAACATCACAGAACCTATGCCTGAAGATGCACTATGAACCCACGCAGACTAATATCCCAATCCATGTTGTTTTTGTCAATTAAGCAGAAAAGTTAAAAGTAAATTGCCAACCATATACTTTTAAAGAATCACACACATGCATACATACATATTATATATGAATACCTACCCCTCTAGGTATAATATCTCATTTTCCTGCTAAGTTATTTCTAAGTGTCTTATTGGTCAAATATTTACGAGGGGCTGCTGAAAAAATTCTTAGACCCAAAAGGGAATAACATTTTTTTTACACGATACAAACCCAAAATATTACCGAGAAATTTAACCCTTGAACTTAGAAAGAATGTATTTTCTTTTTCTTTTATCATATATATATTGAGGATATGGTTTGCTATATTTATAAGTAAAGAGTGCTCAATATCATTGATAGAGCATGTATATCTAAGGTAGCATGGATATGAAACCAATGAGAAACTGTCAGTTAGCAAACTCCGTTGACTTCATATCCACACTACCCTAACATATATATATATATAATAGTAAAGCCTAAAGAGTCAGAAACTACATACCGACGTTTCACCAAACGGATCATCAGAATTACCCTGATGATCAGTCATGTGAAACCTAGGTAGGCAGTTTCTGACTCTTTGGGCTTTCATATTTAACTTAGGCAACTCTTTTGGGTATTTTTTCTTTTTGCCATTCCACTAACACCAGTTGATTATTTTCAGGTGGTGCAAATGTTTTGGTCTTTTCTTCTTTTTTTTTTTTTTTAATGTATTTTTCTCCAGGCACAAATTTGTTTTTTGTACTTACAAATTGTAGTGTCAGTTTTTTTTCATGCCTTCAGAGTTTAAAAATAAAAGATAAATAAATATATATATATATATATATATATATATATATACAAGATAGGAGTAAGACAGCTTTAGTTATTTCCCCAGATCATAAATAAAAACTCTACAATCTATTAAGAAACTTTAGTTGGGACCCATAAATTTTCCCGGGGACTCCTTCAAAGCGAATATGTGCGTCCCAGGATGCGCTAAATCAAAAAGCTATCAGCATCACTATATATATATATATATATATACAAGAGTCTGAAGATTTAATGACTCAATTGTTTTAGAGTTGTCGAGTTGTAGCCAGACCAGAAATGGTTTCATATTGTTAATGTTCACAAAAATTTACTTTTTGTCCAAACTGAAATATCTTAGGTAATATTAATGATTTACCTAATATCATAATTTATGATCAAGTTTGCCAAAATTCATTGACAAACCTCATCAGTACCCTCCTCACTCCCTCATTTTTTTTCTCCACAAATCCTAAAAATATTTTTGCAAAGCTTTCAGGTTCATTTGAGACTAGGTTAGTAACCGTTGGTCTCAGTCGATATAGTGTTCGGCTAGAAATCACTAGTTTCTTGGTTCAATACCGGCCCTCACCAACTAAGCGTATGAGTAGCACAGGAATCTGTGCGGTAAAGTGAGGAGCTGATGGTAGGTGTGGCGCTCCAACTCATGCTAAAAATAGTCTAGCGCTAGTGAAAAGGGGCTAGACTCCTTCACTCTCTGGCTGATACTGACATTAGGCCGCCCCGACAACTTTACTTACTTATTGCAAAACATTCTTCTAACAGTTCAATAGAAACGACACATCATTTCTCAGGTTATTTTTTTTTTTTTTTTTTTTTTTTTTACTCATGAACAAAAAAAAAAAACTTAAAACTATATTTTTAAGAGTGATTCCCTTAGTCAGGTTAAGAACTTTTCAGCACTCCCTGATAATACAGAAGTTTTTGTTGTCCTGAAGAAAATAATCTTAAAAGAATTTTGTTAACTTTAAAAATGGTCCTATGATAAATCTAATATAACAGATGAGAGGTTCTTTTTTTTATGGAGGGGGGTGGGGTGTCTTAATAATTAACTAATTATGGTATGGTAGTGTTGTGGTCCTATTTTTTATATCATCAATTTCACTGTTGTCAACCAAGAGGATAGTCTACCCACCCACGTTAAAATTAAATTAATTGTTATAAAATATGTATTTACCCAACCCCTTCGCCACAAGCAAGATGTGACACAAGAATTTTTTTAAGCAGAGTGGTTTGAATTCAAAATTTGCCTTTTCCAAAACCATTTGCCATACCAAAGTTAAAGAGCCCAACTGCCCTATTATTTACCTTTAGCTTTAATCTGTTATTAAAGTAAGTTCATTTATTTATTAACCATTTCATCACCTGTTTCTGTGTCCTAGGTATGACACTAAACTGCATCTGACAGTAAGTTCCAGTTCCAAGAGTATAGAATACTCTCATTGTCATTAGTCCCAGGTTCACTCTGACCCGGAGTGGTTGTAATTATTAGAGTTCCATCTATGGGTCAAATAAATCTGTTTAAAATTATTTTTATTAGATATGAATACTTGATATCCTATAATTGTAAATTATTTATATTAAGAATAGTTACTTGAAGTTATAATTTTTTTTTACTAAGGATTGTGCAAACCAATTATTATTAAATATTATTAGTTACATGAAACTATAACTATGTGCAAACAATCTTTTTTACTAAGGTTTATTACTATTAATTGAAACTGAATAACTGTTTGCTAACCAATGACTATTATTAAATAGAAATAGTTACTTGAAACCATATAATTATTATTAGCTAAGAATACTTAAAATCATACAATTGTATGCAAATTACTTGTATTAGATAGGAATACTTGATATATAACTGTATAAAAACTCTTAAGAAACTGCTACACAAAAAATGTAAATATAAATATTATACAATGTCTGCTATTCTCTAACATCTGGGCATAAAATAACCCTAGATAGGGTGACAGACCATTAAAATCAATCGACATGTGCTATATTGAGACTTGTTAAACTAAAAAAAAGATGCAGTCTTAAAAAAAAATGATAAATGAGCTGAAAAAGAACAAAAAACAAAAAGCTGAAAGGTAATGGCTAAAAGCAGTGAAATATAAGTATCTTACAAAAAAACAATGATATTAAAAAATAGGACCACAATTATACCATTGGACGTTGAATTATAATTTTACAACAATGTATGTAATTCTGGCTGTTAACTATCCCCCTCCCCAGGGGTATGTATATTCTGTGTCTGTTAGGTGAGTCCTTCCCCTCTAAAAAAATTGGGGGGGGGGTTTAAATTTATCGAACATTAAGTTTACTCAATCTAATCCTTACTCATAATACAAAACCAATTTTTCAGTCCCCTGTTATGAAATATTTTTACAATTATTCCCAAAATAGCAGTGTAGATCCCCACAGATCTAATTGTATGATGATGATGATGATGATGATGATACTAGAAGGAAATAATCAGTGACAAAAATAAGGGCTGATTGGTGAGTGATATTCCACTATCATACACTCTGTGTTTATTTTATGCTAAGAAATTACGATTGAATATTTATTTATTTAAAAAAAAAAAAATTTCCAATGCATTCTTATAGTAAAATCCTTTATAACACTCTTCTATATAATCTATTATCTTTTCTTCTATAGTAAAAAAAAAAAAATCATTTCCATTGCGTTCCTATAGTAAAAACCTTTTTAATGCTCTTCTATAGTAAATAATCATTTCTAATGTGTTCCTATGGTAAATTTTTTTTTTTCTTTTTTTAGTTGATTAACCTCTTATTTCCTTTTATGAAATCCCTGTAAAATATAATTTGGATGTTAAAAATATTTGTTTTAAGAGAAATCTGTCCAGATATTTTTGAATACTACTTCAACTAGAATAGCAGTTTTGACATCCTGGGACAATCACCAATATTCTATTTTACTATAAGAATGCATTTTACATTTCACTATGAAATTCATTGCAAATTAGTTTTACTAACATTCCAATAAGAAAAATAATTTACAATGCATTCTTACAATAAAATCTTTTATAATACTCTTCTATAGTAAAGTCATTAATACCCTTGGGAAAGGTATAAATCCAACTATTCTACCCCCAGCTATGGGTAAATAGTAGGGCAGACTGGGCTCTTTAACTTTGGTATGGTAAAGGAGAAGGAAAACTTTGAATTCAAACCGGTTAAACTCTGCTTAAAAAATTGACCCTGTGCCACATCCTGTTCATGACAAAAGGGTTAGGTAAATACATATAATAAATTCATTTACAATACCTTCTTATAGTAAAGAGCATTATAAAGGATTTTACTATAAAAATACATTGGAAACGATTTTTACTATAGAAGAACATTGGTGTCAAGTCAATTTTCTATGATCAATTGCTTTGAGTCCAGACATGATGTGTCACCTGTCCTTGGATATTTCATGGACCCCATAACATTGGAAGATCACATTCCACAGTCATATTGCAAACTTTGTGCTAGCATCTTGAAATTAACTCTTTTCCTTCCATTGTTCCTTACATTGAATATAGTTTTCCAAAACTATAAACTTTTTCATTCATAACTTTATCTTTAATTAGATTTCACAAAATCCATCTTTCAGATGATAAGGTGTGGGGGGGGGGTCATTAGCGATGTTATATTCCTGGTATCATTGAAAATTTTGGGTCTTTTAACATGTTTTCTACCCCATGTGACCGAATCAGGGCTAAACAGACCCCAATTCTTCCCCCCTCAGCAACAGGCTTTCATTAACGTCGCCTCAGTTTTGAGTACATTTAGGTAGCTTTATGTTTTATTCATTTCCAGAACAAAAGCTAATATTTATTAATATTGAGAATTTAAAACTTAAAGTTTGAATTGTTAAAAAATTATGGGGGGGGGGTGCATTAAAAAAATTTCAGGAATAAAAAAAATAATAATAATGATTACAGAAGTTGTATAATCTTCATTTCTAATTATTTATTAGTCAATTGAAAAAGGTAGAATAGAATTCAGAAAATTCTCAGAGAGTAAATTTGTCTCAACTTTAATAATACTTCCAATGCTAGAACTAATAATCACATAATTGTTTGCATGTTTGAACTGTAAAAGGTTAAACTTCAACATATACTTTTATTTATTTATTTATATTTTTTATTTTTGTTTGTCGTCCATCCATTAAACATAAATTGCTAATTTCAACCTATTAACTACTACGCAATTACATTCATCTCATGAAACCTTTTTAAAAGAAATAGACTTAACCAAATATTTACGCTGAGCTTCACTTGCCTGGATATTTAAAATCCCAATTAAATAAATCACCATTCAGCATCGCAAAATAAATTGAATGAGCTAAAAAGATAAACAACTTCAAATTACGTCACAGCCAGTTTCTTATAACCTTTTCTAATCGGACCAAATAAAATGCATTGTACACAGAATATGCCTCTTTCAAGCAAATCAGGACCCTCAAACTACAAACCACTAATTGACCACCAATAGACAACTCTACGCCATGTACCAATAGATATGTCGCGATTTTCACTGACCCTTGCCTCACATACCAGACTAGTTGGGATTACCTAATTTTTTAGACTGTCGACCCCCATCATGGAACATTTGATTTCTCGTCAACCCACAAGCGAATAAAATAAAAAATAAAAAATATATACAAAAAGGTAAACGTGCAGTTTTCGTGCATGTTAACAAAGGGAAACAACAAACGAAACCCTGCAAGACTGTTGTTCCGTATCCCCCACCCCCGTCATCTGCGAATTCCACGGGGACACCAAAAGGAAAAAAAAGAAAATCTATTTAGTGTCGTTGTGGAAATTGTAAGAAATCTACAACACATCAGACTCAAAACTGCAATTTAACATCAAAGTGTTCAATCTTATGGATCAATCAGTGCGTGTACCTAGAATTGGAATAGCTGTATGACCACTTTTGTCACCGTTGCCCCTGATATAACACCTCATGTCGAAGTGCAGGGACACACACTTCTGTATTTGCTTTATTGAATAAATGGGTTCTTTAGTGTGTGTACAGAGGTGTGCCTGCACCAAATAACCCAAAGTGTTCAATCTTATTGAAATCCGCAAAAATACAGCATGATAAATGAATAAGTCAAATGAAATACAACAAAATACGCAGAGTGTAGTATCTGTTTACTGTCATTTGACATAGGTAATCAGTCTATTCTTATTTTGTAATGTCAGCTTTCCACCACCACCACCAACACATTTATCAAACACTCGGGTGGTCAGTGGGACCACCCCCAAGGGTCGATATCAATATTGATCAAAATGGTTGATATTTGGCTATATCTAACTTTTTTTTTTCTTTTTTTTTTTAAATCATTGTAATTGGATATCAACATTGGCCATCGGCATTTTTTTTTTTTTTTTTTTTTTTTCTAATAATTCTAATTGAATATTAACATCGGCCATTCAGCTATCACCAATTTTTTTTTTTTTTTTTTTTTTTTTTTAATAATTGTAACTGAATATCAGCAACTGCCCTTTGGCTATCTCCGATTTTTTTTTTTTTTTTAAATCATTTTTAACTGAATAATCAATTACAACTTATTTCATATACAAACATTGATGAAATAAACAATTATAAACATTTAGATCAGGTTATCAATTCTAATTATATATATATATATATATATATATATATATAAACATACCCAATGTTTTGTTGATCAGTCACTGAACATTCTATATTCTAATTTCACATTAACCTCTAACCTACCAGTCCAATATATATTCCCTTTGAATGAAACTCATCATCAGTTCATGCAGACAATACTTATCTCCATGACTCTTTCTTACCACCCTTCCCTAATGGTCCTCGGCTCCTGGATGTCATACAGCTGCTCTTTTGTCCGAGTGTTGCTTCTTCCAGAATTTATTCAGGACAGCACGCAGCATCCGTGTACAGTTCCAATCTCGCTTTTTCTTCAAGCGTTTGAACTATAAAGTTTGTAATGTTCTGACACACAAAGGATGCAGAATGTAGTTTTCAGCCTGCACACCTGATTGGGGAGGTATATTTGACACCCATACACCTGGTAGGTAAGGAGTTAAATAATATACACTCTTAACTAGTTCCAAGTTTAGTACACTTTAACCATTGCTAATAAGTTAATTTGATAGTTATTTACTTAGTTATAGCACCAGGTCAAAAGTATGAGGACCACAGTGAGAATCAACCTCACTAGTATAAGGTCTGCTAGCCTAGCTTGATAACCATTAAACTTCAAGAGCCTCCTCACTAAAATGAATTTAAGGTACATTTCATATCATGAAGAAACAAAAACATTATCAATGACCATCCAAACAAAACAAAACAAAAATATAACTTCATTAAGATATTAACTTAAGCATTATATAGTGGAGGCACAAGTGGTGAAATGGTTATCGTCATTGGAAATGGTCACGGTGATTAGAGTTCAAATCCTGGATGAGGCTGTTTGCATTTCACATAGTGTTAATACCCTTGAGAAAGGTATGAATCCAACTATGTGTAAATAGTAGGCAGACTGAGCTCTTTAACCTTGATATAGCAACCAGTCTAGGAGAAGGAAAACTCTGAATTCAAACCGATTAAACTCTGCTTAAAAAAAATTGACCTTGTGTTGCATTTATTAAGCTTAGCTTAGTTTGGCACAAGGCAGGAAGTATAAGAACACTCGGTGAGAATCAAACTCACTAGTAGTATGAGGAAAGTATGCCTTCATTAGTATGTAGGCAACTCCATTGGCCAATGAAATAATTTATTTTCCCTCTTTGGGTAACTTCTGATCAACAAATGATAGTATGTTTGAATTCCACAGTAGTCGTGACAACAGGAAAACAAAAAAATCAAAACAAAATCAAAACAACCAGGAGTGAAATAAAACATTCAAACTGAAAAAATACGCAAAATCATGGCATCCTTGCGGGGGAAAATGCTTCAAAAAGGAGAAGTCTTACAAGTGAATAATGCAATACTGATGTTTAAATCATATTAATTATTAAAGTTATCATGTATAGTTTTCCTCCAATTTAATTTAATTTACTATTGTGACTTTTAATCATTCTCCGGTTGTAAAACTTGAAAAAGCACCAGACAAAAGGGCCCTAGTTTTATATCAATAAAACAACTTTCCTCACTCTATTCTGTCTCCCATTCATTATCAGAGTGTAGATTACTATACATGGTATCCTTAATAAATATATTATATAAATTTGCCTGTACCAAAAATGTATTTATTATATCAATTCAAAAAATATTTTCAAAACAGAAATTTTTTTTTTAAATTGAAAATTAAGGTATCTAAATTATCATTCAGAAAATAATTGACTGTAAATTCCATTTTGTTCCATGACTGATCATCAGGTCAGGTTGAATATTCAAACATCAATTTTGAAACTGAGTTCCAGCTAACCCATTACAAACCAATCACCAGACTTAAAACCTGACTATATTCATCAGGCTTTAATTTCATTGGATATTAAACCCACAACAATTGAATAATCGACCAATAGAAAACTGTACACTATCATGTCTAATCTATGTGTCTCTGCTAGATACTAGAATGAGTCAAAAGTTTTGCAATATTTTGATAACATGATATACAATTTAGCAGCTCTAGATGTTTTTGCCGAGGTCGTGAAAGTGACAAACCACACTGGACTATGAGATACAGAACTTTCCTAATACTCTCCAAGCGATACTCAATGGATTTACCCCTATGACTTGGAGCACAGCCTCAGAATCCACTGTTTTAAGCTTACCTGATCGTTGACATTCTTGTAAACCGAGCAAAATTTCTTGAACAATCTGGTTACCTGCGTGATCTGTGATTAACTGTGATTAACTGCGCCTTCACCTTTCACACAGAAAATGTTTTTTGGTTGCTTTCGCTGTGTTATGACCCAGTTTGAACTTGTAAAGTATAGCTTTTCAAATTAGACAACAGTGTACATTCATCTATGCGGCTTTCAAATCACACACAGAGCTAAGCAATGCACAACGTGCCAGCACACCAACTACCACGATACTAACAACAACAGCGAATACCTACCACAGCTTGAACTGCTTCAGTAATGTGATATATACGCTATAAACTATTACATACCAAAATATTGCAAAACTTTTGACTCACCCTTGTATTTTGTATCATGTCTCAACTGATCATCAGGCTGGGTTGAAGATTTGAACTTGAGTTCACCATCATCAAATCTCTCCATGCAATCTCTCCCTCTGAGATCCAGTCAGCCCTACCAACCAATCAGTGGACTTAGAAGTTGGCTGCATACATCAGCTTTAAATTTCATTGGATATTAAAATTGCAACAATTGAATAACTGACCAATAGCAAAACTGTACACCCTCATGTATGGACTGTATGCATGTTTCCACTAAATAAAAACTGACCTGTACATGAAAACACACAGATCTGATCCAAGGTGAATGGGAAAGGGGTGCCCATCTGATTGACCAATGACCAATAGACAACAATTACCAAACAAAATTGGTCCAGAGAAGCTCCGATACTTGTTGGGTAGCACGATTCATTGAAACTGCAAGTGGTCTCACAATTAGCAGCGCCAAGAGACGGAACCTTCAAATTCCTGCCGGGACAGTCAGCATTTGCTTTGCACTAAGGCCCTTGGAAAAGGCATGACTCCACTTCTCCCTGTTATTGGTTAAATAGTAGGGCAGTATTATATTTGTTTTGCTTTTTTCGTTGTTTTTTTTTGGGGGGGGGGTCTGTACATTCAAATTTCTCTGAATCCATAACTAATAATATCAACTTTGGCCTTGATAATGACCAGTGGTGGTGGAAAGTACTCAGGGAAAAAAAATTCTGGACAGTTTTTGAAAAAAGATTGAACCTAAGATCTGTAGTCTTGTGTGAAGACAAGAAAGAAAAGAATAAATCAATAAAAAGAAATATTTAAAAAAAAGTCTTGTCTTTATTTTTTTTATTTTATTAAACATGTCTACAAGAATGACTGCTGCCTAAATATATCATGCAGAGATGCTGATAGCTTTTTGATTTAGTGTGTCCTGGGACACACGTATTTGCTTTGAAAGAGTCCCCCTGAAAAATGTACGGGTCCCAATTAAAGCCGTCTAACTCCTACCTTGTAACCTATCCTGTGTAATTCATTTCTAAGAAACTGTTGAAATGTATTTACGGTTAGCTTGAAATGGTGTGGGAAGAATAAAGAAAAACACTGGAATGCATGGATACGATTTTACTGCATCCTTTTAGATTTTTATGCCTCAGGGGGACAGGACGCATACTTATCAGCATCTCTGATCATGTGTATATAGGGTCTGGAAAAATGAACTTAGGTTTGAAAATTAAAAAAAAGGTAATATAGATCCTATTCAAAATATTATTGGAAGCATATGGTTATCATCATAGGAAATGGACCTGGCGACACGAGTTCAAATCCTGGACGAGACTGTTTGCATTTCACATAGCACTAATACTCTTGGGAAAGGTATGAATCTAACTACTCTCTGCAGCTATGAGTAAATAGTTGGGGATACTGATCTCTTTAACCTTGGCTAGATAACCAGTTTAGGAGAAGGAAAACTGAATTCAAATTCGTTAAACTCCATTTAAGAAATTGACCTTGTATCACATCCTGCTTATGTAGAGGGGTTGGTAAATATATATATATATATATATAGATATAGATAGATAGATATAGATAGATAAAAGGGTATGAAAACACACAATACTTTTAAAATGAAAATATTTTATATCATTTTCATAGCTAATATTGAACAATATTTCGATTTATACAAAATTATCAGAGCTTGTTTTTAATCCGGACTCATCGAGAGAGAAGCAGAAAATAATTTAAATTCACCCCGGAAGCATTGTTGTTTCAAAAAGCGTGTAAACTATGCGATCGCTTCGTCATTTGTACATCCGCTGCGTGTTTTCCCACTAACATCAGGAACATGTTGCTACATTGTATATCTTCAGTGTAACAGTTTTTGATAGAAAAATAGGTTGCTTTCTTAGAGCACTTAGGATATGCAATAAGAAATATTTAGAAGAGGAATTTAAAATTATTGAAAAGTCTTTTCTTAAATTACAATACGCTTTAAACTTCGAAAAAAAAAAAAAAAGGCATTGAAAATACTCAATAGAAAAAATAACACTACATCTAATAACACACACCATAACAACAATAACAATTCTGATAGGTACATCATACTTCCCAATAATCCTATCACTGATAAAACAAATAGAAACCTAAAAAAGATACGTATTAAAATAGTTACTCACTCCACGAAAACAATCAAAAACATTTTACAGAATAAAAATAATTATAAACACACACACTCCGAAGCAGGGGTCTACACAATAGATTGCTTAAATTGTATCAAAAAATATGTAGGAGAGACTTCTAGATCTTTGACTAAACGGGTCTCTGAACATAGATATCATATTAAACGAGGTTTTCTAAACAACGCCTAGCTAAACATATTTTAGACACTAACCATACCTTTGATTTTAAAGGTGCCAAAATATTAACATATACACAATAGAACACTACGTAGAATTATGGAATCTTGCGTTATTCTCACACATCAAACCCTCCACCAAAGACAAGGCTTTTTTAATATATCCCTTTATTTAGAGACACTTGTACATAGAAATCATAAAATCCCCTTCACATAACCATTTCCGACATACTTCCTAACAAATTTAAATTTCACATTATCCCAATAAACCCTTACATCATTCATATTTTACATAAAAAGTAATTTTTTTTTAAATAATTAAATAAACATTTCTTTTCTGAAAAAAAAAAAAAAAATCTGTTACTAACCGACCATGAATGGGTTAAAACTCCTCTTTTTTGAAAAAGAGAATTTTTCTATTTTTGAATTTGAAGTATTTCTTTTTCTTTCAAAAACTGTTACACTGAAGAAATACAATGTAGCAACATGTTCATGACGTTAGCAAAACACGCAGCGGATGTACAAAAACGAAGCGATCGCATAGCTTACACGCTTTTTGGAACAACAATGCTTCAGGTTTTGAATTTAAATTATTTTCTGCTTCTCTCTCGATGAGTCCGGATTAAAAACAAGCTCTGATGATGATTTTGTATAAATTGAAATATTGTTCAATATTAGCTATGAAAATGATATAAAATATTTTCAATTTAAAAGTATTGTGTATTTTCATACCCTTTTATCTTCACATATACCGTCGGATTCATTTCCTTACTCTTAACTCTATATATATCACAGATTCTGATAGGCACGCGTTCAGCATCACTGACATATAAAAATCTAAAAGGACGCAGAAAAATTGTATCCATGTGTCCCAGTGTCTTCTTTTCTTACTCTGCCATTTCCAGCTAACAGTAAATATATTTCAATAGTTTCTTGGAAACGAATTACACTGTATGAGGTACAACATAAGGGTTAGACAGCTTTAGTTGTTCATAGATAATAACTCTGCAATTTATTAAGAAACTTTAGTTAGGACCCATCAAATTTCACGGGGATTCATTCAAATCAAATCCATGCATCCCAGGATGCACTAAATTAAAAAGCTATCAGCATCACTAATATATATATATATATATATATATATATATATATATATGTGTGTGTGTAAAAATGAAACTGGAAGTGAATCCGAGGGTATGTTGAAAAAATAAATAAAGGAAAGAAAGTATAGAATGCATAAAATAAGATATTTTATACAAATTTACTTTCTCGTGTTTCAGGCAGGTATATATCCATGTGTACATTATTCAAACTATTATTGTACACATGGATAAACTCCTGACCGAAACACGTGTAAGTAAAATTTATTAAAATATCCTATTTTATCCATTCTATACTTTCTTTCCTTTATTTATTTTTTCAACATATATATATATATATATATATATATATATATACACACACACCCATAAAGCCTTACCCTGAAGTTCTACAGCACTCACTTAATCATTGAAGTTTCAAACATTACATATATATATATAAATACAGTGGCATGTCCTGAAAAATATACTGGGGTAAACAAATAACATTGATAATACTTGTAAATATTTACTTATATAGTTATTTATTTACAAACAATTATAATGTTGAACAAATATAAATAAATAAATCTGTTGGCTATGACAGCAGAACACAGTATTTACACTAAAAGAATTAGCAAGATGTTAACTGTTAGCTAACACCCATATCTTATAATGTATTAGGTTATCTAAAAAAGTAATCAAACACAGAACATCTGGTAGGAAAATAAAGACAAGTCAATTAATACTACATAACATTAAATTTCTACAACATACAAGGAGGAAACTCGGTTTCCATCCCAAAGTAAAGAGTCAATGTGTTCAAGGAATATGAAGAAAAGTCTAAACAACAAAGAGGTGGAAACCACAGACTATTTCTCAAGTCGGGAAACAAAGACAGGCACCATGTGCGTTGCTGTGAAGGAGCAAACGATTACTTCTGTCGCTTCTCAAGAGACTACTCCAATGTGATTGGAATGAAGAAGTCGGATTAAAATGTTGGATTCCTTGAAGATTCAAGAGATGCTAAAATATCTTTCATCTCACTTCACTTCAGAATGGAAATTCAATAAATTAATGTCTAAATCATGTTTGTGAGAGAGAGAGAGAGAGAGAGAGAGAGATTTCTAGGGTTTGCCTTGTCACATGACCAAAATGGATTCAAACCCAGTGACAAGGGAGATCACTCCATTTTGTCTCCCAACAACACAATTATATGCCATATTGCACCAGGTTCATCTATTAATGAGACTATAATAATTTTTATTACCAACTTAATTAACACATCAAATATCATTTCCTTGAAAATAGTTCCCTTGGGGAAACAATACTGTAAGTCTTCCACTGACACTGCTTTCAATTGGTTTGTCACAACCTGTTGCACTTTCTCAATATTTACCAAATGGTAATCACATAGCAGGGTTTTCATTTGGGAAAACAAGTCATTTTGTTTTGTGTCGACGAAAATATCATAAAATGTGTTCTTAATTGTGCTTGTGCAGTATTTGAAATGAACTTAATTGTTATTAAGAACCCATTTTATGATATTTTCGTGTTAAAACATGCGGTGGTATTGATTCGAACAAATTCGTATTTTCAGTGTAGATTTACGGTGAAATGAAAATGGCCAACCAAAACAAACGGCTTCCTCAAAGTGAAACAATGGGAATTTACTCTCATTTATGTAGCTAATGTTCAGATTACCAATATTATTGCATCACACCAAAATTCCTGAGATACCCGGGCATTTCATCTAACCAAGCAGAACTAAGTTTGTCTCTTAAAAATCATGAAAATTATCAAGGAATCAGAAAATGGTCAGGAACATTTGGGGGGTGGGGGGTGAAAAAAATCAAGACTTACATATCCTTTTGTGTCCACTCAGAATCGGTTTCTTGATAGAGGCTCGGGTTTGACTGATGAGTGATAACATCCCATTTTTTGACATCGGCGCTTAGCAATGGCCGCCACAAACTATCTGTAGACGACAGACAATTCCATTTTTTGCAGACGACAGCAATATTCGAAAGTTCCTTCGAGTCAAGGTAGGAGAAAATCAATAAAATTAATTCGTCCTGAAATTAGAAAGTAGGAAAAAAATGCGTGAACAAGGGAGATAATTTGGAGCAAAGAGGATACAGTATTAACTCCCTTTAGTCAAGAATGCATAAAAAGGGTTATTTCCTAGTTGAGTAACATGATATTACAGGGTGACCCAGAAAAAACAGAACCCACAAATTTTGTAATAAAACTTAATTTTAATTTTTTTTTTAAAGTTTAAACGGGTTAGGGTTAGTTTAATGGGAAAATAAATAAATAATATATCAGTCAAGAGTGGTTCCCCTTTGATCATGTTAGTCAACTAGGAAATTACCTAAAAAGTTTTTTTTTTTTTTTTTCATAATGAAATTATTGCATACAGTGCTGAGGTGTACTACAACTCAACAAAGGTTCATGTATATCACATAGAATGATGTATTGTTATCAGAAAAATGAAATGCATATAGTCATGATACATATATATGTGTATGGAGGGGGGGGTATCAGGTAAAGTGTTGTCAAATTACAGGAAGCATGGAGGCTTTGAAGGAGGAAGTGTTTCAGCAGTTAACAACTGTTGCAGGTAGTTTGTTCCATGCTTCAGCAACTCGGAGCTTGAAAAAGATTTTCCAAAAATCATGTGAGCTGTGCTGTTTTCTGACTTTGTAGGTATGCCCACATATGTTAGACACATGGAGATCAAAAAGGTGCTCAAGTTTGCTGTAGGCAAGATGGTTCATAACCTCAGAGTATTTACCATATCAGTTATCGGGTGTCAGAGTTTCAACATATCCAGGGCAGCAAAAGATATCGTAGATGTTCTAAACATTTTGTTTTTTGTTTGCTTAATACCTCAAGAATGGAGGCCCATTGTGTAATGGTTAGAGTGGTAGGAAATGAACTCATCAACCAAGTTCAAATCCTGGACGAAACTTCAGTTCACATAATGCTAATACCCTTGGGAAAGGTATGAATTCACCTAATCTCCTTCCAGCTATGGATAAATAGTTGGGCTAACTGGCTCTTTAACCTTGGTTATACAACCAGTCTAGGAGAAGGAAAACTGAATTCAAACCTGTTAAACCTCCACTTGGGAGTGGTCACTACTAGAATAGGCTCAGTCCTAATTAGTGATCTATTTCACAAAATTTTTTTTTTTTGGTTTTTTGAATAACTTTTTTTTTAGTGTGTGTGCTTATAGTGGTTGGTTGGATTCTACAGCATGTCAACCCTTGTTGGGTTATTTTATGCCAAAGACATTTTATTTTATTCATTCTTGTTGGTATTCATTTTTTTTTTTCAAACTCAATTTTTTAACACATTTTTTAATACTCATTTTTTAATCTATTTAACCCAGAGATGGGACCCTAACAGGTCAGAGTGGACCTGGGAGTAATGGCAATGAAGGGATACTCTACACAGCTCCAGAATTGGAACTTCACCACTAGATGCAGTTTAACATCATATCCAGCACATGTGCCTACAGTAGGAATTATAAATAAAGAAAAATAAAAAAAATAAAAAGATTCTCTCACATATTCATATTTTTTTAGGAGCAGATTATTTGTATTATTGATATTTTTCTGACTGTTTTCCTCATCTTTATTGTTACATACACAACATTTCAGCCAATGTGCTCTCCAGCCTTCTTCAGTTGTTTCTTCTTAAACACAGGAGGCATCATGGCATAACAGATATGTGTTGAATTAATACACTTCTATGTGACTATCATCTGGAGATTTCGGGTTCAATCCTGACTACAGGAGAAAATAACAGAGTACTTAATATAGCTTCACACTTGTACACAGAATGAGAACAATCTACTCCAATGGATTGAATAGAGGGTTCGGTTTGAAGTTTGTGAAGGCTTCCAATTACAACAAGAAACACCTGAGGAATGCACAAGGGGACATTGGATTAAACGTTATGTATATGGTCATATTGGGGGAGGGGGTAAAAGGTACACCAATGATCATTTTTATTATATCTATTTATATATGTTTTACTATTAATAAAAAAATACAGTGAGAGGAACAAGTAGGGAAAATAACACCCATATATATATATATATATATATATATTAAAGAGATAGATACAATAGAAACCTACTCGAGTTTCACCGTTAGGATAATCAGGGTTAAATCCACTGAATTAATCGAGTTACCGATTAATTGCAGCCGATCACACGTGCATTCATTGAATAAGATGTTACGTTTTTAAAAAAGTAAACAAGCGTCCCTCTGTGACGTAACATCTTATTCAATGAACGCACGCGTGATCGGCTGCAATTAATCGGTAACTCGATTAATTCAGTGGATTTAACCCTGATTATCCTAACGGTGAAACTCGAGTAGGTTTCTATTGTATCTATCTCTTTAATATATTTGCTCTACTTTGTATTGAGCACTTTGTATTTGTTTTATCGCGGACTCTGTGCACCTCCAACGATCGTGCCCATATTCACCGGTAAGCCACCCTTATATATATTATATATATATATATATATATATATATATATATATATACATACACACGTGTGTGTGTGTGTGTGTGTCCTATTGCTTCTCAAGTGTTATCGCTATGGTAGCATTAGTAATTCACCCAAACTACAGATTATATATATATAAGTATTTTTTTAAAATCACAAACTAAAGATAAATTCATAGAAGTTGTAATTGAAAACTGTTTTTGTTGGCATGGATTTGGATCGAGTAGAAAAGTGTCAAATCTTTTTGAGCGTGCGTGTGTGAATGTCCACATTGTTGCAAATCTTCTGAAAACACCTCATACATCACCATATGATTATTTTTATTGTATTTCTATTTTACAATTTGTTTGATGTAAAAGAACAAAATAAATGAAAGCAATCTAAGTATTTCTTGGAATAATAACAATGATTCATTTCTAAATTTCAAACAATATTTGACAATTTGTATTATTTACAGTTTTTTAGACTGTTGTCCTCAGCTTTATTGTTAGATACACAACATTTTGGCCTCACAACATGCTGAGGCATGGAATAAACTACCTTCATCCATTGTAGGCTCCCAAAATATTGCATCTTTCAAAGCCTCCATGCTTCCTGTAATCCACCAACACTATACCTGATAACCCCCTCCACACACATATATGTATATTATTACTGTACGCTATTCATGTTCCTGACACTAATACATTATTCTATGTACTAGACATGACACTTTGAAGAGTTGTGGTGCACCTGAGCACTGTACACAATAAATTTCATTATTATTATTATTATTAAAGTAACTTTCAGTAACTTCTGAATTATTTGAATTTGGAAACTTTACAAATTAGTTTTATTTATAACAATTTTCAAAAAGTAAATATTAAGAAATAGACAACAACAGTGGATCCCCTCCCCCCAATGAGGATTAAAGGAAGTCTTGATACTTATGTGTATTGTTTTACTATTAATAATAATAAAAATATGATGAGAGGAACAAGTAGTGAAAATAACACGTCTCCTTTTCTCTCTCTCTCTCTCTCATATGGAGATTGTGGATTTGTCTGTCTGTAACCGAAACTATATTACTATACAAGTCACAATTCCCTTTGTTATTTACATCACATTCTCCATGATTTTATTTTTTATTAAACCTCAATTATTAATAAAATTGTTTTACATCATTAAGACTTTTGACCCTATCTACATACTAATAGCAATTGTATTTATATATACAACAAAATAGCGGTTTACAGTGTGAATGGGAAGGCTAATTTGCATATTGATCTTAAAAATTGATTTTAATAAATATATGCTTAGTATTATTGATTTCTAATTGTTTGGTTTTATCTTATTGAATATGAGCAATGAAGAAATAACTGTAATATTATTCTTTACTTCCTTTTTTAACTAAACAGTTTAATTAGGAAAATTACCAATGATAACGGAAAATGATGGAAGAGTTAGTTTCAAAGTTGTTCTATTTTTCAATCATACCCCTCTGTTCAAAATCTTTTATCTACATTCTTATTCAGTTTCATTAGCCTTTCTGATTTAATATGGCACCCGGAGGGTGCATATATTTGCTAGTATATATAAGGGTTTTATAGTTTGCTTGAAGCATTGTACGTATGTGTTTAAAATAGAAATTAGAAGGCAATTGACAATGCAATGGAATAGGTGATGAAAATTATGTCTATTTACCTGTTTCTGAGATATTTTTTCGGGATAAAATCCCGTTTTCAAAGGTTTTGGAGATACTTGTGTTTTTTTTAGTACTTGTACTACAGCGCTGGTGCAAACGTTTGTTGTTTATTAAGTTAAATAAAGGAACGTCGGATGTTTTTATCCCAAAATATTTAGGAAAAAGATAAATAAACATCATTTTCATCACCAATTCCATTGCATTGTCAATTGCCTTCTAATTTCTATTTTATATATATATATATATATATATATATATACTATTGTTTCTGTAGTAGCATTAGTAATTCATCCAAACAACAGCTATATGTATGTATGTATCTTTTTAAAAGTATTAACAAAAAAACTATAGTGAGAGGAGAAAGTAGAAAAAATAACACCCATATATATATATGTGTGTGTGATCTGTTGCGTCACCCATTCAGCTCTGGGTAGATAATTGAGATTAAGGAAAAGGAGTTTGATAAGCAAATTAATTTTTTTTAAAATAAATGCAGCCAGAAAACATTAAAATCATTTTGTAAGATTTCTAAGAAAGGGAAGGTTTGACATAATTTAAGGGTTGCTGCTTATGAAATTTGACATACAAAATACATTTCAAATTATTCCATTTTGCTCTCTCTCTCTCAGAGAAACTAACATATATAACGAGGAGATAATCAAGAGATACATAGTGAGAGGCAGAATGTAAAGTATGAGATAGGTCAGTTTTTGACTTAATTGCAAATTACGATAATTAGAACCAATTAAAATAGAATTTTTTTCAAACATAACTCAATCCTAAAAGTAAGGAATAATTTATTATAACTTTCGTGTCATTAAACTTAACAGTAAAAACACCTTTAGAAAACAAAAGTTGATTCACTCAGTTTTAGTGTATATACATATATATGTTGTGTTAAACTGTACAGATAATTCTTGTCGGACAAGTTTTTGTTCAATCCTTTCTAATTTTCTGGCCATCTTTTTGGTGTCAGGTTGGAACTGGTATAACAGTCCACCAAAGGTTTCATTACGAGTGCTTTCGGCAATACGTTTTGCCATCGTCGGGTAGGAAACTGATGGTATGTTCCGTGTCTTATTTTTAAGGAGAACGAGCAGTAGCGTAGGAATTGGAAGTGGGAGGTAGTAACAATTGGTAGGGGGAGGTTGTGGGAATTGGTAGTAGTTCAAACGAATGATGCAGTAGACACCAAAAAGATGGCCAGAAAATTAGAAAAGAATTGAACAAAAACTTGTCCGACAAGAACTGTCAATATTTTTTAACACAACATGTTTAAA
The DNA here is from genome assembly GCA_023376005.1 of Doryteuthis pealeii. Lineage (NCBI taxonomy): Eukaryota > Metazoa > Mollusca > Cephalopoda > Myopsida > Loliginidae > Doryteuthis > Doryteuthis pealeii. Next base: position 79,333,524 of record CM042160.1, read on the forward strand.
AGAAAAAATGCTGCCAAAATACACTTATTTTAATATATATATTTATGAGAAGTAAACAAACAAAGTGTTTTGATATGGCTTTTTTAGCCGACAATTTTTAGGAGAATATGTGCTTAATTGAAGTCATACCTAATTTTGAAAATTAATTAATGCCCGCCTAATTCATTAATTATATTATTATTATTATATATATTATTCCGAATTACATGTTTTAATTATAACAATCTGCAAAAAGTAAAAATAGCAGATTTTTTTTTTTTTTTAAAGGGGACTTGATTCAGGTTGTTTGCCATACATGCAGATTTTGGTGTGAGTCGAATGGTAATAGACGTTGAGAAGATTAAACAATTTTGGTGGTATATCATTTGCATCTCAAACATTCCAAATGACACCAGGGTCAACAGAATCAAAGGAAGCAAAATGGCTTTGACACAATTAAGAGTTTAATTAAAACAGAAATAATGCCAGATAATTAACCTAAGAAAAAACAACAAAAATATCAGCGATAATATAAAAATGAACTGGCTTTGTGTGTGTGTGTGTGTGTGTGTGTTTATAGATATGAAAACCACTCAACCGATTTTCACCAAATTTGGTATAAATATGCAGCCGATTTCTGGGAGTGTTCTGTTCCCCACCCCCCAAAAATTTGATACCTTTACTTAGTTTAAAAATTGACCAAGTGACACATGGCTGTATGTGGTTTAGTTTAGTTTCTTTGTTTGATGGCATATCAACCTTTGTGGGTTATTCATTGCCAAAGCCATCCTTGTAGAAGAAGAGTAGTGGTATAAGGGGTTCATACCTTTCCCAATAGTATTAATTCGAAAGTGAACATAATAGTGTGACTGGAGTTCAAATTCATTTCCTACGATGTTGCAGCCAAGTATGTTACCCACAACACTACGGGGAACCCCCTCCCCTGCATGTGGTGGAGGGGTTGGATAAATACATACTTAAAAGTATTCTTAAAGAAATCTGGAACCAAGTAACCAATAAGCACCCCAGCTGGGAGCTGTTTTGAAAGGAACCCTTTTGCTTTTCACCATAAATTCCCGGTTGTTTGTTTACAAACAACAGATGATTTTTTTTTGCCTTAGAATTTCATTGTAAGATTTTTTTAAAGTTTGTTCATGTATATTTACAACCCAAAGGCTTAAGTTTTTATACTAAAATAGTTTTTGATTTTAATTAAAAAAAAAAAAGTTATTTCATGTTGTTATTAATTCAATAGGTAATTTTTTTTTTCAAGTTTTAAAAACTTTAAACGAAAGACACATTTTATATTAAAATTGTTTTTATTTAATCAAAAGAGAAATGCAGCTATGTTTATTTAAATGAATATAGTTTTTATTTAGTAAATAATATTTACAAAATATTTTTTATATTTAAATTTTAAAATTAAAATCAAAAACTATTTTAGTATAAAAACGTGCGTTTGGGTTGTAAATATACATGAACAAACTTTTAAAAAATCTTACAGTGAAATTTTAACGCAAAAAAATAATCTGTTGTTTGTAAACAACCGGGAATTTACGGTGAAAAGCAAAAGGTGTTCCTTCAAAAACAGCTCCCAGCTGGGGTGCTTATTGGTTACTTGGTCCAAAATCTGTTTAGAGAGCAATTTCTGAATTATTTGATTGGGACACATTTAGGAATTATGATTACGAGCAAAAAAAAAAAAAAAAAAAAAATGCACTCTTCGGCACAAGTATTTAAATTTTATTACAATTAAGTATATATTGAATTAGAAAGACTAATGAAATTAAATACAAACACAAAAAAGATTACTTATTTTAATTTTATTCTAATTAATTTCAATATAAATTATACATAGAATTGCTTTTAATACATTTGGGAATAAAACAATAATATCAAAAATCAATAACACCAAATGATTTAATAAACAGGTTTTATTAAAACCAATATGAAAATTACTCACACCATATACTATGTAAACATATAGGGGATACTATCAGCCCCACTTTATTGCACAGACCCAAGCTGTGCTACTCATGCGCCGAGTTGGAGAGGGTCAGTATCAAACCCAGAACCTTGTGGTTCCTAAGGGATGCTTACTAAGTGAGGTAAACTGTTAACCCACGGTTGGGTCAACCCATGTTCAACCATTTAATGTGAAAGTCAATCCTTTTGTTATTGTAAATACAAACAATTATAATAGTTTCAAGTAATTATTCCTATTTAATAATTATCATATACAGTATTATATATATATATATATTAAATATATATATACAGCATTATTTAATAATTATCATTTCTAAAAAATTATAAGTAAAAGTACAGTTGGCAGAGTGGCCTATTTTCAATATCAGCAGGACAACGAGGGAGTCTATCCCCTTTTTGTTAGCACTAAACCAGGGAGATTGATTTTGTTGAGGTGGAGCGCCACACCTACCGTCACCTACCCACTTTAGAGCACAGATCAGATTACCCAATCTGTGCTGCTCATGTGCTGAGTCGGCAGGGACTGGTACTGAACCAGGAACCTTGCAATTCCTAGGCAGGTGCTCTACCGACTGACCTAAACCAGACCCTAAATAATCATAGCACCAAGTAATTATTCTTAACCCTTTTGCAGCCAAAGTGACAGTTTTTTTCACCATTTTTGTTGTTTTTATGGTTTCTCCAATTGACTGCTTGTTGACCAATTCAATAAAATGATAATGCCGGATGGACAGGAGTCCAAAATGGTTATCTTCCCTTGTTGCAGATTTCCACCAATAGGGTGAGAGTATTTAGGCAGCAGCCTGGAAATTTTGAGTTCTCTTTCCTCTGGGACCAGCAAACACTTCACATGGTGGAGATCCTTCTGCCTCTTACTCTTAAGAGGGGGCAAAGCCCCCCACTTAGCTATCAGTAAGTGACATTCTTACGGTGCAAGTCCTACACCTACTTTCTTTATGCATGTGTAAGATTAAAAGTGATAATATGCTTGAAGATACAAACTCCAACAAAGGTTTGATAAACAAAACATTTAATACGTATACAGCACATGGATAAAAGGGTACATAATACAAGGTGTACGTAAATAAAGATAAAGACACATTCATCAATGGTAAAAAGATAAACATAAAAGCCACAGACATGAGACTAGGAATAGTCCATTCTGTGTGAATAACTTACAGTAATGTAAGGGGGGGGGACGAAGCCCCAACGAGAAGGGGTAGACCTGGATCTAACCTATGTGTCTCGTAGTTTGAGGAACAGGAAAAGAGAAAGAGACGTTCGAACCAGCCGCTTAAATATAAAACGGCCCCCTAGAGGGAACCAGCGAACTAAACGGGCAGACAACTCTCAGGCAAATACGAAACTAATACTACACATGTTTATATATTTGTCTTGAATGTATTTCTCCATGTGCTCACAGAATAAAATCTGTTATTATCTTATACCTTTGTTGGAGTATTTCATGTACACACATGTACCCACGCTGGAAGGTTACTCACACTCTAAACATTCCAACTTTAATATAAGAACTTTATATCTTATAGTATAAACATTACGACGAGGTTCCACTGTAGTGTATGATTTTGTAAAGGTCAGTTTGAAAAATATCAGAATTAAAGTGAGTAATTTGTGTATCATACGGAATATGATACACAATTACTGATCAAAATATACAATGTTTTGTTAGTATTGAAGTCAGTTAGTCTACTGTTGGTTTGAATAACAGCAGCTAAGTACAACTGAAGCAGTGTCCAAGACAGTTGGTATTTATAGAAATCAAGAATAGTCCATTCATGTATTTGGGTGATTCCATTCCTTGAGTTCTGATTGGCTGCTTGATTTGAAGGATACTGTGTAGTTTCATAAATACCCTGTCATTCTGCAGTAGACTTGCGACTATTTGGATTTGTATTGAGTTACAACCGTTTGTTGCCTTGTCTTCCCAATTCGACGGTAATTGGAACTTGGATTATTCTTCAGTTAGTTTTTTTATAAATTATTAAAATGGAGGCTCTTGTTGTGTAATGGTTATCGTCATAAGACATGAAATCAATGACTATTCTCCTTCCAACTGTGGATAAATAGCAGGGCAGACTGGGCTCTTTACTCTTTGCTTACTTTAAGCTGTTCACAGTGGCTCTTCTTTTACACATACCACACCCAAGAGAAATACAAAAACTGATGGTTAGTTCATTATAATTGAGCAGGTGAGAAAAATCAAATGGAGTAAAATAATAATAATAACAGGGCATTAGGAGGAGGAGTTGTGACGTGAATAGATAGTGAACTTTTAAACATCCTATCATACAGGTAAAATCTACCAAGAAAATTTGGTACAGTCATGGGGGAAATTTGGTTGGCAAAGAGTTAAATCTTGGTTAGGCAACCAGTCTAGGAGAAGGAAAACTCTGAATTCAAACTTGTTAAACTCCGCTTAAGAAATTGACCTTGTGTCACATCCTGCTTGTGCGGAGGTTTGGTAAATATATATATAAAGTAAAAGTAAAGTCGTCAGGGCGGCCTAATGTCGGTATCGGCCAGACAGCAAGGGAGTCTATCCCCTTTTCACTAGCGCTAGAACAAGGAGATTATTTTAGCATCTGAGATGGAGCGCCACACCTACCATCAGCTCCTTACTTTACTGCACAGATCCCTGTGCTACTCATAACGCTGAGTTGGCGAGGGCGGGTATCAAACTAGGAACCTTATGGTTTCTAGCCGAACGCTTTACCAACTGAGCTAAGGATTAATTGACTGGTTTAAACATACCCTATTAATTATTTTACATTTTATAGAAGTCATTATGGCAACTAAGGGCAATAAGCGCATTAACAATTCACCTATTTCTTGAGAGTTCACAGTGAAATAGGCAACACATCTTAATACTTTTTTGGGTTCCACAATATGTTCAAGAATCTTCGATGAAAGAACACCCTCACTTGGTACGTGAGTCAGCTATTTGCCAATTTGTGGGTACCTTTTATTCACTAACATTTCCTGCAAGATGGCCATTTCAATTCTAAGTGTCTTATCCAGAATTTGTGTGCTGGAATTGGCTGACTCACAAACACCTGAATTATCTGTTTTGCATATATTACAGGTGTGGCAGGGTGAGTGAGAGTATCATTTCTAAGAAGAAAAATTGGTGGCCTGAAAAGAAAGATAAGAAGTCGGGAAATACTTTAGACCCTTTTACTTAATTAATTAGCCAGCTGTGATTTCAGGTGTAATAAAAAAAAATAATTAAAGATTTCATCGGCCTGCAAAAGGGTTAATACCAATAATTTGTACAGTTAGGGTTTCAAGTATTCCTATCTAATAATCACCAAAGTCAAGCAACAATAAGCCTGTTCAATACTTAATTGAGTGACCACTTAAGCAACAGCAGGTACTGTAAGCAATGAGAGTCCTTTATCAAAAGGACTTGATTCGACAGAAAATAACCCGAAAAGTTTGATATGCCATAAAACAAAACAATAAACCAACCAACCAACCAAATACTATCAGCACCCCCACCTTACCACACACATCAGATTATGCCATGCTCAAATATCACAAAGATTTCTTAGGTGAAATTTGAATTCAATGCTTTTTTGAAAATTATTGTTTTGTAATATGGTACTAGGAATCACAAGGTTCCAGGTTCGATATCAGTCGCCTCCAACTCACATGAGTAGCACAGATTGGGTAATCTGATTTGTGCAGTCAAGAAGAAGTTGATGGTAGGTGTGGCGTTCTACCTCAACACAATCAATCTCCCTGGTCTAGCGCTAATGAAAAAGGGGATAGACTCCCTTACTGTCCATTACTGACAATAGGCCACTCCGCCAGCTTTTACTTAATTAAGTTAGTTTTGTTTTTTTAATTCTTAAATTTTTAGAGAACCAAATAAAAAAAATCATGAAAATGTTTCAAACTAAGAGGAACCTTTTTTAAAATACTATTTAAATATAAACCAAAAAAAAAAAAAAAAAAAAAAATCGTAATATAAAAAAAATGTTTACATTTTTAATTCTTAGTTTCTTTTTATTGTTACACTTTTTTTAGAGTGAAAAAACAAAATTAAACGAATATATTTTTTATCATTGTAACTCAACAGGCAATTAAGAATTAACCTTTAGAAAAATAAAATTATGTTTCAAACTAATCACGAGTTTAGGGTTACATTTTTTTTAATATTTTACATGTAAACAAAAAACTATGACTAACTCAACAAGCAATTAAAAATTGAATTTAACTTTCTGTCATATGTACAAAAATGGTTATGTTTCAAAATACTCATGAGTTTAGGGTTACATGTTTTAAAATAATATTTAAGTAACCTAGATTGTTGCTTATTTATGAAATATTCATTATAAATATCTGTAATTAAAATGTATTTCAAGCTATTTAAATGCTAATTGGGTAATTACATATCAAATCACCCAGGCCATGTCACCCCACCCCCCCTTCATTTTTTCTGAAATTTTGTACAGGTGTGGACTATGTTAATGTTAGAAATTCCCCAAAATTTGAGCTTCCAATTCCAAAATTTTGCAAAGTTATGTCAATTTTTAGCTCTCCAAATTTGAGGCAGGGAAGGTGGTCTTTTTGTAATCTATTTTTGTCTGTAAAATGAGTTCTAGAGCTAAAAATTGGTATATAAAAGCATTTTGACCAAGGAATTCAAAAATGCTATCATAAAAGTCTTAAAGACAACCAATTTTAAGTTATTGATGATTTCTGATTTTTTCATAGCAAGATCAATATTCTCATGTGGCCTAGCATCTGTGACAATTTTTTTTCTATTATTATTTCACATATATTGAACATTATTTGTACCAAAAAGATAGTTTAGTTTTTGCTCAGAACCGAAGCTACAACATATTGCAGAAGTTTGTTAAAATTTTGCACTTTAATTTTTCTGAAATTTTGTCCAGATGTGGACTTTGTTAAGTTAGATAATCCCCAAAATTTGAGCTTCCAATTCCAAAAATTAACAGAGTTATGTCAATTCTTAGCTTTCCAAATTTGGGTGGAGGTTCGTGAAAAATGGTGACTTTTTGTAATCTATTTTTGTCTGAAAAATGAGTTCTAGGGCTTCCCTACTCCTAAAAATTGTTTTTTAAAAGCATTTTTGCCCATGAAATCCAAAAATGCTACCACAAAAGTCTTAAATTTAACCAATTTTAAGTTATTAATGATTTCTGATTTGCAAAATTTTAATTGATAAGTTGGGGTGGCCTAAAGTCAGTATCAGCCAGACAGCGAGGGAGTCTATTTCTTTTCACTAGCGCTAGACCAAGGAGATTGCTTCGGTGTCCGAGGTGGAGCACTACACCTACCATCAGCTCCTTACTTTACCGCACAGATCCAAACTGTGCTACTCATACACTGAGTTGGCGAGGGGCAGTATTGAACCAGGAACCTTGTGATTCCTAGGTAGATGTTCTACTGACTGAGCTAAACCAGCCATATAAAGTTAAATTCGGTTTTAATATAATTAGATATTTCTGTTTATTTTGCCATATTATTTTTGTTTATATAGCAACAACTTTGAAAACAGTACCAGTGTCTCGAGCAAACACTCTGTTAGATGATGATCTTGGTGTCAGAAAATGGTTTCATCACTTTAAACATCATTACCCCTAATCCAGTAATGCAATACCCCACAATTTTGCCACGCCTTTTCGGTTCTCCATCACAGTGTAAGAATGCCAGACCCCACTCTGCCTGATTTACAATATTACCCACAAATAAAAGTACACCATCAATAGTTTTTTTAAATCAATTTTCTTCTAAATCAAAGACTCCAAGATTTCATTATTTCTAGTGGAACATTATGTGACAATTTTAAAATTCAAAGGAAATCATTTCAATACAATGGTGATTAATAAGCATCACTAATTACTTAACACATCATGTATTTATAGTCTGTTCTATTCAAAGAAGCTAATTCACAATAGAGGCCTACAATTTTAAGGTCCCATTTCTTGTTGAAAGGCAAACCTAGAATTGTAGGCCTCTGTTGTGAATTAGCTTTTTTGAATAGAATGGACAATGAATCCATCCCAAATTACATAATAACGACTGAAAATATAGCAAATTCACTAAAAGAAGCGGGTGAAGTAATTAGTGATCATTGCATAATCTATGTGGGTCGCATAGATTATTGACAAACACCTGTAGAATAAGGGGCCATTGACCTTCAAATCCAGAACATAGGCGGGCAGGTTTCTGTGGAAAAATCCAGACCATTGGTAAAGGCGGGAATCTCACACATCACATGATTTGACTAGTTAAGTAACCGGTTTACAACCAGACGCCAGGCAAAGCAGACATGTGACTGCTAAGCGCAGTGAATTAGAATGGGCTGAAATAAATCTTTGATCAAAGTAATACAAAGTCTTGTTAGTTAATTGCATGACTTGAAAAGAACCCCTTAGTTAGAAAATACTGGGAACCTTCTTATCGTCCCAATTACAACAAGAACATTCCCGAGTCCGAAAAGAGATACCTGAAGAAGGCTGGAGGGCACATCGGATGAAAGTTGTATAGATAACAATAAGATGAGGACAATAGTCCGAATGATACAAATAATAATACTAATCAAGCCTCATCTCAAAAATTCAGAGAAATAGAAAATAATTTTCTAAAGGCATTTCCATTTATATTGAGACACTCAATCATTATTTATGCATTTTTATGCTTTTCAGCAAAACACGTAATTCATAGATAAATTGGTCACAAAATGGGCGGACTCTACAAGTCTTATTTCTTGCAATTTTCATTCAATGAAAGTTTTCCATAGCATCCACGTCATCTTTTTCTTGTTTTTTTCAAAACTGATGAAATAAAATAAACATGACAACATTAATGAGGAGAAACTGCCATTTGAGCAAACGTAGACAATGTGTTAAGTAGGACTAGTTACTTGAAACTGTATCATTTAGCATCAAATTTCAGCATTGAATAATTCATAAGTTGATATACTGTTAAACAAATAAAATAAACCAAATCTGATTCATCTTATTGTTCAACAAAATGCTAAAAACAAGAGAGTGGAAAAATGTTCATAAAAATCAATAAATAAACACGTTTCCAGGACGAGTTGCATAAAATATTTAGTGGAAATATTCAGTAGAAATTCATTAAAACTGAATCAATAATATGCAATGAATCACACAAAAACAAAATCATAAAGTAAGGCATAACTATGGTACTACAGGGCACGAGAGTCGGAGTCACAGAGTCAGAGTTGGTAGAGTTTTACTGACATTGGTTGAATTTCTTTGTCAACTGTCATCCATCTTTTACGAAGGAAGCGCACCGGAGGAGTTTTTGACCAACAATGACACCATCTTCTACAGCCATCAAGTAAGGCAGTTTCTGCATAAATGGAGGGAGGTCCGACTACAGTTGCAATGCACGTATGTACCATCGGGTAACGGTATCGTAGAAAGAAATCACTGCAGTATCAAGAGGATTGCCAATAGGAAGCAGTGCACCATTGCGGAGGAAACATATGGGTATAACGTTATACCAAAGGAGAGCGTGTTCTCTGTAACTGCACCCACAAATGCCATCTACAAGTACCAGGTTCGGGTAAAGGGAGTTGGCATTGTGCAGTCACCTGACGAAAAGGAGGTTTGCAGGCCATACGCTGCGGGTGATCCCGTTTGGATGAAACCTCTGGGCAGTCGATGTAACACCAAATTCAAGCGGAGGCGAGTGACTGGTGTGGTCAGTCAGCAATCTGTCCTGGTCAATAGAATCCCAAGTCACGTACGTGATCTCCGCCCTGCTTTGGAGGCAGACCATTCAGCTACCAAGTGATAAGTCATCTGGCGACGAAGATGTATCCACTAGCTCGTTGGACAATTCAGAGGCGGAGACAGTGTGCACGTCCCACTTCAAAGGAGCATGCGGACCAAAAGGCCACTCACACTCTTGTGTGATCATGAGACCTAATTTTAGTAAATTAATTTTATTCTCATTTAATGCTGAGAGATTGATTATTTGGGGTTTGATATCATCTAGTGTTTTGTTTATATTGGTCGTTTGGTTTGGCCTAGGTTTTTAAAAAAAGGGGTTTTTGTTATTGCATTTCTAAGAAACTATTGAAATGTATTTACAGTTAGCTTGAAATGGTGAGGGAAGAAAAAAGAAAAACACTGGGATGCATCAATATGATTTTACTGCAACCTTTTAGATTTTTTGTGCATCAGGGATGCAGGATATCAGCATCTCTGTAATGTGAAACTGAATAGTAAAAGATAAGTCTGTGGGTAAATATTTTAATGTTTTAAATTCACTTAACCAACCAGGCACTGGGAATTATTTTAGTTTTTACAGTTGTTCAATTTTAGATTTTAAATAACTGATGCTGGTTCTACTACTCTTCGACAAAAGGTACAGGTATACCTGAAACATCAGAATTAATAAATAAGATTAAAAATTACACAATATTTATCACTTTGAATTTTGGTTATTATTCCTTATCTTATACTTTTCCATGCTTCCAATACAACCCAAAAAGTTTCCTAACAACCATCACATATATCTACAAAGAAGCATACATGTACGTGTACAGTCTAACAACATCATATATTTCTATATATAAATATATATATATAGTATTATAGTGTGTACAGAAATAACCTACTCGAGTTTCACCATAAGGATCTTCAGGGTTAAATCCACTGAATTAATCAAGATATTGATTAATTGCAGTTAACTGCAGGATTAATTCAGTGGATGTAACCCTGAAGATCCTTATGGTGAAACTTGAGTAGGTTATTTCTGTACACACTATGATGCTAAGTACGCTCTACTTACGTATTGAGCACTTTATATTTGTTATAATGCTGATTTATCCGAGTAACACTTACACCAACCAAATATCGAAACCAACCCAATATTTTTTTACCGGTAAGTCATTCCCTTTACACACACATATATATATATATATATATATATATATATATGTGTGTGTGTGTGTATGTGTACAGTGAAGAAAAATAAAACTGTAACATCCTGAATGTATCACTGAAGTTAAGCAATGATGAGCCTGTTCAATAGTTAATTGGGTGACCACTTAAGAAATAGCAGGTACTGTAAGCAACCCGAGTCGTCCTTTGTAAATCAAAAATTACTTAATTCAGCATTAAATAACTGAACCCGAAAGAGAGTTGATATGCCATAAAATAAACCAACCAAGCAGCCTGAATGTATATGAATATGTTTCAATTAAATAAAAAATAAAAATAGCCTAAATGTACAGGTAATATAGTAGGATTACAGTAAAGGGTAACACATGGCCGGTGCTCGGTCTTCGTGTACCCCACTCCCAAATATATGATACCGGGGCCCACACTCTTCTACATGCCTATTTTCCCATATGAAACCCGCCCTTCCGGAGCCTCCAAGTAGGTTTGCTCTCATAACCACCCACCCGGTCGGGTGGTTTAGGGGTAGTATGCGCTGGCTCTGTCTCCCTATAAATATCAATGTGTGTACGGTTACAAAATAAGGGGTGTAACAACAATATTCAAACCTGAACGGGGTCAAAATTGGCATCGCTCTTCTTTAGAGTGTTGTTTTTGGGGGGTTTTTTTTGTTTTTTAATTTCCGTTAATAAAGTATTTATTGAATTTCATACACTTTTATAATTTTTTACCAAGACCTTAACATTCTCAACATTCGATTTATATTATTTAATTGAACGTTGAGAATTTTAAGGTTTTGATAAAATATATATATTTTTTTATTTATGTTTACTTTTTAATTTTCATAATAATGTCTACATTTTGTAATGTTAGAGCTTATTATCTAAATGGGTCAAGTTTTTGTTTTTTTTGTTTTTTGACAGTGTTTACTACTGTTTACTAGTCATTTTATCGTCCAAAGCCGATTTCGTTACTAATTAACAAAAACTTCATTAAGCTAAAAAAAAAAAAAAAAAATTCATTATAAAAACACTACAAAAGTTAAAATGCGAGACGTAACTATCAAGTATAAATTTTCCTTAAAAATAACAAACTAAACAAAAACCAAACAAAAATATCAGAGAACATTTTTTTTTTAAATACCAGAATCTTCGTTTTTTTTAATAGATTTTTCGGTTTTACGTTTTATTTTCAGATCAGATGTTTTCTGTTTAATAATTAAACAGATCTCATCTGAAAATAAAACGTAAAACCGAAAAATCTATTTAAAAAAATGAAGATTCTGGTATTTTAAAAAAATGTTCTGATATTTTTGTTTGGTTTTTGTTTAGTTTGTTATTTTTAAGGAAATTTTATACTTGATAGTTACGTCTCGCATTTTAACTTTTGTAGTGTTTTTATAATGTTGAAATTTAAATCATTTACACATAGTTTTCACGCGTAATTACTAACTAATCCCAAATAAATGTGACTAAAAGTGAACGTATTTATCATGTATGTATGTATCCTCCAAAATCTAGACACTTCGGTTAACACGCAAACATCAGGAAATACCTTGACCATTATTCTCCCTTTAAGTTTAATGGGGAAGAGTTTTTCTGAAAGGGTCCCCACCCTGACGTTATAATTTCTTTCTAGGGTGGAAAGACAGAAAAAATAAAAAGAAGAGTGTGCTAACCGAAGTCTTACAACATTAGTTTTAGATTTTATTTTATTATTAAAAAAAAAACTTTGGTTTCGACTTTCTCGATAGTTCTTTCGGGTTATTTTAGTTTGTTAAAATAAAATGTATTAAAAATAAAGCAGTTTAATAAATTACCCTGGACTTAGCAATAAAGAAATTAAAATTTGATTAAAAGTTACAAGAATAAGCAATTTTGTTTTCGTTTTAAAAGTGTCCCAGGGGAGAGGGTTTAACTCTTTTTTCTTCACCCTTGTAAAGGAATTTAAATTTAAAGAATAAAAAAGAAGAGGGTCCTTCTTTCTTCTGACATGTTTACGAATAATATTTTCGCTTAGTGTTACAGTTTTTTTAAAGGACAAACTTTTAGCTTCGTATTTTTTAATGTTCTGGATTTACAATCCATTTTATTTTTTTTTTATTATTAACAACAGCTTAAAAAAGATTATTTGTTTTGAATTTAAATTTATTTAGATTAAAAAAAACCGCGGGAAAGATTAGTTATCGATTTCTTTGATTAAATAACAACACTAGAAACATCGAAAATAGATTTGTTGGGTTGTTTTTAATTTTTTTATCGAAGATGTTTTTACTTCCTTCTCGACAACAACACGAATGTCATCATCTTTCTTCCATATATATATACAGCGGAGGGTAAAAAAATGGTGGAGATATTAGACAAGATGAACTTGACTTAGAGATAAAAAAAATAAATAAATAAATAAAGTTAAGGGTAAAAAAATAATATAATAAACGTTTAGAAAAATCTACACCAAGAAAAAAAAAGTATAAATAAGTTGTCGGTGGAAGTAATCTGTTAGAAGACTTTTACATTCAAAACCAAAAGAAAATAATCGTAAAATTTACAAACATCGTTTTTTAAAATCAGGAAAATAAACAGGCTGGTCGTCACACTCACTGGGTTACTCACTAAATAAGTCACTGATTAACTTAATTAATAATTAACAAGTGAATTAGAATTATATCTTCACAATCCAAACCAAAAAAAAACTTACCGGTAAAATGTCAAAACGTGAGCCAGGGTCAGAAGAATCCATATCAACATGAATTAAATCAACAAGAGTAGATAAAAATGTCGGGTTCAAGTGACCCTCCAAATCTACGTTGGTGTGTCGGGTCCTTCCTCTACTTTCCTCAGGGTACCAACACTGGTAGATATAGTACCAATAGCGTCACAGTCAGTGGCGTGTGATATCCTCGTAGTATTCCAACTAGTGGCCACTCCCAGGTCTTCTAGGACAACTGGGTGGTTAGAGTTATCGCGATTGATATTATTGGACGAATTGTTGTTATCATAAAAATCTCCCTGGTTGTCGTTGTGGTCACCACAAGATGACCTCGTCTTGTTGAGGAGATGCTGGAGCCCACCAAACCCGGCATACAGATTATCTTGGCTCACTAAATCTTTATAAAGACAGGAAAGACGTTCGATGTTAACGGACTGGTTACCATCTTCGACGGAAACCGAAAACTGGTTTGTTGTTTTTCCGATTGACGAAGTTCGATCTTCAGGTGGGAGGAGGTGGAACGTCGTTGCTATTGGAGACACAGAAAACAACGATGATTCCATACCGAAATTTAAATATTAATTAAACTTTTTTTGTTGCTCCTGAGGATTTAAAAAAAATTTTTTTTAGATTTTTTTAATTGTCTTTTAGAGAAATTTTAAAGAAATTAATTTATTTTCTTTAAAAGAGGTAAGTCGGTTATTTTTATTTTGTTAAATTAATTATACTAGTACCACGCATCAGTCTTCAGACAAAATATTTGGGGGGTTTTTACACGTCGATGTGTAATTGTTTTAAGGCAAATTTAAATTAAAAACAAAGATCAAAATCTAAAATACGAAATATTTTCAAAGGAACAATGTCTATCTTACAATCCGCGTTGACGTTTTAAGAATTGTAAAAATTAACGGTTCCTCCTGTAAAAGTTTAATCAATTATTCTCAAAGACAAATAATTCTTTGCGGATTCGGTAAGTTTGTTTTTTTTAAATAAACAGAAAGAAAGTAAACTTTTTTCCCTCTACAATTTTAGATTCACCAGAATTTAAAAAAAAAATGTAAATTAAAATTTAAAATTTCTATAAATATTTGCTGTTATTCTCAAATAAAAATGATTGAGCCTTTTTTTTTTCTTTTACTTTGTTTTTTTTTTTTTTGTTTTTTTCGATTCCTTTTTGTTTAAAAAAATTGATGTAAAAGAAAGAAGAAATCGGTTTTAGTTGAAGATTTCGTTGTTGCGCTTAGATGATAAATAAAACGATAAACAGAATGATTGAAAGAACGTAATACTAGTATGGATGAAAAACGTGGAATGTTCGTTATCTCTGCCTCGTAGCAGACGTAGCAGCAGGCGTGCTACCCAAAACGATTAGATAAATATAGTTCATGAATAGTAAGAGACTTAAAGAGAAAGAAATGGGATTGTCAATATTGAACAACGTGGAAGTAAATGAGTATGAGTAAATGATTCAGATTTGGACCAACTTGTGACGTCATACAGTTCCGCGTGGAACAACAAGTGCGTGATTATCGCTTAGTTTGGCCTTATTTGTTGTTTTGTCGCTCCACGTGTCTGGGTTTTTACGCGTACACAAAACTGACGTTTTTCTTTTTTCTAGGGTTTTCTTTTTATTATTATTATTATTATTATTATTATTATTATTATTATCTAAAATTGAAATAACATTACCTTTAGATGATCACTTAAGACCAGCAGGTATTGTAAGCAATCTACGGCCAATGTAACTAGACTACTACTAAAACTAAGCTTGATAAATTCTTTAAGATCGTCCCTCATTAAATGATGTAATAATTGCGTACTCGTCGGAAAAAAAAAATGACATCCGTTACTAAATAATGAATATCATTCTTTTTCGACGAGTAATGTGATTATTACATCATCATTATTTTTTTTTTTAAATCTAAAAAGATTTTATCAAAAATAATGTTTTTTACGAGGGAATTTGTACAAATTTCAATTGAACTCAAACTCAAATTTCAAAACAATTTTCATACCGTAACGCTTTGTCTTTGAGTGTACGGTACGCTCTCCTTTAAGATTTGACATTTGTTCGTCTACATACAATTTCAATTAAAAAAAAAAAAAACTTTTTTTTTTAAGAGGGGTTGTAAAATATCAACATTGATTTGCCGATAATAATCTGGGGCAGGAGGTCGTGTAAAATATCTATATAATTTGCCGAAAAAACACGTCTCCGAAAATAGTTGTACCGGAAATTCTCCTGACGCCGACACGCTAAAATATAGCGTAAATTAGGACAAGAGGCCGGGACGACAAAAAATCAAAATTACCCATCGTTTATTCTTATTAGAGAACTAAGCTTAGTTTAATCTGGCTACATTGGTCGCAGATTGTTAATAGTAACTGAATTTATCAATATTATAAACTAAAATCAAGTTTAGCGTCGGGAAAAATATGACTACGCAAAAAAAAAAAAAAAAAAAAAAAAAAAAAAACAGTATGGAAGATCACAGGTACTTTCCCTTCATACTTAAGTGATTTTTTTTTTTTTTTACATAATCAATTTGGAAACTTAAATGTTTTGGTAATTTATGAGGAAGTGCGTCCCGGTCTCCTGCCTCAAAAATTGCTGCCCGGTGACTATTAAAATAACGACCCCAGCTACGGTGTTACTTGAAAGAAAACAACCAAATTAGGGCGTTAAATGTATGGGGGGGGCTTCTCTTTTTTGTCGTAATTCTTATTTATTTATAGAAATTTGTTGTAATTCTTAAAAATTCTGAAAAAAAGTAATAACAAAACAAACAATTCCATTTCATACGGAGTGGTATTACCTGTTAGGGTCCCCATCTATGGGTTAAATTGAAAAATGTTTAAAATTTGAATCTCCATTAAGAATGAATTTATTTCAAAACTCTGTCAGCATTAAATAACCCACTGTGGTTGATATGCCGTAAAGCAAACCAAAGCAAACCAAAACCATTTCCTACGACAATTAATATATTAAGCACTTTTGTTGTTGTTGTTGTATAGGGCGATCCAAAAGTCTTGTTACCCTCTACATGTTTTTTAGAGATAAAATTATTACATAAATTTCTAGAAAATAATTTTTTTTTTTTTAAGAGGTAAAATAAATACATAACTTATATATTATATTATATTATATTATATTATAAAAAAAAAATAATGAACGTTAAAACAATATGTAGGGGTGACAAGATTTTCAGACCACCCTGTATAATGGACAACCATGAACAAAAACCTTGAGCTTGGGAAATTAGAATTAGTTTTCTTTTTGGGAATTCACTGTTAAATGTTTGAAATTGCTGGCTAACACTTTGATAATCTTTTTGAAAAGAAAATTTTATTGTAGAATTCCTAGAGGACATCACCCGGATCATTGATGGGGGCTCATGGGTAGATGTTGTCTACCTTGACTTTGCTAAGGCCTTCAACTCTGTGCCGCACAAAAGACTTTTGGCAAAACTCTCTACAATGGGGGTGAAGGATGATCTTTTTAACTGGTTAAAGTCCTTCATATTCAACCGGAGAGAGGTAGTTACAGTTCTTGGGAAACACTCCTTACCATATGAGATGTCATCTGGGGTACCACAGAGATCAGTTCTTGGCCCCCTTTTGTTTGTTGCATATATCAATGATATAGATGCTAACTTAAGGAATACCATAGTACTGAAGTATGCCGATGACATCAAGTTGTACCTTGAGGTAAAAAAGACAGATCCTGAACGCTGCAGATCTTTATAACAGTCAGACCTGGACATAGTGCAGCAATGGATCACTGACTGGCAACTGAAGCTGGCTGTGGACAAATGCACCACCATGCATTTTGGGAGGAAAAATCCATCATACATATACTCCCTCCACAACTCTAATATCAAGGAATCTTCTTGTGAATGTGATCTGGGTATTACTGTCAGCAAAGATTTACGTTGGACGAAACTCATCTCCAAAATTGTCAAAAAGGCCGAGGGTGTCCTGGCGTCACTCAGCAAGACCTTTGTCAGCCGCTCACCGGCTATCTATTTGAAGCTGTACAAAGCTATGGTGCAACCACACTTGGAGTTTGCATCACTGGTCTGGAACCCCTATCTTGCCCAGAATATTAACCTCCTAGAAACTGTACAGAGACGTGCAACCAAACGAATACCCTCCATCAGGCATCTGCCATACTCTGAACGTCTCGCTGCCCTGGGAATGGATTTATTGAAACTTCGGCATCTGGCAACTGACCTGGTAAATGCTCATAAGGTCATTAATCATCTTAACAACAACAACCTTAAGCACCTTTTTGATCTCCATCTTTCTAACACACGTGGGCATGCCTACAAAGTCAGAAAACAGCACTGCTCACGTGACTTTTGGAAACATTTTTTCACGGTCAGAGTTACGGAGACATGGAATAAACTGCCCGTGTAGGCTGCCGAAGCACTGAGTCTTTCAAAGCCTCCATGCTTCCTGTAGTCCACTGACACTATACCTGATGCCACTCTCCACATACATATGCGCACACATACATGCATATTACTACTGTAAACTGTTCATGTTCCTGACACTAATACATTATTCTGTGTACTTGACATGAGACTTTGATGAGTTGTGGTGCACCTGAGCACTGTACACAATAAATTTCATTATTATTATTATTAACGTATATATTTTACAGGAATTTGAATGTGTAGTTGAATCATTAACTTTTTGTCAAAAACTTAATTTTTTTTTCTGTCATTTCCAGGTGATATTTAGATAAAGTGCCAATTGAACGTAAATTATGGGTGAAGAATCAATAAATGGTGGGATTGTTAAAGCAGTAAGTATTTTTGTTTCTATTTATGAGATGAGGATTAATATAAATAATTTTGATATTTTGGACTGTTTTCCTCATCTTTATTGTGTATAAACACAATGTTCAGGCCACTGTAACTTTGGGATCTGTTTAGGTGTTATTTAGATTACCTTAAAATAATTCCATCTTCAGATAATTACCCTGAATTCAAACATAGTTTCAGAGCTGAAATCGTTGACCGCTAGTTCAAGATGGTTAGGTAAGTAATAGTGTTCTTTACATTTTGAAATTTCTATTTTAGAATAAGGTAATTTTCTTCCATTTTTTTTCTATATCTAATCCTATTTCTGTCAATAAATCTGGTGGCATTTATGCTGCATGGTGTCCCGTTGAACTAGTGATAACAATTTCAGCTCCCAAACGACATTTGAATTGAGGGTAATTGTCTGAAGATTACTTATTTTAAGGTAATTAAAAAAACACCTAAAAAGCCTGAGATTACAATGGCCTGAACATTGTTTTTACCGTAAATCCTCAAATATAATCTGCATTTTTTTCCTAAAATTTAAAGGTCAAAATCTCTAATGCATACGATATACGAGGTAAAAAATGAAAAATATTTTCTAAGCAATGTACAAGTCTCTATTTGCTGTCCGGCAATGACAGACAACCTGAGCTTGAAAAAATTTTGCTTGAATGGGTAAAGAAAAGAAGACTTGATGGAATAGCCATTAATACGTTACAGGCTACAGGCAAAACTCATTGTTAAAATGATAAAACTTAATAATTAAGTGCGTTACCATATACATTTTTACAAACCAAGGATGTTATATAGACCTCCTTGACTCAAGTTAGAGAATGGGTGCGTATTATATACAAGGTTTAGGTTTTTCAGAGGTACAGCCCCCTAAAAAACCCTGCGTATTATACTCAAGGATTTACGGTATATGCAATAAAGATAAGGATAACAATCTGAAATATTAAAATTATTCAGTAAGTATTTGTTTCATTTGTTTGTGACTTTATCTTTCAAGATGATTAATTTGTGACATTTCACATTTCTTGAAAAAACTTTTTGAATGTAAATAACATAAAGTTGGTCTGCAAGAAATTCAAATTACTTCCTTTCAACTGTCTGAATATAGAGGGAAAAAAAAAACTATAAAATATGGAGTAGACCTCCCCACCCTCTTCCATATCTTTCTCTGATTTTGAGGTTCTGGTTGTAGATGGGAAGGTGCTGGGATTCAAACTGCTGCTCAGATTTGACAGGAGTAGCACAGATTGGGTAATCTGTGTGGTAAAGTGGGGAACTGATGGTAGGTGTGTTGGAATATTTGATATATAAGGTGTGCTCTAATTCCCCATCTAGATGTATGGACCAGGCAAGATCATGTGGTCTATTCCTTAGCCAATCACTGGCTATACTGCGTGGCTGATGCATTACTTAAGCACTGATTTTTTCACAGTATACTAGCGACCATTTGACGAAGGAACTTAGGATTCTTTACCCAAGAGGATTACCAAAGGATTCATTATCAGAGGACTCTTTACCAAGGATCCAATTCCACTGGACGAGCACTCTTGCTTGAAGGCCTAAAGGATGGCCCATAAAAACTTAACAAGGTGTGGTGCTCCACCTCAGCAAAAATAATCTTCCTGGTCTAGTGCTAGCAAAAAGGGGATACACTCATTTGCTGACTGGCTGATACTGACAAGATGCCACTCTTTACTTATATTGCTTGAAAGAACTTTTAAACTTTTTAATGTTGTAAGTAGCATATAGTTGGTGTGTAAGAAAATCGATTATTTCCTTTCAAGTGTGTGACTATAAAAAAAGAAATATGTAAATATGGAGCAGACCTTCACCCTCTTCCATATGATGTTATGGTTCTGGTTATAGATGGGAAGTTGCTGGGGTTCAACCAGCTGCTCAGATTTGATGTCATCAAGAATTTGGAGGGGTGTGTGATTGTCTTTTTCTTTTCTTTTTAAAAAGAAAGGAGACTTCTCTACACTTGACGGTAAAGCCAATAGAACAATTCACATACTTAGGTTGTAATATCTCATCCACAGAAAGTGATGTTAATGCACAAATAGGAATGTACACGTATTCTATTCATTATTATTTTAATAAAAAATAAAATAATAATATAAAATTATAAAATCTTTAAGCATACAAAGAAAAACGGCTTCAGGGTAAAATGTTTGATATTTAGAGTTAAAACGGTCAAAATACAGAATTTTGGTGTTCGAAAAAAGAATTTAAAAAAAAATTTATTTGAGAGACGCTCCACAGCAAGAGAAAATAGTGATGTTTGTAATTAATATATATGTAAATAATTGATAACCATGTAGACTTTTGTATTTGTTGTTTTCTTTTCAGGAATTAAGAAAAGATTTGTTGTGGTTAGTTGTAAATATTTGCAATGAATCAGAAGACAAGGTTTACACTGAGCAATTTCAAGTTTCTCTCACAAATTCTTCACTTGAATTACTGGAACATAGGATTTCAAAACTGACAGACATTTCAAGGTAAGCTTACCAATTGCACAGAGGCTGATAGCTTTTTGATTTAGTGCATCCTGGGACACACATATTTTCTTTGAATGAGTCCCCGGGAAAATTTATGCATCCCAACTAAACCCATTTAACTCCTACCTTGTAACCTATTCTGTGTAATTCGTTTCTAAGAAACAATTGAAATGTACTTACAGTTAGCTTGAAATGGTGAGGGAAGAAAAACAAAAAATATTGGGACGCATGGATATGAATTTTCTGTGTCCTTTTGGATTTTTGTGCATCAGGGATGCAGGACACGTACCTATCAACATCTCTGGGTTCACGTCCTGCGTCACTGAAGCATAAAAATCTAAAAGACCACATAAAAATCATATCCCTGTGGTTTTTTATTGGGTTTTTTTCTTCCCCCACCATTTTCAGCTAACTGTAAATATATTTCGATATTTTCTTGGAAATTAATCACATTGTATAGGGTATAAAGTAAGGGGTTAGCGGCTTTAGTTGTTCATAGATAAAAACTCATTAAGAAATTTTAGTTGGGATCCATCCAATTTCCCGAGGACTCATTCAAATCAAATCCATGTGTCCCGGGATGCACAAAATTGCAATTGTCTTATATTTTTGCCGTGAAATCTGCTGAAAAGGCATTTTTATGACTAAAGATTTCATTTTGTTTAATCACTTCTAAATTAATTGCTATACAAGGTGTGTCAAAAAAGTATAGAAATTTTTGGTACATTTTGACAGACCTTGTATTCTGAAAAGAAATAATGTTCTATTCATTCTTCATTTCTATCTTGGTAAATACATCTTTAAACTTGGTACTTTTTTGACACACCTTGTATTCTGAAAAAAATTAATGAATGGAAAATTTTATTTTTATTTTTTGTTTTTTGTTTTTTTTCAGAATAGAAGTTGTATAATGAACTAGCAGAGGTACTCAAGAAAATTTAGTACAGCCATGGGAGAAATTTGGTAGACAAAGAGTTAAACCATAGTTAATCTTATGGAATATACATGTTTTATTAAAATCTGTCTTATAAAACAACATGTTCATGTGAGGAATCCAGATTAGCTCAGTTGGTAGAGTACTCCCCTTGGAATCACAAGGTTTCTGGTTCAATACTGGTCCCTGCCAATATAGAGATTACATTTATGGAAAAAAATTCTGAAAAAAAATTATTTAACTTATTTTTAAAAAAATTCCCCTTATTTAATGAATGACCCCTGTATGTTTTTTTTTTGTCAAATGAAATGATCTTTTTATTTCTCTGAATTTTTGAGATGAGGCTTGATAATTTGGATTATTCAGACTATTGTCCTCATTTTTATTGTTATCCGTACAACCTTTCGGCAGATGTGCCGTCCGGCCTTCTTCAGGTGTTTCTTGTTGAACTCAGGAACGTTGTTTTTGAACTCGGGAACTTCTTGTCATAATCGGGCACCATCAAGAAACTTTGAATAAGAAGGTTCCCGATTATGTCAACAGGGTTCCCAAGAAATACCTGAAGAAGGTCGGATGGCACATCGGCTTAAATGTTGTACAGATAACAATAAAGATGAGAACAATAGTCTGAATAATCCAAATAATATTAAATCATCTTTTTGTTACTAATTTTTAATCTGAAGATTTTTTTTTTAAATTGAATTTTGAAACTTTTTTCTTCTTCTTTTCCAGTTGAGTTTATTAAAAGGTTTTTTAAATGATCCAGATTCTGATGATTCAAGCTCCAATATCCTAGGATATGAGGATTGATACGGACGAGGATGAGGATTGATGGAACATTATGACCTATTACGATCAATTTTTATAAACGAGAGATTAGAATTTATTTTGAATCGCTGCTGATCGCTTATTCTTATTTTATAACTAATAAAATCATCAATTAAAGATATGTCCACACTCTATTGGCTTAAAAGACACTGACTATATCCTCTGTAGAGGAGTAAGACTCTTCTCCTACCTCCTCCCGAGGTGTCCTGTGGAGGATAATAAATTGCATCTAACAGTGATTATGATTATTAAAAGATATATACATTGAAATTAATTAAAGTTTGTTGTTTTTATTTATCAATTTCCCCAGTTTAAAAAAAAATTCTGATAAATTATTTTATATTTTTTACTTTATTGATGAATACAAAAACAAATAAAAACAAAAATTAAAAAATAATAAAATGTTACATGTCTGAATTTTTTAGATGAGGCTTGATAATTTGTATTATTCAGATTTTTCAGACTGTTATCCTTATCTTTATTATATACACAACATTTTGGCTGATAAGCCCTCAGGCCTTCTTCAAGTGTTTTTTTTTGTTGAACTCTGGAGCCTTTATGGAATGAGAACTATCTACCCTAATGGATTAAATAACAAGTTTGGTTGAAAGTTTCATGAAGGCTCCCAAGTTGGACAAGAAGTTTCCTGAGTTTAACAAACACCTGAAGAAGGTCGGAGAGCACATCAGTCGAAATGTGAAGTATATAACAATAAAGATGAGGACAATAGTACTAAAAATGTAAATAATACAAAAAGTTATAAAAGTAAAATAAAGACAAATGTTTTAAATTTTTAAAGTAATTTTGTGTAATGTAGTAGCTACCTCGAGCCACCAATGAACCTGGTGCTTGGCTGTGTGACCGACAACAAGGAGTCAATAACAGGAAGTCTTCTGTGCGAGAAACAGTCTCACATATCTTTGGAAAGGGTAAGTTGTGCAGTTATTAACCAGCAGAGGATTAAGGGACGATTTTAATTTTAAAATGAGTAAAACCACTCCACATCCCATAATTTAGCAATTCCTTGATCAGCTCAAAAATACCACTCCACCTCTTTCAGATTGGAAAACAGCCTGGATGGAGGTTGAAACATACTGATATATGATAATCTTTAAAAAAAAAAAAATTCCAGTCCCAGTTTTTTTTTTTGTGACTGATCCACGGGTATGTATAACAAATTTGAACATGATGCAGCATTTCATTGATCGAGAGCCAGAATCAGCAGAGTTACATGATTATCATAGCCAATGTCTTTCTATATTGGTTTTGTATAAATGTAGAAACCAAAAAGTTTTTTTTTCTTTTGATATAAGAAATAAATAAAGATAAAATCATCTTTATTTTTTCTTCCAAGAAATTTCAAGAATTTAAACTGGTACTCATTGGCATCCGCTGCCATTTAAAAAATCTTTTTTTGTTACAAAGGGTTTTTTTGACGGGGTATATCTACCGGATTGACACCACAGACTCATAAAATATATCATGGGTAGACATCCTTACACCATTTCTATTCAAATACCAAATATTGAAACACCTTGTTAAGTGATAATAAAGATATTTTCTCAAGGTATTTTTTTTTTTAATAAAAGAAGCTATTCATTATAAAACTAATTTTTTAACGAATAAAGACCGAAAATTTCATGTTTTCAACTGATTTTGAATTAATTGAAAAACAAAACATTTTCAGACATTTATCTTTTTATTTAAAATAATTTAAAAACAATTTAAAATTATTTCGGTTAATTATCACAATACAAAAATATGGGTGGGTGATAAATATACAGTAGTTGCACAAAATATGATTAGTGGGGATATCTCTTTGAATTTCCCGGTGTATTCTTGTAGTCTCAGCATGGAGTGGCTCAAGGAACCGGCAATTCAGTCGCCCGTGTGTCATAAAAGCTAAAGGATGCCACCAATTCGACATTTCATGAGCATATCCTTATTATCCAAGGGAGATAATCATTTTAGTTAGCCAAGGGAGATAACTTGGCTTGGTCAAAAAGATGCAAATAACTAAGTGCTATTCCCAAAATTTTGTCATAATGGAAATGTTTGTCATGAGCTCTACAAAATGTTGTTTTAAATAATTTTTGTTTTAGGGAAAATAATAATATTACTAATAACAAGTTAAGCAAAAAAAAGAAAACTCCAAACATCCAACTGAATTTTCTTTTTGTAAACTATTTTTCTATAAGTATTAAAAAGAAGACAATGGTTTATTTTCACACATTGCACAATATAAACAATGTTGGTTGTTGTAGTAATTTGTGGAGGATGATCACTTATTAGTAGTGACTTCCTCATTTTTTTTTAACATATTTTGAAAGTTGATGATAAGTTTACTTATACGTATTAAAAATGTCTATTTTGATAAATAATTTGAGTTGGTGAGTAAACATTTTGGTGAAATCAATGTTTGGAAATATTTTTTTGTTAGTGTATTCCAATCGTTGATGCAGAATCCAGTGATAGATTTAAAGCCAAAGGTTTTAGTGTTGGCAAATGGTTTGAAGAGTTCACCTGCAGTTGATCCCCTTGTAGAGACAGTGTATAATTCTTTTTTAAGGATGAAATAGTTTTTGAACGTTAAGGGTAATGTACCAGTCCTTTTTCCATGGGTTATTATTTGATTTTTAAATCTACTGTTTGTATCTAATTTACATGATTCATATTTATATCTATTTTTTTTAAATTTATTCATCATTTACTTGTAATTTGTTTGCTTATTGGATTCATAATTCAGTTGATGCAATATTTGAGTAATAATCACTTAATAATTACAGAATAATTATTCAAATTGAAATAAAAACATGCAAATCAAAACGAGGCTGATTATAATTCGTAAAATAGCAAATTAGTATATAAAGTACCCCATTTTGTAGTTTATAGAAACTTTATACACTGGAAACTTCATCAATTTGAAATATTGCTATAAATTGACCTCAAAATTCCCTTTTACAAATCTTGAAAGGGAAAATGTTTATAATTTATTTATCTATTTTTTGCTTTTAATTTATTGTTTCCCCATTCATAATAATTGAGTTTCTGCATTTTGAAATGTATAGATTTTTAATAATCACATAAGAAAGAATCTTTCTTACTCAAGAAAAATGTCAATATTGTAAATTACAGAATAATTAAAATATAAAACATGCAAATTAAAATAATGCTGATTATATTTTAAGGAAAATTGTGTAAAATTATTTGAAAACTTTGAAAATAATGAGAGGGGATTTCAGTCTCTAACATACTTATATACTATTTACCCTTAGCTTGGGAGAAATGAAATAGATTCATAGCTTTCCCTTAGCACAAAGTGTAACACAAACAACCTCGTACAGGATTTGAACTGATTGACAACTCCAAATATACAGCATATTTTTAGCAAATATTTTTACAAAAAAAAAAAAAAAAAAGAGAAAATCTATTCAATTAAGCAAATGAAAACAATGTGATTTGTCTCGGGTTTAAACTATAAATAGTGACGTCATCATATAAGTTCCGCCCATTGAACAGGTTTTTCTTTTATGTGGTTGGGTCCAACTGGAATCTGCTAATTGCTCATCAAGGGGAGATTAATCTGCTTCTACTAACTATTAATTGAGTTATCTCCCTTAGATCAAATAATTTTGGGGAAGAGATTTTTTTTATCTTTTTAATTCACGTTTTATAAAAATAAAATATGTGATGTGTACGGAGAAGCCTATTTTAGTATAAAAGATGTTTACAAATAATCTAAATATGGGTTTACCACTTACCACTTCGATCCGGAGTCAAAAAGACAGTTCACCGAGTAGAAACCTTTAACTTAATTATGACACATTTTACTTCCCTACAGTTTGAAATAAGAATGAAATTTATTGTGTACAGTGCTCAGGTGCACCACAACTCGTCAAAGTCTCATATCTAGTACACAGAATAATGTATTGCGTGCGTGCATGTATTTGGAGAGGGGTATCAGGTATAGTGTTGGCGGACTACAGGAAGCATGGAGGCTTTGAAAGATGCAGTGTTTCGGCAGCCCACAACGGACGCAGGCAGCTTATTCCATGCCTCGGCAACTCTGAGCATGAAAAAATGTTTCCGAAAGTCACGTGAGCAGTGCTGTTTTCTGACTTTGTAGGCATGCCCACGTGTGTTAGAAACATGGAGATCAAAAATGTGCTCAAGGTTGCTGTTGTTAAGATGATTAATGAACTTATGAGCG
The DNA here is from genome assembly GCA_023376005.1 of Doryteuthis pealeii. Classification (NCBI taxonomy): domain Eukaryota; kingdom Metazoa; phylum Mollusca; class Cephalopoda; order Myopsida; family Loliginidae; genus Doryteuthis; species Doryteuthis pealeii. The sequence goes on from CM042160.1 coordinate 79,360,424, forward strand.
TTTACCAGGTCAGTTGCCAGACGTCAGAGTTTAAACGAATCCATTAACAGGGCAGCAAGACATTCAGAATGTGGCAGATGCCTGATGGAGGGTATTCGTTTGGTTGCACGTCTCTGTACAGTTTCTAGGAGATTAATGTTCTAAGCGAGATAGGGGTTCCAGACTGGTGATGCAAATTCCAACTATGGCCGCACCATAGCTTTGTACAGCTTTAAATAGCCAGTGAGCGTCTGACAAAGGTCTTGCTGAGCGACGCCAGGACACCCTCAGCCTTCTTAACAATTTTAAAGATGTGTTTTGTCCAACGTAAATCACTGCTGACAGTAATGCCCAGATCACGTTCACAAGAAGATTCCTTGATATTAGTGTTGTGGAGAGAGTATATGTATGATGGGTTTTTACTCCTAAAATGCATGGTGGGGCATTTGTCCACAGCCAACTTCAGTTGCCAGTCAGTGATCCATTGCTGCACTGTGTCCAGGTCTGACTACAATAAAGATCTGCAGCGTTCAGGATCTGTCTTTTTTATTTCAAGGTACAACTTGATGTCATCGGCATACTTCAGGACTATGGTATTCCTTAAGTTAGCATCTATATCATTGATATACGCAACAAACAAAAGGGGGCCAAGAACTGATCCCTGTGGTACCCCAGGTGACATCTCATATGGTGAGGAGTGTTTCCCAAGAACTGTAACTACCTCTCTCCGGTTGAGTATGAAGGACTTTAACCAGTTAAAAAGATTATCCTTCACCCCCATTGCAGAGAGTTTTGCCAAAAGTCTTTTGTGCGGCACAGAGTTGAAGGCCAAAGCAAAGTCAAGGTAGACAACGTCCACCTCTGAGCCCCCATCAGTGATCTGGGTGATGTCCTCTAGGAACTCCACAAGTTGATCACAACAGCTAGAGTTTGTGATAAATCCAAATTGGGATGGTCGGATAAGACTGTGAAAGTTCCAGAAATTCCAAAGTCCTTCTCTGATGCAGGACTCCATCAACTTAGCAATGCAACTTGTAAGACTGACTGGATGATAGTTAACAAGTGATGTGCGGTCGCCCTTTTTGAACAGTGGAATTACACTAGCAGTTTTCCACTGTTCTGGGGTAGCACCATTTTTTAAGCAACATTGGGCAAAAAAACAGCTAGCTGGTGCAGAAGGAAGTATCTCTCACGTTTGAGAAGCAGGTATTTCAACCATCAAGACCAGGAGAAGCATGGTTGTGTTTTACTATGAGGTGGCGTTGCAGCATAGCAGTTGTGAATTCTATAGTGGTTATAGAAGTTAATGTCAGAGGTGGAAGAGATGGTACATTTTGGTCCTCAACAGTGAAAATGCCTGCATAGCATTCAACAATAAGTTCTGCTCATTCTTTGAGGTCGTTGATGATTTGGTTTGTATTTAATTTACCAAAAATCAGGGAATTATTCGTTTTTAATGAAATTTTCAGTATTGATTTATCAATGAATAAATTTTATAATGCATCAGTTATTTTATTTCAAAACTTTAATTAAGTATTTCTGCTATGATAAATTAATATATAAAATTCATTTAAAATATGAGCAGCATGATGTTGTTTAAAATGTCATATTATTAGATTTTTACACCCATATTTTTTTGGTCGAAAACTGTATTGGAAATTTAGCGCCCCCATTTAAACGGAACAAATATTGATGTATATTTTTTCTTTTATCAGATAATAGCCAATTAAATAATAATTGAAATGAGTAAAAAAAATCTCCCAAAATTATTTTTTTATTTTTTATTTTCATTTTATTTTCGGATTTTCAGTACTTATTTACTACCAGAGCAATTCATTAAAACATTTTTTTCTTCTATTCATACCTTCGATCTTTTGTCTTTTTATTTATGCAAAAAAAAGTATCAATCACATACAGTGTCCTGCATGCCTAGTCCATCTCACTCGGATGATTTGTGTGATGGGGGGCAGGTGGCCATACAGCTGCTTCCTTGTGGGATGTTGTTTCCACGACTTGTTCAAGACTGCACACAACATTCTTGTGCAGCTCCCATCTAGCTTATTCTCAAGGCGCTTCGTTAGGGTCCAAGTGGTGCAGCTATACAGCAGTACTGATATAACCACAGTCTGGAAGAATTGTCGCTTTAGCTTCTCAGTGAGATCGGATTTCCATATGACTGATAATTTGTTTGTGGCCTACCATGCCTTTCCTATTCATGTATTTACATCTCTTTCTGTGGATGAGATATTACTACCTAGGTATGTGAATTGTTCTACTGGCTTAAGTGGCTTACCATCAAGTGTGGAGATGTCTCCTTTCTTTTTGAAACTCATGAACTCCGTTTTATCGGAGTTCACATAATGGCCGATATTCTTTGCTGCCTCCTCCAAACTATGTAGCAGTGATTCAGCCTGTGCCGGTGTATCTGCAAGAAGTGCGAGGTCATCAGCATAGTCTGCATCTGTGACTGTTTGTGCAGGATATCGCCTGTTTCTTGCCTTTTTAAGAGTGAAACCTTTTTCTTTTATGGTATCTAATGATGTTCGGAGTACATAGTCTGGCATATTATAAATATATATGGTGCTAATGTATCTCCTTGCATGACCCCAGCAGTGATGTCAAAGAAATCTGTGTCCCCATTAGTGTCTTTGTATAGCATCATTATAACAGCGATCGTTTCTTTGGGGAGACCGTATGCTAGTAGTATTTGTTCCATTTTCCCTCTGTGTATGGAATCAAATGCCTTGGAGAAATCTATGAATAGCAGCATTGCCTCTAGATTCTTTGCCCGAACCCCTTCTATGATCCGTTGAATAGTCAGGATCTGAGAGGTTGTGGATCGATTTCTGCGGAATCCGTTTTGATTTTTCCTAAGGATTTTCTCTATTTCGGGTCGGATGCGGTTAAGAAAAAGGACATTATATATATTGGCTGCAATAGCAGTAAGAGTTATGCCTCTGTAGTTTATAGCGATTCCGAGGTCTCCCTTTTTGGGGAATGGGAGGATGCAGCCTTTCGTCCATTTATCTATTCTATTTTGTCTATATACTGCATTGCATAGCCTAAGCAGTATGTCATTGAACTTCCCATCTTCCATACCTCTGGGGGTATTTTGTCAAGACTGTAGCTTTTCTACCTTTTAGCTTTTTTAAGACTTCATTGAGTTCTTCTGTTGTGAAATCCCTCAGTTTGATGTCTAGTTGTCTATCTAAAATCTTTTGGTTATTATTTTCTATGATTTTATGGGGGTTCCCCAGGAGTTTCTGGAAGTGTTCTTTCCATTTCTGAAGTCTATCTTTTTGGCTGGTTGCCTTTAGCTTTGATTGAGAGGTGCTTTTCCTACCACTAATTTCATTTACTGATTGCCATGCTAATCGCGACTGTCTGTCTTCTACCGATTGTCTGATATCATTTATTTGTACTTGGATTGTTCTTTTTTGTATGTTTTGGTTAGGTCTATCTGGGCTTTCTCAAGGTTGTGTAGATTGGTGCTAGTTGGGTTTGTTTTATTACATTGGGCTGCTTTTTTTAATATTGTTTCTCTTTTCTCTAACTGCTTTTGTCTCCCATGAGACAGAGTGTTTGGCTCTTAGTTTGGTCGGTATGCACTCAGCTGCTGCTTCTAGGTGGGCACTGACAAAGTTTTCGTATTCCTCGTTTGGAGTGAAGCTTTCAGATGACTCCTAGAGGATATCAAATTTATTTCTTACTGCCACAGCATAGTGATTGCATATATCACTGTTGGCAAGTGTCAACCAGTCATATCGTACAGATTTACTGGTTTGCTTTTTGTTTCTACGTGGGCTTATTTGTAATTTTTCCGTGACTATTCTATGATCGGAGGATACTCCTTCAAAAGAGGAGTATGCTTCGCAGTTCTTTGCACTATTTATCCATTTTTGTATTTATTAGGATATAGTCTAACTGGGCTTTTGTATTGTTTGGGTATGTGTAGATCCATAGTTTGCCTTTTCTTTTTTGATATTTTGTATTTAAGCATACAAGTCTGTTCTCAATAAAGAATTTGGCTAATTGACTATAATTTAATTAATTTAATTTAATTAAAGCCTTTTTGTTACCATAATGTAATTTCTCATTACTCTGGCATGAAATTGTTATATATATATATATATATAATATATATATATATACATGTATGTATAATTATATGTATGTATATATATATATATAAGACAGTTTTATAATTTGCCTGAAGCATTGTGTATATATTGGTTAGGAGGTTGATTTAGAAGGCTATCACTATTTTTTTTTTTTTTTTTTTTGAAAATGATGGTATTTTTATATAACTGTATAAAAAAATTAATTTAAAAAGAAATGCCATAACTAGACTGCTTCAGTTCCAGTGATCTTTTGAAAAAGAGATTTTATCTCGAAAATTCAAGAATTAAATACAGGTTAACACACAACACCATTGTTACCGTATTATTATTTTTTTCTTTACACCTGCATTGTGATAGCCTTCTAAATCAAACTCCAAACCAATATATATATATATATATATATATATAGGTGTGGTGGTTGGTTTAAAAGGTTATCCCAATGCAAGTGTAAAGAAAAACAAGGTAATTATGATATTGTTCATTTACCATTGATTTATTCTCTTAATATTTTGGGATGAAAAATCATGGTTTCTGCTGCTAGGAGCACCCTGAATTACTGGTAATGATATTAAAGCTCTGAAACCACACTTGAACTCAGGTTTATCATCTGATGATGGCTTTAGTCTGAGGTAAACAAAGAACACCTGAACAAGACTCAAGATTACAGTGGCCTGAACTTTGTGTTTATACATACCACAGATGAGGACAACAGTCTGAAACATCAAAATTATTAAGTATATCTAAATTATTAATTAAAATTGTGCACAGGTGCGAGGTTCGACTGATGTGCCCGGATGATAAGGGGAAATGGCAGTATAAGTAGAAGTGGGGTGACAGCAGTAAGAGTGTTGTGACTTCAGCTGCTGGTAGACGATGACAGTGTGGTAGCCTGCGAATAAGGCGTTTGACTCGTTTGACTTATTGCCCCCCGCCCCCGCCTCAACAAAGAACATTTACTTGAAACCCCATAATTGTGCAAAGAAACCAAACCAATCTTAAACAGACTGGAGATCAAAAGACTGATCATAAGCAGAACAAACAAATATTTATTTCCACCCTCTATTTTTTTTCCTTCTATACACACACATGTACACACACACACACGCGTACACATACATACAAAGGATTCCACCCCACCACCCTATGTCGATACAAAAAAAAAAAAGAAAAAAAAAAGAATTCTGTGACTTTTAAAATGCTATCAACAACCGCAGTAAATTTTCTGCCCAGGAAGAAAATTGCTATAATTCTCTCTGGTGTTATTTAATGTTCTTTAGCCAAGAGAGAGAGAGAGAGAGAGAGAGAGAGAGAGAGAGAGAGAGAGAGAGACTTGTTTTAAAGAGAGAAAGGAGTCTGTTCATACTACTAGCATGACCCCCCCCCCCAGCTCTAGTCTGTTCCACCTTGCTGCAACCCTGGTGGGCTTGCCCATCCCCAGAGGAATGCAGTTGGAATCTATGTTGTGGGGGAAAAAAACCTCTTATGGCAGGTCTCTGCTTGTTTCACCCTTGTTGATCAATGAGAAGAAGAAATCTCTCCTCTCTTTTCATATCGGGTTATTTATTGCATAACTGGTAAGATAACCTGGTATTACCCGGGTCGAAAACTTTTTTTCAAGGTCATCACTAATCTTAGTTACCAAATAAATTTGGGGATTTTGTTGCTAAAGCTTAAAAAAGAAACCTAAGTGTTATCCATTGTGAAAAAGTAGTTATTCTGAATGTTTGGAGGGGGGGGGGAGGGTCAAATGGTCACATTCTTCTGGACTTGATAAGTTAAATCTGTACAATTCATATTATGAACCCAATTCAGTAGAATTATTATTTAACAATGAAAAACTTAGAAATTTTGGAATTAATTACATTTTGTTTTTGGGGATTTGACATTCATTTTTTATTTTGTGTATCACAAAATGACTTGGGTGGGGACAGAATTATTTTCTCTGTTAGGGTGGATTGTGTAGCATAATTATTGGGGTCTACAGGGATTGAAAGGAGAAAAGAGAAGAAAAAGAAATAAGAACAAACAAGGGTTAAAATTTAGAAGGGTAAACACTAAGCGGGGTACCAGTAATTGGACCGAAGAATGACCCCGGAAATAGATTTAAAAATAAAAACGGAAGTTCCGGGATTTGACCAGAAACGGATGTGACGCTGAATTGAGAAATGGGAGAGGGGAAAATCTGTCTCTTGGCTTGGTGGAAGGCAGACTGGGCTTCCTGGTTCCCCTATGGGTTTCATACAGTAGTAGCGAACATGATTTACAACTGGGGAATTTGACCGTCTCCTCTCTCTCTTTCTCTCTGTCTTTCCTTCTCTCTGAAAAAGAACCCACGAGCCTAGAAATAAATACCCCCCCTTGGAACTATACAACTTGCGTGTATGTTGTTTCTGAACTAACAATAACTACTACTAATAACAACGACAACTACTACAACTTGAGTTTGGCCTATGCAACAAATAGCATTCTGACCATCATGACCATCGTTATAATACAGATTGGAGTCACCATATTTATGAGTTAGAAAGTCCCCCCCCCCCCACGCAAAAAAAAAAAATTCTGATTGGTCCAAATAAATAAATTATATTTTCATTCCAATTTAAAGACATTATCAAAAAATAACAAAACTACATTTGTCATTCAACTTTTTTATGATATGAACATGTCTGTCATAATATTATATTAAACTTATCTTAGTTTGGCACAAGATCAGAACTATTGGGTGCTCAATGAGAATTAAATTTACTTCTTTTCTGTAAAGAAAGGAGTTCGTTTGTACCAACACCCCAACATACCCCTACACCCCTCTGCTCAACACTTGCAATCCTGGCTTAGTCAACATCTGTAAATTTTGAAATTGTAAAATGTTTTTTCTCAATGTATTTTTCACAACCCCTCCCCCATGAGCAGGATTTGACACAAAGTCAATTTCTAAACAGAGTACAACTGGCTTGAATTTAGTTTTCCTTCTCCTAGACTAGATGCCTTACCAAGGATAAAGAATCCAGTCTGCCTTACTATTTACACATAGCTAAGGGGAGGAGAGATGGATCCATGTGCATTAGCACAAAGAGAAGTGAAACAGCCTCATCCAGAATTTGAACCTGGTCACCAATTCCATTAACTGAACATTCTTCTCTTTTCCTAAACTGTTCTCACCCTTTGAGTGATGAGAAATTCCATTGTTAATACAAATCCCATTTTCTATTGAATAAATCCCTCAATTTACCACCATGAAATTACTTGTGACTTTCTCTTTCAGATCAGTTTGTAGCTCAGTGGGTAGAGCGTCGGACTAGGAACCACAAGGTTCTGGGGTTGATATTGATCCTTACCAACTCAGCATATGAGTAGCACAGGAATCTGTGCAATAAAGGGAAGAGTTGGTGGTAGGTGTGGTGCTTATGGGGAATAAGTCTTACGGTATGAAATGAAATGAAGAGAGACAAAAAGACACAACTGTTTGGAAGTATAGATGGAGATTTTTATTGACAATACCATTACTCTGGACACCAGAGTCCAGACGCCAAGAACTTTTTATTTATTTATTTATTTTATTTTATTTCATTTAATTGAATTTACTTTTAGTTATCCCCACATGCTCCACCTCAGACACCAAAAACAATCTCCTTAGTCTAACCTAGTGAAAAGGGGATAGACTCCCTCACTGTCTGGCTGATACCAATTTTAGACCACTGACTTATATAGAAATAGATTCCACTTCTTTTTTTTTCTGATGAGTATCCTGATCTTTGTTGTTTCCATAAATCTGATAATTTTCCTTTCCTGTATCAGAAATATTCCAATGAGGAAGACAGACCATTGTATTATTTAACCATCTTAAATTCAAGACAAACGGCAAATTACAAAACATGTTTCTGCTTGTTGAAGAAACAACTCATTGACTTGGGATTTAAAAGTGATTTATTATCAGAGTAACTAAAGGATGAGGAATAAATCCCCCCCTCCTCTTTCTCTTCCTCTCCTCTCCCTTTCTCTCTCTCTCTCTCTCTCTCTCTCTCTCTCTCTCTCTCTTCTTCTACTCTCTCCCTTTCTCTTACCTTCCCTCTCTTTCTCTCCCTCTTTCTTTCCTACTCTTTTTCTCTCTTTTTCTCACTCTCTTCTTGAATGACTAAAACTCATCTATTGTTCTCGTTACTGGATAAGACGGTGTAATTTTTAGTTGTCGTCTGACAGAGAAAAGAAAAAAAAAGGATTTCCATTCTTTCCTTTTTTTTTTCTTTTTTTTTTTTAAATTTAATATCCCAATAAATGTTTATAGATATTAAACAACAACAAAAACTGAACTTCTATTTGTTTTATTAAAACAACTCAAAAACTTGCAAGAACAGTTGAATGACAACAAAAATAATTTTCTTTTGTTCGCTGGGTTGATGAGGCTTGTTATCATGTCACCCAAGAGCAGAAATATGAGAATATTTTCACTGACAATTCCTTCATACATATTTTTTATTACATTTTTCAATTTTTCTTTTAATTAAGAAAAAAGAGAAAAAAGCCAAAACATTGTATAAATTGTTTAGGTGAGGGAAAAGTTGAGCCAATTTTTCATAATGTCTTAGATTTATTCTTCAAGTTACAACAAAATCCGTCAAACATTCAAAATGGAGGCCATCATGTTGCACTATTTGGATCCACTTTTTTTGCCAGTTATTTGATCCAATACTGATACCAGTCCTTTTCCTTTGATGTGAAGAACTCCTTCACTGAAGCTTCCACCTCCTCATAGTTTTTGAATGTCTTTAGCACAGGAAGTGAGTCATGGATTGGGACAAGTATAAATACCGGGGTGGGATGGGGGCAGGGTGTGGCATCACTTTGATTCTCTTGGATTCTGGAATTTATTCTGGATCGTTTGTGCCTAGATGAGGTCTTGGGTTTTCTTGTGTTTAGAAGAGCTCATTTTCTGTTAACCAATTAATCAGTTAATAAACAGCACTGCTCACGTGACTTTCGGAAGCATTTTTTTACGCTCAGAATTGCGGAGACATGGAATAAACTGCCCGTGTCTGTTGTAGGCTGCTGAAGCACTGAATCTTTCAAAGCCTCCATGCTTCCTGTAGTCCGCCGACACTATACCTGATGCCACTCTCCACATACATATGCACACACGCGCACACATATATGCATATTACTACTGTAAACTGTTCATGTTCCTGACAATAATACATTATTCTGTGTACTTGACATGAGACTTTAATGAGTTGTGGTGCACCTGAGCACTGTACACAATAAATTTCATTATTATAATGCCAGGTATTTTTTTCTTTTTTTGCTGCTCAATGACATCCATCTGTTTGAATTGTTTGAAGTAGAAAGTTAGCATTGATGGTTTGCCCAAACCAGAATGAACTCGTACTGAATGACCCCTTCATAATTTCACCAGATTTTTGTTCAAAACATGAATATTGCAAAACTTTTGACTCGCTGTTATTTTTTTTTACATACAAATAAAATATGGAGTGCTTAATAAAAATGCAAGACCAGGTGGTTGGAAATTGATAAGGTTTTATTTAACTCAGGGTAGAGAAATGCTTCTATCCTAAAAGTGACTTAAGAGCTCCACGTGTATGTGTGTGTGTGTGTGTGTGTGTGTGACCAGCTAGCTCGTATCCCAATCTATGATCCATGGCGAAAGCCCCATTTCCGGTTCTATCCTCCCCAATGCAACTTTCAAGGTAGGCAACTGCTCCCTACTGATCAAGGGAAGTAACTCTAGAATTTCAATAAGTCTTGACCTATCACTCACACTTGTATAATCTAAACAGAATCCATTGATTCTTTCTAAAATCCCAAGCTTGATTCTGATTGGCTGAAACAGTTTTATTTAAATTAAACCAACCTACAATTTGTTATAAGAAGGTCTCAGGTTCAATTCCTGAGAAGTCACAAGTTAACAAGGGGGTATATGACATTATGACATACCTGGGTAGATTATGCTAAGCTAATTTTGGTAGCAGTATTTTTACTGCTGACCAAATCATGATGCTGCTGATTATTTATTAATCATCAAATAATTTTTGCACAATCTGTATGTCCATTAAATGTTCATATTGAGTTCATGCCTTCAACATTTTTTGAGCTCATCATTAAAGCTAAATACATTTATTTTGTCTACAAACTCTTGATTAATCTAACAAATGTCATGCAAGATCATCAATGCAATTCATAACTTTAAGACCCAAATTGTCAAACCATCAAAATTTGATCAGTTATCAATGAAAAATAATCATAAGATAAATTGCTTATAAGAAAATGCACTGCTGCAGCTTCCACTGCTGATACAGAGAAGTGGCCATGTTTGGGGGGGGGGCTGATTCAATAGTGCATACTCCTCTATGTCTGATTAATATTAGATTTAGTTTAGCAAAAGAAGAGACTTACCTCATGGTACAAAGTGGACAAGGAATTATCTCACATTTTGGTCCATGATTTAGGTGAAGTGTTGCCATGGTGGCCAAAAAAAGAATACGTATTATTTTCCTTTGCTACAGAGAAAAAATGATTTGCCTCTCGTGAAACCAGACATGACTAAAAAGAGGTTTGCAAGAGGAGACTAGTCCATTTTTGATTAGTTGCTCATACTGATTGATTTGACCAACCAATCAGAAATGAGCCTTGACAATATAAATGCAGTGTCGCTGAGACAGGGATTGATGTTTGACCTCAAAACAAGATGGTGCTAGTTACAAGTGGAAAGTGTTTAGATAATATCCAGTGGAAAAATTGTGTTGCCCCCTGAAAACTATATTTAGTTTTAAACAAATATGTTTGGCTGTTCAATCCATCTGGGAAGAGTTAACTATTTTTATTACAATTTTCTCTCTATGTTATACATGTTGCTTTTTATTATAGAACTCACTCTGACCCGGAGTGGTAGTGCCTGTTAGGGTCCCATTTATGGGTCAAATAGGGAAATAATTTTTTTTTCAAATGTGTTTAAAAATAAAAATTGAGTACCCATCAAGAATGAATAAAATAAAAACATTCAGCATAAAATAACCCAACAAGGGTTGACATGCTGTAAAACCCAACCAACCAACCAATCAATTTTTATTCTATGACATTTGATGTAAACAGTACAAAACTGAAAATAAAGGAGGAGCTTCCAATGGAATTAAACTTCCATCCAACACTTTTTATGTTAAATTAATTAGTTTATAAACCAAAATGATCCAATCTCAGCTTGGGTTGGGGTTGATTCTTTTTTGTTTTTAAGGTTAGAAGTTACAAGATACCTGTAGAATAAACATATTAAGTTCTAATTACTGTCGAATTGGAAAGACAAGGCAGCAAGGAAGCTGTAACTTAATACGGATCTAACCTTCTTGTAATCCTGTCTGCAGTGCCATGTAGAAAATTGTTGGGTGATTAGCATCCAACTGTGTTGTGAGCTGAGTATGCTGTTGGTTTGAACAACAGCAACTAAGCACTACTGACTGGTGCCCAAAACAGCTGGTATTTATGGAACTCAAGAATAGTCCATTCATGTATTTGGGTGATTATATTCCTTGAATCCTGATTGGCTGCTTGGTTTCTATGATGATATGAGGCAACATAAATACTCTGGCATTCTGCAGTAGGATTGCAACAAGATTACATCCGTATTGAAGTTATGGCTTCCTTGTTGCCTATTCAAAGGTATGTTAGTAGGTGTCTTGTAACTTCTAGCCTTAAATAAAACAACCCCCCCCCCCCAGCTGAGATTTGATATTTTTAGTTTATAAACTAATCCATTTAACATAAAAATTTAAGTGTTATGTAAAATTGAAACGAGTAAATCAGTTTTTGTGTTTGAACAAAAAATATCGTCAAGGGGGGGGGGGGTTAAAATGAGTTTCATTGAATTTTGTAAGTCTCTTGAGTTTTAGTTCAATCTTCCATACAAACGACCTGATTAGTGAAACATTTCTCGTTCATCTTGTTGGCCATAAATTAAGATAAATCAAGTTAAACATAACAATTGTGGGGAGAAAATCCTCAAAGTTTTCTACTTCTCACCAGTGTGAATATCTGGGGGGGGGGAGGGGTCCATACTGACCCTGTACCCTGTAATCTAGGCTACAGCACCCCCCCCCTCAATCTACTGCATGTCAATTTTCATAAAGTCAAAAAATACAAATTTCATTGAAACTTTTTAATTAGGTAAAATACATCAGAATTATTCTCTAATGATTTCTGTGGCGTCAACCAACTCTGGTGTTTTTTTCATTGGAATTTCCCATCCAGAGATCGGAACTTTTTGGTGATTCCAAGGGAAACTCTAACATCTTTGCCCACAAAACTCAATTCTTCCTGGACCATATGACCTTTAGGCACCCCTTCCATGATCTCGACTCACAAGGACACTTTTCTCATTTACACTGTCAAAATCCAGCTGTTTGTTAGGGGTTAGGGTTAGGGGTTAGGGGTTAGTTTTACAATTTAAAAAAAAACTCTACAAATCGTATGTTAACAATTAACCGGATTTTGACAGTGTAAATGGAAAAAATGTCCCCATGAATCGAGATCGCAAGAGGGGTGCCTAAAGGTCATATAGTCCTTCTTCCTTTCAAAAACCTTTCTATTAGACAAACAGCAAGACAACTTGTCAGGGCTACATTCAATGTCATGGGCGGGGGGGGGGGGCTTGTATTGTTGATTTTGACCAGAAAATATTTGTACAAGCACAGAAGGAAAAGATGATGTCATAAGGGGTGAACTTATCAATTAGGGTCAGAAGTCTTGGGCAGGGCCACCTGAACAAATTAATCACATGATCCTAGGGGGATGTCCCACCAGGCAACACCTGTACTCTCGATTTAAAGGGACAGGGCTGGGTTTATTGTCCGGTGCATGAGGCACCTCAAAAGAGGAATGCTGATAGGACACACACAATTTTTATACTGGCTGAGTATAAAATGCAGATAAAATGATTTAAAACAGGGGGTGTAATTGAAAAATAAAACAACTTTGAAATTAACTCTTCCATCATTTTCCATCACTCCCGTCTTTCATTGCTAAATTTTCCTAATTTAACTATTTAGTTAAATTAGGAAGTAAAGAATAAAAATCCCATCATGATGTAATAGTTATCAAACTAGTCTTGCAGATCCATTACTACTGAATAGCGAGTTTGAAAAATTGTTTTAAATGTATTAAAAATAAATTACATGTGTAATATTATTTTGCTTCTTTTACTTTATGTTACTATTTTTCAACTAAGACAAAAATTTGACCTTAGATAATTGATTAGATTAATTTTAAAGACGAAAAATTGGATACAAAAATTTTTTGAGTCAATTTCGATCTTGTTGGCCAGAAATGCTGCTTAAAATCCAGGTTTACAAAATAAATTGTAACATTCGCAAATGAAAAAAAATTACCAAATTTCAGGAAATTATCCGATTTTAATGAAATTTTCAGAATTGATTTATCAATTAATGAATTTTATAATGCATTAGTTATTTTATTCCAAAACTTAAATTAGGTATTTTTGCTATGATAAATTAATATATAAAATTCATGAGCAACATTATTTTAAGTTTAAAATGTCATATTTTCTAAAAAAATATTTTTTTGATAACTACTTTACTTTAGTATCAATCACCCATATTTTTTTTGTCGAAAACTGTATTGGAAATTTAAATTTTAAACCGAACAAATATTGATGTATATTTTTTTTTATAAAATAATAGCCAATTAAATAATTATCAAAATGAGTAAAAAAAAAAAATCTCCAAAAATTATTTTTTTAGTTTTTATTTTCACTTTATTTTCCTATTTTCGGTACTTATTTACTATCTGAGCAGATTCTGAAAAACATTTTTTCTTCTATTCACACCTTTTGTCTTTTTATTTTTGCAGCAAATAGTATCAATCACATACAACTCCACCGATATATATTGCGCCCCCCAAAATAAGGGGGGGGGGCAAAGTTAAGTGACCTGAAAAAAAAAAGGTTTTGAAATGAAATAACTAATGCATTAAAAAAGTCATTCATTATTAATCCCAGTTGTTGAGAAATGAAAAATATATACATTGGACTTCATTTCATATTCCACTAACATCTGTCCAGTAGACAATGATAAAAATTTACGCCCCTCAATTCATGGTCTACCCGGATAATCGTGTTTGGTGTAGTAATTTATTTAGAATATCACCGTAAATAGTTACTTACTAAGTTTAGCTTCTATGTGGCACAAGGCCATAAATATGGGGCGCCCAGTGAGAATCGAACTCATTAACAATGATCGGCTGAACTTGCACAAAGGTGTTAAAATTAGGGTGACCCAGAAAAAACAGAACCCAAATTATCTATTTATTTTCCCATTAAACTAACCCTAAACCCCAACCCTAACCCTAACCCTAACCCTAACCCTAACCCTAACCCCTAACCCTAACCCCTAACCCAATACCCTCTTAGTTAAAAAGGTAAAACCAGTTTTATTGCAAAATTTGTGGGTTCTGTTTTTTCTGGGTCACCCTAATTTTGATACCTTTGTGCAAGTTCAGCACAATGATCTTCTATTCGTTGTAATATTTATTTACACACACACACACACACACAGACACATGCACACACATACACACACATACACACACACATACACACACACACACATACATACATACACACACATACACACACACACACACACACACTAAAATAAAAATAAAAAGATTTCAAATTTTTGTGTTGATTTAAAAATAATAAAAAGCGAAGTGATATTTAGAACATTCAAATGAATTCGATAATAAATCAAACATTTAAAACATTTTTATTATTCTTCATTTTTCTTCAATCGTGATTCACATTGTTAATGTTTTTAATAAAAACAACATTAATAATGTGAATCACGATTGAAGAAAAAAAAAAATGAATAATAATAAAAATGTTTTAAATGTTTGATTTATTATCGAATCTTTTTATTTTATTTGAATAAAACATAAAAACTGTGTGTAGATAATATTTATATTTATTGCAAAAAACAAACATTTATTTTATAGAATACAATTTTATATTTTATATCAAAATAAGAATAAACACGCGGACACACATAAACAAACAATTTATTAGAAGATAAAAGTCTTTGTTTTTATAAACAAATCTTAATACATCTAATCACATCGTGAAATATTCTGTCTAATTATGATAAAATTAATTAGTTTAAATTATTAAAGTTTTAATTATTTTGATATAAACAAAATATTTTTCTTGAATTAAATAGAATAATTTCTATTTATTTGCCGTCCACGTGTTATAAAATGAAACATTTTTTCTTTTCTGTTCGTCATTTAACATCCGGGCATTTTTCAACTGCACTGTAAAATGATTTTTATGTTATTGGTTGTTATAAAAGCCAGCAGCGACGTGGCAACTCGCGATAGCTCAGTTGGCAGAGCGGAGGACTGTAGTCGGTAAACCTTAAGAGGTCAGCAATCCTTAGGTCGATGGTTCGAATCCGTCTCGCGAGAGCCCGGTATTTTTTTCTCTTTTTTTAAATTCTAGTTTTTAATGTTTTAACTTTCAAGGTTTTCTCTTGAATGTTTTGTTTTTAATTTTTTTTTCTTTATTATCATTTTTACTTTTCAAATTTTATTGTTATTAATTAAAATGTTTTCAAAACATTTTAATTAATAACAATAAAATAATTAATTAATAACAATAAATTTTTTTTTAAATAAAAAAGAGAAGGAAAACAATATTTTTCATCTCTTTTTAATTTTTTTTAAAATCACAACGCATAGGTTATCTTTCTACGACCGTTAAGAGTTCATAGAAAATAATAATTTCAATAATCCAGTGTTTCTTTTTTGCTTCTAAAAGTATTTTGAAGAATCATGGTGTAATGGTTAACAAGCTAATCTTTGTAGATCCATTACTATCGAATAGCGAGTTCGATCCTTACAGGATTTCTAATTCATTGTCTCAAGTCCTATCCGTTGTGAACGGGTTAGGTAAATTTTTTTTTTTTTTTTTTTTTCTTTTTTACATCAGTTTTTGATGTTTCTATTTTTAGATTTATTTATTTGTGCATATCGCATAAATGCGTCCTGGCCTCCTGCCCTTAAAAACACAAAGCATTGCCTGCTGAAAAAATAACCCGCGCTACGATTGAACTCCCAAGCTTTCAGAATGCGTTTTTCCCGAAAAGTTAATGCGATATGAAAGCAATATGTATCCCCCGCCCCAAGTCTTTCCTCGACAAGTAAATGTAAATATTTTACCCCCCCCTTTAAATATCTGTTTTAACTGGTTGAAGGTTTTTATTGACAAATAACTTTTTTTAGTGGTTTGAAGGCGTTAAAAGTAAGCCACCCCCAGGTTTTTTTATCGACAAGTTAATGTAAATATTTTTTTTCGGTATTTTCATCTTATTTTAATTAAGAATAAACTGTCATGTATTTTAAAATAAATATGTTCGAAACTCAGTTTATTTAGAAAAATAAATTTTAAAGAAGGGGGGGGAATAAAATATTTACTTGACGAGAAAAGACTTGCGGGAGGGATATCGCTTTCATATCGCATTAACTTTTTGGAAAAAACGCCTTCAAACAGCTAGGAGTTCAATAGTAGCGCGGGTTGGATTTTCAGGAGGCACCGCTTAGCGTTTTTAGGGCAGTAAGCCAGGGCGCATTTATGCGATAATACCCATTTATTTTTTTTGATTAATTCAGTTAAGAAGAAAAAGAAAAAAAAAATGCAAATAATCCAAAAAAATGAAATAAAACAATAATGACAGGTGCTCGTTGAATTTTCCATTTTAAAAATCGCTAATTAACCCATCATCCACCAAATAATTGTTCGTCGCAGTCAGTAATTTATTCGGATCTAATTCATACTTTAATTATTTTGGTAATTTGGTGGGTAGACTGTGAATTTAGAGGCGGAATCTTTTTACCTTAGTCTACCGGACAGGTTAATGGAATATAAAATGAAGTCTAATGTATATATTTTTAATTTTTCAATTGGGATTAATACTTTTAATAAAAATCAAATTCTAAGGATGACATAACTTAATTCGTTCATTTTTCAAAAAATCTAACTACATCAATAATTGATGTTGTATAGATTTAAAGTTGTTGCGTAGTCATTCAGTTATGCACTTCTTTTTTTTTTTTTTACCTCATCGTTGTTATTTTAAGGGAATTGAGCTTAAACTTATCATTCAAGTTCTATACTGAAATAAACTGAAAATTACTATTCGCAGGTAATTTTGCCGAGTAAAAAAAAAAAAAAAAGAAAACTGAATCACTTTACAGCAGTTTTAAATTTCTGATTATTTGTTCAATTCATAATCTTATTATAATGGAGATTCGAAGTCTATTTGTGACCGAAACTACGTCACTGCTTACGTCATAGTACCCCCAAGAATTGCATAAGTTTATCAATGAGTATCTAATCTATAGTCAAAATCATTAGTACATAGAATAATAAAATCTTATTAAGGAAAATGCAAGAAAAGTCTCGAAGCTACAAAGATTCTTTGGAAGTATCCAGATATTTGCTTCATTTTCCTCAATTTGTGAAATGACCGTTTGACCAGAGCAAGATTTATTTTCTAGTTTCTCGGACATACAAAAAAATGCCTTCTGACTTCTAAAAACTAAAAACGTTTTTCCATACACCTGTGTTAATGTGTTAAATGTGTAAGAGGCGCAAACATGGACTGAACATTTTCATGCGTTGAAGATCAATATTGCTCAGCTGATTTTTAATTAGGGTTGTTGACCTGAAAAATAAAAGAATTAAATCAATTAATATTATCAATGTATACATTTACTCAACCCCTCCGCACAAGTAGGATGTGACATAAGGTCAAATTTTAAGTTCAACAGGTTTAAATTCAGAGTTTTCCTTTTTCTAGGCCGGTTGCCATACCAAGGTTAAAGATTTCAGTCTGCCCTATTATTTACCAAGAGCTGAAGGGAGAATATTATCAATGTATGCAATTACTATAATTGCGGAATATGATAACTTATCTATATGTATCGTTAAGTTTGTATTACATTATAAATGCGCAAATAATTATTTAATTTTTTCTCCTTAGTAACCCCAAATTAATCCACATTTTAAAAAATTTAACAAAAACATCGTAAACAGCAAACCCTAAGTAGAGCCGGACTTTAAAAATGATCCGAATTTGCAATTTACAGAACCAACTCTAAGAATTTTGATCTTGGGCGACCCAAAGGGTGAAGACCATTTCGTTTTTGCTGTCAATTGAAATCAGAATTTTTAATCTTCACAATAAAGAGTTGCGACATGCATGTGTTTGTGGTGTAATGATTATTACAAAATTGACCTTGTGTCACATCCTGTTCGAGATGAGGGGTTGGTAAAGAGTATCCACATGTTCACCATCCCTGTCAATATATTTTTGGAATCTCCCACAGCTGATTTTAAATAATGCTAATATTTCTATGGGAGAATCTTTATGAGAAAAGTAAACTGATATTACAGAGACCACAAGTGGAAGATTCCAATAATGTGTTGACAGGGATGGTGAACAGAAATAATTCCCATAGAAATGTTAACGATTCTTTTTAAACATCCTGAATTTAAAATTGAGTTTTGCAATTTTAAATTTTTTTTTAAAACCGGATTCGGTAATTAATCTTAACAGCAGCAAACTTAGGCACCTTTTTGATCTCTATGTTTCTAACACGCGTGGGCATGCCTACAAAGTCAGAAAACAGCATAGCTAACATGACTTTTGGAAACATTTTTCACGCTCAGAGTTGCCGAAGTATGGAACAAACTGTTAGCATCCGTTGTAGGCTGCCGAAACATTGGATCTTTCAAAAGCCTCCATGTTTCCTGTAATCCAGCAACATTATACCTGATGCCCCTCTCCACACACATATGCACACACGCGCACACATACATGTATATTATTACTGTACGCTATTCATGTTCCTGACACTAATACATTATTCTATGTACTAGACATGAGACTTTGATGAGTTGTGGTGCACCTGAGCACTGTACACAATAAATTTCATCATTATTATTATTTACTCCTTTTGAGTTTTCACATCAGCGTTAGCTGATGGTCTTTCACTGGAGTCTGAGTGACAGAAAGTCTCCTCAGGTCTCCAGGACTCTTCTGAGGATTCTGGCAGATTGCAGCAGTGCAGTGTTCTGAATGGTTTCAATCCTTCCTCTGATTTCCAAACTTTCCAAACCCTTTTGGGACCGTTCCAAGTGCACCAACTACAATTGGTATCACTTTGACTTTCATATTCCATAACTTTTTCAGTTCTCTGGCAAGATCCAGATATTTGTCCATTTTTTTCATTTTCCTTTAGCTTCACCCTGTGATCTGCTGGAACTGCAAAATCCACCAGTTGACAAGTTCTTTCTTTTTTGTTTATCAACACTAGGTCTGGTCTTCTTGCTGGGATAAGGTGATCCGTTTTTATTTCAAAGTCCCAGAGAATTTTATGTGTTTCGTTCACAAGAACAGATTCTGGTTTATGCATATACCATTTTGTTGTATGGTCAAAATTACATTTTTTGCATAATTCCCAGTGGATCACCTTCCCAACCCAGTCGTGTCTGGTTTTGTATTTCCGTTGTGCTAGTTTGCTACATTCACATATACATGATTTACAGTCTCATCTCTATTACCGCATAGTCTACATTTGCTATTATTATTATTATTATTATTATATTATTATTATTATTATTATTATTTGTATGTTGTGCATTGAAAATAATTCGAAAGAGAAAATCAATGACCAATAATGAATCTAAATGTTCAGTAGAATAGAACTGTAATATGTTAAATTATTCTACTGTATCATTTGCCGGTTTAGTTTAGTGGGTGGAACACCCACCTAGGAATCGCAAGGTTCCGGGTTCGGTACTGGTCCTCACCAACTCAGTGCATGAGTAGCACAGATTGGGCAATCTGATCTGTGCAGTAAAGTGGGGACCTGATGGTTATTGTTGCGCTTCGCCTCACCAAAAACCTCCCTGGTTTAACACTAGCGAAAAGGGGATAGGCTCCCTCACTATCTGGCTGATACCGATAATAGACCACTCCGTCAACTTTACTTACACTACAAATAAGTTTATAAAATGTATTGTCAGGGGTCAGGAATTATTTCAAGCCTCATTAAAAACGGTATTTTTGTGTCCTTATGACATATTTCGCCCCTGCATTTAGGAGTCTGTCTTCAAGAAAGCACCTTTCCATTGCACTAAAATAGATAGGGTCATGGTTATATCCTGATGTATACGGTAGTAACCGATAAAAAAAACTTTGGCAATTATGCATATAAAAATGTGCAAAATAGGAATGGCCTTTTGTCAGACATTAGATATTTATTGTGCTGATGATAGAGAGAAATAAAAATCCTTTTTTTTCTCTAGTTGTACATTTGTCTATCTCCAATAGAGTAAAGGATAATACTTGAATTAATCATTTGATTAATTGTAATTTCCTTCTTGATTTTAAATGAATTTCTATAATAAAATCTTTAGTAATACCTTTACAATATTCATAGAATATGACTATTACATATAATAAGGTGTATATTGTCAGTAATGCTTGCATTAATTAATGACCAAGATAATCGTTTCTTTCTTGACTTGTAATAGATTTCTAAAGGAAAATCGTTACAAATGCATTTACAGTAAACTAACAGATTTTTCGGACTTTTAAAATTTCCCTGTGGTAAACAAGTAATTTCGGATGAAAGAAGTCGAGAACAACAATTGAAGATAAAGAAACATATATTCAAAAGGTACAAAAATGGTTGCAAATTTGTGGCATTTGTTAGCCAGACTTATCTTGCTGAGGGTGAGGTGAAGGTGAAGCTAAAGGTTGCGGTGGATGTAACCACTAACTGGTTGACAAGGTAAAGTTGAGCCCTGGAATATTATTCCACTCGCTGGTTGACAAGGTAAAGGGAGTGTTTGAAAAACGTGTCTCGCCAAACAATAAGTGACTTTCGTCAATGGGGTTTAATTTAGGTGCCAATATCGTATATTGGTGATTCGCCCTCTGGTGCCAGGGGCAGATAATTCAACTATAAATTTTCCGATAAAACATATAATGGGCAAATTTTGTGGATATTGCTTCAGTAAATTCCTGACCCCTGACAATCCCTTTCTTGGTTTTGTAAGACCTTTTCGATTCTTTATTGGGTGGTCTTACACTTGAAGATTTCTTTGAAATTAAATTCACAAAATATTTGCACCGATTCAACAAACTCCACCCATCTCCCCGGAAGTGGGGTGGGGTGGAGTGGACAATAACGTTATATTCATAATCTTTTCGACACTTGATGAAATAAATTTTCAAAAACAGGTTTTTTTTTATTCTCCCTTATTTGTCGTGCTATAAAAATTATTATCTGTGAAAATCATTCGAGCTGAAAAAGGAGGGTGGGTTCGGGGAGTGGGGTGGATACTTCAGCTGTTGTTATCTTTGGAGGACTTTAAAAAAAAAAAACAGAAAATGTGCATGATGTCAAAAAGGAAATGATTTTTTTCAAATTCAAAGCTTGACTGAAGCGGGCTATTATTTAGTAAACAACGAAACGATAATACTTAGGACGGCGGCCATCTTTAAACGGAAAGGCAACCGGAAATAGGTGGGAAATTGAAGTACAAAAAAGGGAATTTGATATATGTATATAATGTGCAAAGGTTCACAACAGACTCTTTTTTAAAACTCGAGACCGAATACTCAGTTGAAAACCGGTTTTTCTAATTTTCGTTGGAAACTTTTCCATCGCTGATTTTGTCAGTTTTTCAATGAAGTCTTCCTGCAATGATCGCTATTCCCTCATATCTTGACTTTTCACTGTTTGAGATAACCGTATCGAGTGTTGTTTACTGGGTACTGTGTGTTCTTTTTCCTTGTCTTGTTTCCATAATTAAAAAGACAAATAAAAGAGATGAGACAAATAGAAATATTTCTTTGTAGTTTATTTATTTTTTTGATTTTTCTCAAGAAGTTTCGACCTTAGATCATCGTCAGGAGAAAAGGTTTTGTAAAGAAAATCTTTTTTTTTTAAATTATTCTTAAAAAGATATACGCTATAAATGAAACGATTAAAAGTCAACAGCTGGCGTTGCAATATTCGTCAAATTAAAACTATGGACTCGCCACTTCTATTACACTTCTCTGATCAGATAATACAAACAATTTTTTCTCCTGACGATGACCTAAGGTCGAAACTAGTTGAGAAAAATAAACAAAATAAAAGAAATATTCCTGTTTGTCTCATCACTTTTTGTTAATCTTATATATATATATATATATATATATATATATATATATATATATATATATATATATATATATATATATATATATTACTGACATTAAAAAGCTTACAGTTATAATGATGTTTAATTGCGTATTAAGATCGCTTAATTTCGAGGATCATATGCGTGGCCTTCATCTCGTGTAAAATGTCAAACAAACAAAAAACGTATGTAAGGTTGGGTCTATTTTGGTTGATAGTTGAATATCTGCTTCTCAGAACCTGGAAAAATATTTTAAGCTGACAAGCTTTCCAACCTCAGAATACTATGCTCCACATATCTAACTCTGGTTTCGACCTTTGATGATCCGGTGGCTTCGGCCCTGGACCTTACAAGCTAACATCGTTGATCCCAGGGGGCTATCCCCCAGACAACACCTGCCCCCCATCGATTTAAAGGAGCAGAGCTGGATTAATTTTCCATCGCCTGAGCCCCCCCTCGAGGGGGAATGCCCACGGGATCCACGCATTTTTTGCACCCGCCACCCATGAGTCTCGGCTTGTGGGTGGTCCCACATTAATAGGGCCTTGTGCCTAAACCGTACACGTGGGGTACGTGGTAAATATCACAGTCTCCTGCAACCCCGCCCCCCCCCCACACACACACATAGACATATGCAACTGTCGGTTGTCTAAGATGGGAAAATCCAGGATTAAGATTCACTTTAGTGGACTAATGTAATTTCATTGGAAAATGTTTTTAATGATTTAGTTTGAGATGTTCTATTTAAAATCTCTCCCTTTTTTTTTTTTTTTAAATCTTGGAAATGTTTGATTGTTTGATTTTAACGTTTGTCAAACTGTCTAGGGTTATTCTATGCTTAGAGGTTAGGGAATAGCATTCATTTACGTTTATATTTACATTTCTGTGTAATTGTTTCTTAAGTTTTTTGTTGTTTTTTTATTGCACCTGGTCCTGTCAAATTGGAATAATTTTTAAACAGAGCATTTTACCTCATAGATGGGACCCTAACAGGTACTATCACTCCGGGTCAGAATGAATTACTAATGGTAATGAAAGGGTACTCTACATACCCCCATAGCTTCGGAACTGGAGCCTCACCATCAGATGTAGCTTATTATCCTACACAGGATTCTTTTTTGGCAGGGGTGGGTCTTACCCCTCTGCAGGGGATAGTCATTCTATTTTAAACCCCACCGACTGAGTACTTTCATTTTTGAGAAAAAATAAGTTTTAAAATGGAAGTGAGTGAAGTGGCTCTAAAAAGGGTGTTCGATTTATAATGTTCATATAATGTCAAATTGAACCCTGTTTTTGTGACCCTAGTCAGCCGATTTTGATTTACAGCATAGATTTAATGTTCAATTGAACCGTGTCACAAAACGCCCTGTCCAAACCGGTTATTAATAGAATCCACTGCGTTGCAGCTCGAGTTCACTAGCGCATACAATCGTAATGTCATAGTCACGTGTGACATAAAGTAATACGAGAACGGCCAAGTTCGAATTTCATGCTTTGATTGTTACAGTTGGTCAATCACAATCAGTCCAGTGGGGGAGACGGTGCGGGGGGCGTCGGGGGGCGTCGGGGGTAAAATCCGTGCCTCACTTCATGGTGATTTGTTTGTTAATCATCCCTCATCAAATTTCTATAAAAGAAAATTTCATTTCTCTCAATTTTTGAGATGAGGCTTGATGATTTGTATTATTTGAATTATTCGGACTATTGTCCTCATCATTATTGTTATCTACACAACGTTGGACACATAGCGCAACGGATATAGGCGTTGAGTTAATACACTTCTAAGTGACAGTTATCTCTGGGCTGCAGGTTCAATCCTGGCTAAGGGCGACAAAAAGCAAAGTACGTGTATGTGAAGTTCCTAAGAGGTATGAAAATTTGTGAGAGATTATATATTTGAGATGTATTCCTTTGTTGCTAGTTGTGTGTAATTAAATATACCTGGGTGTAAACAATTAAGCTCAGGACATTTCATGCTGTGTACTATTCTATGGTATCATGTTTAATGCGACACAATGTTAGTTGGGAGTCAAAAACGACTCCGTCTCTGGAGGACGAGCCAGGTCTGTTTCTATGATATGCTGTAGGCAAAGACACTTTACTCACAGGAAACAGATCTTTTTACTAAAGAGAATGAAATTTTAGTGCCTCCTTCTTATACACTGCCTTGGCAACGCCATCCAATGTCCACAAGCAGAACTTCTTTAGTAGACAAGGGAGGTAATCACACAGGTCTCATAAAATAAATAATTTACTATATTGTACTGTGAGTGATTTAATATATCTTGTTAGACAGTTGAGAGTTAGAGGTTAAACCTAAATATTTACCATGTACCCCACGTGTACGGGTTAGGCACAAGGCCCTATTAATGTGGGACCACCCACAAGCCGAGACTGATAGGTGTCGGGTGCAAAAATGCGTTGATTCCGTCGGCATTCCCCCTCAAGGGGTGCGCCTCAGGCACTGGACAATAAATCAACGATGTTAGCTTGTAAGGTCCAGGGCCGAAGCCACCGGACCCCCGCCCCGAGGGACGGAGTTGGAGGTTAAACCTCTATCTATTCAGATGGAATGAAATAGGAGTCCCTGCAATACACAGGTGGGTCCACTGATGGAAGAAAGCGGGGGCCAAGATGAGGTGGCGTCCCCGAGGCGCAACTTCAGTGGGGTACCAAATCGCCCTAATCCCAAAGCCTTTGTGTCACTATAACATTGAAATAGATTGCCTAACTTTTGCCACTATACTACAGAACTCTAAACGCGTTGAATTTGAAAAGTGGGTGGGTAGGTAGAGGTTTGAAAAATTTGAATCAGTATTTATTGGCCACTGGAGGGGGCACCGGGCCGAGCTCTTGAACCACCGGATCACGATATTGACACACCACTGGGTGAGTCGTCAGGGTATTGTAAATTATGGAATCCATAAAGTCTGGGGACTCGTGTGCCAGTGGTGGTGGCGGTGGGTAGCAAGAATGGTTTATGTTAGGCACCTTGAGCGACTGTCCATGTTGGCCGTACCTTGGGCCAATCTAATGCTAGGATAAAGTACGACTGGAATCTATACATATATAAAGAGCAGTTGGTATATATCTATGTATCTATGTATGTATGTAACTACGAAAACATATACGTACATTAGATATCACCGGTTCTTGCTTTTGTGCAAAAATTATGAAGATTTAATTTATATTCACGAAGATATCTAAAAATTAAAGTATACATAGAAATGGCATTGAAATTCTACTTAAAAATGTCCAGCATTTGTAAATATCAAAAGTAAGCAAATCAATACACTAGGGTTTCCACCACGTCTACATAGGTGACGCTGGGTAGCTGCTTCTAGTTCTACATAAAGTAGAATTATTTAATGACAATATTCAAGCTGTTTCTTTGTAAAAAAATCGATTTGAGACCTCACGCTTTGTTTGTGGCCTTTTTTCTTGCTCACCTTGTGTTAAGCTTAGTGCAAGATAAGACAAAATTATAATATAAAGATTGGCGCAATACAATCGTTTCGGTAAGAAATCTCCACGTGCCTTGAAAATCAGCACTGAAAGTTCTGGGAGGGTGAAGGGTGTATTTGTTTTTTTTTTTTTTTTGTTTTTTTAATCTTTCTAATTTTATTTTTTTTATTAACTAGGCTTGAAAACTGAACTCTGGAATTTGTTTGTGGAGACGAATGGATTTGTGCTTGAATCCCAAAGTTGTCTTCATTCTTTCCTGACACTTTTATTTACTAATTAGTGTCGGTAGAGAGTTGCTGCAATAAAAAGAAGGGAAAAAAAAGGCGATGATAGGTGCTTCTACCATTTACTACTCAATTCCTTCTACTGAATGACAGTTTCGAATTGCTCATAAAACACTCAGGTCATAAAAACGGGGTTTAATAATCAATACATCAATCATAATAAACTGAAATAAAAAAGAATCACTTTGTAAGCCCCCCTACCCCTCTCTCTCTCTCTCTATCTATCTATCTATCTATCTATCTCTCATATACATCCACCCACGTGTTTTAGTTAAATCCTTCAATCAAGCTGTATTGTCAAATAAGAGGTTACATCACCTCGTATCCATGAGCGTCTCTTGTGATTTAATGGTTAATAGGACATTTTCAATGAATTTGACTCTCACTGAGTGCCTCATACGCTTTGTGCTAAGCTTAGTAAATGACTACATCATACTCATGATATTATACAGATTCCATTGACTCTCTCTCTCTCTCTCTCTCTCTCTCTCTCTTTCTCTGTCTATCTGTCTGTCTCTGTCCATTGCTCTTGGCAAGTCCTCTAGACGGCATCCAATGTCTGCACAGACTTTATAAACGTAAGTTCATACTGGTTGGTCAAAACTGATCTGTCCATGTGTTGGGGTTCAACATGTCTAGCTGTCTGTCTTACATGAATGGTTTGTGCAATGGGAGGTAAGTAGCCATACAGCTGCTATTTTGTGAGTGGGCCTTCGAGAATTTGTTCAAAACAGCACGGCAGTATCCTTGTGTTATCATTGGTTTCAAAGCAGCGTATTGGCCGCTTATCATCAAGACAACTCGCACGTGAAATCTTGCAATGTATTGTATTCTATAACACACACACACACTCACACACTCACACACACACACACACACACACACACACACATATATATATATATATATATATATATATATATATATATATATACTGATGATAGTACCAAATTAATTGCGTCGTTTGTAAATTATGTCAAGTCTCAAATTCCAGTTGGTCGTCTAATATTTCCGGAGCAAACCTGGAAATACCGACAGATTTTAAATTCAACAATCATTCATTTTTAATTAAAAATACTGATATAAAGTTAAACTGCTGTTGGGAAAAGGCATGAATCCATTCCTTATCCAGGGTTTGAAGTAACAAAAATGCCTGGGTGTGAACCTAGCAACCTCAGCCCATAAAACCTATTTGCACTGGCATCGCTGGTGTAGTGAGACTGCGACTCTACAACCACGGTTCTCAAAGGCATGGGCTGGAGGTACTCATGGGAGGTATAAGGATATGGCGGGAGGAGGGATGAATCAACAAAAGTATCAATCACTGAAACGATGAAGTCATGAAATTTCTACTTCTGATAATTTATTTGTGCGAATAAATCTTTCTTGTTTGTTTCTAAGAAATTTTTGTTTTGTTTTAACAACACAATATTCATAGAGACAAGAAAGTTTTTAGTTGATAAAAATAAATATCTTCTTAGTTAGAATTTGGTTTCTGAATGTCAGAATTAGTGGTATGCGGGGGTGGGGAGGGTCTAGGTTTTGTTCAATATTCATCGGGTGTTGGCGCTGTATGGGTGAAGATCAAGAACAACTTAGTCCCCCCCCCCCATGCAGAACCTATCCTCTATTCTAAAAGGGATAAGGGGATGGGTTTATTGTCCGGTGCCTGAGTTGACCCTCAAATGAAATGCCGACGGAATCACCATTTTGCTCCCTGTGTTGCAGTCCCACAATAAACCTATCTTTGTATCAGATTTTGATCTCGTGGGAATTCAAATAAACCAATGTTTTGTTTAAAGTCAACAATGGTGGGGAAGGAACACTGGCAATAATGTCTGAGACCCAAAGAATCTACAGGAACAATAATTTTTGTTCCAATGGAGATTTGTCATGAAAATATGAGGAAATATGAGGAAACAATTGTAAGAATATATATCCACCTCCCCATGGGATACTAAATAGATTTTAAAGTGTGTAGGTGGATGGGTGGGTGGATTTAGGTTTCTCACGCGCACTTGATCGAGGAGAAAATCAAGACTGGTATCCGCTTTCTGAGGGTCATCCCTCCAGGCAACACTCCGTAATTCACCCAAACGGTCAGTGATAGGGTTAATACACTTAATACTCTTACGGCGTCTCAAAGTGAGAAATGACGAGAAAATTATTTTTATCTCTAATTCCACGTTCTCGGAGGCCTCCCCCATTACAAAGGCCTTGTACCATATTTTGCCCCAATGAGAGTGTGAATAAATACCCTTTCTTCCTCTTCCTTGCCCCCCTCTCTCTCTCTCTCTCTCTCTCTCTCTCTCTCCCTCTCTCTCTCTCAGCTTGCTTATCACCCTCGTCACTTTAGGACGCCCCAGTCCAATGGGATGGTGCAACCAGGAGAGAGAGAGAGAGAGAGAGAGAGAGAGAGAGAGAAGAGAGAGAGAGAGAGAGAGAGAGAGAGAGAGAGAGAAGGAGGGAGATTAGATAAATTATTGTCATACTACTAAACCCTTAAATGTTCTTAATGTGAGAATTCATAGAAACGAGGAAGTGAAACAACTCCGCCTCTAATCTAATCTGCATGTGTTTGTTTGTTTGTTTATATAAGGAATCGCGGGAAGTGAGGAAATATATAGAGTGATTGATAGATTTTAACGGCACGTCAACCCGTCTAGGTTTATTTTACTTTTTTTTTATTTTTTAGGAAATTGCGTACATTGTTCATTTATATTTACATTTTTGTGTAATTATTTCTGTTCTAATCCCTTTGAGGAGAGACAAGGTACAACGGGCTTCACAAAACACAGTTGTCCCTCTTTGCCTAAAGAATGCGTCCAAAGCGGAATCACTCCTACCGCTCCAAGCAGTAATCGCAGATACCCCTCCCCTGTTCATACTCCCCATTACATGTTTGTTATAGACATAATGTAAAACATGGTGTATTTTTTTGGTTGTTCTTCAGGCACCGTATCTGTTGATGTGTTCGTTTGCAACACCCATGGTCAGCATCTGATGGCGCCCATCTCCTTTCAGTTAGTGACTTGCAAACACCTTGTCCTGCCCAGTAACACTAACACGTCAAATGCAATGTCTTTCAGCAATAATGGCATTTCGCCCTTTTGGGAATGCACTGGTTTAATATCATACCCAGTTCACCCCTCGGGGAACTCTACCCCCCCGCTCCCTGCAAGGAAGTACTCAACGCATTCTAAGTCCGTTGGAAGTCATAGAAAAATCTTCCTCGTTCATAGGGAAACGGTTGCTTGTAAAGTTCTTGTTAGTCGGACAATCTCCAAGGATCCTGTCGAACCGATTTTACTAATCACTACCTCACCCCACCACTCCAGTGGAACAATAATGAAATAGTCTTGAAGTTCATTATTATTGTAAAGAAATCTCACACATGAGACCTTATGTCAGACTAAGCAAAACTAAGACAATAAGTACCGTATATACTCGTACAGCGTCGCTGATATATTTCTAATTTAGTGCGTCCTGGGACGCACATATTTGCTTTGAATGAGTCCCCGGCAAATATGATAGGTCCCAACTAAAGTTTTTTAATAGATTATAGGGTTTTTATTTATAATCTGGAGAAACAACTAAAGCCGTCTAACTCCTACCTTGTTACCTATCACGTGTAATTCGCTTCTAAGAAACTATTGAAATGTATTTACAGTTAGTTTGAAATGGTGAGGGAAGAAAAAAGAAAAACACTGGGACGCATGGATAGGATTTTACTGCGTCCTTTCAGATTTTTATGTATCAGGGACGCAGGACGCGTACCTATCAGCATCTCTGCTCGTAAATGAACGACTCCTAATTTTTAGCCACAAAAATGTTTTTTGTCACATATTGCGTGTAATGAACAGCGATTATTTTGTTTTACGGCATATAAACCCTTTGCGGGTCATTTAATGCCGAATCAAATTATTTTGATAGGCAAAGGACTCGGATTGCTTACAGTACTCGCTATTGCTTAAGTGGTCACTCAATTAAATATTAGAACAGGCTCGTCGCTGCTTAACTTCGGTGAACTAGTATAGCGTAATCATTGAAAAATAAAACGGTAATCGGATTTCTGGAGAAAGAGAAAAAAGAAAGAACAAAGGTTAAAGTTTGGAAGAGTAAACACACAACGGGGTGCCAGCAATGACCAAAGAATGCGGAAATAGATTTGAAGGTAGAAGCGGAAGTTCCGGGTTTTGACCGGAACCGGATGTGACTCTCCCAACCTTGGGACAAGAAATGGAAGAAGAAGGAAATCGACCTTTTTCGGCGGGGCTCTGGTGGGAGTCAGACGTGGCTCCCGGTTTCCCGTATGGGTTTGGGATAGTAGTACTGAACATGATACTATGTTAGAAGATAGAATAATTTTACCATACCCCCTCTCTCTTTCTCTCTATCTTCCCTTCTCTCTGAAAAAGAACCCATGAGCCTGGAAGGAATAAACAACCCTTTGTGTCTATAAGCCTTGAGTATGTTGTTTCTGAACTAACGACTATTACTACTAACGACTACTCCTACAATTCGATCTTGGCTCTATGCGACACTATCGGAAAGCGGTACTTTTAATGTAAATTGACTGTCATAATAAACAAGGGCAAGCTTCAACGTATTCATAAACATATCTCATGGAATGAACGACCCGTTATTCTTAGGTGAACATTTTGGTCTTAAAAAGTCGTTCATTATACGAGTATATATGGTATATGTTGAAATACAATTCATTAGAAAACAATTGCGTATTCGTGCAAATGAGCATATGGGTGGGTGGGTAAGAGGTTTGGGTGTTTTAAGGTTTAAAGATAGTTGGATGTTCTTAGGGTTTTCACATTTTACCCCATCTCATTTGGTGGTCGCGCTGAAAAGGAAGGAATTCAAGGAACGAAAAAGAAAGAGACAAAGGCAGAAGATGGTTTTATGATTTAGTCTTTTATTCACCGGTTATAGTCGCCCGTGACAAGGGAATATCCCCCTGGCCGAGGAAGCGACTACACACAGTTAAGGCCTGAACTCGAATGGCTAAGATATTCTCTTGCGGGGTATGGAGTGGGTCCTTTCTCTTGCACATGCGTGGAGGGTTCTTCTGGTGAAGGCTCATGGGAATTTGTTCTTTTTTAAATTCTAATTTTATTTTAATCTTATTTTAATCCCCGCAAGCATACCTTGTAGACTAGTACTATGATAGTGAGTTTGATTCTCACTGGGTGCTGCACGACTGATGCTTTGTACCAGATGAAGATGAACTTGATAAGTAGATAAATATCATTTGTCTGAATTTTTGTGATGAGGTTTGATAATTATCAGTAATAACTTTTTCGAATTGGATAACACATTTATTCATTTATTTATCTCTCTCTATCTATATATAAACCAGTTTAACAGTTCCGTAAATATTTAATATCTGGCACTTAAAGATAATCGAAGTTAGAAATTGATTAGAATAACAGAATTTTCCGACCTTGTACAGAATAGATCACCCATGAAAATTTATGTTAATTATTATATATATATATATATATATATATATATATATATTTATCAAAAAATGAAGGAAGAACTCAATACAGTGATCCCATAATAAATTTATTTCGACGAAAATTGGGGCCCATATAAATCTAAGTTGATTTAAACCGGCTCCCCAAATTTTCGCCTCATCAGATGGGTTGAATCTGATGAGGCGAAAATTTGGGGAGCCGGTTTAAATCAACTTAGATTTATATGGGCCCCAATTTTCGTCGAAATAAATTTATTATGGGATCACTGTATTGAGTTCTTCTTTCATTTTTTGATAAATATTGCTCTGTATATAATCTAAAAGGTTATTTTACATTGAGCTCTCTTCAGTGATTTAAAGATTCGCTGTATTTATACATACTGGATCATCAATATTTGTACAGTGGATCTTAGAAATCACATATAGAATCATCCCTTACTACCAAGTTTTGGATAAATCTCATATATATATATATATGTATATATATTATATATTAAATTTTTACTTGAAGGCACTTACAACGCATGTATCGCATAAAATTCGATACTTTTTCTTATAGAAAATGAACTTGACAAGTGTAATCCCGGCAAAGGATGGCTCGGTGTGTAGAATACCGTACAGACTGTTTCGACTTTATTAAGTCTCATCAGCGGTATATACTAACGATTTCCCTCCGACAGAAATCGAAACCGGGACTTCAGCAGACACAGTGAAACACTAGTGAAACACTTTTATCGCCTCGGCCACGGTACACAGCTGACCATCCTAGCGAAATTAAGCTTGTCAAGTGATACTTACACGCCTCTACCATAATAGGTAAGGGGGTGTTATAGGGAGAATAATAACAAACAGACCGTATGCCCTTCGGCGAAGTGAATAAGATTTTTGGATGTTTGTTTATTTTAGAAACGTTGCTGAAAAAAGTATATATTAAATTTTTACTTGAAGGCACTTACAACGCATGTATCGCATAAAATTCGATACTTTTTCTTATATATATATATAATATATATAATATATATATATATAAGAAAGAAATAACTCTATAAACCAACATTTGGTTATTATAAATTTATTTCGACCGGTAACTCCATAAAAGAGCCCAGTTTTGCCAGATTGCCATTACAAAATAAAAAAATTGGTCTGTACGTAATTAGTTTATTGATCATCTTACATTGAGCTCTCTTAAGGATTGGAAATAATCCTTGTATAAATCTATACATGTGCATCTGCATGGGCAATCCCCAAATGTATCCATTGGACATGCATTGTGGATATATAAAGGGGGGGATATAGATGATCCCAAATAGGATTATCCCCAACTTACCGGTTGATTGGATACTTTTATCTCTCTCTCTCTCTCTCTCTCTCTCTCTCTCTCCATATATATATATATATATATATATATATATATATATATATATATATATATAGTATGAACAAAAAGTGATAAGACAAACAGGAATATTTCTTATATGTTATTTGTTCTCAACTAGTTTCGACCTTAGGTCATCGTCAGGAGAAGATTTTTTGTTTGAAGAAATTGTTTTTAGAGATTTTTTTTTTTAAAAAAAGGGAGCATTATAAAAGAATTATAGAAATTGAAATATTTTTTGAGGGTTTGACAAGCTATTATAATCCGGAGAGGAGTGTATTAGCAGAAGCTATATATATATATATATATATATAATATATATATATATATAACATTCATCTAAAAAAAAAAACTGAATAATCATTGTTAAGTACTAGAAGTAAGAAACCTGTCCTTATGGGAAGACGAAATTAAAGACCCACCATGTCATGGACACAAGGATCAATTAACGGGGGGGGGGGCGCTACGCACGATCCGAAGCTCATGCGTTACCAGTGTTCAAAACTGCGTGTATCCCTTCGGCATTTTTCTTTTGATGCGCCCAGGCACTAGTCAATAAACCCAGACCTGACCCTTTAAATCAAGTGGACAGGTGTTGCCTGGGGGGGGGATAGGGTTGGGGTGAACCGCCTGAGATTGCGCTTTTGCAACGAGGGAAAAATGAAGTATTGTTCGTTTATTTCTACATCTGCAGAAGAGTCTACTACATAGAGATGAGAACACTTCACCAGTTAGGGGGACTTGGTAAATATTATATTCACACACACACACGTGCGCGCGCGCATAGTAGGCATATCACGTGGTGTAATGGCTAGCAAGCCATTATTAGTGAGTTCGATACTCACTGGGTGCACCCATACTTCTTGCCTTGTGAGGCGCCCCAAAAGGAGAATGGTGTAGGGATTCGTGTGCTTTCTGCACTGGCCACTGCACGAGCTTCGGTTTGTGCGTGGCTACCCATGTTAAAAAAAGGGATGTTGTCTTAATCCGGCTTGGTGGGAGGTCGGCAAAATATTTACTTCTTGCCTTGTGCTGTATGCTAAGCTAAACTTAGTAAATATTCACACACGATGCATATAATTTTATTTTCCTTTTTAAATTGTCACAAGCTTACAAACTTAAAAAAAAAATCAAGCCATGTCTGGCATAAGGCTACGTTTGTTGAATACTTAACGACGAAGCTTGAATTTAGTACCAACAGTTATTTATTGTACTCGTAAAGGTGATGTTGATAGGCATAACAACCAGAAAGGAAAAGGTACTAAAATTAAAAAAATAAATAAATAATACAATGTTGTCTTTATATTCGCTATGAACACGCACTTTCGATACCCGGTTTTTAAACGTAAAATTAAACATTAAAAAACTATCATTCTTACGGCCTTTCTTGTTTTTGTTAGAAAAAAAAAAAAAACAATTTTTTTCTGAACAAGAAAGAAAAGAAAATGAAAAACTGAAGGGGAAAAAAAGTTAAAGTGAAAGAAAGTTGAAAAAAATTGACTACACTAACAAACTTAACAAAAGAAGCGAAAACAAAATCGGAGACGTGCGATTACGAATAAATTGGAAGGTGTCTGCACCCCTCACCTCCAATCGTCTCTCTTTCAATAAATGACTGTAATGAGAGAGTGGTCAGGCCGGTCGCAGTTATGAGGGAGAGAGAGGGAGGGAGAGAGAGAGAGAGAGAGAGAGAGAGGGGGGGAAGGGGAGGTAGAAAAAGAGAGACTAATTGTGTGTGTGTGTCTCAAATCGCCTAGCGACCAACACCAGGCGGCGCCATTGGGCACCTGTTGAGGTTTTGTTTGAAAATGGCGAAGAAGAAAACGATGAGAGTTGGACCACTTTCATCTGCATCGTTTCTCCATTCAAATCCAATTTTATTTTCGATGAAAACCACCGCAGATGGGAAGCTTGATGTTAATCGCTACCCACGCGGGGAATGCCCTCATCACAGCATTTGCCGGCAATTCGAATAATCACGAAACATTTGTTGCAATAAGAGAAAGAGCCAATCTAAAACAACAACTCACTCATAACGACAAACCAAAAATAAATGAAAATGCACACACGCGACTACACACAATAAAACGTGCGCCCTCGAAAAGAAACAACAACTTAGGATTTAATAGCATTTACTACTACAAGGGTTTTATTAAAGAAAGAATTACAAGGAGGAGAATTTTAATGTGTAAATAAATAAATAAATAATGACGGAGGAGAACGTAGTAAGTCTTCCAAGAACAGGTGAGGACAAGAATTCACAACAACAGGTAAGTGCAAATTGGGAATTGCATTTTAAATTTTTTTTTAAATCATACTTTTTTGGAAAATATATATAGATGCAGTGAAAGATAAAAGAGAAAAGACTTGTCTGTAAACATTAGACAATTATCTTTTTGCATTTAAACTAATTAAAATATCATTAAAAAAAACTTTTACAAAACACAAATTTGTTTTAAATTTTTACTGGATGAGCCACGTCTGTTATTTTAAGTAAAATGATATTTTTTCTTCTTATTTTTCAGTGATTTTTTTAAATTTTTTTTTTTTTTTTACACGAAACAAAGAAATATTTTACTCTTGTTTATATTGTATATGTGCGTGTTTATCATGATCGTTAATAAAAAAAAAAGAAGTCACAATTTTGTTAGGAAAAAAAAAGTCATAAATAATTTATGGTGGCCGGTTAAGGGTTAAATTTTGTAAAGAAATGTTTTTCATTCAAACGAGACGTAAGAGATTTAAATAAAACTTTTGGTCTAAGATTCTTTTTCCCTTTTTTTCTTTTTAAAACCCTGGATTTGCATGTGCCTCAGAAAAGCGATTGTATTTATACTCGTGGTTATCGCAGATTTTTTAAAGTATTTAAAGCCCCCCCCGACCCCTCTTTATATGACCCAGGTTAACTTGTGATAATGTATGTCTACAATTCATCAGTTCATAAAAAGATTTAAAAAGATTTGTCTGCCTTAAACCAAAACATAAAAAAAGGAGAGTAATTTAATTTTCATTGTTTTGAAAAGCATGAAAATTAAATTACTCTCCTTTTTATAACAATTGACAAAACTTTTCATTAAAAAAACCAAAAAACTCCTCACTGTCTCATTCCCATAGTTAACATTCTAAATTTCATCCAATAATTATGGGAAAGTAATTAAAACATTTTCGTGTTTGCAGCGTAAAAAAAAAAAAAAAAGAAAAATTGAGTGTGTGTATTGCAATTGTATCTTTTTTCTTTCTTTTTTGTTGTAGATTATTATAAGCG
This sequence comes from Doryteuthis pealeii, assembly GCA_023376005.1. Taxonomy (NCBI): domain Eukaryota; kingdom Metazoa; phylum Mollusca; class Cephalopoda; order Myopsida; family Loliginidae; genus Doryteuthis; species Doryteuthis pealeii. The sequence goes on from CM042160.1 coordinate 79,396,675, forward strand.
GCTTAGCTTAGTCCATCACAAGGCTAAATGGTAGGAAAATAGGTTGGGAAGATTATGTCGCGCCAATTGTACACGTTTGTGGATGTGTTAGGGGCTGATTGCTTTTAAAATCGATAATCGATATTCTGATTCTACATGAGTTTCAAAGTCGATCATTGGTGCCAGTTAGAAATACATTTAATTAAGCCGCAAACCATGTGTTTTATTTATAGTTTTACATGTTTTATTCCATAAGGTACAATGTAAGGATTGTGGTCCCGGCTAATGGAATGCATCTGACTGTAAATAACTATTATTACGATCAAAATAAATTGAATTGGCTTTTTGTCTTTTTTTTCAAATACATTTTCATATTTTTCAAATACATTTTCATATTTTATATTATACATAGTGCTTGTATGAAAACAAAACAAAACAAAAAAAGTTGGTGGAGTGGCCTATTGTCGGTAACAGACGAACAGTTAGGGAGTCAATGCCCTTTTCGCTAGCGCTAGATCAGAGAGATTTTTTTCGCTGAGGTGGAGCGTCACACCTACCGTCAGCTCCCCTCTTTAACGCACAGATCAGATTACCCAATTTGTACTACTCATGCGCTGAGTTGGCGGGGACCGGTATCGAACCAGAAACCTTGCTATTCCTGGGCGGGAATAGCCTAATAAAGAAAATTTCAGCTGTAATGATAGAAGATAAATAAAAAATAATAATTTTAAGATTTTTATTCATTTATTTTTTTAATAATTTCTGCTGTAATTTTCTTTAAATGTAAAAACTCGCAAGGCAAATAGTCACTTAACAATTACCTTAATAAAAAAATTAAAAAAAAAAAAAAAAAAAAATATCAAAATGTATAATTTTTAAAACTGTATTTGGAAGCTATTTTTTTTTTTTTTAATTATAAAAAACAAAAAAACTTTTTATTTTTTCAAAACTTCTCACATCTTTGTCTCTGCTTACTTGCGAAGTACATTTTCGAAGTTAAGTATTTGTCATGGTCGAAAATACGAGATGGAAATTGAAATAAGAAACTTGGGTCAGGAAATGTCTTCTTTCTTTCTTTATAAAACTTTTATAGGGAGAAAAAAAACAAATTCAAAATGAAAGTCTTAACATGTTTGATCATTCATTACAAATGCTTGTGCTTTTTTGCTGAAGAAATACCTAACAACCACGAAATTACAGGTAACATACAAAGTATGACTTCAACCTGTACACTTCGTTGTGGGGTGCATCTGATACCCGATAGGTAAAGGGTTATCGTTGTCGTTGTTGTCAGTCTGAGTCCACATTTTATTATATTCTGTCCTTGCAGGGTTTAACACACGTTCTCCCGATAGTTATTTCCTGAGCTAAGCTTGAGGCATAATGTCAGAAGTATGCGACACCCAGTGAGAGTCGAACTCCTAATAATGGTCTGGTAAATTAGCTTACACCAGACGTGTCAAACCGAGTACCCCTAGGGCCGCACAGATTACATATGTCTGTCATGAGGGCCGCACGGATTACATATGTTTGTCATGAGGACCGCACAGTTTTTTAAATTCTTCTACATTAACAGAAGAAAGTGATGATTGCTATCATTAATTTCTTTATTATCAAACTAAAAGCCAATGAATACATATCTAAAAAAAACAACAACATTTTTGCCAAAAAAAAAAATGAAAAAAAGAATCTTACTGATCGAGTTCAAATAATAATACGTATAAATGTCACTGTCCCTTTTAATTATAGCCATGTGTTGATTGAAAGCAGGAGAAGGCAAGAGGAAAGACTCACTCTCTTTCATAGGAAGTAGTGAGAGACAATGCATTGATAACAAATTCTGTTTCTTAACAACACATTGCCTTAATGAAAATAAACGACCGTTTTCGCAAGAATTTCGTGTGAGAGCGCAGTCATCGTGCGGTCGCACCTATGCTTGCTGAGGGCTGCATGTTCGACAGGTTAAAAATGGTTACATATTCGATACCGGCCCTCGCCAACTCAGTGCATGAGTAGCACAGAGATCTGTGCGATAAAGGAGGAGCTGGTGGTAGGTGTGGCGTTCCACCAATCTTCTTGTCTAGCGCTAGTGAAAAAGGGATAGACTCCCTCGCTGTCTGGTTGATACTAACATAAAATATGAAAATTTGCACCCCCTCCAAAAATATGAAGAAAAAATTCATTTGTGCGTCTTAAAATGAAAGTGATAAGTTTTTTTTCTTCTTCAACATTTGATGGGGAGGGTAGAAATATTTTTTGAATTTTACTTTTTAAATTCGATTAGTTTGTTCCTTATAATTACTGAAAATTAATTTTTCGTTTGAATCGCAGTTGTAGTTATTTGCTTAGTTTAGTTTGGCACATAGCTCGAAATATTGGGCACTCAGTGAGAATCGAACTCGCTAACTAATTTCTTATTCTATCCCGCTCTCATTACACTGCAGGAGATGCCCAGGTTAAATAAGATGAGAATAAATCTTTAAAAAACTTTTTTAAAGATTACCTATCCCTGTTTCATTCTGCCAAAGAAATATCCCATACTATTGTAGTGAGTTCAATCCTTACTGGGTGTCCCGTTATATCATGACCCCGATAAGCTGAGTAACTTGGTAACTTTGACTCTTCGTCGTGTAGGGTGGTATAGTGATTGATAAGATTGTCTCCCAGTGACCATACCATTACTGTCTCCCAGTGACCATACCATTCTCAGTGATTTCCATCGTCATTGGGTGTCAAGCATGTGTCGACTTGGAGGAGCTAAAAAATGTTTTTCCTTTCTTCTTCTTCCTAGGCGTTAGTTATTTTACTCGGCTTAACTTAGTTTGTCACAAAACCAAAAAGTGTGGAACGCCAAGTGTATCCATCACACCACGTGACGTAATGGCTATCGTGCTGGACTGTGATATTACGTTCACTTTCGGACTAAGACCCATAGGAAAGGTAGAACCCCCTCATCCCCCAGCTATTGGGTTAAATAGTACCACTACTGTTCTTCTACAAGGATGGTTTTGGCATGAAATAACCCACGAAGGTTGATATGTGATTAATCAAAGAAACCATACTAAATCCTCTTGGTCGGGCCGAGAATTTTTCAATACCTCCTGGTAATAACTTCAATTATTTTTTTTAATATATAAAAAAGATCGATTTTATTGAAAAAAAATTCAATTGTTTTTTCTTGAATAATTATTTCAAATTAAGTTTGGGCAAAATAACAGAAGTACCAAAAACATCAAAGATCTGTTAATTGTGGGAATGGTCAGTGAAATGCGAAAATGAAGAACTTGTTTGACTTTGACGAAAGAAGTTCATAGTTAACTGACATCACTTGCATTTCTCCTTAGACCATCGCCATTAACATTTAACTTTTCATTTTTATTTTCCGCCATCTCTTTCCTTCTGTGTTGCTTTTATCCCAATTTTATTTGTTCTTATTCTTTTCTACCATTAAAACAGCATCAAATCGTAAAGTAACATCTTCCAATCGTCTCATATCTGGAACTCCTTTATAAATAACAATTGAAATGATCTTGGCAATTTTGTAAACAGACTGTTTTCTGCTGTTTATTGCCAATCATATAAGATAAAATAAACAGCCCTGGTGGCTCAGGTGCACTTCAATTCATTAAAGATGTATGTATAGTACATACAATAATGTACAGATGTCAGGAAAATAAACAGTATATGAGTCATGATATACATGTGCAGTGATGCTGATAGCTTTTTGATTTAATGCGTCCTGGGACGCACATATTTGCTTTGAATGAGTCCCGGGAAAATTTATGGTCCCAACTAAAGTTTCTTAACTTATGATCTGGAGAAACAAGTAAATCCGTCTAACTCCTACATTGTAACCTATCCTGTGTAATTAATTTCTAAGAAACTATTGAAATGTATTTACAGTTAGCTTGAAATGGTGAGGGATGGAAAAAAACACTGAGATGCATGGATACCATTTTACTGCGTCCTTTTAGATGTTTATGCATCATGGACGCAGAACGCGTACCTATCAGCATCTCTGCGTGTGTACGTGTGTATGAAGGGGGGAATATCAGGTATGGTGTTAACGAAATTTAGGAAGCATGAAACTTTTAAAGTATGCAATGTTTCGGCAGCCAACAACTGATGCAGGTAGTTTTTTTTCCATGCTTCAGCAACTCTAAGCGTAAAAAATGTTTCCAAAAGTCATGATACTTAGATGGTTGACCATTTAAGCAACAGCAGTTACTGTAAGAAAGCAAATCTTAAAATGATCCGATTCAGCATTAAATAACAAGGGTTGCTGTAAAACAAAACAACCAATTTTTTAACGTGTACCGAGTTTGAACTATTTCGGTCACATAACTCTCATTTATGAGGTAAGAGTCGAATCTTTAGTCACATTGTGGTTATTTCTTTTCCACTTCTTTGACTTTTGTTTACAAATTCAACAGACAGAATTAGTTTTAAGCAACGGTATGACGATTCATTTGTGCATCGAGAGATTTTTCAGGTTAGAGAGAAAACCGATACATAACGTTGCCTTAAAGTTATTTGTCTGTATTTTTGAGGTGAGGCTTGTTGTGAATAATTTTAACTTTTCGGACTATTGTCCTCATCTTTATTGGGATATTTCTTTTTCTTTTCTTTCTAAATGATCGTGATTCTTCTCGTGACACATATCGGAATGATAGGCGTGCAAAAACGATGACGTTATTTTTTAAATGAGATCTTCAACAGTTCCTGTTTGATCAACTGTCAAACTATTAAAAATGATTTCCCAGATTGGATCATTATTATACTCAGATACACAGGGAACACCCGAGTAAGGGTGGAGGATACAGTGGCCAAAATGTTGTGTTTGTACATGCCACAGTAGAGACGAGGACAGCAGTCCGAAAAATCAAAATTATTGTCTTAAAAGATTCTAACAATTTTTTTTTTCATTTTTTTTTAGCATATTTAAAATTAAAAAAATGTTTTGAGAATATTTCGGGTTAAAATCCCAGTAATGATAAACCGAACATTTTTAGATTTGTTTTCTGCAGACAATCATTTGGAAACGGGACAATTTATGGTAAACGGGCCAGGCGTTTTGGCAATGATAACTACATCAGAAAAATAAGGTGTCTAAAAAGGTTGGGCTTCGGGTTACCCTTACCGCGCTTTTAGCCTCGACTAGAAATGAAGAATATAATCTATATATTAATACTCGTGTCCCTTAAAAGTACGACCGTTATCATCTTGCAACACCCTCTGGTTAAAAATGAGACCGTCCAAATCAGCCAAGATGAAATGCAAAAATGTAGAGGGTGCTGCAAGATTATAACGGTCGTACAATTAAGGAACACGAGTATTAATATACACATATGGTTCCATAGAAAAAGGCTTAATATATCCACACGGGCTTACTGTTTCCTGGTAGGGACCAAAAAACAATATTTCTACTGTGTCAAAAATAGAAGCAAAATGAGACCGAGTGTAAGTTTTTTTTTTTGGGGGGGGGGTTGTGATGTGACACTCTGCAGTGTCCCTAACGGATATATTCTGAGGGAAATATTTATTGCCTTTCTACACAAGAGAAAGTTAGTAACGAGTTTTAGAAATATTTCAAGGCAGAATCACGATTTACATATCAACATCCATGTTTTCCCCCATTTCTTTTTGTATAACCATTACTCAATCGACGCCACACAAGTTTCTCATCAGAATGTCTTAGTGATTGTCTATCTTAACATCGACCCCCCCTCCACCTTTTAAAATAAGAAGAACAAAACATCTTTCTACTTTTCTGTTTATCTTCAATTATCTTTCTGTTGTATTTAGTTTGTTCAATATCGAAAGTTGAAGAAAGAGATTAAGTTTAACGGTCTCAAAAACAGGATCTTTCATTGCATCTACAAGAACGATGTTTTATAGATATACAACCGACATTAGGTCCTTATAATGCATTAGTGTATCCACAGATATACTAACACTGAATATATGGTATGGAAAGATAAAAAAAAACGAACTCCTGTAAACAATAAGTATATATGGTATTTAATACACAAATATAAACAAAACTTAACAAAAATACATAAAGTTTCGGCCGATGTGTCCTTTTTTGCTCGACGAGCGAGGACCGATAGGGGTGGTCTTACTCGTTCGAAGAAGACAGAAAGCTTGATGGGACTGAACGGACCTACGAACACGTGATGAGGTAAGCCATGCCCACAATCCAAATGTTTTGTCTGACATTTTTGTTTCCCTACACACCTTTATAAAAACCCCAAGTGTGTCATTTCCCATAATAACTTTTCCCTATTTTTACCGCCAAAATCTAGTGGGTCTAGTACCAGCTATTATTGTCTATAGAGTAGAATGAATGATTTTTAACGGCATATCAATCTGTCTAGGGTTATCTTATGCTTAGAGATAAAGGAATCGTGTTCATTGTATGTTCATATTTATCTTATGTGTGTTTGTATTTTGTGGTTGACATTTAGTCCTGGGTATGACGTTGAAATATTCGATGGTGGAGTTCCAGTTCGGGAGCATTGGAGAATGTAAGCGCCCCTTCATCACTATTGCTCCCACACCTCTGACACCGAGTGGTAGTACCTGTTACGGTCCCATCTATGGTTTAAATAGAACAAAATGAGTTTGAAAAAATGTGTTTAGAAAAAAGTTTTTTTTTTTTTAAATTGAATACTTGTCAAGAATGAATAAAACAAAACATCTTCGGCATAAAATGACCCAATATGGGTTGACATGCCGTAAAACCCATGCAGGATGTTGAATTGAACAAATGTTGTCTTTTTTTATGAATTAATGTATTTTTGGTAATCTATATATCAATACTCATGTTCTTTAATTGTACAGCCGTTATTATCTTACAACACCTTCTGATTAAAAATGAGACCATCCAAATCGGCCAAGATGAAGTGTAAATCCTGATTATCTCGTGTTGCTTATCCACCCAATACTTATTTCTTATGATTGTCGTCACCTCAGCTAAATAATGAACCATTCTGTTTTTATTATAAAAGGGAAGAAAAAGGACATGTTACACAGAAAATTTAATAAAATGAGAATAAGGGAAATATATAGAGAGGGGGTGAGCGAGCGGAAGCGATAACACTAATCTGTTCCAATCAAACATAATGAAAAAAGGAAAAGAAAGAAAACACAAATAGTTAAGTCAAGATTATTGTACGTTATATATATATATATATATATACTATTTCGTAATAGCTGACTTTGTTATCGTTCGTGAAATTCGAAAGAATTAAGATATTTTGGTTCAACAATTGGAGTAGCACTAAAATCTCTTCAGTCTGTTCTCTTTGAATATTCCATATCGGAAACATTCTGGCTAATATCCAAGAATATTTGGTCAGTTTAATTGTGGGTGCCCTGCGGTAAGCAAGCCTTCCGCGGGTCCGTTTTAAAAATGGCTTAAATTTCGACGACATTCACCCCTGATGGGCGCCTTAGGCAACGAGCAATAAACCTAGCCCATATCCCTTTTATGGGAGTTGGACATGTGCTGCCCGTAGGGAAGGTTTTTGAAACTAAGTTGTTAATTTCTTTTTATGTGCCTCCCGGGCAAAAATTTCGAGAAGCGAATGAAAAGAAAGTCAATGATCGATTATTTTTAGACATTTCTAATGTCATTTATGTTTTGGTGACACATGTAAATGTGTATACACTTTGACATACATATTGTGTGTATATATATATATATATATATATATATATGAGAGAGAGAGAGAGAGAGAGAAATGAGGAATGCCATAACAAGAAACCGAATGATTGTTTTCCAATAAAAAAAAAAAAGCTATATTTATTTATCCATTTATTTATCTATCACGCTCTATCACAGATATTGAGCACTCTTCTAAGAACACTGTACGTTGGATTACTACCGCTTTTTCAAGTATAATAGTGCCAACCATACACATTGATATATATATATATATATATATATATATATGTTTAATAAGAAAGAAAAACTTAAATCGTCATTTGGCTATCATAAATTTATTTCGTATAGTTTTTAAAGTTTTTTCTTTCTTATTGAAAGTGTAAATATTGATCTGTATATAATTCATGTATTAATTACCTTACATTGAGCTCTCTTAGGATTTGAAATAATCCTTGTATAAACCCACATTACATTTTATATATATATATATATATATATATATATATATACGTGCATTTCACTCTCACTCTCTCTCTCTCTCTCTCTCTCTCTCTCTCTCTCTCTCTCTCTCTCTCTCTCTCTACAATCCTATAGAAATCGCTTACTTCCATTCTCTGTGTATTTATTGTACGTTACTATTTTTTGTGAAGTTGTCTCTTTAGAGCTTTTTTTTTTGCACACTGTCCTATCGAATACGAATATTTTTAAACAGATCTATTTGACCCATAGATAGAACTCTAACAGGTACTACCACTCCGTTACAGACTGGACCCGGTAGTAATGTCAATGAAGAGATACTCCACACTTCCCAGAGCTCCAGAACAAGAGCCTCACTATCAGATGCAATTTAGTATCGTACTCGAGACACCCTGTTCTTTGTGGGGTGAGGAGGTCTTACCCCCTCTGCAGGGGGGGGGGCACAGTCAGCGTATTGTAAGTCCCGTTGACAAGTCTGTCAAAAGGTAAATATTCATTGAGTGTTTGTGACGTAATGTAGTTGTAAAGTGTGTTCTATTGAACCTATTGACCTTTTGTGTTTTCTTTAAAATTGAAAATGGACCAGAAAAAAAAAATTATATTTAGTGAAAGCTGATTGGTCGGAAAATATTTTCTAGTTTTTGTTGCTGTGCTCTGATTGGATAGAATTTTACTAAATCCTTATTCGTAGTGTGTCTATCGCCACAAAGGTAACTAAAAATTAATACTACCTGTCCAATAACAGTTGTTTCATTTGCATAAAAATTTCTTACACTAAAATGTAATAATTATTACTAGCAGGACCTGTAGATATACCACAGTATGATAATTAAGTTATTACAACATTTGATATGTTTACTTAAGAGCTATTGTAATTAGTTCAATATGTAAAAAGTATAATCATCTTGATTTAACTCTCTCTCACTCTTTTTTCATCTTTTCATTATGTTCGATTGAAACAGATTAGCGTTATCGCTTCCGCGTGCTCACCTACTCTATCTTTCCTCTACTTTTTCTTTCTTATTATATTTTCCGGTGTAACATGTCCTTTTTCTTCCCTTTCTTTCTAATATAAACGGAGTGGCCCATTATTTAGCTGAAGTGACGACACTCATAAGAAATAAGAATTCGGTGGATAAGCAACAACAGATAATCCGGATTTACATTTTTGCATGCCTAATATTCTCTTCTGTTCAATCCATTCGTTGTGGTGAAGAAATGGATTCATGTCTTTCTCAATGGGAATATAAAATGTTTCATTCATAATTTGAACCCGGCTCACCAGTTCCATTTTCCGTATCTTTAACCGTTGTGCTCTTCGCACTTCCACAGGAGTGGACCTGGGAATAATAGCAATGAACATCTACTTCCGCAGGATTTTATTACCTGTAAAACTCACCCTGGTACATTGAGTGTAAAATATTGCTAGATTCAGCATATCTTGTTCAAGAAGATCTGAATAAATTAACTTCCCCTCGCCCCTCCCCCGCCAATTGTCTGGCACATCCACCCCGGTGTCACCCGTGGGTGACATAGATCAACCCCCAGAATTTGTTTGATGTAGTCAAAGTAAACAACCTGCTTCAGTGACAAGCACTACCTATCCAACTGACCTTATAACAATGATAGACAATTTACCCACAATCTTATACACCCCCCCCCCGGCCACCGCCACAGCCGCGCTCCCCTCCACCCGACGTGAGTAGTGGATACGCCGCTGTGATTGAATTTATATTCGACAGGCGCTGAAACATTACCACCACGTGAGACAAAAAAGCTTAGAAAAAATCACAAAGAAAAAACAGCAAAAAACACGATCCATGAATTATAATATCTTAAACAAAAAACAAACAAAAAAAAAAAAATCAAAAACAAGCAAAAAAAACAAACAAAAAAAATAACAAAAAAATAACAAACAAATGTAGAAAATGTTGACGGATATAAATTGACGAATTAGTAATTAAAGTTGTTCAATATATATATATATATATATATTTTTTTTTTTACCGACTATTACGTTGATTTTTAGAATAACACATTTTAACATAAACAACATTAGATTATTTTATTCGATGTAAGTAAGTAAAGTAAGTCGTCGTGGCGGCCTAAAGTCGGTATCAGCCATTCAACGAGGGAGTCTATCCCCTTTTCAATAGCGCCAGACCAAGGAGATTGTTTTTAGCATCTGAGGTGGAGCGCCACACCTACCATCAGCTCCTTTACCGCACAGATCCCTGTGCTACTCATACGCTGAGTTGGCGAGGACCGGTATCGAACTAGGAACCTCGTGGTTTCTAGCCGAACGCTCTACCGACTGAGCTAACCCGGCCCTTTCGATGTACATAAATGCAAATACTTGATTAAAAAAAGAAAAGATAAACTAACTTAGCAATAATTATCTGTGTGTTGTATTTTGTAAAAAGAAATTCTATTACATTGTTTTTCTTCTCATTAGAAAATCGAGTTAGTCTGGTTTATTTAAAAAAAAAAAAAAAAAAAAGAAGATAATTTCAAAGTCACAAGTAATTGAACTCAAAATTGACCCCCCTCCGGTAAGCAGAGCTTAGGATATGCTGACTGTGGGGGGGGGGGGTTAAAAATAACAATCTCTTAGGAGCTCTCAGACAGGAAGAACCCTCTGGGTATGCGCAGAGAAATGGCCCATTCCTAGCCCCCCAAAAAAGAACCCTCGGCCAGTCCAATGCATACAATTACTGGGGACACACTCTATTGACTGGCTCAGGAAGAAATTACCTCTCCAATAAATAGCTATGAACCTAGAAATAAAGTCTGAATCTTAAAAGTATATTTTGTCTTTGTCTCTTCTCTTCCCTAAAAGAAAAGACAAAGACAAAAGATACTTTTAAAGTTCAGACTTTATTTCTAGGTTTATAGTAATTTATTGGATAAATTCTTAATTCCTTTACAGCTCGACGACCAACATAAAGAAGAACCACATATAATGGGATTTAAGAAAAGAAACCAGCAACACCAACAGCAACATCCCAACAAATAACCAAAAGCCAAATCCCATAAAAGACTAATCCCCCCCCATAACTGTATCACTTGCTGAGGAGCACCCCCTTAATAAAAAAGGGGTGTTCTGGACACTAAACTGCATTTGATGTATCCAATAGATCCTATCGAATACATTGGATGTAGTTTAGTGTCATATCCAGGATACCCTTCCCTAAAAGGCATAAAATAACCCTAGACGGATTGGCTTTCCGTTCAAATCATTAAATCAGTCAAAATTTAAAAGCGCTGACCTTTCAAAACAATGAAAATTTACTTTAGCAGAATGACATAATTATGAGGCATTTAATTCGATTAGAATTGAAATTCTTTCCAAAGAACTGTCGGTCTGTCTATCTTTCTAACCATTACACAATTCGAGATGCCCTCGGCTTTCAAAATCAACCAATCTGAAATAAATTCTTTAAAATGTAACAAACATTAAATTTATTTATCAAGAACAAAATTATCATTATTAACAATTAGAAAATCCACTGAGAAACTAATTCTTTTTATTTCTTGGAGAAAGAATTTTAGATTTTGGTCAAAAAGGAATTCTGTGCTGAATCAGGGCCCGCTTGATGGCTGAGATAGTTGCATGTTTTCAACTGCCATCAATGATTGCTTGGCATGAAATAACCATGGATGGGTTGATATGCCGTTAAAATCAATCAATCAATAATTGCTTTTTGAGTCCCCCCCCTCCCGGTAAAATGTCTTCAAATGCCGATTTTCATAAGGGTTAATTTGACCCTTTTAAGGACTGTCGTCACCTTTTTTCCTTTTTAGTCCTGTTTATATTCAAAGAAATGTCACAATGTTTTTAGTCCTTAATGTTTATATTCATAAATTGAGCAAAGGTTTTTGATGTCGCTAATTAATTTGTTTTATTCACTTCATTGTCAGGAAGAATTGTTCAATTACTTTCAATTGCAAGAGATATCAGATCATATCGATCAAAAGAAGTCGACAATTTTTCCCTTCAAATATAGGGATGGCCTCTCTCTCTCTCTCTCTCTCTCTCTCTCTCTCTCTCTCTCTCTCTCTCTCTCTCTCTCTCCTCTCTCTCTCTCTCTCTCTCTCTCTCTCTCTCTCTGCTCCTAACAGCTTTATCCATTCCTAATTGTATTGGGAAAAATAAGGTATTAATTATCTGCTCTTGGCACCAAGGGGTCAATCAACACTCTATCGTAGATTGGCGCCTAATTTAACTCTTTTTTAAAATCACTTGTAATGCTGACCGAACGACCATCAAAACGTTATTTCAAATCACTCCAGTTCCAAGATAAGTCTGGCCGCAAAGCCATTAAGTTTGCAACTCCTTTTGTATTTTTAAATGTATTTTTGTGTAATTATATTGTTTTTGAGTTCTTATTCATCTGAATTGAAAGTCTATTTGTTAATGTCGGAAAATATATTCTGCCCAGCAAAAAACCCAACATAATTGCCCTTTTTCTTTTCGACTTATCATTGTCAGTTGAACAACAATAGCAGTTTATATATAAAAAAAACAAAAAAACTAAGTATCGAATTAACGTCTGTTTCATGCTTACATAACATCAGTTTTGTGTCTGTCTACTTCTGTTCCATGTCCGTTTCAGATAAACCTGTATGCCTACATCACACACACACAGATGAATTACTACCTCAGAGTTAATAGAATTTAACTATAACACATAGTTTCCTTGGTCTCCTTCAAAGTTGATTGTTAAGCACAAAGTTGTTTTTGTTTGTTTTTATGTCTAAAATTTGGTTGAACAAGTTTTGATATTCAATCTTATGTTGTGCGTTGAAAAAAAAAAGAAAAAAATATTTGGTTAATGGTGAGGAATTAATGCAAGACCGGTTTTAAATTACCCCCCCCCCTCTTAAAAATGGTGAGGGGTGGGGGGCGGCGCTATGATAATCGATTCTAGTTTTGTCAAATTCAATTCAACATAAATCGTTTCACACCCAATTAAACAAGTGTGCGTTTTTTCTTCTTGCTTTTTCTTTAAAAAAATATTATTTACTTTTTGTTGACTTCTATAGAAGACGTTTCTATTAAAATGTTTTTCGATCAATTTTATTCCATTATCTCAAATATGAACTTTTTAATGGAGCATTTTGTTTTTTATACAAAGTTTATTTTCGATGAGGAACGGACACTTAAAAAAAAATGATGGTGTAATTAAAAAAGATGAAAAATGTTTATTATAAAAATGTATATCTCTAAGATTCTGTAGACTTTTGGCTGTCAGTCTGAAGCCCCTAAAAGCCCCCCCCCCAGTGCACTAAGTTTATTTTCCTGACCTCCCACCAGGACAGATTAACACAGGATCTTTTTAACGTGGGGATCTATGCAGAAATGGAAACTCAACCGGTGGCCAATGCAAAAAAAAAGGCGTGGTCTTGTTGGTAATCCCCTTTTGAGGCGCCTCAGGCACCGGGAAATAAAACCAGCCCTGTCCCTTTTAGGCGAGGGGACAGGTGTTGCCTGGAGGGACGCCCTCTCCCCCCTGGGATCACGTGATTGATTTTACCTCACTTACAGAGGTTCAGAAGCCGAGGCCAGTGCACTAAAGCAAGTTATGATAATCTGAAAGCTTTGTGATACATTCAATGAATTGATAAGTTTAGAGTTGGTGGTTTATGTCGGTAGATGAAGTGTTTTTTTTTTTATTTTACTTTTTTTTTCTGCACGCCCCCCCCCCCCCCGCCCCCATTTGTTCCTTTTGTTATTCAGCCATGAAGCATAATTAATGTAAGGTTATTTTCCCAAGGGGACAAACGGGTTAGACAAACTTTGTCTTGCTGTTGTTTTGTTCTCAGAAAAAGACAGTGACAGACAGACAGAATGCTCTACACCCCCCCCCCAACACTCCATCAACCTTTTTCTTCTTAAGGGTGCTGCAAGTACATGATAAAATAAAAAAAATCAAGGTTGTGTTTTGATTGGTGATCATGGCGGTAAAGGAAGGGGAGGGGAGAGCTGAAATTAAGCGTATCAGTTTTTTGTTTATATTGTCAAATGAGGAGGGGGAGGAGGAGGAGGGGGACATCTTTCTTACTCTCCCTCCCTCTCCCCCTCTCTGTATGTCTTGTTATCTTTAAACTTTATAAATTGTAAAATTACACAACGTGAGAAATGGGTAGAGGATGTTTTTCATGTGAAGACCTTAGTTGAAATTGACATTTCTTTCTTCAGGTTATCCAGATTTGGGACCACAAGTAACGCATTGGTCACTTTATTTTGAAAACCCAGTTTTACGAAATTTTGAATTTCATTATGTCTGATTTTGGATTGACTTTTTAAAATTAGCTCCAATAAATTGGATTACAAATGGAAAAAACGTCAATGAATTATTTCTGTGTTTATGAATATTCTTATAAAAAGTAAAAAAGAGTTATCTGCCCTTTTCAAATGTTTTTCAAAGACATGTCCTGCATTCTCTGTAACTGTTATATTAAAAGATAGTGGGGGTGGGGGCACACATATATTGTCCAGTTTAGCTCAGTCGGTAGAACATCCACCTAAGTTTACAAGGTTCCAAATTCAATATCAGCCCTTGCCAACTCAGCGCATGATTAGCACAGCTTGAATCTGTGTCGTAAAGTGGAGAGCTGATGGTAGGTGTGGCACTCCACATCAGATGCAAAAACAATTTCCCTGGTTTATTACTTTCCTTTTCCTAGACTGGTTACCTGGTCAAGGTTAAAGAACTCTTTACCCCTATCAGGTGGGAGAGTTGTTGGATGCATACCTTTCCGAGAGTATACCTTGTTATATTTATAATTAAAGAGTGCTCAATACCATTGATAGAGCATTAGGTACCCTCAAAATATGTTACGTGATCAGAAACGTAAATATTTTTTTAACTGTTTTTTTTTTTTAAATCTCGCAAAAAAAGAAATAACGAACATAAAGAGTTGTTACAAAGAAAAACAGTTAATTCAAAGATCAAATTATCCGATTGGGGGAAAATTACTCACCGTTATCTCGAAAAATAAGTAAAACAGTCTGTTTTTTTTTTTTTTTTACAACAAGGTGGGTTTCTTTATTGATATTTTTTTAAGCATAATTTTGTATTTATGGTTCTTTTACTAAAAAAAAACTTTCAGATAGAAACTTATAAAAATCTTCTGATATAATTATTCAGACTTTTATCTTTATAGAAAAAAAGTAAAAATCGTTTTTTGTCGGTTAATTTTTTCATACTTCATAATATAAAATGGGGGTGGCGGTTAGACCTCGTTTTTGGCTATGTTAAATTTCAATTGATTTAATGGTATGAAAATGTAAATATTGTTTTTCATTCCTAATTTTCCTTATTTCCGTAAGCAGAAAAATCTTTTAAAATCATCAGAAGTTTGTTTAATGTTTCTTCTTTTAAATGGACAAAAGATTTTCAAGATAATAGTAACCTTTATGCAAGTTTCATTGTGTTAAATATAGGAGGGAGGGTAAATTTCACAGGGAAAATTGGAGGTACGTATAGAGCATGTATACCTAAGTTTGGGTAAAGAAGACAAGAAATCAACAGAATTTGCTAATAGTTTTTCACTCATGCAATTACTGATAACTGATATGGTTTGAAAATTGCATAGGTAAGAAACTGTCAGTTACCAAGCACCATTAATTTATTATCTACGCTACCCTTTACAGGAATGAAGCTGTATATGTGTAAGCTTTTTTTTTTACCTGCAAGGTGACATTGTTTCGATCATGACCAATTTTTATGAGATGTGTTTATTTTATGAAAACTTTTGTCATTATGTCCACAGACAAGATCTTGTATGTGCGTGTGTATTCAGCATGTGTAAAATGTCAATATCATAAAGCAGCAGTATTATCTTGGTGCCAGTGGGGCTCTAACATCTAGCCCCCCCCCTAAAAAGTGGAGTGGGGGGTGGAGGTTTTCAATGGATGGATAGAATTGGTATCTTTTGTTTTTATTTGCACACTGAAGGGGAAAGAGAATTGATTTTTTTTATGCTTTAGTCCTGTTGGTGGGACTTAGTATACATTGGTTGGATTCTCTGCACAGACATAATATCCCCACTCCCCTCTGTAATGGGGTATCCTGAGTATGACCCTAAACTGTATTCTGTGGAAAGGGTCCAGTTCTGGTATTCTGGGGAGTATGATGAACACCTTCATTGCCATTACTTCCAGGTCGATTCTGAATTAGAATGGTAATATCTGTTAGATTTCCATCTCAACCCTATTGTTACATAATTATTAGATTCCTAATATTTATTAACAGTAGTGTAGAAATCAAAATGGCTGTTATAAGTTGCAGCCGGTGGCCTTGAAGGATGAGTGACAAGGCTTGACCTCATCCTGCTCCTCCTTCCGGTGGATACCATGAGAATCGGTGGAGAAGACCCTCTTCCGGTTTAAGATTAGAAAGAGATGTTTTAGTCAGTCGGCCAAAAACCACGACGGTGGTGAGTCGTGTTATACATGCTCCGACTCAATCTGCAGGTAGTCTGGTGGGTATTTCCAGACGCTAGAAGATGACAAGAATAATAGAAGTAAGAAAGTAAGTAAAGAGGTATGCAACACTATCGGCTGGGGCTTTAGAATACACCGACTGCACCTCTACGGAGGGGTGAGAACCCCCAAATGGGAACACCTGTTGGCCATGGGTGGAGACCCGTGATGCTTAAGGATGGTGGCTTAGCAGTTCATGACATGCAACACTCCACTTAGACTCTTACTGAGGCTAGACGGGTGGTCGGCAAGGCCTCCCTCGCTCAATCAGCTGGCCATGTCAAGCCGTAGCATCTATTGTCCCAACCCTATTGCCCTTATAGTAAGCCCCAACCATTTTTATCCTATCGGTGCTAGAAGGCGGGAATGACGTTAAACTCTATCTGATGGTGAGATTCCAGTTTTGGAGGTCTGGGGAATGTGAAGCACCCCTTCATCACCATTGCTCCCAGGTCCACTCTAACCCGGAGTGGTAGTACCTGTTAGGGTCCCATCTATGGGTTAAATAGAAAAAGGTGTTTATAAATAATTGAGTATCCACTTAAGAATAGATTTATTTCAAAACTTTGTCGGCATTAAATGACCCACCGAGGTTGATATGCCGTAAAACAAAACAAACCAAACCAAACAAGATTTCCATCTATGGGTCAAATACATGTTTGATAATGCTCAAAACTATATAACTGTGTGAAAACAAATTATTATTCTAACAATATTTTATTATCTATATATCAATACTCGTGTTCCTTAATTGTATGATCATTATCATCTTGCAACACCCTCTGGTTAAGAATTAGTCCAAATCGTCCAAGATGAAATGCAAAAATGAAAATCCTGATTATCTGGTGTTGCTTGTCTGCTGAATTTTTATTTCTTAAGAGTGTCATCATCTCAGCTAAATAATGGGCCATTCTGTTTTTATTATAAAGAAAGGGAAGACAAAGGACATGCTACACAAAATAAGAAAGAAAAAGAGTTGGGGAAAGATAGAGGGGTGAGTGGGAAGAAGTGATAATGCTAATCTGTTTCAATCGAACATAATGAAAAGATGAAAAGAAAGAGTGTGAAAGAGTTAAATCAAAATTATCATATTTTTTATATATTGAAGTATATGCAATAGCTCTTAAGTAAACATATCAAACATTATAATAATTAAATTATCATACTGTGGTATATCCACAGGTCCTGTTAGTTATCATTTATATATATATATATATATATATATATATATATATATATATGTAATTGGTAATTTGCTTGAAGCATTGTTAAGTATGTTATAATATATTAATGATTTGAAGTGCATATAAAAAATCAAATCAAAAAGATGTTACATTGTTGCAATATTCACCAGAAGACAAACAGACAATATTGGATACATATACAGGGTTCAAGCATTCGTTCTCAACAGACATTCAAAAGAAAAATAAGAAATTACAGTTATTCGCCCATTTCATTCATAACATAAAGAAAAAAGAAAGGAGGAGAAAAAAAAAAAAAGAGGAAAAAAGATTTTTTTTTTTAATTATAACCACACACAAAAAAAATCGTAAACACATATATTTCTGATATACACCTCTGAAGATGAAGTTTCTACTTCGAAATCGATAAGACAAAAATAACATCTTTTTGTTTTTATTTTTATATGCATTGTAATTGCCTTCAAATCATTAATATATATATATATATATATATATATATATATATATATATATATTATATATATAAGGGCCGGGTTAGCTCAGTCGGTAGAGTGTTCAGCTAGAAACCACAAGGTTCCTAGTTCGATACTGGTCCTTGCCAACTCAGCGTATGAGTAGCACAGGGATCTGTGCGGTAAAGTAAGGAGCTGATGGTAGGTGTGGCGCTCCAACTCTGGTGCTAAAAAACAATCTCCTTGGTCTAGCGCTATTGAAAAGGGAATAGACTCCCTCGCTGACTGATACCGACTTTAGGCCGCCCCGACGACTTTACTTTTTTACTTTATATATAAGATAGTAAGAGTCAACATAGATCTGAGAGCAAACGAAGATAAGAGATATCATTGAATTGATTAAGAAATAAAAGTGGAGGTGCAAAAGACGCCTAGTTGTAGTGAAGTGGGAGCAAAGGGTCCAAATCTACTTGATGCTAAGTGTCCTCAATGTCTAATCTGTTCTGTCATGGCCGCTATTTGCACATGTGCGGAACAAACCCTTTTAAGACCACCATTTGCATTTTATGAGCAAGTAGCTCAATAAAAAGTCACATGATTAGTTGGATTAGTTGGTTGTCAACTACTACAAGGATCATATAGTAAGAAATGAGAATAATGAAGGGTGTGAAAGGTTGGCTGGATGGTGCCCAATAAATAATAAGTGCAGTAAAAAAACAAAAACAAAAAAAACAAAAAACAGGAGAAATGTTTACTTGTAAAGTCATAGCAGATATGAGCACGGTGATAATTGTTATAAAAGGAATTGTTGGGGGGGGGGGGCGAATGGTCCTGCCAATTATCAAGTAAATGAATAGAAAAACAATTAGATCTTGTGGAAAAAAAAAACTAAACAATTAGAAAACTTGAATTTTACCATCTATCTATCTATCTATACATATATAAAGGGCAGTTGGTGTGTATGTATGTATGGGTGTATGTCCAAATGAAACTACGAAAATAAAGCAATTAACAACAAAGTAAATATATATACACATTAAATATCGCCAGTTCTTGCTTTTTGCAAAAATTATGAAGATTTGATTTATATTCAAAGATATTTAAAAAATCAAAATATACATAGAAACAGCATTGAAATTCTACTTAGAAATGTCCAATATTTGTAAATCTCAAAAGTGTGCAAATCAATTCACCAGTTTTTTTCCCCCTTCTACCCAGGCAATGCTGGGTAGCCGCTTCTAGTCTTTTATATTTGATTACATATTTATACAGATTTTCATTGCATTCATCAGCAAAATTAACTTTAATTTAAATGATTGATTTTAATGGCATGCCAACCTGTCCAGGGTTATTTTATGCCTATAGGTTAGGATATCTCATTTACTGGATATTCATATTTACTTTTTCTAAAAACAACAACACTACCCATCAATATACAACAAAAAAATCTGATGTAATTTATTTTGTTTTTTACATTTAAATCTCTGGTTTTAATTTTTTAATCTTTTTGAAATATTTTCTTAAAGGATAATATCCTGGGGTATAAATGCTAAATTGAATCTAGTAGTGAGGTTTCAACTTTGGAGCTCTTGTGAGTGTGGAGTACCCCTTCATATCCATTATTTCTAGGTTCACTGTGACTCTGAGTGGTAGTACCTGTTAGGATTCCATCTATGGGTCACAAAGATCTGTTAGCAAATTAATTAAAATTATTTCTACCAATTTATTAATACTCCTGAATTTAATGAAGAATCTAACATAAAATAATTTCTATCAATATATTGATATACATTTTGTTAATGAAAATTATGTCTGTCTGCTTATAAAACCAAACCAAACGAAAATATTTACTTACAAACTATTCAATTGTGAATCCTATACAAAAAAAACAAAAAAACAAAACAAAATTTGGTATAAAATAGCTCACAAGGGTTGATATGCCATTAACCCCCCCCCCCTAAAAAAAAACAATTATTTCTACCAATGAAGTTAATGAAAAATCTCACATAAAAATTATTTCTACAATTTATTAATACACATGAATTTAAACAAAATAGGAATGGCATTAAATAACCAACAAGAGTTGATATGCCATTAAACACTAATCCACCAACCAACCATTTTTGAAGGCCTTTAAGCTAAATATTAAGTTTCCTTCTATTCATAGAATGTATATTATTATAATTAATATCCCATTTCAAATTAATCAAAATAAACATTCTATAATTAGCATTCAATTGTTATTTTTTCTCACAAAAAATGATTGGATTGAATTTTAATTCTGACCTCAAATTATTCTTTTAAAATGGACAGTAAATTGCTTTATTCTCTAAGTTTGAATAAAATCCTTAAAATGTGCTACAATGTGCCATTTTTCCCCCTTGCAATGGTAACCAACAAAAATCAGATCATAAATAATCAAATTATGAAAAAGCTTTCTTGTTTTTCTTTTCTTTTCTTTTTTTTTTAGAGAGAGTAATTTTTTTTTTTAGCTATTATATGCTTCAGATAAAGAGAGAGAAAAAAAATGGTGATGCTTTTTTCCTGAACGTCATTCAGTATTTTTGGTCTAAAAATACTTTCAGTCATGAAAACAAGTTTCAACTTGTTTTGAATAAATCTGTTTTAGGTTAGATTATTCTATTTTGTCATCAATCTTTGCTTTATGATGACAGCCGATCAGATTTGGACTAATTGGCCTCACGTGGATATTATCAAGAGGAGGATTCTAGCTAAATTCATCACACGTAAATTACTCTTATTATATAGGGTTTCCATAACCCTAAACATTTTAGCTTTTTTTATTAAATTCTTAAAAGCAATAATTAAATTCTGATTTTAGCCATGAATAATTTACCTGAAAAATATTTTATCACATGATGAATTTACCAAACATGATCATGAGGTGGGGGATCACTTTTTTATTCTGGAGATTTCTAGTTTGTTTTCCTGGTACTGTGATGTCACCTGTTAAATTTTCCATAGCTTCAATGTGGAATCTTAAGATCAACAATCTAACAATTAGCCGTACTTACTCATCTATATCTAAATATAAAGGGGAGTTGGTGTGTATGTCTGTCTGTCCAGATGAAACCATGAAAATAAAACAATTAATGACAAAGTAAATATATATACACCTCAAATATCACTAGTTCTTGCTTTTTGTGCAAAATTTTTGAAGGTTTGATTTATATTCGAAGATATTTTAAAAATTAAAATATACATAGAAATAACATTGAAATTCTACTTTAAAATGTCCAGCGTTTGTGAATCTCAAAAATAAACAAATCAATACACCAGGTATTTTTTTCCCTTCTACCCAGGAGACACTGGGTAGACCCTTCTAGTCTTACATAAGGGTTTTGAGATGATCATTATTAAGAATAAGTAGAATTACTTTTGTCAAAGTTTAACATAATTATTCATATTTAAAGGATGACAAATCATTAACTGCTGGGGAAGTAAGGATAAACTCATTGGCAATGTTCTTCTATGGACTCCTACACATGGACACACCAATGCTGGTTGGCCAGCAACGATTTAATTAATCGGCTCTGTACAGACACTGGATCCTATTTAGAGGACCTGCCAAGTTTGATGGCTGATAGGGACAGATGGTGAGAGAATCATGGGTAATCCAGGCTGTTAGTATGCCTTGATGATGATTGTTTGTTTACAATAGATTACTGAATTGTTTACATTGTGGCGTACAGAATATGATTTTGGGGTTCACTTTAAAATTTCAGATGCTTTTGAAAAACCCTAAGATGATTTTGGGTTCATTTGAATATCTCAGAGATCCTTGAAAAACCCTAAAAATTAATATTTAATTATATTATTTTCCAGACTTGGACGAATATTGGTAATCTTGATAATAATAAAAAATGGACTTCTAAGCTTTTTATTAAGCTGGGTGATTCCCTCTTAGACTGTCTGTTATGATTGGGTATTTCACTAAGTGCAGATAGTGAGGAAGAAAACATCTTATATAGTGCTAATACCCTTGGGAAAGGTATGCATCCAATTATTCTCACTTCAGCTGTGTGTAAATAGTAGGACTTACTGGGCTCTTTAAAATTGGTTAGGCAATCAGTCTAGGAGAAGGAAAGCCATGTGTTGTGAGCATGTGACATATCCTACTTGTGTGGAGGAGTTGGTCTCTCTCTCTCTCTCTCTCTCTCTCTCTCTCTCTCTCTCTCTCTCTCTCTGTGAGTGTGTGTCTATAATATATATTATTTGGGTTTAGTATGAAGCATTAGGTGTGAAATATAAGAAACAACATTTTTAAATGTTAAGTTTTGTTTTATTTCGTAAATATTTTGGGGCTGTTATTCCCCTTTTTCAGAATGAATAGAATAGCTGATCTGTCTTTTTTGGCATCTATCTATACCCTTTCATTGATTTTGGTGGTATCATCCGTGACCTCCTTGGGTAGTATAAGGATGGCCGCTTCTAGTGACCTCTTAGCTTCTTTTTTATGCTACTACTCATTTGAGGGAGAGATATGTCTGTCTCTAATAATGATTACCAAAAGAGTGGATAAGTGCTGTGAGATGCTTTTACAGCTATGGATAAATAGCAGGGCAGACTAGGCTCTTTAAAATTGGTTAGGCAACCAGTCTAGTTGGAAAAAAACATGTGTTGTGACCATGTGTCACATTCTACTTGTGAGGAGGGGTTGCTAATTAGAGAGAGAGAGAGAGATATGTCTGTCTCTAATAATGATTACCAAAAGAATGGATAAATGCTGTGAGATGGAAATCCCTTTTACAACAAAGTAGAAGAGTATTAAAACATAGAGTGAAACACCAATCCTACATAAAGAAAAAAAAAAAATACTTAGCTAAATCCGATCTAAGTCAAGTTTAAAATCTTTCCAGCTCTGAATTGATCACTTCCTGAAAGTTTACTTGAAATTGATCCCCAAAATGGCTGATCTTTAGTGGTAATAAAATATTTTAGAGACAAAATCTGAAATGTTTTATAAGTTTCAATGAAAATCAACACAACCAATCAATCAAAATAAACAACATTTTTATATTGGATTTAATTGTGTTACCTGATCCACTAGTTAATTGCTGTGTGACTCCATTAAATGGTTAAATATGAAATGGATATCCAAAATATATTCATATATTTAAATATACTTTTAACTTGAGTGAAATGTATAAACAAACAGCATCATCATCATCATCATCATCTGCTGCTGCTGCTGGGACTTACTAATTTAGTGTTTCATCCCCCCCCCATTGTTTTTGACCTGGGGTGATTGCTCTAAGTTTCTTTTTTTTTTATTATTATATTTTTCTGTGTAGCATGTCTTTTTCCCTTTCTTTCTTTATAATAAAAACGAATGGTCCATTATTTAACTGAGGTGATGACACTCATAAGAATTCGGCAGATAAGCAACACAAGATAATCAAGGTTTACATTTTTGAATTTTTCTGATCTACAGGTTATTGCTCATTTTGTTTTTTTAATTATATTTTTCTGTGTAACACATCCTTTTTCTTCCCTTTCTTTCTTTATAATAAAAACAGAATGGTCCATTATTTAGCTGGGGTGACAACTCTCATAAGAAATAAGAATTTGGCAGATAAGCAACACAACATAATCAGGGTTTACACTTTTGCATTTCATCTTGGACGATTTGGCCGGTTTCATTTTTAACCAGAAGGTGTTGCAAGATGATAATGATCATTAAACTTTTAAGGAACATGAGTATTAATATATAGATTCAAATGCTAAATTGAACAACTATTATGGGATAGCAGTAGTTATTATTATTATTATTGAAATAAATGTTTGTTTTATTTTTGTCATTTGTTGAATAAAGTTTAAATTAATGTCTGTTTTTTATTTTGTCTCTCTTCAAAGGAAAGTGTTGAAAATGTCATTGAACAAATCCAAGAGAAAATCCTTTCCGATGGCCATGAACCCATTTATTCATGTGAAGAATGTTTACTTTTTGTTTGGAAATTATACCAACAAACTGAGGTGAGTCGACTTTTGGATTTTTCTTGAATAAAAATTTATAAATAAATCTGAATGCAGTAATGGTTAATGAGATACTGTTTTTGTTGAATTTAAAAAAGAAAATTCTTCTGCAGTGTCATCTACAAATCGTTTCTTTACTGACTGCAGTTTTGCGTAGGCCAACTACTTCTTGCCCTGGTTGTAGGCCTCTCAGTAGACTCTACTCATTTCAGTTATTTATGGGCATAGTCCCCCCAAACATCCGGGCACATCGGTCGAACCTAGCGCCCGTGCAACACACAATTCTTGTGCATTCGGATGGACGCGTGTAGGCCCAACATCCGGGCACCTGAATTGCACTTCGCATCCATCCAGTGCCTAAATCGCATTTCTTTGCATTCGGGAGGGCGCGGGTTCGACTCCAGCAGGCAAGACAATATCTTGCTCTTTTTCTAAATGAGTACGGTAGTACTCGTTCTCTGTCACACTGTTATAACGTTTTATTAAAGTTTAATCTTTTTTTTTTCTTTTTTTAAAATAGAATTTTTAAGCGAATATTTTGTTAGTTTCATAAATTTGTAGAAATAATTTTTGTTAAAATTTGTCTGAATTTTGTAGATGATATTTGATAATTTGAATTATTTGTATTTTTCCGATGCGCTCTGTGACATTCTTCAAATGTTTCTTGTCAAACTTGGGAACTTTCTTGTGGTAATCAGCAACCTCCATGTCATAAAATGTTGGTTTCATGGAACTTCAAAGCAAACTCTTTATTTGTTAATGAAATGAGAACAATCTACCCGGGTGGATTGAATGCGTTTGAAAATTATTACAATTGGATAGGAATGTTTGAATCCACACAGCAGTGTGCAAATTATTTGTATTAGATGGGAATACTTGAAACCATATAACTATAGCTTCATTTTGATGTATGATACATGTTCCTGTATTGGTAATTATACCTGTCCTAAACAAAATGGCATTACTTTTTGACTCACCCTCATATAATGAACACAATTCTGTAATCACTCAGCATGAAATAATCCAAGATGGGTTGATATGCCATTAAAATCATTCAATCAATCTATTTGTAATAATTATTTATTTCAATTAATGGTTAATTGAGGATATTAATTTCTTAGATAAAATATCAATGTTTTTTCTTTCTTTTACAAATGGTAGAAAAGATATTTTGATAAATTAGTTTTGTTCCTTGTTTGGTTTATTTTCAGTTCTGATCATTTGTATTCGAATTGAAAAGATGAAAGATTTGTAAAGATCTGAGTAACATACATGGAATCCGGATTCTTTATTTATCTAAATTATTCTATGAATTTACCATTTAGATTTTACAAACAAGATCAGACTTGATAATTATTGTTCAACAATTACGACAGAAGTTTCACACTAATTGACAATATATTAATCTATTCTCACGTATTGATATTTCCCCTGAAACTTTAATAACAACTGACCCTAAAAAAGTGAAGGTTCTCAGATTTAATAAGTGGAATTTTTACTTAGACTCTATGTTCTTTATCACGTATAGTAACTATTCTGAATGGGAATGTTTATTATTCATTTTTTTTTTTTTTCATGTAATATAAGTAATATATAATGAAAATTATTGTGTACAGTGCTCAGGTGCACCACAACTCATCAAAATCTCATGTCAAGTACACAGAATAATGTATTAGTGTCAGGAATATGATCAGTTTACAGTAGTAATATGCATGTATGTGTGCGAATATGTATGTGGAGAGTGGTATCAGGTATAGTGTTGGCGGACTACAGGAAGCATGGAGGCTTTGAAAGATGCGGGCAGTTTAATCCATGTCTCCGCAACTCTGAGCATGAAAAAATGTTTCCGAAAGTCACATGAGCAGTGCTGTTTTCTGACTTTGTAGGCATGCCCACGTGTGTTAGAAAGATGGAGATCAAAAAGGTGCTCAAGGTTGCTGTTGTTAAGATGATTAATGACCTTATGAGCGTTTACCAGGTCACTTGCCAGACGCCAAAGTTTCAGCGAATCCATTCCCAGAGCAGCGAGACATTCAGAGTATGGTAGATGCCTGATGGAGGGTATTCGTTTGGTTGCACGTCTCTGTACAGTTTTCAGGAGGTTAATGTTCTGAGTGAGATAGGGGTTCCAGACTGGTGATGCAAACTCCAAGTGTGGTTCACCATAGCTTTGTACAGCTTCAAATAGATAGACGGTGAGCGGCTGACAAAGGTCTTGCTGATTGACGCCAGGACACCCTCGGCCTTTTTGACAATTTTAGAGATGTGTTTCGTCCAATGTAAATCACTGCTGACAGTAATACCCAGATCACATTCACAAGAAGATTCCTTGATATTAGTGTTGTGGAAGGAGTATATGTATGATGGGTTTTTCCCCCCAAAATGCAGGGTGGTGCATTTGTCCACAGCCAGCTTCAGTTGCCAGTCAGTGATCCATTGTTGCACTGTGTCCAGGTCTGACTGTAATAAAGATCTGCAGCGTTCAGGATTTGTCTTTTGACTACTGATATTAATCATATTTTCAACTAGTTATATCTATATATTAATAGTGATGACTTGATTGCCACTGATATATATATATATATATATATATATATATATATATATATATATATAAATGTCAACTCTAACATCACTTGGGATGAGTACATGTTTTTAAACAAAATCTAATCTACGTACAATTTAGGATACCATATTCAAACTCTCTCTCACATGTTTCTGTGCACTCAGCCCCTCTCTCTATCATTCCCCATACTCTTTCTTTCTTATATTTTGTTTGTGTAGCATGTCCTTTTTCTTTCCTTTCTTTATGATAAAAATGGAATGGTCCATTATTTAGCTGAGGTGTTGACACTCATAAGAATTTGGCAGATAAACAACACCAATTAAACAGGATTTACATTTTTGCATTTCATCTTGGATGATAAGGACAGACTCATTTTTAACCAGAGGGTGTTGCAAGATGATAACAGTCATATAATTAAAGAAGACGAATATTAATATAAATCACAATAAGTGTATATGTGTTATAATTTTATGATAACTACAAAAGGCGTTTAGTTTGGGATTATCTAGTTAATTACCGTTTACATTCAAATTCTGAAGATATAATCTTGAAAGATGAAGAAGTCTGTGGGAGGAGATGAATGTTTTTTGTTTAGTAAGCCTTTCTTAGTGTCATATCTCCATTTCCTAATTCCCTTTAATTGAGTTTTTTTTTTCTTGGATGGAATTTGAACATATTTGACCTCCCCCCCAGGGTTGGTCTCTTAACAGAGGATTAGACAAAAATGAAATAGAAGTCATATATAATTAAGGATGTCAGTAGCATAAGAATAAGGCTGAAGAAAAATCCTCTTTCTTATATGTTTATCATTTCATTATTTACTCTGCTGATGTAGATTGGCCTGATAGTTAGCAAATGAGAGATTCAACACAGCTAAATGCAAGGTACTTCACATAGGAAGAAATAACCCTAAACACAAATATTCGATGAGAAAAAAATCTCTCTAATGAAAGAGAAATACTAAAGGATACAGAGTTAGAAAGAGACCTTGATGTGAATGTGGACCCTGAATTAAAATTTTCCAAACACACAGAAATATAAGTAAATAAAGCAAATAAGATATTAGGATTAATACGGAGGTCATATGAATACATGGATGAAGAAATGCTGAAAGATTTGTTCACTGCATCGGTAAGACCTCATTTGGAGTTTGCTAATGTGGTTTGGAGCCCAAGACTCATCAAGGACACAAAACTCATTGAGGGAGTCCAGAGGAGAGCTACTAAATTAGTGAATAATTTAAAATCCCTTTCGTATGAAGAAAGACTTAGGAACATTGACTTACCAAGTCTGGTTTTCCGACGTTTAAGAGGGGATATGATTGAAGCCTACAAATACGCGCATGGTTTTTATTCAACGAACTCTGACTACTAAACATTGCTCAAAATATCTATACAAGGGGACATAAATTAAAACTCCTTAAAAAATCTTGTAAAGCAAACGCAAGACAAAATTATTTTAGTAACAGAGTGGTGAATACATGGAATAAACTACCTTCATCAGTAGTGAATGCCCCATCTCTAAACTCCTTTAAGGCAAGGTTGGATAATCTGTGGAATGATTATAAATATTCTATGGATTTAAAATGAATATTTATAAGGAACAGCTGATAGGTCTCAGACCTAATATACTAGCTGAAAAGATATTATTATTATTTACTCCTTTTGAGTTTTCACATCAGCATTAGCTGATGGTCTTTCACTGGAGTCTGAGTGACAGCAAGTCTCCTCAGGACTCTTCTGAGTATTTTGGCAGATTGCAGCAGTACAGTGTTCTGAATGGTTTCAATCCTTCCTCTGATATCCTAACTTTCCAAACCCTTTTCTATTATTATTATTGTTGTTATTATTATTATTATTATTATTATTATTATTTAGTATTATTATTATTATTATTTAATAGTAGTTAGGAAATTCCTACATCAACATTCAATCCTTCTTTATTTGAATCCACTCTGTCTTTTCCTTTGCACTTCACTCGCTTGGCTGATCTTATACACTAAAACTCTTTTAGCACATTCACCCCCCCCCCCCGATGATATTGAGGCTCATTCACTAATGCAGTTTTAAATATTTTTCATAATAAATTTACCTAGCAGGACCTGTGGATATACCAATGTATAATAATTCAATTATTACGTTTGATCTGTTTACTTAAGAGCTATTACAAAGAGTTCAATATCTAAAAAGTGTAATGATCTGCACTTAACTCTCTCACCTTTTTTCTTTTTCTTTTTTTCCTACTTTCCATCATGTTCAATTGAAACAGATTAGTGTTATCACTTCCATAATCTCACCCCTCCCTCTCTATCTTTCCCCATCTCTCAAAAATGGAATGGTCCATTATTTAACTGATGTGGTGACACTCATAAGAAAAAAGAATATGGCAGATAAGCAACACCAGGTAATCAGGATTTACCTTTTTTGCATTTCATCTTGGACAATTTGGATGATTTCATTTTTAACTAGAGGGTGTTGCAAGATAACAATGGTCTACAATTAAGGAACATGAGTATTAATATATAGATCTATTAATAATGGAGATTCGCTTCCGGTTTTTGTCTGTAACAAAAATTACGTCACTGCTTACGTCACATTACCCAACACATAATCCAACGTCATAACATAGAATAAATATACTCAAAATGTGAGCATGCAACGTTAGGCAATCCTCATTGTTTCAATAAATAGATGCCCGGCGTTATATATTTATATATGTTTTATTCAAATATAATATTTAAAGTTATCAGAACTGTTTCCATTTCAAATTGTCTTTATTTAAAAAAAATTTTTTTTACTCCTTTAATAAATTTGATGATTTTACATACTTATGGTACACACTCTATGACATTGAATTTTCATCCCTTCAGGCAATATCTTTCAAAAAATTATTTTTTACATCGCCCGGAGGGTGTCTTTTTATTTTGCTAGTATTAATAAACTCTTTTATTAATTTTTTTTCTTTTAAATTGCTTTTCCAATTGAATAAGTTTTTAAAGAAATTTTTAAAGATTTAAAAATTAAAAAAATTTAAAACCGAAATTTTTGGTTCATCTCAGATTTCCTGTTTCTTTTTTTGACAAGAAATTTCTGGGATTAGAAATTCTTTTTTTCTCTCAAACATTTTGGTAAAGTGTGGATTTTTATTTTTCTAAAATTTGATATTTTTTCAATTGATTTTTTTTACAGAATACATATATTTAAAAATAAAAAAAATATTTTATACAGAAGTTTGCTTTTCAAAAATAAGTGATTTTTTTTTTAGTTATAATTCAAATTTTATAAACACACATACACATACATTACACACACATACACATACATACACACACACACACACACACACACAAACAAAAAAATCATGAACATTTGCTAGGTATCAAATATATAAATATTAATATGTTTATAAGTTCCATAATTGTATGGCCGTTATCATCTTGCAACACCCTGTGGTTAAAAATGAGACCGTCTAAGATTAAATGCAAAAGTGTAAATCCTGGTTATCTGGTGTTGCTTATCCTCTGAATCCTTATTTCTTATGATTTTCATCACCTTAGCTAAATAGTGGACCATTTCATTTTTATCATAAAGAAAGGGAAGAAAAAGGACATGCTAAACAGAAAAAAGTATAATAAGAAAGAAAGAGAGTAGGGGAAATATAGAAAGAGGGGGTGAGCACACAGAAGCGATAATGCGAATGTTTCAGTTGAACATTATGAAAAGAAGAAAGAATAAAAGAGTGAGAGAAAGTTAAATCAAGATTATTATACTTTTTACATATTGAAATATTTGCAATAGCTCTTAACTAAACACATTAAACGTTGTAATAATTAAATTATCTTACAGTGGTATATCCACAGATCCCACTAGTATATAGATAATGTCATAATTCTTTGGATACTATGATAGTTTGTATGTATGCCCCCCCATATATATATATATATATATATATATATATATATATATATATATATATTTTCTGGCCATCTTTTTGGTGTCAGGGTGGAACTGGTGTAGCAGTCCACCAAAGGTTTCATTACAAGCGCTTTCGGCAATTCGATTTGCCATCATCAGGTAGGAAACTGATGGTATGTTCCGTGTCTCATTTTTAAGAACTACTACCAATTCCTACAACCTCTCCCTACCAATTGTTATTACCTCCCACTTCCAATTCCTATGCTACTACTCGTTCTCCCTAAAAACGAGACACAGAACATACCATCAGTTTCCTACCTGATGATGGCAAATTGTATTGCCGAAAGCTCGTAATGAAATCTTTGGACTGCTACACCAGTTCCACCTGACACCAAAAAGATGGCCAGAAAATTAGAAAGGATCGAACAAAAACTCGCCCGACAAGAATGGTCTGTACAGTTTAATACAACCTGCTTAAAAGAAAAAATACTGCCAAAATACACTTATTTTAATATATATATATATATATATATATATATATATATATATATAGCTTGTAGGATGATTGGGTATCAGATAAATATATTTATATCCTTTTCTATTTAATTTGGATTGTAAACTATTTGCCATAGAAACCATCTTGAATTTCTTCTGCAATTCTTTTCTTCTTTCTTCTTCTTCTCTTTTCTTCTTCTTCTTTTTCTTCTTTTTCTTCATTATCAGCTTTGAATTTTTTTTTTTTTCTTATTATTTCTGATTTTTTTTCTTTAAGTCTTGACCTTTTTTAAAATTTACATCAATTATAAACAATTATTCTGCTAATATTTCTTTTCTTTCCTTTTCCTTTCATTTCTTTTTCTTTCTCCCCCCCCCCACACACTTGGCTTTCTTTCTTTCTTTCTTTCTTTCTTTCTTTCCACTTGACTTTCTGGTTATCTTTCTTTCCCTCTTTCTTGGATTTTTGTTCTTGTTTTTTTTCTTTCTTTCTTTCATTCCCTCCTGGATTTTTTTTCTTTCTCTCCTCCCTTCTTTGCTTTCCTTCTTTCCATCCTCCCCTCCAGGCTTTTTTCTTTCCCTCTTTCCCTCCTCCTCCCCCCCCCACACTTTCTTTCTCATCATTCAATTCTTTCTTTTCTTCTTCTTTCTCTCTAAAAACTAAAATGATCTTATTTGACTGACAGCTCCAAATTCCCTTTTAACACCCCCCCACCCCCCATTGTCACAACTAAGATGCTGATATCTTGAACTGATAACCATAAGTGGATTATGACTCTACCCAGTCTTCAGCCCCCCACCCCCACGCACATCTATCAACCCCCACCCCAAACCTCATCTAACTTTCAACACCTCTTAGATGTTGTTCAGTGTCAATATCTTTATTGCAAGCACTGACCGGTCTTTTCACAACTTGTCTTCCTCCCCCTCCTCCTTCTCCTCCTCCTTCTCCCCTTCTTCTTCTTCTTCTTCTTCTTCTTCTTCTTCTTCTTTTTCTTCTTCTTCTTCTTTTTCTTCTTCTTCTTCTTCTTTTTCTTTTTCTTCTTTTTTTTCCTTTTCTTCTAATCTTATTTTGCTAATAAGCTTTATTACAACTTTAATTAAATCTTGTGTAAATATTCTTATTACTATAACTAATAATATTAATCAATTATGGGGGAGGGATATGGCTCATTTGGTAATGATGTTACTTCTTCATTCAAACAGAACATTTAAATATCAGCACTTTGTGATTCTTTTTCAACAATTGATACTTCTTCATGAGATTCACTTAAGATTCACTAATTGATACTAACTGTATATGAGATGGGTTAAAAAAATGTGAGACTGATATTGTTTTCAATAAAACAGAAATGAACAATGAATTAAATATTCATTTTTTTTTCAAAATAGTCCCTTTGGCATTCAACCCGCTTATTCCAGCCAAGTGGCAAATACATGAAAAAGGCTGGAGGGCACATCAGCTGAAACGTGTGTACAGATAACAATAAAGATAAGGACAATAGTCCGAATAATCCAAATAATACTAATTATCAAGCGTCATCTCAAAAATTCAGAGAAATGGCAGGAGCCTATTTGTTTTTTGTTTTTTTGTTTTTTTTTGTTGATATGACATTAGGTTCAATACATACAGATTATTTGTGAATGATCTCTGGGGTCACTTAAAGCCAGAAGAGGTCAGTCTATGGCAAAGTATGCTACTTATGGCCAGAGATAATAATAATAATAATAATAATAATCTTTTCTGAGACCTGTCAGCTGTTCCTTATAAACATTCATCTTAATTCCACAGAATATTTATAATCTTTCCACAGATTATCTAACATTGCCTTAAAGGAGTTTAGAGATGGGCATTCACTATTGATGATGGTAGTTTATTCCATGTATTCACCATTCTGTTACTAAAATAATTTTGTCTTGTATTTGCTTTACAAAATTTTTTCAAGAGTTTTAATTTATGATCCCTGGTATTGATATTTTTAGCAATGTTTAGTAGGTCAAAGTTCGTGAATAAAACCATGGTTATATTTGTAGACTTCAATCATATTCCCTTTGTTTGTCAAAACCAAAACTTGGTAAGTCAATGTTCCTAAGTCTTTCTTCATATGAAAGGATTTTTTAAATCATTCACTAATAAAACTTAGTATGAAGTACAGGCTTTAAAAAAAAATTTCATATCAAATAATGGCCAGATACATATTTTCACATGTTCAGCTCTATGTTGGTTATTCACAAGTAATTAGTGAAAATGAACTCTAAATATTTGTAAAAGATATAACAAGAAATATTGTGTACAAAAAAGTTTCAAAGAAATTAATCAGAATTTGTCTTTATATTTCAAACTCCTTTTTTTCTTATATTCATATTTCTGTATCCATGGAATATTGTTAAAATTGATATCAAAATTATTTCAGCAAAGTTTTTTTTTCCCCAGTCAGAAAAGTATTTTGAAACACAGTGGTCAACTATAGAGAATATCAGAACTAAACATTTAATTTGAATTCTTAAAACGTCTAAATGAATTGATCTCCCCAACAAAAAGCTGAGAAAACCAAATTGTCATTCCGTGACCTCTTTTTGGTTTTGTACTCAATCATTCCTCAGACGATAAAGTGTTGGTTGGAGATAAGTTTTGCAACATTTCTATAACTTGAGGCATAATTTGCCAGCTCCAGATGCTTTTGTTAAGGTTGTCAAAATGACAAACTACACTGGACTGCAAAGCTCACCTGATACTCTCCAAGTGCTACTTGTCAGATTTGTCTTTATGGCTTGGGGCACAGCTTCAGAATCCATAGTTTTAGGCCTACCTGATCTTGCTTGATTGTCGTAGTTCTTGCAACCCAAACAAAATTTCTTGAACCATTCTTCACCTTTCACACAACTACCATATTTGACGGCATATAAGACCCCCCCCCCCATTTCAACAGGTCAGATTCAGGAAAAAAAACGTTTTTAGTGTATTTAAGTATGTATTGTTGAAAATAGTTTAGCTGTATAAAAGTTTAAGAGTTTAGGGTAGGTAAAAGTACTGAGCATAAGCTGGGTTAGTGAGCATCATAGAGAAGATTAGCCTTGGCCTACGGGAGGTCTCAAACTTCACCTATGATGTATAAGATGCAGGGCAATTTTTTTTGACAAAATTTTGGAAAAAAAAGTGCGCTCTATATGCTGTCAAAAATGGTAATTATTTTGAATTTCTTCCCTGGTGATATGGCCGAGTTTGATCTTGTAAAGTATAAGCACTTAAATTAGACAGTTGCACATTCATCTGTCTGGATTTCAAATCATATACACAGAGTGAAGCAATTGATAAGTTGTCAACACACCAACTACCATGACACTACCAACCACAATGACTATATCATATGACTTGAACTGATTCAGTCACATGATACACAAACCACAAACCAAAATATTGCAAAACTTTTGACTCATCTTTTTCTGTAGATGAGATATTACTACCTGGCTATGTAAACAACATGCCACAAACTAGCACATACCAAAATATGACAAACCATTTGACTCACCGTCGTATTTGTTCCCTCCCACTGACAAAACATTTGGCCAATCAAGAATTCAATCAACCAACAACATAAAATGAATGGTTGCAATTATTCCAACCAAAAGCCGCAGCTTATGACGTCTTTTGAAGATTGATGGGGAACAGTTTAGCTTTAAGAAAAAAAAGAATATGTTGTACGAGGATTTGTTACATTTTTCATTCATTCATTTTTTTTTTTTTTTTTTCATTTTTTGAGATTGGAATTTTTTTTTTTTTTTTTTTTTTTTTGCGTTTCATTTTTGATTTGTTGTAAATCTGTTGACAATCTTAAGAGAAATGAAATGCTTCATACAATACAAAGTGTTGATTGGGATTGGGGATTTTTGTGTTGGTAAACATGTCCTCACCTGTTTGGACTTCTTTGTTAAGCTATGGATCAAACATAAAAGAAGAAGAAGAAGAAAAAGAAGAAATGAATTAACACCGACAATGACATTCCACTGATTATTATTATTATTATTATTATTATTATTATTATTAGCTGATCAATATCTGATATTTTTCAAGTATTGATAAAATTCTGATAAATAAATAAAAGGCAATTTGATATTTACAAAGTTTAGTTCAGTACAGGTCTATAAGTATAAGGTCACTCGGTGAGTGTTGAACTCATTAGACAGGGGCCATGCTTAGGAAATGGAATTGGTGACCTGGGTTCAAATCCTGGATGAAGCTATATGTGCTTCACTTCATGCTAATTCACCATGGAAAGGCATGGCTCAATCTCTTTTCTCTCCAACTATTGGTTAATAGTAGGGTAGACTACATTGTTTTATTTTTTTACTCCTTTAATAAATTTCACGATTTTATTTATTTATGATACAAACCCTCTGACGTTGAACTTTTAACTCTCACCCCCTCAGGCAAGGTCTTTCAAAAATTAATTATTACACCGCCCAGAAGGCATTTAAAAAAAATTTTGCTAGTAAAGATAAATCCTTTTTTCTTTTTTTTTTCCCCCTTTTTCTTTTAATTTTCTTTTGCTGTATATTTTTTCCAGGATGAAAAAGTCCAGATGGGACGTTCCCATGGAGAAGAGATGGAGGAGGTTGACCATTATGTGGAGCACATCAAACAATTATCTGCTGAAAGAGACGATGTTCTTCAGAGTTTGGAATTGGAAAACCGACAATTGAAGGAACAGTTGACGGATGATCCAAATGCAAGTAGGTTCATCAATTTTTGACCTTCAAATTTTTTTATCAAATTTGTCTGAATTAATAAATCTGAATTAATAAATCTTCACATCTCAAAATATTTGTTATAGATATTAAGATATTATATAATGTTTGATAATATGAGGATTATTTTAATCTATAATACATTAATCTATAATACATTAATCTATATTAATACATTAATCATTATTTTGTGGGGTGAAAGTGAGGGGGTGAGGGAGAATGTAGTGGGTCATCTTAACCCTCAGATGTAGTAATTTTTCACTGTAAACTGGTGGCCTATGCACACCAAAGCATACAGTAACTACAATGATGTTTTATTTCAAAATGATTTGATTTATTTATTAAATGGAAACAATATTAGGATAACTAGCAAAAATATTTGATATAATAATGAAATTATTGTGTACAGAATTCAAATGCCCTACAATTCATCAAAAGTGCATATATAATACATAGAATAATTTACAAATGTTAGGAAAATTAAGTGTATTAATAATAAAATTTATTGTGTACAATGCTCAGGTGCACCACAACTCATTAAAGTCTCATGTCTAGTACATAGAATAATGTATTAGTGTCAGGAACATGAATAGCATACAGTGATAATATACATGTATGTGTGTGGATGGGAGTATCAGGTATAGTGTTGGCGGATTACAGGAAGCATGGAGGCTTTGAAAGCTGGAGTGTTTCGGCAGCCAACAACGGATGCAGACAGTTTATTCCATGCCTCAGCAATTCTGAGTGTGAAAAAATATTTCCGAAAGTCATGTGAGCTATGCTGTTTTCTGACTTTGTCGGCATGCCCACGCATGTTAGAAACATGGAGATCAAAAGGGTGCTCAAGATTGCTGTTGTTAAGATGATTAATGACTTTATGAGCGTTTACTAGGTCACTTGCCAGATGCCAGAGTTTCAACGAATCCATTCCCAAGGCAGCAAGATGTTCAGAATATGGCAGATGCCTGATGGAGGGTATTCGTTTGGTTGCATGTCTCTGTACAGTTTCTAGGAAGTTAATGTTCTGAGCGAGATAGGAGTTCCAGACTAATGATGCAAATTCCAAGTGTGGCCGCACCATAGCTTTGTACAGCTTTAAATAAATAGCCGGTGAGTGGCTGACAAAGATCTTTAGTAAATATTTTTTCCTTTTTTTTTTTTTTTTTTTTTTTTTTTTTTTTTTCTAACTAAAATATCGCCAGCCTCGTTTCATCACTGGATAGCCAGTGAGTGACTGACAATGGTCTTGCTGGGCTATGCCAGGACACCCTCGGCCTTCTTGACAATTTTAGAGATGT
This sequence comes from Doryteuthis pealeii, assembly GCA_023376005.1. Classification (NCBI taxonomy): domain Eukaryota; kingdom Metazoa; phylum Mollusca; class Cephalopoda; order Myopsida; family Loliginidae; genus Doryteuthis; species Doryteuthis pealeii. The sequence goes on from CM042160.1 coordinate 79,433,961, forward strand.
GTTTTATCCAACGTAAATCACTGCTGACAGTAATACCCAGTATGAGTCATTGGGTGTGTGTGTGGAGGGGGGAGATATCAGTTATAGTGTTGGCAAATTTCAGGAAGCAAAGAGGTTTTAAAGGATTAAGTTTTGATAAAATATTACTGGCAGGACCTGTGGATATAGCACAGTATGATGATTTAATTATTACAACATTTGATATATTTATTTAAGAGCTATTGCATAATAGTTTAATATATAAAAAATATAATAATCTTCAACTCTCTCTCATACTTTTTTCTTTCTTTCCTTCTTTTCATTTTTTCATTCTGATCAATTGAAACAGATTAGTGTTATTGATTCTGTGTACACACCCCCCTCTCTCTATCTTTCCCCTACTCTTTCCCCTACTCTTTCTTTTTCTTATTATATTTTTTCTGTGTAGCATGTCCTTTTTCTTAATGGTCCATTATTTAGCTGAGTTGATGACACTTATAAGAATTCAGTGGATAAACCACACCAAATAATCAGGATTTACATTTTTGAAATTCATCCAAAATGATTTGGACGGTTTGATTTTTAATCAGTGTGTGTTGTAAGATGATAATGGTCGTACAATTAAGTTCACTTCTCATTGTTCCCATCACAGAATTTTGTCACTTCTAACAGTTCTGTCGGCTGAGGGCTTTAGAATACACCTACTGTACATCTGCAGAGAGATAAGCCCCCACCCCACTCCCCAAAGAGGTCATTTGTTGGTTGTGGGTGGTGACCTATGGTGCTTAAGCATTGGGACCCTGGTATCTTAGCAGTCCATGACATGCAACACTCTGCATTGTGCCTTACTTAAGCTAGATGGGTGGTCAGAGAAGCCGCCTCCAATCAATCGGCTGGCCATGTCAAGCCCTAACACCTATATGATTGTCCCAATCCTATAGTTCTTATGGCAAACCCCAAACCCTTTTCATCATATACGAGCTTGAAGATGGTGGCTTAATGTACTGTGCATGATGTTAAAATCTATCTGATGGTGAAGTTCCAATTTTGGAGTTATGGGAATATGGCAAACCCCTTTATCACTATTATTCCCAGGTCAACTCTGACCTGGAGTGGTAGTACCTGTTAGGGTCCCATCTATTGGTTAATTAGAAAAAAATTAGTTTAAAAAAAATGTTTAGAAAAAATTGAGTACCCATCAAGAATGAATCAAACAAAACATCTTTGGTATAAGATAACCCAACAAGAGTTGACATGCCATAAAATCCAACCAACCAGCCAACAACAACTTCTGACATTTTCTTTTCTATTTTTCAGCCCGAGAAGAACTTGCCAAAATTCTGGAGCATCAGGGTCTCGAGGAAATAATTGACTACAGTCGATTAGAACAGGTTGCATTTCTCCTGGCAGAACGTGCCCAATTGTTGGATGAACTGGAGGTACTGCAAGAGCAAAAGAAATCTCCAGTGACAGATGTCAGCATTCAGGTTGATGATGAAGATGATGAATTCAATCAAATTCCTCTCAGCCCAAATAAAACAACGTTATCAGGAAATTTGACCAACAAAGATGAAAATATTATTGAAGAACTTTCGGAAGAAGAAGAAAATCCTGCTTTGAACAAAATCCATGTCATTGACCAGGATAATGGAAGTGGGATTATTTCTTGTAGAGTTGTGTCCAAGTCGACCAGTACTGAAGATTTGGATGTGGTTCCATCAAAAGAATTTTTGGATGCGTCAACTTGTGTGGATGATTTGTTGGAATTGGATGGGGATTTACAGAAACTCTTGGAGAAGGAACGAAAAGAATTTGAAGACCAACTTCAAAAACAGCATGAATTCTGGCAGATGAATGAGAAAAAACTAAAAGATGAACACGAAGAAGAAGTCAACACCGTTCTTGAAGAGAATGAAAGACTTGAAGAAGAATTGTCTGAAACGAGATTGAAGGTTTGTTTTCAAATTCTCTTTCTTCTCTTCTGCTCTCGACTTATATAATTATTTTACACATTTCTTTTCTGTGAGGTTCAAACAGTTTGAAAAGAAAAATAAGGAATCATGAAATGATTTTGACATTCGAATTAACACTTTATAATATGGACTATTTGGTCATTTTAATAACAAATTGAAGAAATGAACACAATGAATTCATTTCATATTGACTTGGTCCATCAATTAGAAAGTTTTTGTTTTAATGATGGAATAGGAAATTGGAAAGATCACCCCGATTTACACATCTTATCTGTTGTATCTATACATATCTTTTAGGAAATCTGTTTGGGGAAAATAATATTCTAAGAGTTTAATTTTTGGAGAGTGGGGTTCTCTTGGATTGCTTAAAGATTATTGTTATAAAATATAAAAATCCAGGATGGTGGAATATTATTCTGGATATAAAAACTTGATTCTATAAATAGCACCATTTTTTCCATGCTCCACACACACACACACACACACACACACACACAGAGAGAGAGAGAGAGGTCAATTCAAAATTATATCCTATCCCTTATAGAAGATGGTAACATAATAATTAACCTTTAATCTAAAAAACAAAAAATAGCAGTTGTAAAACCTGTACTACTTGCCAGGCATATTGTCTTTTATATATATATATATAGATATAGATATAGATATATAAAGTTATAGAGGCACATGGTATAATGGTTAAAGTTATGGGAAATGGACTCGTCGCCCTGAGTTCAAATCCTGGATGTGGTAATTGTATTTCACTTAGTGCTAATACTGTTGGGAAAGGTATGAATCCTACTCTCTCTCTAGCTATGGGTAAATAGTAAGGCAGATTGGGCTCTTTAACCTTGGTTAGGCAACCGGTCTAGGAGAAGGAAAACTCTGAATTCAAACCTGTTGAACACCGCTTAAGAAATTGACATTGTGTCACATTCTGCTTGTGCGGAGGGGTTGGTAAATAAATATATATATATATATATATATATTATATATATATATATATAAGTGTTCAATGTCATTGACAAAGCATATATATCCCAGTTTGAAAAATTGCACAGGCGAGAAACTGACAGTCACTAAGTGCCATTGACTTTATATCTTTGCTGCTCTAACTTATATAGATATATAAGATACAGAGTCAACAGTGCTTGATGACTCTTAGTTTCTCAACCATGTGATCATCAGACCAAGAAGTTTCCACATGGTAGATATTCCTTGAAATACTCTTGTGTTTAGTAGGAATTTGTTTTCATGTCTAGATTTTGATATAAGTTCTGATTGTTCATTTAGAAGTTTGTTTTGTTCTAGAATGGCAATTATGGCTATTTTTATTCTAGACAAAGATTACAGTGTTTTGAATTGTTGTTCTAAGCTGCACCAGCTTAGAACAACAATTTCTTACTTTCCAGGTTAATTTTTGCTGTGTTTTAGTTTGATTTTTTTTTAGGTCCCACAAGTGTCTAAAAGGTGTGTGCTGTATTTGTATTTTCTATTTGTTAAATGATGTTTTGTGTGCATAGCTCCTCTGTTTACGGGGGCCTTTTGTTACTCCTATATATTTTTTGTGTCATTATGGGGACTTTGTATACAATGTATGTTTTTGTTTTTTTAATGTTTGCATTGTGTTATAGATGTTTTTGTGTTTTTATCATTAGTAGTATATTTTCAATGTAACAGCAGCCAAGTTTTTGTATATTTTTATTGAATATTTTGTGTAGTTTGTTTTTTTGTTCATTTATTAGTTTTATAAATATTTCCCTACATTAGTTTTTACATTTTTATTGTACAATGAATTGAACCAAATAATTTTTATTTTTACTTTGTTTTGTTTTTGTTCTAATGGATGTTAGTTTTCAAAGAAACAGCACTAAATAACAATGGATTCTCTGACAAACTTACAGGAAGCCATGTTGCTGCAACAAGTTTTAAAAAATAAAACCTCAACAGATTATTTATTTTTATAAACTAATTATCCTCATTTGATCATTTAATGAAACATTAATAATTACAGTTTGTCAAGCTGAAGATGTAAAATAATTATACTAGCATGACTTATGGATATACTACAGTATAATTCAGTTTTTACAATGTTTGATATGTTTACTTCAGAGCTATTGCTAAAAAGTTCAATATGTAAAAAGTATAATAATCTTGATTTAAATCTCTGACACTCTTTTTATTTATTTCTTTCCTTTTCATCTTTTCATTATGTATGATTGAAATAGATTAGTGTTATCACTTCCGAGTGCTCACCCCCTCTCTCTATCTTTCCTCTATTCTCTTTTTTTTTCTTATATTTTTTCTGTGTAGCATGTCCTTTTTATTCCCTTTCTTTCTTTATAATAAAAACAGAATGGTCCATTATTTAGCTGAGGTGACGATACTCATAAGAAATAAGAATTTGGCAGATAAGCAACACCAGATAATCGGGATTTACATCTTTTTATTTAATCTTGGATGATTTTGACAGTTATTTTGAACCAGATGATAACGGTCATAGAATTAAGGAACACGAGTATTAATATATATTATTATTGTTTGATTAGAACAAGCAGTAATAAAAAAACAAAAAAAAAAACAAAAAAACAAGTAAATTCATATATCTCAAAAGCAGCATTTCTCAACGTTTATCCTTGTGAAACCATTGAAATAGTTTTAATGTTTCATGGAAGCCTTGAATAAAAATCATCTAGACTTTTCTAAATCCATTTACCAATGATTATTATATTTTGAATAAAATAAGAGGATGAATCCTTATTATGATAACCAAGGATTTTCCAACAATATGACGTACATGTAGAGTAAAATTACAAATATGAAATTAAATAAAAATTACTCAAAACTGCCTTAACCCATTTATTACTGTTTCTTGTAGATCACCAGTTGAGAAACACTGCTCTAAAGCGTCTCTCTTAAATTTAAGAAATATTTCTCTACAAAATTAAAATTTTTCACAGATCTTCAGAAAATGATGTAAAATCCAAATTGGTAAATTTCTTTTATGTAGATTTACCTTTTATGACTTTTAAGTTACCAATTTTTATTAAAAAAAAACAAAAAAAAACATAGTAAAATAACCAGTTGTAATCAAAGTCTTGATCTATTTACCCAGTGTAGGTGAGTACTTCAGCTAGTACACTTACAAATGGCAAATGGACTTTTAATTAAATTCATTCTTATTCAAATGTTTTGTAAAACAATCATTAAAACATTCTAAAAGAAAACAGATCTTATTTATTGGCTCAGACACAAGGAAAAGTATTGAATTCATTTTCAGATCGTCTATCAAACAATTTGTTGTGATTTTATGATTCAGTTAAACCTAAGTTTTATATTTTATGAGCTGGTCAGTTCAAATATAATCTTATTATAATAGAGATTTGGTGTCTGTCTGTAACCAAAACTATGTCACAGTTTACATAACAATACCCTCAGGTATTGTGTAAGTTTATCAATGAGTCTTTAATTTATAGTAAAAATCGAATAGAATAAATAAATCTTATTGATTGATGATGTCTCTATGAAAATCTGAATTAGATTTGCCTCAAAACAGCCCATGTTATTAGTACATTTAAAACCCTGTAATATGTCTTATATATATATCACTAAGAAATAAAGGTTTACATGATATATGGTGTGGTTAATTTGCATACTGGTTTTAACAAAACTGGGTTTAATAAATAATTACTTGGTGTTATTGATCTCTAATATTATTGTTTTGTTTCTCAAACCAATTAAGATGTAATTAAAATAAGTTTAATGTTTTTATAGACGTTCTTATTTAATTTCATTGGTCTATCTAATTTAATATATTTCATTGCATTAAAACTTAAATACTTATGCCTGGAGGGTGCATATTCTTGCTAGTTTGTACAATAAACATAAATACATCTGTGTATATATATATATATGAACATAATGGTTTAGCAGTTAGTTTGTAGCCTGGTAAACTTAATAGCTGAATTATATCTGAAATTTTCACTGTATAATGTTGTTATATTTGTATATATATATATATATATATATATATATATATATTACAAAGTAAAAGTAAAGTCGTTGGGGTGGCCTAATGTCGGTATCAGCCAATCAGCGAGGGAGTCTATCCCCTTTTCACTGACGTTAGATCAAGGAGATTATCTTAGCATCTGAGGTGGAGCGCCACACCTACCATCAGCTCCTTACTTTACCGCACATATCCCTGTGCTATTCATACGCTGAGTTGGCGAGGGCCAGTATCGAACTAGGAACCTTGTGGTTTCTAGTTGAATGCTCTACTGACTGAGCTAACCCGGCCCATTATATATATATATATATATATATATATATATATATATATATATATTATATATATATATATATATATATATATATTTCAAATTATTTATAATGATGATTAAAATGAATAAATGATGCGGCCTTTTAACATTTTTGTCGTCCTGGACTCATGCCCTAATTTACGCTATGTTATTATTTGTTGGTATCAGGTGTAATTTTGGACAAACAGATGTTTTTCAAGTCGTGTTTCTCAGTTTTTATTGGTAAATTAATGTAAATATTTTAAAATGAGTCCCAAGCCATTTATTGGCAAATCAATTTACATATTTTATAACCCCCCCTCCCTCCTTGTTTAAAATAAATGTTTTTTTTTATTGAATTTGTATAAATCACAAATTCAACCCCCCCACCAAACGTAAGTAAATATAATTCTGTATATCTATTAATAATGAAGATTTGCTTCCAGTTTTTGTCTGTAACAAAAACTATGTCACTGCTTACGTCACATTACCCAAAATCGTCATAACATAGAATAAATACACTTAAAATTTGAACATGCAACATTAGACAGTCCTCATTGTTTTTTAAAACAAGTTTTAATAAATACATGACTGGTATTATATATCTATATATAGTTTGTTTTATTTTAATACATATTTAAAGTTTACATTTCAAATTGTTTTATTTTTTAATCCTTAAATGAATTTGATGATTTTACTTACTTAGGGTACAAACTCGCTGACATTGAATTTTTTACTCCCACCCCTCAGGCAATATGTTTCAAAAATCTATTTTTACATCGCCCAGAGGGTATTTTTCTATTTTGTACTAGTAAGTATAATATTAACTAATTTTGTGGAGAATTTTTCTAACTTGTGTTTTGTTCCCATCCATACATGTAAAAGCAAGAAACACAACTTGGAATATATCTACGTTTGGCTGATATTTCTGATATCTTCAAAGCCAATCTTATGCTTGATGTAAGCAAATAAAAACATAGCGTAAATTAGGACAGGAGTCCATGACAACAAAATGTAGAAAGAACCAAATGATGTTTATCCATCAGTATCAATGACAACCATTTTAACTCAGCCAAATCATTTTACGAGGTGATTTTTTTTTTGTTTATTGTGGTGAACGATTGTCTAGAACCAACACCACATCTTTTTTGGATGAGGTGAAAACAAAAGAATCATCTAGCGATGTGTTGGGAATTTATTAACATAATTCCACACAAAAAGAGACTTACCTTTTTATCTCCATAAAGCATAGGTACTCATCTTCATATATTCAATGCAAGATACTTTAAACTTGAACAACAAGGCAAAACTTCGGGACAACTTTTCCTGACACATGAGGTGTTTGTTTTTATTAATGGGGACTAACTAAAAGAAAAAGCTAAGGGCAGATAACCTGGCTCCTATTCGCAAAAAGGGTATGGTGATAGGTAGGGCTGTTTGATGTCAATATTTAATAAAAGTGTTCAAAAATTTAAAACCATAAAACAATCAAGCCCATGGCATAGAAGACAAAACTCTTGATTAAACAAACAAAATTGTATTAACAAAATGTATACAAAAAGGCAGCATTGAATACTGGGCGAGGTTCAGCCAAAAGTTCTTTTTTTAAAGTTCAATGTAAAATGTAAGATAATATTTTACAATTCACAATATGAGAAAGAACGTTTAAAGTTTTTAGGTCCAATCATCAGTCAAGTAATATTTGTACTGATATTTAGTTTGTCTCTTAAAGTGATGATTATTTAAAGAGAGAGATAGATAGATAGATAGATAGTTTGTACCTTCTGCATTAAAAATTATTAAAATATGTGACAAGGATTCTCTTAGGCAGGCAAAATCTTTCTGCTTGAAAATGAAAAAGTCGGAGTATTTATAGAATCCAGGTAGGCTACGTGGGGCTCCACTCAATAATTTTTCTTATTAGGCGGGAACGCCTCTGATTGGTTGAATTTTACGAATTTTATTTTAAATTTTATTTTTTACTAGGGTGCACGATCCCCATGCACAAACTACTTATTTTTGTCATTCGATCTCTGTCTGTTGAAGCGAGAACTTCCGGCTCGCCACAAGGGATTCAGAGCAGATAACTCTGACCTGTCAGTTATTATTATCAGTGACTTTTACCAAGTACTGACTAAAGTGAATATCAACACAGTGTGCCACTGATTCTCATGATCAACACTTCTCAGGTTATTCATTCCGTTTTCCTTCTCCCTGGCCGGATGAACTTCTCCCTGATCGGATGAACTCTGAGTATTTATTTGGTGAGGATGTTATCCTCCAAAAATGAAGCTACAAAAATACCGTTTTTTGAGTTAATATTGTTGCATTTTGTTTCAGATGGAAAAATTTGAAGTACAAGTTGAAGAACAGAAGAAAAAAGTTGACACTTTGACAAAACAATTACAACAAGGAAAAAGTGAAAAAACTGAAGAACCAGAAAAAGGTTTGATATTTGTTATTCAATTAAAGATACACTGCTTTTTCTATTAAGTTGACGATAGAGAAAAGTAATTGTTATTTAATGTAAGGAGTATAATAATAATCATTATCATTTCACTGTGGTTGTTTTTTTTTTTTTTTTGTTTTTTTAAGGGGTGGTGTTTTTATTGCAAGCAATTTTATGGTTTCAATTAGATAATAATATTTTTGTGTGCAATCAATTTTGGAGAAGAAACACTCTGAATTCAAACATGTTAAACTCCGCTTAAGAAATTGACCTTGTGTCACTTCCTGCTTGTGCAGAGGGGTTGGGTAAATATATATAACAGAAAATAGTTAAATGTTTTTTTAAACATAACAATATTTGTTTTTATTTCTTACTGACAATGATACAGGAGGATTTGTTTGGATCAGACATTTAATGTTCACATGTGAACATGTTGTCAAGCAGACATTTTGTTTTTTATTTATTGAAGAGTCAATTGTTTGGTAGGGGAGATAACTCTTCCCTAATAAATGTAAACAAAAATAATTAGTATATAATAGTGAATTTTCACATTTATTATGTCATGTGTAAGTAAAAGTATCTATAAAATGTATAAAATTTTCCAGCATCTTTTTATAAAAGAAAAAGACAAAAACTCTTTTTTTATGGCATACTTACATAGCATTTATGCCAAGTGGGTGAGAAATACTAACAGATTAGTTCCAGGAGATCTTTCACCCAGGCAGCACCTACCACCTCATCTCAAGGGATAAGGGCTGAATTTATTGACTTGAACTGCCCTTGTAGGTAAATGTTGATAGAAATAAACAATTTAAAAAAATGTTGCATGGGAATTTTGATTCCTTGAATGAACCTGATATTAAACCAACTTAGGAGTCAAATAAAAAGATATTTGTATTAAATAAAACTGAAAAAAAACCCCAAACATTTTAAACAACTACACAAAAAAATATGAATGTATGATGAACTTAATTAAATTAATTACTTAACCTTTAGGCATAAAATAACCCTAGATTGGTTGAAATGACATTAAAATCAATCAATCATTTACTTTTAGTCCTTCACTATTTCAGTTCTATTGTCTTTGCTAAAAAAAACAAATTTTGAATAATTCTTCAATAAAAGTGACATTTTATAAACATTATTTTTCTTTTTGTTAATGATTTCTTTAAATTATTTTGAATCTTTGTAAAACATTTTCAATGTTGACTTTTTAAAGTGAATTATAAACTTAATGTATTTTGTCTGTTTTTGTTATATACCATCCTACCTATGAACATTAATGGGTATGTCCCATCCTCATATACCTACCTATGAACATAAATGGGTATGTCCCATCCTCATGCATAAATGGGTATGTCCCATCCTCATATACCCTACCTATGAACATAAATGGGTATGTCCCATCCTCATCCCCATCCTCATATACCCTACCTATAACATAAATGGGTATGTCCCCATATGAACATAAATGGGTATGTATGTCCCATCCTCATGAACATAAATGGGTATGTCCCCATCCTCATATACCTACCTATGGGGTATGTCCCCATGTATATATATTACCTATGAACATACAACCTTGGGTGAGTATTGTATTTTGTTCTAAAGATTCTATTTAATTTCCAACCTCCGTTTGGTTATTTCTTGTTTAGCAACTTTTGTTTGGTTATAACAATTTTTTAGATATTTTTTCTGTTGTGTTTTTTTAGTTACTTCAAGTCCTGGATTAACGGTGAGACGATCAAGTGATGTTGCTCTGCGAAAAGTCATTGAAGATAAAACCAAAGTTGAAATGGAATTAATGGCCATGAAATCACAACTTAAAAATCTGGAACATGAAAACAAAACTGTTAAATCACAGGTGAGGAGAAAATATCATCTCTGTCCCATAATAGTTGGTACATTTTGTGTATAAAATTTCTATGCTGATGTACCAACTATTATGGGACAGAGGTGGTTATCTTAATTTTGTTTTACCAATTAAGGTAAAAATACATTTTATGTCAGAATTGTTATCCTTTATTGTATCATCATCATCATCATCAACATCATCGAGTCGTGCTGACCGCACCAATATCCATGACTCTCTCTCTCTTTCTAACCATCCCTATCAGGTCCTCCATGCAGCATCCAGAATCTGCACAGAGTTGATTGATATAGGTTTTTGCTGGTTAATCTACACTGGTGTGTTCATGTGTAGGTGTCCATAGGCGAATGTAATTTATGAGTTCATCCTTGCTTCTCCAGCAGTGTCCAGCAAATCTTGTTCATCTTCCTCAGATGGTTTGTGTGATAGGGGGCGAGTGGCCATACAGCTGCTTTCTTGTGGGGCTGCTGTTTCCAAGATCTGTTCAAGGCAGCATGTAGTATCCTTGGGTAGTTCTATTCTAAGTGCTTCATTAGAGTCCTAGTAGTACAGCCATACGGTAGCACTTACGCTGCTACAGCTTGGAAGAATTTTCACTTTATCTTATCAGTGAGGTCAGATTTTCATATAATTGATTATCTGTCTATAGCAGTCCTTTGTTTCAATCAGTTATTTGGATCACTTTGGATCAGTTAAAGTTATAAAGAATTTAGAAGTCTATTGCTTGTCTTTTATTAGTTTCTTTGTTTATTTTTAATGGCATATCAACCTCTGTGGGTTATTTAATACCAAAGCCATCCTTGTAGAAGAACAGTAGTGGTACAATTTAACCTATAGGTGGGAGGAAGACAAGGGTTCATACCTTTTCTAAGGATATCAGTCCAAAGGTTTAATGGCATATCAACCTTTGTGGCTTATCTAATGCTAAATCCATCCTTGTAGAAGAACAGTAGTGGTATATTTAAGCCATGGGTGAGTCAAAGAAGGGGGTTCATACCTTTCCCAAGGATATTAGTCCAAAAGTGAATGTAATAATATGACTGGAGTTCGCTTGTGACAATGTCACAGTCCAGCATGTTAACCACTATGCCATGGAGACTGACCCCCCACCACCACCACACCCCTCATCTTTAACGGCAGAAAAAAAACTTATTTGATTAAATTAGTTGATTCCACTTTTCATTGTTACTTATTGTCATAGCAAACTTAAAAGGGTTACTTTTAATGGTGTGCATGTTAGAAGTCAGATATGTTTACCCTTGTGATGGTATTGATTTGGTAATCCTCATTTAGGTACTATACTGCAGATGAAGTAACAAGAAGAAAACACAAATCTATGATGTATTATAAATAATAAATTGCTGTATCACTATTTACTTAAAGGTTTCCTTTGTTGGCTTTTTCTTCTTTTCCCCAGAAAAAAAAAAAGTGGTAAACTGAAAATAAATGTTGGTTTAATATATTCTGATTGCAATGGCGACTCATATTGTTGGGAGGGAGCCAAGTTAGTTGGGATAGATCCGTCAGGATTTTTCTGTTTATAAACTTTTTCTCTAGGAGAGACTTTCTCACTCATTCTCACTATCACTCTCTTGCTTTCTCTCTCTCTCTTTCATTCACTCTTACTCTCTCTCACACACTCTCACTCTCTCACCCTCACTCTCTCTCACTCTCTCTCTATACATCTGAAGAAGGCTGTAGAATGGAAAAGTTCAAACAAAACAAATAAGGATTTTAGTTCGATGATCCAAACAATTCATGGAATATAGAATTTTTTTTTTTCTTTTTATCTTTAATTTAAAAAAAATCTAATCTTTAAAATCTGAAATAAAATGGAAGGATTTAAAAAACAAAAAGAAAGTTTTTTTTTTATATCTAAAAAATTCTTTCTTAAATCACAATGTTCTCATTTGAATACCAATTAACATAAAATCCAAATAATTTGTATTTGACTTAAAAATCTATTTTTATATCAAACTTAAAAATGACTTTATATTTATTGAGTCAGCCAACTTGGTCTCTTGACAGAACAATAAGAAATTACCATTCTTATGACAATATGAGACATTTTAGAAATTCATATATATCCTTCATTTTTTCCCTTGGGTAATAAGTAGGTAGACTACAATACTTAATCTTTTTTTTCTCTTTCATTTTTATTATTATTTTCTCTCATTCATACTTTTTTATACTTCAGTCTTCTCTTCAACACTTCCTAATCTTTCCTGACTCTTATAGCAAGCCCCAACCCTTTTTATCAATATTGGTGCTAGAAGGTGGTGACTGAGGGTCTTACTGTCCTGGGAATGACATTAAACTCTATCTGATGGTGAGGTTCCATTTTTGGAGGTCTGGGGGATGTGGAGCACCCTTTCATCACCGTTGCTCCCAGGTCCACTCTGACCCAGAGTGGTGGTGCCTGTTTGGGTCCCATCTATGGATTAAATAGAAAAATGTGTTTATAAAGGGGATTGAGTATCCATTAGGAATTAATTTATTTCATGGCTTTGCCAGCATTGAGTGATCCACTGAGGTTGATATGCCGTAAAATAACCAAACCTTCCTAATCTTTCTTTTTTTTTAAATTTCTCTTTCCAAATGAATCTTTCTTCATTTTCTTTTTCCCATTCTTTCTTTTTATTGTTTTATTTGATTGATGCTGTTGTATTCTCAACTGATTAGATCAATTGTGATGTTCCCCATTTCCAACCCACAAAACAAACACAAGTTTCAGTCCATCCATAATTAATAACTGATTATTGTTAGATGAAGAGAGAAAACTATTGAATCAATCCTTGATTGATTTTTTTTTTAACGTCTTATTTTGCAGGTTGATGATATTCAAAGTGAGGCTGAACATGAACGAGATCTTCAACAACAACTTCGATATCGAACAAACAGTTTGAAGATTGAAGTTGAAAACCTTGAAAAGCAATTAGAAGATAAAAAGGTAAATAAATCTCTTTTTTTCTTTTTTTTTTTAAGTAAGATGTCTTTTTTTGTGTTGGGAAGGTGTTAAGTGTGGGGTGGAGCTCTTTTGATAAATATCTTTTTTTTAAAGAATTCTCATTAAAAATCCTAAAATATAGAATATTACTCCTAATTAATAAACATCAGGGATTACTTGGTTTTATATTTAATGTTTTTTTGTTTCCTTTTTCTTGTTTTTTTTCTCCTCCATAACATTTCAGTGATTTCATTCTCAGATCTTCTTCCTTTGAAATTTCCACTCTGATTTAGAGTGGTAGTACATGTTAGGGTTCTATCTATGGGTTGAATAGAAGAAAATGAATTAACAAAAAATGTGTTTTAAAAAAATTGAATTTTAAAAATTTTTCAGTGACCATCAAGTATGAGTAAAACAAAACGTCTTCAGCAAAAAATAACCCAACAAGGGTTGACATGCTCTACAGCAGCCAATCTTTGAAATTTTAGTTAACCTCCTTCAGATTTACTTACTATATTTTATGACATTTTATTTAAATTTGATATTTTGCAGTAATATTGAGTTGTGCTAGGTTCAAGTACTGGTAGTGTATGGCATCCGGGCAAATGAGATACTTCAGTTTTGCATGTAAAACCTAAATGATTTTGTTGTTTTTGGGAAGATGGATAAAAAAGGATTTTGTATGTCATCAAAAAGGGTTTTTAACTCAATATTGATTTTTTGACTTCAAATCTTTTTTTTTCTTTTATAAATGTCAGATCTTCCTTATTATCAATAGTTGAAAAGGGCTTTTTTTATAGTGATAAACAAATAACAAATTTGATGGCTTATAAGACGTCCTCTCCATTTACATTTAATATTTAAATATTGTGGAGTTAAGTTTCCTGCACGAACTGTGAGTCTACAACTAAATCCCTTAGTTATTTAGAGATATCATCAAATATGGTATATTAGCAAGACCTGTGGATGTACCACATTATGATAATTTAATTATTACAACATTCGATATGTTTACTTAAGAGCTATTACTAAATACTTCAATATGTAAAAAGTATAATAATCTTCATTTAACTCTTTCTCTCTTTTTTTTTCTTTCTTTCTTTTCCTCTTTTCATTATTTTCTACAACTAAATGTTTTACCTATTTTGAGATGAAAAGGGAGATCTTACATATCATCAAATATCGTATATAATCTGACTTACAGTCTGTCTTGTTATTTTGATAACTTACAATTTAAAAAGATGAATCTAGTATGGTACAAGGCTAATGTAGTGAGAGAAACTGTATTATGCAAAATCTTCCAAATGTCAAAGGTCAATTTGATTTGAATATCATTTGGAATCTTCGGCTCAAATAGTTGACTTATTACAAGACAAAGAACATAAGTATTTTGATATTTACTAAGCTTTGTTGAATTTTAAGGTCCTTGTCTGCTTAGAAAATCCTAGCTTTTATCTGGGATTGAACTCTGATATCAGTGAAACATAATTATTTTCCATCTAGTGGTTAAATAGGAAAAATGAGTTTTCACAAAATGTGTTTAAAAAAAAATGTGTTTAAAAAAAAAAAAAATTAAAAAAATTAAATACCCATCAAGAATGAATAAAATAACCCAACAAGAGTTGACATGCCATAAAATCCAACCATCCATAATTATTTCAACCATGAAGCAAATCCTCTGTATGCCCTTTGTGGTTTGCTTAAATGTTTTATTTAAAAACTTTTGTCTTGTTAAGTCTTTATTCTTATAAAATGTCTTACTAATTTGCCTGGTAATTTGATGTAATAAATATTTATATAAAACAAAAATAAAATAGAAATTATCTTGTTTTATAAAATTTTGTTTTTCTTAAATTTCAGAAATCTGTGGAGAAACTGACAAGAGAGAAAAATGCATCTCATACGCAATTGGAGTTGCTACGTAAAGAGTTAAAAGATATGAAGGTACAAAAAGAACAATTAGAGACGTGGCAGGTAAGTTGTGTGGGGGGGGGGATTGAGGGGTACCTAATAAAGATAGAACTCTCTACAATAGTAATGATCTGTTTGACTATTACTCGGTCAAAAAAAGTTTTGTTGATTTGGTTAAAAGTTCATTATAGTTCAACATCTTCAGGGACAGTCTTCACATGCGACATCTGTGGTTGAGAATGTTTTTCAAACATTGGACGTCACAGTCACAGGAGGCGCTGTAACTTCAGGGGTATAAAAACTTTATTATAGTCTTCCGAGATTGAAATGCTAATGATAAATGAGAGAAAGAAAAATGGTGGCATTGAAATAATTAAGAATTTGAAATATGAATATAGCTAATAATCTTATTAACTTATTATCAATAATTTATTTAAAAAATGATTATAACATCAATTTGATGAGTGACATGGTGGATGGTAAGAGACATTTACATCTTTTTAAATGAACCCAAATTTAATTCTATTTGAATTTTGTGATTAAAACAATGAAAATAATTTTAAATAAATCTTTACAAAATCAATATTCATTTTGTAAACTTGAGAATTGGTGAATAGTGTCTGGTTTCTAACTTAAAAAAAAACTTAATAAAATTCCCTTTTCTTTTCTCAATATCTTTTGTAATCTCTAAATCATTTCATTATTATTGTATTTACACTGATAAAATTAGAGGAAGAATAGGTTAATCTTTTCTATCATAAATTCATTCATTACCAATCTCTTGCAACTCATGACGCTAGTTACCCCCCCCCATAATAGAGCTTGAAAAATTGACTTGCATCTCCCTGTGAGACACCCAGTGAAAAGCGATGAATCCCTTTACTTCCACTTAGGGTCACAAGGTGGGGGAAAGGGACATATCCATTTTCAGTTTTCTGCAGAAAATTTGGGACTTCTTTAAAATTTTTATCCAGTTCAGGGGTCATTGATTGGTGACATACATTAAATGCTTTTTAGAATCTTAGTCCACTAAAAACTTTTTCTTTTTTCTTCTTTTTTTTTCTCTTTCTCTTTCCTCAGAAGTTTGATTACCATTTTCTTTTGAATTTAAATTTTCTTGCGTTACATCTGTCCCTGATTATTCTGTTCTTCATTTCAGGACATTGCAGAAATAATGAGCAACGACAAAAAAAGTCTTGTTGAAAAAGTTGACATTTTGACAAAAGAACTTGGTGAAATGCGGATGGAACGGGATCGAATCCTCGAGGAAAAACACCAATTGTCAAAAGATGAGATGGTCCTGTCGAGCCAACTGGACGAAGCTCATAGAGAAATGGATAGATACAAAAGACAATGAAAAAGTGAAAAAGGATTATGAATGGTTGGAAAAAGCCAAATTGGAACAGGCCAGTCGAATTGATGATCTTCAAACGGATGTGAAAAATCTTTCAAAGGATAAAGAATTCTTGGAGGAAACTTTCCAAAAAGAGAAAGAATATAAAGAAAATTTGATTGCCACTGTTGAAGAATTGCAAAAAGATGTGGAAAAATATAAACTTGAAGGCCAAGAAGCTGCTAAAAACCAGGTGGAATATTTTTTTTTTTATCTTTGCATATCAGAAAAATATTTTTTTAAAAACCCTTCCAAAAAAACCAAAAAAAAACAAAACAAACTAATCTTGTAAAATAGAGAGTAATTGTTCCAATCTTAGTGGATCCTTATATTAAAAAAAAAAAAAAAAAATTTCTGACTAATTGTTCAAATGACATTTATCAATAATGTGTTGGTAAAAAAAACATTTTAAAAATGTGAATTATTTTTTTGTCTATTGTTTCAGATTGTGATTGTTCATCTTCGAGAAAAAAACAAAATTTTGAGTGAAGAATTGGAAGAATCCAAAATGGAAGTGAAAGAAAAACAAATGAAAAATGAAGAAACTCTTAAAACAAAAGTGAGAATTAAAATCATTTGAAAGATTTTTTTACTTTTCTTCACTTTTAAAGTAAAAAATTAATTTTTCATTAATTAAACTGTGTCTCCTTTTTCTATTTCTTTGTGTCTTACTTTTTCCCTCTCTCTCTCTTTTCTTTGTCTGTCTGTGTGTCTATGTATGTGAGAGAGAGAGAGATGGTGATGAGTAAGGTACAACAACAACATCTTTTGAAATGAACATAAATTTATTTACATTTAAATTTTGTAAATGGTAAAATGGTCTTCATTTTAGTTGTATTAAGTTATGGCTTCTAAGACAAAATTGTTTTTATTTTCTCCTCTTTTCTCTCCATGCAAATATCTGTATGTCTGTCTGTCTCTTTCTCTTTGATGATACAGGAATAACAATACTATGTGAAAAACTTGTAAATAAATGATGACAATTATTTTTGAATGCCATTTCATCAAAATATAAAATTTCTCTTTTTTTTCTCCCCCCCCCCCGGCCAGCAACAAATGGATGCAGAATATCAAGAAACCAACCAAAGGTAATTAACATCTACAATATATTTATAATCATATTCCTTAAAAGCATGACCGTTAATTAAAAATGAGACTGTCCAAATTGTCCAAGATGAAATACAAAAATGTAAATCCTGATTATCTAGTGTTGCTTATCCGCAAAATTCTTATTTCTTATGAATGTCGTTACCTCAGCTAAATAATGGATCATATTTAAATAAATTCTCAAAAATTCCAACTCTTTTTTATAACTGGAATTCAAAGTAAATTGGAATTGATCCGTTGGAGTTTTCATGCAAAATTCTACAAACAACAAGATTTAGGGAAAGCTTAAATGTGAAAATTGGTTTATGACTTTTAAGACTCAGAGGAATAAAATGAAATATATTAAATTAGAAAGACTAACAAAATTAAACAAGAACACATATAAAAAGATTACACTTACTTTAATTGTATTTTAATTGATCTCTATATAAAATCATTCATAGGATTGATTTTAATACATTGGATAATAAAACAATAATAGTAGAGATCAATAACACCAAGTAATTAATTATTAAACTCAGTTTTGCTAAAACCATTATGCAAATAAACCACATCATATATTATGTAAACCTTTATATCTTAGTCATATATAAGACACATTGCAGGATTTTAAACGCACTAATAACATGGGCAGTTTTGAGGAAATCTAATTCAGATTTTCATAGATACATCGTTAATAAATAAGATTTATTTGTATTAATGATTTTGACAATAAATTAAATACTCATTGATAAACTTACACAATTTCTGGGGGTATTGTGATGTAAGCAGTGACATAGTTTCAGTTACAGACAGATACCAAATCTCCATTATGATAAGATGAAATTGATAATCATTCCAATGGTGAGATCCTGCCTTTTGTGAGGACTTCTCTATCACTCAGGAAATTCCTAAAATGATGAACTGTTACTGTACGTCTTAAAATCCTTCCTTGTAAATATTTGTTTGGAAGATAATTTCTGTTCCAAATCCCAAATTAGCTATCCCCCAGCCTTCCTCTGGTGTTCCCTGTGTATCTGAGTATAGTAATGATCCGACCATTATACATACCACAATAAAGATGAGGACAACTGTTATAGGTGATATACCCTATTGACCAATGGAATGCGCTGACAGGTTACTATAAGTAACAGAGATAATTGTGGCTTGGGAGTAAGCCAATGTGAGTAAGCCAATAACTCTATTTGTCGGACGTAATTTCCACTTATCTGTATTGTATTTGTCTACATTCTGTTAATACATTTTCCTACATTTTTACTCGTCGTTTTGTTTTATTTGACCCCTTAAAACCTCACAGCAACAACGATTCAAAAAAACTCAAAATTATTCACATCAAGCCTCATCTAAAAAATGCTGACAAATAATATTGTAAATGTTTAATTGGAAGATAATTTCTGTTCCAAATCCTAAATTAACAATTTCTATTTTTTTCTTTCTTCTGCCCCCCCCCCTCTTAGACTTTCATCTGAAGTTGAAGATCTGAAGACAAAACTGCAATTGGCGCTTGAAGAACTTGGCAAATCCCGAGAAGCATTTGATGATTATCAACAAGAACAACAATTGATGGTGAACAATTTGGAGGGACAATTGCAAAATGTGCAGCTTCAACTTTCTGAGGCAACAAAAGAACAGGAAATTAAACAAAATAAAGTTAGTTTTTAATCTTCTTTTTCTTTATAAAATATATGTACGTTGTTTTAAGATCTGTTTACAATAGGTACCACCAAAATAGGTCATGTGATCAGGTTAGGCCATATTGAAGGAAGAAACATAAATATTTTTTAACTTAAAAAAAAAAAAATCATAAAAAAGAAATAACAAATATAAAGAGTTGTTAGAAAGAAAAACAATTAATTCAAAGATCAAATTATCTGATTGGAGAAAAATTACTCACTGTTATCTTGAAAAATAAGTAAAACAATCCGTGTTTTTACAACAGGGTTAATTTCTTTATTAATAATTTTTTTAGCAGAATTCTGTATTCATGATTCTTTACTAAAAAACACTTACATCGAAACTTATAAAAATCTTCTGATATAATTATTCAGACTCTTATCTTTATAGAAAAAAAAGTAAAAATCGTTTTTGTCAGTTCATTTTTTCACATTTCATAAAATAAAATGTGGGGACCTCAGACCTCATAAAAAAAAAAAAAAAAAAGATTTCCTCTAATATATTTTAGGAAAAAACTATTTCAGACATATTTTCATCCAAAAATAAGCAATTCTGGAAATTTTCATGAAAATCGGACCATTAATTAATTTTTCATAGAATGTTTTAAAAAGCCGGTAGTCATAACTTGTTTTTAGCTATGTTAAATTTCAATTGATTTAATGGTGCAAAAATGTAAACATTGTTTTTCGTTCATAATTTCCATTATTTCTGTAAGCTGAAAATTTTTTTAAAAAAATTATGAAAAGTTTGTTTAATGTTTTTTTTCTTTCTTTGGACAAAAAACATTCAAGATAATATTAACCTTTATGCAAGTTTCATTGTGTTAAATATAGAGGGGGGGGGTAAATTTCAGTGGGAAAATTGGTGGTACCTAGTTTACAATAAATCATGCTACCTTTGTCTTGTAATTGTAGTTAGTGTAAAAAAAAATGATAAACAATGTTTATGAGACAGGCACTCATGGCGCAATGGTTATCATTAGATAATCTGAACATTAGTTACATAAATGAAAGTAATCTTCCCTTGTCTGTTTCACTTTAAGGAAGCCATTATGTTTTGGTTGGCCATTTTCATTTCACCGTAAATCTACACTGAAAATATGAATTTGTTTGAATCAATACAACTGCATGTTTTAACACGAAAATATCATAAAATGTATTCTTAATTGTGCTTGCGCATTATTTGAAATGAACTTGATTGTTATTAAGAACACATTTTATGATATTTTTGTGTTAAAACATGCAGTTTTATTGATTCAAACAAATTCATATTTTCAGTGTAGATTTACGGTGAAATGAAAATGGCTGACTAAAACCTAACGGCTTCCTTAAAGTGAAACAAACGAGGAAAGATTACTCTCATTTATGTAGCTAAATTTCAGATTACCTATCATTGTAGGAAGTGGATTTGGCTAACCGAGTTCAAATCCTGGCCAAGACTGTTTGTATTTCCCATAGTGTTAATACTCTTAAGATTGATAGAAATTCCAAGTATTCCAGTTATGAGTAAATAGTAGGGCAGACTGGTCTCTTTTACCTTGGTATGACAACTAATTTAGGAGAAGGAAAACTCTGAATTCAAATCAGTTGTAGACCTATCTATATATTAATACTCATGTTCCTTAATTGTACACCATTGTCATCTTGCAACACCCTATGGTTAAAAATGAGACCCTCCAAATTGGCCTAGATGAAATGCAAAAATGTAACACCTAATTATCTGATGTTGATTATCCATCAGATTCTTATTTCTTATGAGTGTCATCACTTCAGCTAAATAATAGACCATTCTGTTTTTATTATAATGAAAGGGAAGAAAAAGGACATGCTACATAGAAAAAATATAAGAAGAAAGAAAGAGTAGGGGAAAGATAGTGAGGGGGTGAGCATGTGGAAGCGATAACGATAATCTGTTTTAATCGAACATGATGAAAAGAAGGAAAGAAAGAAAAAAGAGTGAGGGAGTTAAATCAAGATTATTATACTTTTTACACATTGAAGTATTTAGCAATAGCTCTTTAGCAAACATATCAAACATTATAATAATTAGATTATCATACTGTGGTATATCCACGTGTCCTGCTGGTAGTTGATTATTCTAAAATTAAAAAAAAAACAAATTGATTTTCGTATATATTGTTTTGAGCAACATGTTCATTCTAAAAGGTAGATAATGTTTTTGCTATTAAAAATGAAAACTTGGAGAATTTGAAGTCTTCTTTTTTATAGAATTAGTAAATAAATTTGTGTTCTGTAGTTAATGTGTTTTCAGCAGAATCTTTTTCTACTCTTATGTATCCAAAGAGTTTATTGGTTTTTTAATTGTTTTGCAGATTGAAAAGATGAAAGTAGAAATGGCTAAACAGAAAGATGAACTGGACAAAGCAAAAAGTGAAATTGAAAATGTACAACAAAATTACCTACAGGTAAGGAAAAAAAAAACATTTCTCTTCCTAGCAAGTGGTTGCTGGAGACCAAGTGATAGCGTGTCTTCTTGGAACTTTCCCTTCTATCTTTGTGTAACATTGTAATTGACTTCTAAAGTGAAATAGATGTGGGCTGTGAATAGATCAGTTATAAAGAGAAAAAAAAAAGTTGGAGGGGTGTGGTTAGAGCCATAGGAAACAAAATTGTTGGCCAGGACGAGTCTGTTTGCATTTCATGGTATGCATCCAACTACTCTCCCTCCAGCTATGGGTAAATTGTAGGTCAGACTGTGCTCTTTAACCTTGGCTAGGTAACCAGTCTAGGAAAAGGAAAACTCTGAATTCAAACCTGTAAAACTTTTCTCAAGAAATTGACTTTGTGTCACATCCTGCTTATGTAGAGGGGTTGGTAAATTATATATATATATATATATATATATATATATATATATATATATATAAAGAAAAAAAAGAAAGCCATCAACCAGAAAAGAGATGAGTTGATAAATTTCAATTCTTGTGGAGCATTGTGGCTTGAACCAGCATCTTGTTGGCTTGCAGATGCAGCTTCTTAGATCATTTACAGCTTAACATAGAATAAGATTAAATGGTTAAAATTATCAAGAAAACACTTGTTGGGAAAAAAGGTATTTGATGAAAGTTGCTGAAAATAAACTATATTTGCTACAATAGCTGCCCTCCAAGTTAACACAAACTTGGGTTAGAGAGAGGGGTAGTGAATTATTTAGAGTAGGGAACCTGGCTAGTCTGTATACATTGGCTGGCTATCAGACCCTGTCTTTGGCTGAATAAAAGGTTGTCTCTTTTATGTGCATCCAGTTTTCTTGTCCAGTCAGATTTGCCCATGACTAATTAATCATAAGTAGATTTTCACTTGACCGGGTGTCAGCTGATTCACTCTACTTAACTTCAGAGCTGACACCTACTGATTGGCTAAAAAGATATTCTTTATTTGGCACACAAGTATGAAAACAGCAATTAATAAAAGTTGCTGAAATCATCATTTTTTCATCTGTCATTTAAGTGGTTATGGGAACTCATGGGAGTAGGGGTTCAGAGTCTTGAGAACCTCAATAAAAGAAGCTGGGTTTTTAAATTATTCCTTAACTTGTGCTTCTACTCTTCTCACATTTGGCAGGTTATTCTAATTACCTAAAGATTATGGGATGTTCAGAAGATCACAGTAATAATTGGTGAAATGAACTTGATTTTTATTATTTCACAGTAAAGTATCCGATTCAGTGATCCTTTTTTGTTTTTCCTTTAGGAACAAGAAGATTCCCAAGGAAAGATCCGGGTTGTAGAAATCAATCTTCGAAAGAAATTGGAAGAACTTGAGCAAGAAAAACAAAAAGTGGAAAATGATCTAACGGTGCGGTTAGATGATCTTCAGGAGGAACACCAAAGTTTAGTTGTGCAACTGCAAACAGCCGCTTCCGAGAAGATGGAAGCTGTGACTAAACTAACACAGGCGACGTCTGATGTTGATCGATTAAAGACACTTGTATCGAATTTGGAAAACACCCAAAAGAACCTAAAAGAGGAACTTCGTCTGATGATGACGGCCAAAGATGATGTTTCCCAGAAACTTGCTCTTAGTCTGCAGAAACTTGAGGCAGTCCAGCTGGAATTGGTCCAAAGAGAATCAGCTGATGGAAAGAGAGAAGATGAAGATGTAGAGTCTATAGATTGGGATGGAAGGAGCAGTCGTTTACAAGGTAGTGCTTCAGGTAGAATTGGTGATGGAAGATCTTCAGAACCGTCTCCTCATGACTTTTTATTACAAAATGGTAAAATGGATGAAAGTTTTGATGATGAAGATTTCAATCAATCAACACAAATCAAAGAAAACAGACAAAAGGTAAAAAAATTGCTCAAGTTTTTTTCCTTTGTAATTACTTCCCGTGTTCATCATTAGTTGAGAGATGTAATTGTAAATCCTGTTTGAGATAAGCATTCACCTGTTTTAAATGAAATTGAAGATTTATTTGTTTATCATTTATAAAGGATACATAAAGCAAATATGAAAAATAAATTTTCTAAATATTATTCACTTTTTTTCTAAAGATAAAAGTGATAAGAATTTCTAATATATTATTCACTTTTTTCTAAAGATAAAAGTGATAAGAATTTCTACTAAAGATAAAGTGATAAGAATTTCTAATATATTATTCACTTTTTTTCTAAAGATAAAAGTGATAAGAATTTCTAATATATTATTCACTTTTTTCTAAAGATAAAAGTGATAAGAATTTCTAATATATTATTCACTTTTTTTCTAAAGAAAATGATAAGAATTTCTAATATATTATTCACTTTTTTTAAAGATAAAAGTGATAAGAATTTCTAATATATTATTCACTTTTTTCTAAAGATAAAAGTGATAAGAATTTCTAATATATTATTCACTTTTTTTCTAAAGATAAAAGTGATAAGAATTTCTAATATATTATTCACTTTTTTTCTAAAGATAAAGTGATAAGTATAAGAATTTCTAATATATTATTCACTTTTTTTCTAAAGATAAAAGTGATAAGAATTTCTAATATATTATTCACTTTTTTTCTAAAGATAAAAGTGATAAGAATTTAAATATTTATTCACTTTTTTTCTAAAGATAAAAGTGATAAGAATTTCTAATATATTATTCACTTTTTTTCTAAAGATAAAAGTGATAAGAATTTCTAATATATTATTCACTTTTTTTTCTAAAGATAAAAGTGATAAGAATTTCTAATATATTATTCACTTTTTTTCTAAAGATAAAAGTGATAAGAATTTCTAATATTCTATAAAAATGCAGAAGATTAAAAATCACAAATAGACTGGAAGAACTCATATTGAATAGAGTTTTTCATGCTCAGAGTTACGGAGACATGGAATAAACTGCCTGTGTAGGCTGCCGAAGCACTGAGTCTTTCAAAGCCTCCATGCTTCCTGTAGTCCGCCGACACTATACCTGATGCCTCTCTCCACATACATATGCACACATGCACACAAACATACATGCATATTACTACTGTAAACTGTTCATGTTCCTGACACTAATACATTATTCTGTGTACTTGACATGAGACTTTGATGAGTTGTGGTGCACCTGAGCACTGTACACAATAAATTTCATTATTTATTAAGATTATCACAAATGTAAAAATATATTTAATTCATTTGGAAAAATCTAAAATTATTGATAACTGCTTGGGTAATTCATTTGTTTCTTTTATTTTTCATTTAAAAAAATATTTTAAGTCTATTTTTTCCCCAAAATACAAACCAGTGTCCATTTATTCATTAAAAAAAAACAACCTTTTTGCCTGAATTTGTGATGAAATTCTAATTAGTCAGATTCCCCCCCCCTTTCTTTCTTTCTTTTTTTCTTTTTTTGTTGACCAATCAGAAAGTGTAACGATTGTTTTGTGTTTAGAGAATATTTCCTTATATTGCTCAATTCTTCTTTGTTAATTCTTGTAATGGTAATTTCAACATTAAATGATCTGAAAAGGATTGATATGTCATAAAATAAAATAAACAATCTCTCAGAGGCAAAAAAGACAGAATTTCAAATATCCTAGAGCACTTGTTCTCTATTTCCCCATTCACATTGTATCCTCATTGCTGTAGATTGATAGTGTCTAAGTGAAGTGTGTAATGAAAGCCAATGAAAAAGAAAAAGTTGACTCAAAATGAATAATTATGTCATGTCTTCCATTAATCTTGTCCCATTATCAAATCAAAGAGGGTTCCTTTTGATTGTGCCAACCTAGGAGTTCTGCTTTTTTTTGTGGGGGTCAGGTGTCAAGCCATGATGTTGTTATGATTTAAGAATACACTTGAAATCTTTCTTTGCAGAGGAAAACAACCGAAAGTGAAAATTTTGTTGGTAAACCAAAAAGATCTACTGATTCAGGTAGGATTTAAAATTCTCTTCTTTTTATTCTTTTTTATTTTGTTTTATTTTTTTTTTTGTCACATTGTTTGAATTTCGTTTTCTTTTTATATCAATCATGAGTAATTGGCAAATATTCCTTCTTGTTTAAAAAAAAATTCGTTTTTATTTCAACATAACAATTGTCTTTCTTTACCATAACATAATTTATAAATGTAATGCCCCCCCCCCTGGCCTTAACATCGATTGGAATTAGAAATGTAGAATCATTACGAAATAGAAAAAAAAACCTCTAAGCCTCACTTTAAATCTTAACTTTTAATACTGTTGACCTAATATGACTCCAACTGTAAGTTTAAAAGGTTTCACTAATAATCACCGAGTTGTGCGATTGTCTTTTGACAAAGTTGTTGATGAGATCAAATTTGATGTGAAAGGAGATTGTCTACAGGTCCTACCAGTGATATGTGTACACTCTACAAACTTTTGATGTACTAGAATAACTCTAAGTACGGATTTCAAACCAGCATCTATGATACAATCTAAACATGTCCAATAGCAAACTCTTTTTTACTTATTTTTTTCATTTAAAGTGTGTTAAAGTAAATTTCGGTAGAAAAGTAAAAAATACGACAGTTCCTTAAACTCTTCATATTATTTCAATATAATAAAAGTTGATGAGTTATTGAAAAAGTAATAAGAAAGTTTCTGTCAACTGATAACTAATTAGATGAGCGTTTTCAGTTAAACAACGAGTTAAATAAATCAATGGTTACAGGGGAGCTAACTCATATTGGCTTGTCACGCAGATGTAAGGGAAATAACTTTCAACTTTTTTTTATTTTTTAAAGATAAACGTGTGTACACAATATAAATGAAATCGGATAATGAGTGCATGTAAATAATTTTAAACTGAAACGAGGCTGGCGATATTTTAATTAGAAAAAAAAAATTACTAAAGATCTTTGTCAGCCGCTCACCGGCTATCTATTTAAAGCTGTACAAAGTTATGGTGCGGCCAAACTAGGAATTTACATCACCAGTCTCGAACCCCTATCTCGTTAGAACATTAACTTCCTAGAAACTGTACAGAGACATGCAACCAAACGAATACCCTCCATCAGGCATCTGCCATATTCTGAACATCTTGCTGCCCTGGGCATGGATTCGTTTAAACTCCGGCGTCTGGCAAGTGACCTGGTAAACGCTCATAAGGTCATTAATCATCTTAACAATAGCAACCTTGAGCACCTTTTTGATCTCCATGTTTCTAACACACGTGGGCATGCCTACAAAGTCAGAAAACAGCGTAGCTCACATGACTTTCGAAAACATCTTTTCACGCTAAGAGTTGCCGAGGCATGGAATAAGCTGCCTGCGTCCGTTGTGGGCTGCCGAAACACTGCATCTTTGAATGTCTCCATGCTTCCTGTAGTCCGCCAACACTATACCTGATACCCCTCTCCACACACATATGCACGCACGTGCACACATACATGTATATTATTACTGTACACTATTCATGTTTCTGACACTAATACATTATTCTGTGTACTAGACATGAGACTGTGATGAGTTGTGATGCACCTGGGCATTGTACACAGTACATTTCATTATTATTATTTAATAATTTGTCCTGATTAAAAATTTTCCACAGACAATTACTACTGAATGTTTGCATCTGTCTACTAAAGACGATGACATTTAATGGCAGTCTTAGTGCATTGACTGCACACAAACAGTGATGTTTGTTGGGGCTGCTGTTGTCTCTCCTTCCTTCTAGCTCTTTTTGCTGTGGTGGATACTTTTCTCCTGATTCACTCCTTTTCGTGCCTTGTTTGACACTGAAGTGCCGGGTCACTCGGTTTTCTGCACCACCCTCCCATGTGTTGGTGTTAATGTGGCATGTTTTTATATCTTTATCGCAGACGTCTTTGAAGCATAGGAATAGTCTTCCTACTGATTGGAAGCCTTCTACTAATTTGCCATACAGTAGGTCTTTGGGAATGTGGCCTTTTTCCACCCTTCTGACATGACCAAGCCAAACGAAGGTGCTTCTCGCAGAGGATGGCGAATATGCTATTCATGTTGGCTTAGTCCAGCACATCTTTGTTGGGCACTTTAAGACAAAGTGCCCAACAGAGACGAATGCATAGGATGCGGCGTAAGCACCTGAGGTGGAAATTGTCAAGTTTCCTCTTGTGGCTTGAGTATGTGGTCTAGGCTTCACTACTGTAGAAGAGTGTACTGAGAATGCAGTTTCGTCTTCTTAGTGAGGCTGGCATTGTTCCAGACTTTCTGGCTCAGTTTATCCATAACTGCTGCTGCTTTCATGATTCTTCTATTGACTTCAATATCAACGGTGATGGTTAACAGCTCTCCACAGCTTCCAGGCTGCATCTATTGATAGTGATGTTTGGAGGAGTGTCTGGGCTTTGCACCATGACTTTTGTGAAGCATTTGTGTAGCAACTAACAATCTGTTGCAGACCATCCTCAATGTGTGACGTCAAGGCTGCGTCATTGGCAAACTGTATTCCACAAATGAGAACCTTTGTGATTTTAGTTTTGGCTCGAAGACAGGTGATGTTGAATAACTTGCCATTAGACCTGGTGTGTATGTAGACTCCTTCATTGCAGTCCCTGAAGGCGCACTGGAGATGCATGGAGAAAAAGATCCTGAACAATCTAAGTATAAGGACATGCCCCTGCTTCACTCCACTGCCTCAGATATTGCATCATTAAAACAGACTGTGCTATGTGTATCTGCATGGAATTCTGGGTGGGCAGAATTCACCTCGGCTGACCAGGTTGAATGCCTTCATTAGATCTATGAAGGCAATGTAAATGGAATCTGTTGCACGTAGCATTTTTCCTGCAGCTGATGTAAAGAGAAGATCATGTCCACTGTTGACTTGTCAGATTGGAAACCACACTGAGATTGTGGTTAGATGAGAGAGGCAGGGTCCTGTAGGTGTGCCAGTGAAATCCTGGATATCACCAAATCTAGGTTCTCGTAGAACTGGTCTTTCTCCTCTGAAGTGGCATAGAGGGTTGGGATGATGATGCTTACTGGTCCTGAAGATGTTCCCATTCGGAGAGTAAGGATTCTCTCGTTGCCAGTTGACAGGGGTTCGATGCAAGCAAAATCGACACCATGCTGACATGGTTCATCCAAGGATTTTCCATGCCAAAAGAAGGTCTAGTTTACCTCCTTGATTTTTCCGTTCTCAGTCAGACGTATCTCCTGAAGACAGGCGACATCAATACTTAGTCTGGAAAGTTCTTTGTCGATGATGGTTGTTTTGTGGACATCACCAACTTGTTGCAAATCAACAGATATGCCAGGGCACATGGTCCTGACATTCCACATTGTGAACTGAAGTGCTGGAAACGTCTTGTTCTTTCTTTTGTTGCTTGGTCCAGACTTTTTCGCCCACCTTTCGAGATGATTCTCTAAGTTCCATAGACCCAGTTGAGCAAGTAGGCCATGGCGAGACAGCACCTAACTGGCTGTAGGCTGTCCAGTGAGGTATGATGACCTCTCCCACCATCAGAAGTGACCCCTGGAACTAATTTCCTTTGCCCATCAGATGAGCTTATAACCGGTAAACTACCACTTCCAATGTTGTATTGGCATGTAGCAGTGACGCTGGAGTATCCTCTACATTTTAACTACTAGTGGAACTACGTAGCCAGTGCAGGTTGATATGGAGGATGAGCTGTTACCCAAGCAGCAGGTCCCCTCCTACACACTGCTGCTGTGGTCCAAAGGAAAGGTAAGAAACCAATGCTGTTTGGCAATGATAGTTGGAGGTCTTGTTGTGTAGCGCTGAAGTCCAGGATCACATCATTTTAGGGACTCCAGCTTTGGATTTGTTTTTGGGGTTTACTCCTCTAGTCTATCCTTGGGATGAGGTAAAGCCACTAGGCAGTGAAGGCTTTATAACAGACTTTTTATTGTCCTAGATGGATTGCCAACTAAGGCTAAGGAGCCCCATCTAACCCATTTGGGGATTTATGGGAATAGTAAGTACTTCAATCCTACCATTGTTGGTATGGATGGCTGTTGGTTCCCGTGGAGCTCATCCGCCCTTTGACAGCTCTTGTTTTTAGTGATACTCGTGTGCACACATGCTCCTCACTAGACAGCCAATACATGCCTAATGAGGACCATACACATATTTTCCCTCAAACTAACGAACGCCATGATGAAGATCTATTGAAACGGATTGAAACACTGCAGCGTAGGCGAAGTAAACATTACTCATTTATGAACTTGTGTTTTTCAATTTTTCATAATATTACATATATATACATATACACACATCTAATATATATATGTTACATACACATATATACAAATATATATACAGCAATAGCATAATTTTACAGATCACTACCGTCCCTCATAATCCTATAACCCCGCCACCAGAACCTTTCCTCTCATGAGCTCTCAAATGACTCATCAAACCCGCTGTAGGTCCATAAAGTTTGATGCGAATATGACATAGGAAGGGCGTCCTTCTCGTTGTGTCAGATGATAAAATGTTATGCTTATATACCATCATATGTCTCTTAAGTCCAGAAGCTGACTTACAGACTTTGTTACAGATTGCACCGGACACATTGTTAGATACACACACACACACACACACACACACACACACACATTTGTTATCCAGTCACGTTCGTCTAGATATACTCTATTAACATAGCAAGACCTCATCTCATCTTTATTCTTGTACTTGTTCCTGATTATTCTTTTTGTTTCTATACCTCAGATTTAACTGAGAAGGGTTAAATTATTTATAGGGTGAATTGTAAGTGAGTTGAGGAACAGTATCACCAGCACTACGTCATCAAAATCCATTCTCGGACCATTTCTTTTTAAAAGAACCGAGAAAAAATATACTCTATGCAAAAATTGTTTTAACGATAAAACACTGAAAGTTTAAAAACTTTAAGAAATAACTTTGAAAGATTTTCAAATTTTATTTTTAACGTAAATTTGAAATGATTTTTTTAAGAAGAAATATTCAATTTAACGATGTCTTTCATTAATTAATTATTTATTTTATATCTTTGTTCTTTAATTATTCATTTATTGATAAACATGATATGAATGAAAAATCTAACACAACCAGAAGTTTAATTAATACACATCAATTTATTCCTTCGAATTTATTGATATATATGAAGGTAATAAAAAATATTTCTACCAAAATATTGATACACATTGAATTAATGAAAATTATTTTTACCAGTTTCTAAATCAAACCAAACAAAAATATTTATCTCCAAACGATTCGCTTGTGAATCATAAACAAACTTTTAAAAAAATAAACAAAAACGAAAAGACACAATTTACGTAGATAGGTCATTAAACAAAATAACCAATGTAACTTGAATTTTTTTAAGAAAGAAAGAAAAAGGCTTGAGTTTTCTTAGACACTTTTACTGTAACTTTCATTTATGAATTATTATTTTATAATTGTTTTTCGTTCTTTTAAAAAGAAATTGTTCCAAAACAAA
The DNA here is from genome assembly GCA_023376005.1 of Doryteuthis pealeii. NCBI lineage: Eukaryota > Metazoa > Mollusca > Cephalopoda > Myopsida > Loliginidae > Doryteuthis > Doryteuthis pealeii. The sequence continues at coordinate 79,465,428 of CM042160.1, forward strand.
TACTAACTATGTAGTGTTAACAATAACAAAATCTATACCTAGTTTTAAATTAACTTTTTAAATCAAATTTTTAAAAAAAGTATTTTTATGAGTTTTTGAGACAATTCAACTGTGACTTTCATTCATTATTTTTTTTAACTATCTTTCACGGTTCTTTTTTTAATTTTTAAATTGTCCTAAAATAAATGTTAACGACGTAGTGTTAACAATAACACCATCTACGGAATACGCTGCCCACTTAACTTAACATTTTTTGTAAGAAAAAGAATTCTAATGCGTTATTGAACCAATTTAATTGTGACTTTCGTTTATTAATTATTTTGTAAATAATGGAGATACGAAATATGAAGTTTAGAAAAAAAAATGACGAATGTAAAGATGAGAAAGAAAAAAAGAACACCATGTGCGTCGAGACGTGTGAGTGGCTGCTGCTATATGCTGTTGGGGGAAAATGACTGAATAACATTTTTATTTTGATTCAGAAAGAAACTGATATGTTGAGTTGATTTATACTTTTAAATTAATACAAAAGAGATGGAAATGTAATATATAAGGTTACTAAAGAAAAACATTTTTTATTAGGTCTTAAAACCGGAAGTAGATTAAACACCGTAACTTTAAATTCTGCTAACAGGAAGTTACCTCTAAAGTAATATAAAGTTGTTTTTTCAACGTTTCCTTCATTTAAACGAATAATAATCTAATGAAAGATTGTTTAAATAAACATTCTAATGAAAAAGTATTAAAATAATGATCTTATTTTGCTTTAATAATTAAAAATAAGAGATTTTTGGTTATGAAATATGCAAATGAGGTAGATCATCAGTTGTATCATAGTATGTATACTATATATTGAGAAGCGAACGCTAGGTTAATTACGACTGTACTTTTAAGGATCATTTCTTAAGTGTGCATCGCAAGAACGTCTGATACTTTTGTGCGGACGACTCACCACGATGACGAGACACAGCACTGTTCTCTGAGCGTGAAGCCGACATTTTCCTTGGGTGGCTCTGACCCTTTTGGAAATTGTCATTGAGGATCGTTCCTCTCTCTTGTTATTTTAAGAGAGAGGAGGAGATCAGTGCCTTCTGAGTGGTGCCCCCCCCCCCCAAAAAAAACCCTATTTATAAAACCAAAAATAGACTGGCTCTGCCAACTTAAAAACTTGAACTGTGAGTTAAAAAAAAAAAAAACCCAAAAAGCAAAGAAAATATCTCAAATAAATAAAATTATAGATCTGCATCCTTATTTTACCACAGACCTGTAGGGATGTTCAATCTTTCTACAAAAGAAGGAACATAAAAAAAAAGAAATCCTGATAATTTTTTTTTAATTTTCAGCTTACAGAATTACTGAAAATTATGAAGGAAATCAATTGAAATTTAATGGAACCAAAAAATAAGTTATGACTAGAGGCTTTTTTAAAAATTCCATGAAAAATCAACTAAGAGTCAAATTTTCACAAAAATTTTATTCAGTTGTTGATGAAATTATGTTTAAAATAGGTTTTTCCTAATATATATATTTTTTTTTTTGCAAGGTCTCTCCGCCCATTTCATTTTATGAAATCGGAAAAAATGAAGTGATAAAAAACGATTTAAAATTTTTTCTATAAAAATAAGAGTCTGAATAATTTGAAAATTTTGAGGGATAAAATGGTTTGAGTTGCGTCTCTTGGAACATTGGGCCCAGATGATGCTGCTGCTGATTGAGAGAGAGAGAGAGGGTATTTAAGTCCCGGTTTAACCCTTTTATGGCCTCTTTTAGACGGACCAGCTGCAGAGTAGTTGGCCCCCAAGGACATTTTTCCTCAGCCGAGTTCAAGTTTTTGACCTCTTAAAGAGCCTTCCTTCGGAGAAAGGGCTTGGCAGATTCTTTTCAAAGAAAGTCACATCTACCAAAGAACAGGTTTGAGTCCCTCTGAGACTCAGTTGGTTTCAAGAAAAAAGAATTTGTTTTCTGATAATATTCAACTTTCCTGCAGCACAGAACAGGGTTCCTGTAGAAAACTATTTATCCCTCTCAAAGAACTATTTCCCTTTCTAAGAACTTTCATTTAGTAGTCTGAGATTACAAAATTATGTAACCAGGTCTGGTCACTGGTCAGATTTGAAAAAAGGAAAAAGTGTTTTCTATATTTTTTTTACTTTTAAAATTTGTGTTTTCTTGGGTTACTTTGTATTTTAAGTTTTTTATTCTATAATAAATATTTATTTTTTGTTACTTAGAATTCCTTGGGCTTCTGCAAGTGGAATAATCTTGCAAAGTTCCTTGGCTAATAAATTGTTTCTTTTTAGGCTTACAGCAGTTATTTTTGTTATTTTTTCTCAGAACACTGGTTATTTTTTTTTTGTTTTAAAGTCGGCCCTGTTACAACATAGAGTGTTAATTTAATTCTGAAGAGACAACCTAGAGTTTAAAATTACGACAATAATTATATTGGATTTCATTTTTTAGCAAAATTCAGTAACTTCTCTGGTGTTTTAGACTAAGTGTGGGAAACCCATGTCCCTCCAACCAGTATAATTTAATTGCCCATGTATGTCATTAATTCACCCCCCCCCCCCAATGAATTTAATGAAATAAATATTCTCAAAGATGTTCATACCTCCTCTTCACTATATCCGATAATACAAATGAATAGGTGTTTGTTTATGTCAACTGCAAATGTAATACATGAAGCTAGCACTAAGCCGTATATACACACACACACACACAAATGTATGCAGACTTTTTGGTCCTTAAAGAAATGAAAATGTTATGATCACTCATCGTCACAGAATCTGTTTTCAAATATAAACTTGTCAGCTGTTACTTGTCTTGGTCATTTCATGATCTGTTCAATATTTTTTAATTTTTAATTAAAACTCCAGACCAGAAAATCAAATCAGGTTTTCAGTTATAACACTGTAAAATTTATTCATAGTAAATCACGTGTTACATGTTTGGGTTTTTAGACACCCTCAAAGAAACTGGCCAATAACTCTTGGAAATAATGTGTATGTAATTTGTCATTTTCTTGTTTGTTTCAATATAATTTTTTTAAAGAATTCTGATTTAAATAGAAAATATTACAAATACATTTTTAAAGGGAATGTAACTACAATATTTTTAGAGGAAAGATAATTACAATATTTCAATGCAGACGGATCCTTTTTTGTTTTGAACAAACCTTAACTCCAATTTTCTTACTTTATTATGTTACATTAAGGTCAGAGGTTAATAAAGAAATTAAAATTTTGTTTGACTTTATTTTCTGGATCTTTTGTTTGCTTAACTTAAAAATCCTTAGATTTAATCTAATCATCTTCATAATCTTCAAATGTAACAAACGATGGTTGTCACACTATCTGGAGTTTTTACTCCTTTATTCTCATCTGTGTGTGGAATTTATTTACTTATTCATTTGGATTTTTGGTGATTGGTCATTTTTTAAAATGTCTTTATTTCCCTACAACCATTATGTAAAATTTAATGTTTCTTTTTAACTATAAATTAAGTGAAGATATTTAGAATTTTTCTTTGTTTTTTTTTTTGTAGTAGATGCTTGCGAAGAAGTTGATGATTTGGACCAAAACTTCATTCTTGCAAAGGTAAATAAATTTTTCATATTCGCTTGTTCTGTAAATAAAATTTTATTTCATTTGTTTATTTTTAGAAATGGAATAAAATGATAAAAATTTAAGAAACTTTAAATTTAAAATCTTAAGTAAAAAAGAATATGTAGAAATGAAGGTTTATTTTATTAAATTGTCTAATCCAATTCTTTAAGTTGAGCATTGGAAAATTCTAAACATGAGAATAATGAAAACTATTTAAAACAATACAATTTAATTATTAAAGTTGATTTGCTTTGTAAATGATTTTGTATTAATCATTTATTATAATATTTTGTTTGGTTGTTGTTGATAATAATATTGATTTAATTGTAAATAATTTCTCCAGGAAAAAATGGAAAGAACCATAAATCATAATGGATGGTTACAGGAAAGAAAAAGCAACCAAATTTCGGAGAAGGAAAGTTTCAAGTCTGATTTACATGAGGAATTGGAACGAGTGAAAGAAGAAAATCAAAAATTGAGAGTAAAGTTAGAAAAGAATCAAAAGGTAAAAATATTTTTCTACAAGAAATCAGCCATTTTGTTGTCATACAACTGACATGGCCAAATATTATATGGAGATTATGTGTGTATTATACTATAACACCTTTATGAATGGGTATGAATTATAAAAACGGGGAAATGTTTTATCTTAATATATGTATAAACACACGCAGTAAGTATTTTTATTTTTCATTTTTTAAATATGAGTATAAATTTTTTCTACCAATTTGTAATGAAAGTATTTTGAAAGATCTTCATTATATTAAAAAGGAATCAATTTTTAGTATTTGTAATGTTGAAGCTGGTTTGTTTCATTCTATTCGATATGTTCCCAGTATCAGAGTTAAACGGACAGATGTTAGAGGAATATGAAATGAAGTCCAATGTTAGTATTATCTGCATTATTCGGACTATTGTCTTCATCTTCATTATTATCTGTACAATGTTTCGGCTGATGTGCCCTCCGGCCTTCTTCAGGTATTTCTTGTCAAACTTTGGATCCGATATATATATTTTTAATTTCTCAACTGGGATTAATACTTTTAATAAAAATCAAACTCTAAAGAAAACCTAACTTGATGCATTTATAAGATTTAAAAAAATAATAAATGATAAAATTAATTGATGTTGTATAGATTTAACATTTTTGCATAGTGATTCTTGACCACAGCATTGTTATTTTTAAGTGAATTGAGATTATAAACTTATCAATTCCTATACTGAAATAAACTGAAAATTACTATTCACTGGTAATTTTGCCGAGTATTTAACAATATTTCTATTTCAGAGTAACAATTAAAAAAACAAACTTAAGACAGTCCACTTTTGTAGTTCTAAGGTAAAAAAAATGTATAACTAAATCACTATGCAACAACTTTAAATCTATATAACATCAATTAATGCAGTTCTTTAATTAAAAAAAAACAAACTTATTAATGTGTTAAGTTATGTTTTCCTTAGAGTTTGATTTTTATTAAAAGTATTAATCCTACTTAAGAAATTAAAAATATATACATTGGATTTCATTCCATATTCCACTAACTTCTGTCCACTCGACTATAGTAACAATTTTGGACCATATGACCTTTAGGCACCCCTTTTGCGATCTCGTTTCATAAGGACATTTTTTTCATTTACACCATCAAAATCCGGTTGTTTGTTAACAGATGATTTTTAGAGTTTTTTTTTTTATAATAAAACTAACCCTTAACAACCGGATTTTGATGGTGTAAATGAAAAAAATGTCCTTATGAAACGAGATCGCAAAAGGGGTGCCTAAAGGTCATATGGTCCAAAATTTACACCCTTGAATTCACAGTCTACCGATTTTAAAATTCAGAAGGGAGACCATCCAACCCATAAATGATATCCATTATTATTGCTTAGGAATGGAAAATTTCTCTTGAATGATTAAATTGGATGCCTCTCTTATTTTCAGTTGGCTTTATTATAGATGTGTGGATTATGTTGGGGGTTTAATTATGGAACGTTGATAAACAGAGGAATTCTTCAAATGTCAACTTTTATATGAGTGTGTGTGTGTGTGTGTGAATCCTAATGTAGATATGAGATAATAAAATCATCAAAAACAACAACACAAAAACAAATCAATCAATAAGGCTGATATTTATTTTCTCTTACTGACGGTGTGTTTTTCTTTTTTCTTTTTTGTGACTTGTAGGAATTTCTCCAATTGCAACATGATTCTACAGAAGCAAAACTTTCTGCTAGTTCTGCGCTCACCCAATTGCATGTTGAAACTAAACTGAGGAATATTCTTGAGAATAAGAATTCATCTCTCAACAGTGAAGTCTTCAAAGTCAGTATTCATTTCAGACAATTTCTGGTTATTTCCTATAAGCCTAACATAAACAAAGGAGAACCTCTCTTGACTGATAAATTATTTATTCATTTATTAATCTACAAGGAAAAAAGAAGATGGCGTTAGGGTTTAGAGTTAGGGAAAATAAATAAATCATTTATCAGTCAAGTGTGGTTCCCCTTTGTTTATGTTAGACTTATAGGAAATAACCCAATTTCTTTATCAACTTGTCTCATATTTTCTCAATTGAATTTCATCCCCAAAAGATATATGCTCACTTGATTCTTAATAAAAATATTTTTCCATATCCAGGTTTATGATGATGTGAAGCAGTTGATTAAACGTAGTCTTATATTGGAGACGACCAACCAAGATTTGCAAAATCAACTTGATAAGGTAAGTGCTTATATCATAATTATCAAAATAATTATATTATCTTATTATAATGGAGATTCAGTGTCTGTCTGTAATCAAAACTACATCACTGCTTACATCACAATACCCTCAGGAATTGCATAAGTTTATCAATGAGTATTTAATTTATAGTCAAAATCATTAATACATAGAATAAGTCTTATTTATTAACGATGTCTCTATGAAAATCTGAGTTAGATTTGACTCAAAACAGTAGTGCATTTAAAATCCTTCAATGTGTCTTATATATCCCTAAGAAATAAAGGTTTACATAATGTATGGTGTGGGTAATTTGCATATTGGTTGGTTTTAAAAAAACAAATATAATAAATAATTTAATCTCTAATATTATTGTTTTATTTGCCAACTTATTTAAAATCAATTATTTAAATGATTTAATATAGAAACCCATTAAAATAAGTGTAATCTTTTTATGTAGATTCTTAATAAATTTAATTACATTAGAATGAAATACTTACACCTAGAGGGTGCATATTCTTGCTAATTATATTATTATTATTATTATTATTATTAGAGATATGATTTTATATTCTGTTGTAGAAAACAATGTCTTCCAGTGATTCTGAGGTTTTGTTGAGCCAGAGATCAGCCCAACAATTGGCAGAAATCAGATCGGCCCGTGAACGAATTGTGCAAACGGAACTTGAGGTAAATCATCAAATGGTTTTAATCATTTTATTCTTTTTGTCCAGATAATAGATTGATTAAGGACGTCTTAGATGAGTGGGGGGGGGGGCTCAGCTATGTTGGGACGGGGGAAATTGAGCCGAGTGGGGGGCTCAGCTATGTCGGTGGGGAAATTGAGCCGAGTGGGGGGCTCAGCTATGTCGGTGGAAATTGAGCTGAGTGGGTCAGCTATGTCGGTGGAGGAAATTGAGCCGAGTGGGGGCTCAGCTATGTCGGTGGAGGAAATCGAGCACAAAGCTTTTCCATTATAAACAACAACAATCAGGCTTCAACAATGAGATATTATTATTATTATTATTATTATTATTATTACTACTTAGCTTTTTATTTCTTTGTAGAAAAGCCTGTCTTCCAGTGTTGGTGGGGGGAATAGAGCACAGAGTTTTTCTATCAATGGGAGATCACATGATAGACACACAAACAACATCATTCAGGCCGTAACAATGAGCGCTCTCTGTTGAGGAATGTGTGAACTAAATTGAATATACGATGGAGAATTGTCATTTTAGCCAGTTACAGTTTTCCTTGTGATTTAAAATCAAATTTTAGAGTCAAGAAATTCAAGACTTACATCATGTTGTAAGAGATCAAGTGACAACAAGCTGTGGTTGATAGTTTATTAACTAAAAAACAGCATCTCTTTAACACATGGAATATCAACAAAATATTTAGATTAACATTTGATTTCATCTTCATTTAAAAAAAAATACTCCTGTTTTTTTTTGGGGGGGGGGGTTGTGACTCACTTGGGAGTGTTAAACAACAACATTGACCGGAACAAAAATGATCGGTTTGTAATGAGATTTGTATTAAACAAAACAAAAAAATTTAAAAAAATACTAGTAAAAATTTAGAATTTGCAATATTTTTTTTAATCCTTGCATCAATTTTATCTTATTAAAAAAAGTCTTGTCAACTGATAATCAGAAAAAGGTTTCTTTCAAGAATTCGGTTTTCAGAGTTCAAAGATTAAAATCAACTCCTGCATTTAACCAAATTTTCTCCAAGACAAAAGTTTTGAATTTCACTGAAAGAGATCATTTTAATAATAATAATAATAATAATAATAATAATAATAATAAAAAATACAATAAGTGAATGTTAGAAATCAAATCAAAATGTTTTAATCTCCTTTATCTCACTTATTTAAATGGTTGAGCCTGTGGATGTAATGAAAATAACATACCTCGAAACTCAAAGCGTGCGTGGACATGTCTGACTTGCAGAGTCATCGTAGGAAAGAAATATGGCTGCTTTAAGCACTATATTTAACGATAGGCGATCTCGAACCAGCGAGAATGGGATTGCACGTATGCAAATTCTCTCGAGATCGGGCATGCATTTAAGCATACGGCAACGGCCAGTTGGCAGTGTGAAGCAATTACATATAACGACTATGACTGTCTGATAACCTGAAGGAAGCAGTTTGATAGAGAGCCACTTACTGAAATTTTGCTGTTGTGTCTGATGATTGAGACAATATTTTCTTTTACCCCATGGAATCTTTAAATGACAGTTCTCGAACTTATTCCATTTTTGGTTATTAAATGATAATTTTTTTTATTGTTGTCTAACATTAACAAGACAGGTGAGCTGCAATATAAAAAAAATGCCAAAGATATTATGACAGAAAAGTAAAGTTGGCCTAACGTCAGTATCAGCCAAACAGCAAGGGAGTCTAACCCCTTTTTGCTAGCGCTAAACAAGGAGATTGCTTTTGATGAGGTGGAGCGCCACTCCTACTATCAGCTCCTCACTTTACCACACAATCTGATTACCCAATCTGGCTACTTATGTACTGAGTTGGCAAGGACCGGTACCAAACCTGGAACGTTGCGATTCTTAGGCAGGTCCTCTACTGACTGAGCTAAACTACAGAAAAGATGAGTAAAAAAAAAATAATGCTGAATTATTCTTCATCTAGAAATAAAAAGTGGGATTATAGTTTTTGTTTTAAAGAAATTTTTATAGAACTTAATATTGTAATATTTGTTAATTTTAGGCTGAAAGATTAAAACAACAAATGAATAGTCTTGTCCTGAAACAAAATAGTGCGGAGAGAGAATTGAATGAATTACAAAAATTAAAACCAGCTTTGGCTGAAGCAAAGAATGAAGCTGTTCAATTAAGGAGACGATATGAAGAAGAGAAAATGAAAACGTAAGTAAATTCAAATTCTTTTTACTTACATTAGTTTCTCCCCCCCTCCTCTGAATCCTCCTCCCCCTCTAAACAGAATTTGCTGTGTCACTGAATTCTAACATAATTCTTTAATAAATATTCTGTGTTATATAAAAAGATTTTTAAGCTTTTATTTATGTCTTTATTTTTACTAACATGTTTTGTAGTATTAAATTTCAAAAGGAATGCCCCCCCTCCCCTTCCTGCACAAATTTTAACATTTTTTTCTTTTTTCAGCAAATTATTACATCAAACCCAAAACTACATGAGGCAAGAAATTACCAGACTTCAATCGGCTGATTTTAACCAAACAAGGCAGGAAAAAGATGACAAATCAAAAAAATCTGTAAGTTTGATTATTTTTATCTGATAAATTTTGTGTTACCTTCACATTAAATGATTTGTGCAGATAATTTTGGCTCAGCATTTTGTGGTGACTGGTTTGATCTCAGTGATAGAGATTGTGGTATTCACTGCTGAGGAGACCAAATAAGGTCTAAACAGCTGTCCAGTGTTCCACTTGTTGTACATGGTGTTTGCTGAATTTTCTGCTTGTGGTAATTTAATTTGATTAATTATTGATTATATGCAATGAAAGCTGCAGGGAATTTAGGGTTCAAATTCTACCTTGGCACAAGGCCAAAAGGTTGAGGCACCCAGTAAGAATCAAACTCACTAACAATGTTTTGTTAGCCTTGTAGAATAAGAATAATCTTAATCTTGAATATGTCTAAGATAAAATAAAATAAAATTTTGGATTAATGTTATTTTTTAAGCACAGATTAAGTTTTTCATATTTTAATTTTCATCAGAAACAGATGACTTTCGGAAACATTTTTTCACGCTCAGAATTGTCGAGGCATGGAATAAGCTGCCCGCATCCGTTGTAGGCTGCCGAAACACTGCATCTTTCAATACCTCCATGCTTCCTGTAGTCTGCCAACATCATACCTGATGCCCCTCTCCACACACATAAGCACACACATACATGTATATTATTATTGTACACTGTTTATGTTCCTGACACTAATACATTATTCTATGTACTAGACATGAGACTTTGATGAGTTATGGTGCACCTGAGCACTGTACACAATAAATTTCATTATTATTATATTATTATTATTATATTATTTTACTTAATATGTGTTGTGTAATTTAGGATTTCTCAACTGCCAAGATGGACTAGTACATCCAAAGTTTTGTTTTTATCAAAAGATTCATTTAAATATTCATATTGTAATATCTTAATGAAGTTCTTGAATGAAGCATTTATTTTTATTTGTAATTTTATGGCTCATTTTGTTTCATTAAAATTCAAAGTTCCTTCAAAGAATTTTGATTACTCTACAATTGTGATTTGAATTAAAAAGTTTGAGAAAAACTGGTGTAATTCATTGTATCAAATGTTATTCTATATAAAACAATAAAATAATTCTCTTGAGCCGACTTAAAAATGGATTCCTTATGAAATTCAAGGGAGATAATTCCTGGAGTGTAACTGATTTTACAATTTTGAAAATAAAAAAGTGTAATTTATCAAATCTATCAGGTTATAAATTTACTTTAAAAGATGGTATGGTATGTATTAACTTTTATCGCTCTAACTATTAAGAATATACATGCTTTTTAAACATCTTATTAGTTAAAACAAAAGTGAAACTTTCTCTTTTTGCAGTTGTCAATGTCGAACTGGACAACAGAAAGCAGTAATCTAATCCAAGAGGTAAATGATCTCAAATTAGCATTGCTCTCTTCCAATGAAAGGCATGAACTCCAACAAAAAAGATATGAAGACAGAAAACATCGAATCAGAACAAAATTCTTGAGAGCCAGGTTGGTTTCTTGTTTCCTTTATAATTTTAACTTTTTTTTCATAAAAGGGACTTAAGATATGCTGACTGTATCCCCTGCTGAAGGATATGACCCTTCTGACAAGGTGTGTCCTAGAAATGGTGGTACGGCTCCAATTCTGGAGTTGTAGGGAGTGAGGAGGAGTCCTTCATTACTATTACATTAAAGTGGTAGTACCTGTTAGGGTCCCATTTATGGATCAAATATGTCTTTTGAATATTATTAGATAGGAATACTTGATATTATAGAACTATATTATTCAAGTTAAAGAATACTTACTTGAATCTATAATTGTAAACAGGAATTATTCTAAATTCCTTTAAACCATATTTATCATTGAAATATTTGATATCATAGCTGTGTTGAAAAATGTAAATATACACAATTCCCAAACCTCTTTGCATAAAAGAATGAAATAAAAAAACAACAAAACAATATACAATTTCTTAGATGACAAATTATCCATTTTATTTTTAGATATTTCAAGTTAAAGTTGTTAAATGTATTTAAAAATTCCAGAATGAATATTATTTTTTTGTTAAAAAAGAAAGATTTTATTGAAATATGTATTTTCCCCCCTCCCCCAACAGGGAATTGCATAATGAAGAACGAAGTCAACTGAAAGAACAATTATCTCACCTGAGGGAAGATCTTCTGGTCGCACGATCTATGTTTAACAAAGAACATGAATTACGTGAAGAATTGGATAACAGTTACAAAAGACTTTCTGCAGATCGAAGGGAACTCCTTAGCAAGTAATCACTCAACCTTTTTTCTTTTTACTTTCTTTTTCTTTTTTGCATTACTCTACTTTCAATTCTTAACTCTTAATTACCTTTCAGCTGACTTTAATAAATAGCGAGATGGACCTGTGGATATACTTACCAATCTCAGTATACCTACCCCCTTTCTGTATTAACAAGAGAATTTTAATTTTTTGTTTTTAGTTATAGAGAAACTTTAAAATGCTTTCCTGTGTTATATTTAAATTGTCAATCACTGCATTCAATTTGAGACCATTCTTATGTAAACCGTTAATTAACTGAGATTTTAAGGGGAGACAACTCTAACCTGGTATAATTGTTTTTTTTAAGATTGACTAACAAAACCAGGTTATCTAACTGGATATAATATTTTATTACATTAAGACTTAACTACTTGCACTCAGTGGAGAGTGAATATTATTATATTTAATAATAATTAACATTTTGTAATTGTTCGGAATTTCATTATTTTTTTCATTTGTCTCTCTCTTAACCCGTTTGCAATTCATGTCTTGACCTCCTGCATCAAAAAGATATTTTGGCTCATATTTATTTAAGAAAAAAAACAAAACAACAAAAAACAAAGTGATTGAAAAGAGTTTGCTTTAATCTTTTGATATTTTCTTCCAGAAATTCAGAACAATTACAGAAGATGAGGGAATTAACAAGAAACTTGTCGATGCATGAAGTTCAATTGAAATTCTTAGAAGATGAAAATAAAAGACTTCAGGAAAAGGTTATTACAGCTAACCAGCGTCATAGCGCTTCACTACGAGCTAATCAGAAAATGGTAAGTCTGTTATTTGGAAGAAAGCTGATTAGAAAACTTTCCATGTACAGAGGAATTCTCTAAATTTTGTTATCAAAATAAATTATAAAATTGCTGAATTTAAAAAAAACTTATTTGATTACTTTTTGGCATTTCTAAAGAATTTAATTAGAAATTCCCAAATTTCAAACTTTGAATTTGGCATAAGTTGGATTTTAGCAGTTGAAAAAGGCGGAAGAATTAAATCTAAACCCTTTACCTACCTAAGTTCATAAAATTCCAAGAATATATTCAGTGTGATCATTCCATTCTAAGAAAGAATATAAGAATGGTCAATATAGGATTTTCTTGTTAGTCACTAATGTAATATTCTTGAGTCTCAAACAACCATGTTTATGTATTTACCCAACCCATCTGCATGAGAAGGATGTGACACAAGGTCAATTTCTTTTTTAGAAGAGTTTAAATATAGATTTGAATTCAGAATTTTCCTTCTCCTAGACTGGTTGCCTAACCAAAGTTAAAGAGCCCAGTTTGTCCTGGAGGAAGAATAACTGGATTTGTACCATTCTGAAGGGGATTAGTACTATGTGAAATGCAAACAACTGCAAAGAGGATTTGAACCCTGATCGCTATTTCCTACACCGCAAGCCCAGCACCTAACAATCATCTTTATTGACCTTAATGGGTTAAAGTGATTTGTAAAGTAAAGTCATTGTGGTTGTCTAAAGTCAGTATCAGCCAGACAGTGAGGGAGTCTATCCCCTTTTCACTAGTGCTAGACCACATAGATTGTTTTTGTGTCTGAGGTGGAGCACCATACCTACCATCAGCTCCTTACTTTCCTGTATAGATCCCTCTGCAACTCATATGCTGAGTTGGCAAGGGCTGGTATTGAACCAGGAACCTTGTGGTTCCTAAGCAGACGCTCTACCGACTGATCTAAACTGACCCTAGAAATATTTGTTTCATGTTTTAGGGTTTTCCAAAATGCAACAATACATTCAGAGAAACATATTCAAAATTTAATTTAAGATTTATAAAAATGGTCGGCAAAAAATCAAACTTGAATAATTTTAACTTTTTTCTCTCTTTTTGCTGATTAGGTTTTCTCAAATGAATTCCAGCAAATAATTAATTTTTTACTTTTTACAGATATTTCAGCATCAACTGTCAAAAGACACCAATTCTTTACTTCTTGGTACCATGTCAGGCAACTTAGAATCGGTGATTAATCGACCATTACCATTCTCTGAGAATGCAATGTTTTCTTTGCTTGGAGGTCAGAATCATCCAGAAAAACGTCACATGATCAATTTGAACAAAGACACATCAGATCAAAATTTAGAAGATAGTTACGATGCTTAACAAGAAAAAAAAAAATCTGACAAATTATTCTCGTATTCAAGAGAAATTTAAAAGATCTTAAATGACTATTATCCTATGATAAATCAAGTGGGAATAACGGTTTTTCGTTCTGGAATTTTATAAAACAAAAAAAAAACAAAAAAACTGCGGGCCATATTTTGATTCAACAGAAAATATCAAATCATGTTTGCAGACTGATTTATTCTTCCTAAAAAAGAAAATTCTCCATGAAATAATGAAAAAAAAAAAAAAAAAAGTAAAAGGTCATCATTATGGAGGTTTTTTTTTTTTTCTATTTCAATCAAACTGGAAACTTGTAAAGAAACTGCTGTATACTTTAAAAAACAGTTTAGGGAAATTTTAAATCTTTTTAAAAATATTCCCTTAGCTTTTAGATGGAGGTATAATAACTCATGACAATTTGGAGTGGAACAGAATTTAATTTAAAAATTCTTTGATTTTTAAAATATTTTTGATTTATATGTAAATTAAAAGATATATTAAAAACAAAAAAACAATTTTACAAAACTAATGACTATTTCACTGATTTTTTGCCAGCGTTTTTTTTTTTTTAAAGCCATTTTTTTTTTTCAGGAGAATACTGGAGTAAACAATTATAACATATTTAAAGATAGCTAATCACCATAAAAGACACCCCTCTCCCATTTGATATTACATTATTAAGGAATTAGACTACTATTACTTGTATCTAACATATATTGTCTGGGTAAACATCAGCCTACTATATACATCAATTTCAGATATAAGACTTGTGGGAGGAGGGGGGGTATCTTATATTCCATGAAACAATAAACAAAATGACCCCCAGAACAAACTTCCAAAAAAACACCAGTCACATATTGTCCATGATTAAAAAAAAAATATTTTTATTATCCACAAAGAGGCAGGAATTGTTTGGAAGGAGAAAAACTTGTAAATAAAATAAAGCAATAAATTTTTGAAAAAAAAAAAAGTTTGATTTCTTTTTGGATAAATTTTGTAATTATGAATCTGATTTATATAAATCATGGAATTAAAAAGGAAAATTAGTTCCATTTAATCTCTAAAGTCAACTTTCTTGCATTTATAGCAACGAACACACAAATTTGAATTGAACTCACTACTTGTAAGAATGTGTGTCCAGTTTCTTTATTTTGAATTAAAATTCTTCCTTAAATTAGAAATAAAGAAAATTGTCACCAATTGTAAAAATCGGTAGCACAAAGTTGCAAGTTCACTTCCAATCTGTTTATTGGTTACTACACACTCAAGATAAAATAGAAAACAAACTTTGGACATAGAATATAAAATATTATTGAATAATAATCATTCTATCTTAGTAGTCTAGATATTTTTTTTTTTTTCATTTTTTATCTGGACAGACCAAATGATCTTTAACTCCTAACAGTGAGTTATCTGCAATACTTACATAGTATATCAAGCAGATTTTTACAATTTAGTGTTAAACAGAAATTCTTATCAGTTACAAATGAATTTTATAAAATTTTACAATTAAAAAAATATTTATGTTATCCAGTCAATTAATGTTAACCTAGTTAAGGCCATGACATCTCCATTCAAGATTCCTTTTTACTTTCCAAAATTCCCTTTTTAGAAATATTAACTACTTCATTGTATGGAATCAATGTGTTTCAAATGGGATTTTTAATTTTACCCCCCCCCCCTCCTGGAAAACAAATAAATGTCAGAAAGGTACCTGGGTGGGTGGGGGGGAAGAAACTCTGTAAAAAGATGTGAAGAATCTTCTTGATTATTTTGAATGGGATCATCACATAATACATATGCTTACTCAAAGGAGATCAACTGCTGACAGAGTAACTTCTTTTGTTTTCACGGTGTTTTTTTTTTCTTTTTTTAACAAACACAATTTTCTTCCTGCTTTCTGATTTTTAAAATCATTTTTAAACAACGAAAAACACCTTATGAGACAATGAGGGAAAAAAACCCAAAAAAACTGAGCATGTTAACTTGGTATTGAGGGAAGTTTTATAATTTAAAAAAAGAAATAGAAATTCATTTTTCTAAGGGAGATAACTCTCAGATTAATTGAAACTTGTCAGAATTCTATAATTCTTCAAATGACATCAAGTAATTTCTACTTAAATGTAACAACCGAGAAAGAAAGTTGGAAAAAGTGTTAAAGCCAAAAATATTGAGATTATCATAAGTTGAACAAGAAACTTAAAGTCAGAATTTGTCAGTGGAAAATGAGAATTTCTCATTAAAGTCAGAATTGTCAGTGGAAAATGAGAATTTCTCAGTTTAGATCAATTTGTTAATACTTCATGTACAAAATAAAAATGGAATTTTATTTATCTCTCTCCCTTTCCATCCCATCATACCCGTATTACATACAATTTGGAAGATGGGGATTACTTATTGCTATGAAGGGCTCAAGTGACAAGTGGAATTCCACAGGGAAGTGTTCTTGGACCTTGTCTATCTCCCGGATATGATCAAATGTTACACACAAATATTTGCAGATGATACAAAAATATATTTTCCTGTTAATGATCAAAATGATATTGATAAAATCCAAACTGACATTAACAATCTTGTAGATTGGTCTGATAAATGGCAAATGAGATTCTTGGTCTGATAAATGGCAAATGATATTCAATACATCTAAATGTAAGGTACTTCATGTAGGAAGAAATAATTCAAAACATGTATACTCTATGAGAAAAGATTTCTTGAAATGAAAGAGAAATACTAAAAGATACAGAGTTAGAAAAAGACCTTGGTATGAATGTGGACCCTGAATTAAGTTTTTTTCCAAACACATAGAAATACAAGTAAATAAAGCAAACAAGATATTAGGATTAATATGGAGGTCATGTGAATACATGGATAAAGAAATGCTGAAAGATTTATTCATTGCATTGGTGAGACCTCATTTGGAATTTGCTAATGTGGTTTGGAGCCCAAGACTAATAAAGGACATAAAACTCATTAAGGTACTAAGGTAGTGAATGATTTAAAAACCTTTCGTATGAAGAAAGACGTAGGAACATTAACTTAGCAAATTTGGTTTATCAATGTACAACAGGGGATATGATTGAAGTCTACAAATATACACATGGATTTTATTCAATGAACTTTGATCGACTAAACATTGCTCAAAATATCAATACCAGGGGTCATAAATTAAAACTCTTAAAAACATTTTGTAAAGCAAATGCAAGACAAAATTATTTTAGTAACAGAGTGGTGAATACATGGAATAAACTACCATCATCAATAGTGAATGCCCCATCTCTAAACTCCTTTAAGGCAATGTTAGATAATCTGTGGAAAGATTATAAATATTCTGTGGAATTAAGATGAATGTTTGCTGGCAGGTCTCAGACCTAATATACTAGCAGAAAGGATATTATGATTATTATATTATTATATGAAATAAAAAAGATTCATTTAAATTTTTTCTTTTACCAATCAAAGTTAACCTGACGAAGAGAGAGAGAGAAAGTACTAAGGTGAGATTAGGGGTGCACCAAATGGGGGGGGGCTCAGTAAGAGATGAGCAGATTCAAAACAAAATGTCTATGTCATAACAATTGGAAACTTCAAAAGTTGCAATCAAAAATAAAATTTAAAATGAAAGAAAAATCAAACATTTAATTATGTTGATATTAATAATTAGCAATTGAATAAGTTTTGTAGAGAAAAGAAATAATACAAACCTACTTTGATTTACGAGTTTAATTCATTCTACTTGTAACTCAATTTCCTCGTATATCAAATCAATTCTCCCCATTGAAATAAACTGAAATGGCATTAATCCGTGAGTGTATTTTGGTCGGGGTCACCAAAATACACTCATTTTTTTTTTGTTACTTTATTTTGAATAAGAAAAATAGTACTCTACTGTATAAAAATATAAAATCTTATTATAATGGAGATTCAGTGTCTGTAACCAAAACTATGTCAATGTTTCTATCACAATACTCTCAGGAATTGCATAAGTTTATCAATGAGTTTTTAATTTATAGTCAAAATCATTAATACATAGATAGAATAAATCTGATTTGTTAACTTTAAATTTGTTCACTGCATTGGTAAGACCTCATTTGGAGTTTGCTAATGTGGTTTGGAGTCCAAGACTCATGAAGGACACAAAACTCATTGAGGGAGTCCAGAGGAGAGCTACTAAATTAGTGAATAATTTAAAATCCTTTTCGTATGAAGAAAGACTTAGGAACATAGACTTAGCTCAGGACTTACCAAATCTGGTTTTCCGATGTATAAGAGGGGATATGATTGAAGCCTACAAATACACGCATGGTTTTTATTCAACGCACTCTGACCTACTAAACATTGCTCAACATATCTATACAAGGGGACATAAATTAAAACTCCTTAAAAAATCTTGTAAAGCAAACGCAAGACAAAATTATTTTAGTAACAGAGTGGTGAATACATGGAATAAACTACCTTCATCAGTAGTGAATGCCCCATTTCTAAACTCCTTTAAGGCAAGGTTGGATAATCTGTGGAATCATTATAAATATTATGTGGAATTAAAATGAATATTTATAAGGAACAGTTGACAGGTCTCAGACCTAATATACTAGCTGACAAAAGATATTATTATTATTATATATATTATAATTAGTCAAAATTTAATGGTTAACAATATTATAGACTAAGGAACTTTGAGAAAGATTCTTATTATGTTTAGTATAATAAAAATCTGTCAACTGTTGTATTTCGGAAGTGCTGTGGTGTACTGGTTAGAGTCGTAGGAAATGGACTCGTCGACCAGAGTTCAATTCCTGGACAAAGCCACAGTTCAAATAGTACTAATACCCTTAGGAAAGGTATGAATCCAACTATTCTCTCTTCACCTATGGGTAAATAGTAGGTCAGACTGGAGTCTTTAACCATAGTTAGGCAACCAGTCCAGGAGAAGGAAAACTGAATTCAAACCTGGTCACTACTAGAATAGGCTCAGGCCTACTTTAGTGATCTATTTCAATTTAAAAAAAGTATTCTCTTGCAGTCTTCATATAATTAAAGTACAAACATTCTAAAATCTTTCATATTCCAGGATTGATAGTCAAAGGAGCTCATTTTTCAGTGTCCAGCAAATATAAAAACAATTTGGAATTTATATTATTTAGAAATGTTGTGTATATGATAATAAAGATGAGGACAACAGTCTGAAAAATCTAAATAATACAAATTATCAAGCCTATTAAAAAAATTTGGACAAATAATATTTTGGAGTTTGATACTTTTCTCTAAATTTAATATCGAGTTCTGAAATATTCTTTGAAAATGCCAAAAAGATTCTGCATCAAAAGAAAAAGCATTTGCTAACAGAAAAACTTCAAGGTTCTTCCAGATAATGCAAAACCTTTGACAAAATTTAGGAAAATCTCTATCCATTGCAATGATCCACAGATTTTCTTTTTTGAATCCTGACTCACATGTTAGAGTACAAAAATTGGAAAAACTTTTCTGAGTGAAATAAAAAATGAATGGAAGAAAATTTATGGAAAAATCTGGAAAATGGTACAGATATTATATGGAGTGCAAATACGAACATGTTTTTCTCCCAACTTCTTTGTGTTTTAACTCTTCTACCCAGCTATGGATAATTAATAAGGCAGATTTGGGTTCTTTAGTTTTGGTTAGGCAACCAGTCTAGGAGAAGGAACATCTTGTTCATGGCAGAGGAGTTAGGTATGAGCTGAATCTGTTTAGTTTGGGTCTTTTGTTTAATGGCATATCAATCTTTATGGGTTATTCAATGCCAAAACCCCATCTTTGTTGAAGAACAGAAGTGGTATTATTTAACTCCTAGCTGAAGGGGTTCAAACCTTTCCCAAGGGTATTAGTCTGAAAGTGAGCATAATGATACAACTAAAGTTTGAACTTGATTTCTATGATTTTTGCCATCCAGCACGTTAGCCATTACGCCATGGTGATCTTTTGTGTAGACGCTACAAAAAGAGTCAGTTGTCAGTGTGAAGAGATAATCATCAAAGGGCACCTTCATTGGTAGAATGGGATTTTGGCTGATGAAAAGAATTTCAATTTCAATGAATTTGACTTGCACAACTTTTTTGATATAATTGACAATGAAATTAAACTACTACAACTTGTATGGAGCGTATGTTGCCTAGTTAAACACCAGCCGACTAGATACCTCAATTTCAGATATAAAACCTGGGAAAATCCTTTGATTTTTCTTATAAGAAGCAAAAATAAGGGATCTTATATTCCATGAAACAATCGAAAGGACTTTCAGAACAAATTACCAAACTGAACCCCCCCCCCAAAAAAAAAAAAAAAAAAAAACAAAAAAAAAAAAAACAAAAAAAAAAAAACAACAAAAACAAAAAACAAAAACACCAGTCACAATGTGATTTTTAAAAATCATCAACAGGGGAGGGAATTATTTGAAAGAGACAAAGTTTATTAAGTTGTAAATAAACAAATTTCAATCACCAAAAAAGGTCACTTGTAAATTTGATGATGGAGGATTTATGTTCTGAGATGAATTTTGTTGATTGCAAAAAAATATCAATCAAGGAGAAAGGTGAATCTTTTAACAAGACAATAAAAGTTGCCATTTTATAAAAGACAATTGTTTTATACTTCAGTGATTATTATTCACCTGTGATAAAGAATTTGGCTGATTTGTCTTCAACACCTCAAAATGGTTGAAGAATAATGGTGTGAGAGAGAGAGGGGGGTGAAAGAGGGAGAGAGAGTGAAAGAGAAAGAGAGAGAGAGAGAGAGAGAGAGAGATGTATAAACTGGTAACAGTTAATATTTCATTCTTAAGGAACTCAACAGATGCAGAAAATCTCTGCTCTCCAAATTTGAAAATTCAGATTTTGATAATCTTATTATAATGGAGATTGTGTGTTTTTCTGTCTGTAACCGAAACTATATAATTAATCAAGTCACAATTAACAGTTATTTACATCATATTCTCCATGATTTTATTTATATTTAAACCTCAATTATTAATAAAATTTCTTCACCTTTTTATTAGTGTTGTCCATATCTACATACAAATAACATGCAATTGTATTTATATATACAAAAAATAGCGGTTTGCAGTGTGAATGGGAAGGCTAATTTGCATATTGATATTAAAAATGTGATTTTATTAAATAGGTGCTTAGTATTATTGATTTCTAACTATTTGGTTTTATTTTAATGAATATAAGCAAAAATCTCTTCAATGAATCTTAAATGAAATCCATTAACAAGAAAAAATAACTGTCATTTTATTCTTTATTTCCTAATTTAACTAAATTGTTAAATAAGTAAAATTCAGCAATGAAAGATGGGAGTGATGGAAGAGTAAGTTTCATTTTTATTTTTCTATTATACCCCCACTCTGTTACATATCTTTTTGTCTGCCTCTAATTTAATACGATATTTCATTACATTAAAACTTAAATACTTGCACCCGGAGGGTGCATATATTTGCTAGTAATAATAATGAAATAATAATGAAATTAATTATGTTCAATGCTCAGGTGCACCACAACTCATCAAAGGCTCATAAATAATACATAAAATAATGTACTAATGTCTGGAACATGAATAGTGTACAGTAATAATATACATGTATGTGTGCATCATATGTCTATGGAGAGGGGGATATCAGATATAGTTTTGTCGAATTACATGAAGCCTGGATGTTTTGAAAGATGCAGTGTTTCAGCAGCCTACAACAGATGCAGGCAGATTATTCCATGCCTCAGCACCTCTGAGTGTGAAAAAACATTTCCAAAAGTCATGGGAACTATGCTGTTTTCTGACTTTATAGGCATACCCACGTGTGTTAGAAATATAAAAAAAGATGCTTTTGAAGGCAAAAAGGCTGCCACTAGAAAGTATTTCATTTGGACTAAAAATCTATCCATTTAGTATGAATCTATTAAAAACGTTCAGAACTAAAAATGCTTTCTTTATAAAAACTATAAGTATAAGACATTTTTTTAATATTTTATCAAAAAAATTAAAAATGTCTCCTAAAATAAAGAATAGAAATTTACAATCAAATGAAAAATACTTAAAATAACTTAGAAACATCTTATAAAAATTCATGATGGCTTTTAAATAATTTCCACTGAAAATTTTTAAATCAAATTATTTTTTTTATAATTTCTGGATGGAGTGTATATCAAACAATGTGTGTATGCATGTGAGTGTGTGTATATATATATATATATATATATATATATATATATATATATGAGTAAGAAAAGGTGGAATGAAAACATCACACAATGCTGTTAAAGAAGAAAACAATTTATAATATAATCATAGCTGATACTGATCAATATTTCGATTTTACAAAAATCATCATCAGAGCTCATTCACTCCCGTAGTTGTTTGGGTCGGAGAGGACTTTCCTCTCCGACCCAAACAACTACGGGAGTGAATGAGCTCTGATGATGATTTTTGTAAAATCGAAATATTGATCAGTATCAGCTATGATTATATTATAAATTGTTTTCTTCTTTAACAGCATTGTGTGATGTTTTTATTCCACCTTTTCTTACTCATATTGTCGGATTCATTTCCTTTCTTTCACTTATATATATATATATAGGTGTGTGTGTGTGTGTGTGTGTATTTGGGCAGCATTCTTTTATTTATACATATAGAATTAAACAAAAGGCCCGTCTCCTGTTTAACAATTTTATTAACAATCTTTTCAAGCTTTCTGCTCCTTCCAACCCCCACACCCCTTAATATAATTTCTATGAGTTCCCCTCCTAGTTACTCTCACTACTGCTAACTTGAACAAAACTGGAACATAGACACATCATCCCTGCCGAAAGTACTTTAGATATGAACATTGGTGAACTAATCTACGGATTCCATCCAAATGTAAAAAAGTTGGCCAGAAAGCTTCAAAAGATTGTTAATGAAATTGTTAAACAGGAGACGCGCCTTTTGTTTTATTCTACATATATACATTTATATATATATATATATATATATAATACAAAAATATATATATATAAATATGAAGAAATGGATTATATATATATATATATATATATATATATATATATTAAATTTTTACTTGAAGGCACTTACAACGCATGTATCGCATAAAATTCGATACTTTTTTTTTTTTTTTTTCTTATAGAAAATGAACTTGACAAGTGTAATCCCGGCAAAGGATGGCTCGGTGTGTAGAATACCGTACAGACTGTTTCGACTTTATTAAGTCTCATCAGCGGTATATACTAACGATTTCCCTCCGACAGAAATCGAAACCGGGACTTCAGCAGACACAGTGAAACACTAGTGAAACACTTTTATCGCCTCGGCCACAGTACACAGCTGACCATCCTAGCGAAATTAAGCTTGTCAAGTGATACTTACACGCCTCTACCATAATAGGTAAGGGGGTGTTATTGGGAGAATAATAACAAACAGACCGTATGCCATGGCTTGGCATTGTGAATGAAGATTAAGGGGTTGGTCCACATTGACTGCATGCATGTTCAGGGCTGATAAGGCCAATCTAAGTGGGACAGGCAGAGAGGGGGGTGGGGTGGTCAGAGCGGTCAGGATTTGATGGCATTGTATAGTGGTTCTTTTTCTTCTGCCTTTTGTCGTTGAGGTTGTTGCCCCCCCACGAGTGTCTCCAAAGGGAGAGACATGGTTTTTTTGGTGGTGAGATGCCAAATGTGTCATGGTTCTTAACTTCGCTAGACTAATGCCAATGGTTGATATGACAGGCACCAAGGGACATTTTTTTTTTAACCAGATCAAGATCACTCTAGACTGGAACTCTCTTTATTGGCCATTGTGACAAAGGACCACCAAAAAACAATATAAGGAGATATATATATATATATATATATACACACACATATACATATATACACACATACATATACATACACACATACATACATACACACACCTACATGTGTCTTTAACACTTTTTACAGAGTGCAGATACTACACTTTGATCCAGGGTATCCTACTGAATTGCGAGTTCAATCCTTGGATACCCCATACTTGTGACCTTGTGTCACATCCTACCTGTGGTAAATGGGTTGGGTAAATACCTACTACACTGATCTGAGGCAGAACTGCTTATATATATATATATATATATATATATATTGAAAAAACAAAGGATGTTTACAACTGCATGGGCTCATCAGGAGAGAATGTGCAAACCGTTTCGGGGCCTTCCTATCGACGGTTTAAAAAGCAACACCGACCCTACCTCACTGATATGAGGACCCTCGCAATATCTGCATCGACCGCACGTGGAAAAAAATAAGACGGGAAGAAATGACCATTAGCAAAACAGAACGCTGCTAGTCAAAAGTTGGATTGTATTACGAACAATTTTGATATTTTATATACACTTTTTATATAATTATACACTTTTTTAAATAATTCTACATCAGGCTTTTTTGAGTCTTATAACTATAATGCTTCCGATTTTTTTTTTTTAATTAAAAATAAAATTCATTTTATTTTTAAATAAAATTCATTTTATTTTTAATATAGACAGCGCATTTTTTTAATTAACTCCAACTTTTGACTAGCAGCGTTCTATTTTGCTAACGGTCATTTCTTCCCGTCTTATTTTTTGTTGATGACCGATCCATGTGCGGTCGATGCAGATATTGCAAGGGTCTTCACATCAGTGAGGTAGGGTTGGTGTTGCTTTTTAAACCGTAGAGAGGAAGGCCCCGAAACGGTTTGCACATTCTCTCCTGATGAGCCCATGCAGTTGTAAACATCCTTTGTTTTTTCAATATATCATATTCACACTGTTGGATTAATTTCCATTTTATTTCACACACATATATATATATATATATATATATATATATATATATATATATATAATAATGATAATAATAAAAAAATAGGTGCTATTATTATATTAAAACTAGATCTTCATGGCATCCTGACAACTGAAATCATTTTGCAATTTAAACTCATTATTTCACAGAGTGAAAATTGTCAGACAATCAGAAATTACTGACCCCCCCCCCTCATTGATTTAGAGGATAGAATTTATATATCAACATAACATCTAGGAGAAGACGGTGATAGAATTAGATTTTTTAAATTACAAAATACTCAGACTTTGCCTAAAGAAAAAAAAAAAAAGGAAATTCTTTTAAGAATTAGAAATTTAGATTATTCTGCTTTTTTGGTTGGAAAAGTTTAAGATCTTTAAGATTTTTGATGACATAAATCAGTTTTGATGGAGGATAAAAAAAAAAAAAGCATTTATTTTATTCAAAATATAATAATAATGAAATTTATTGTGTACAGTACACCGCAACTCATCAAAGTCTCATGTATAGTACATAGAATCATGTACTAATGTCAGGAACATGAATAACGTACTGTAATGATATACATGTATGTGTGCGTGTGGAGGTGGGTGTCAGGTATTTTTCAACAATCTCATTCTTTTAAAATGTATTCACTTTTGGAGATGAAAATTAATGTTGAACATTATACAGGGAAAATTAATGTTGAAAATTATACAGCACCCCAGCTGGGATCTGTTTTGAAAGGAACACCTTTTGCTTTTCACCATAAATTCCTGTTGTTTGTTTACAAACAACAGATGATTTTTTTGCATTAGAATTTCATTGTAAGATTTCTTAAAAAGTTCCTTCATGTATATTTACAATCCAAAAGGCTAAAGTTTTTATACGAAAATAGTTTTTAAAAATTAGTTATTTATTGTTTACTTGGTCCCAACATCCTTTTATTTAAATAAACATAAAAAATATTTTGTAAATAAAAATTATTTTCATTTGTATAAACATATCTGCATTTCTCCTCTGATTAAATAAAAACTATTTTAATATAAAAATGTGCCTTTCATATAAAAACGTTTCTTTTGTTTAAAGTTTTTAAAACTTTTAAAAAATTCCTATTAAATTAACAACAGGAAATAACTATTTAAAAAAAAAAAATTAAAATCGAAAACTATTTTCGTATAAAAACATGCCTTTGGGTTGTAAATATACATGAACAAACTTTAAAAATGTGAAATTCTAACGCAAAATAAATCATCTGTAGTTTGTAAACAAACAACCGGGAATTTATGGTGAAAAGCAAAAGGGGTTCCTTTCAAAACAGATCCCAGCTGGGGGGCTTATTGGTTACTTGGTCCAAGATTAGAATATGAGAAAGGAAAATAAACAAATTATTAACCCTTCATTTCCAGTGATTTTATCATCATGTCATCTAAATAAAAAAAGAATAAAATCAATTTAAAACTTCATCAATTCATAAATATTAACATAATATAAAAATCTTTAAATTTAATAATTTAAGAAAAAGTATCAATTTAAAAAAAAAAAAAATAATCTTAATATTTTGCCCAACATTTTTCCTGTCATCTTTGTTTGACATTTCAAATTGTTAACTCATTTTGTAGTTTATATATCTGAATGACTGCTGGATTACATGAGAATGCTGAATGACACTCACACACACATATTATATATATATATATATATATACCCATTTAACCTGCGTTTTTCATTTTCTTAATATACTACATACCGTCGGATTCACTTCCTTTCTTCACATTTTATATATATATATATATATATATATATATATAAAATGTGAAGAAAGGAAGTGAATCCGACGGTATGTAGTATATTAAGAAAATGAAAAAACACAGGTTTAAATGGGTTAAGTGGTGAGTTTATTGGCCGACGCTGCAGTGTTTCGATCTATTAATTAGATCATCTTCAGGGCATTTGTTGGTATATGGAAGGTGATAAGAAATTTTTTAGCAAAGAATAACGAGAAAAAGCGAGTGGATTGTTTTCTCGTTATTCTGTGATAAAAAATTCTTATCACCTTCCATATACCAACAAATGCCCTGAAGAATGAAACACTGCAATAAAAAACTCACCCATTAAACCTGTTTTTTTTTTTAATTAATATATATATATATATATATATATATATATATATATATAAGGTTAATTATTATTATTGTTGGAGAATTGATTATAAAGGGCTCAATTACTTATGTAAGAGCTTTATTTATTTATTTATTTATAATTAATAATACAATTTAAAAGTCGGTCCTACCATTGGTTTCTGAATAACACTTTTTCGGTGTTATTCGTCGTCAGAGGCGTTGACGACGAATAACACCGAAAAAGTGTTATTCAGAAACCAATGGTAGGACCGACTTTTAAATTGTATTATTAATTATAAATAAATAAATAAATATATATATATATGTATTGACTTTATTGTAATCTACATAACATTTTGGCTGATGTGTCCTCCAGCTTTCTTCAGGTGTTTCTTGTTAGTCTTAGAAACCTTCTTGTTGAACTTTGGGCGTTCATGTCATAATTGGGAGCCCTCATGGAACTTCAAACTGAATTGCCCAATTAAACACATTGTGCATTGGATATAAGGATTCAGTACTAAGTTTGATAAAAAAAACACCTGAACAAAGCCAGAGAGCACATCGGATGAAATGTGTTGATAACAATAAAGATGAGGACAATAGTCTGAATAATCTAAATTATCAAGCCTCATCTCAAAAATTCAGAGAAATATATATATATATATATATATATATATATATGCATGTTTAGATTGATTTTAATTCCTGAAAAGTTAAAAACAAAAAAACAACAAACAACCATTTTCTTTTTCTTTTTTTTATTATCATCATAATCATCCTTATGATAACAGGATATCATATCCCCAATATTCATGATTTAGCAATCCCTTAAAACCCCCCAATTAGTTTGTGTGTGTATTTGAATGTGTACCTAATTCTTCATGGATTTCTATAATAAAATCTTTCAATATTTTCGGAAATGTGTGTGTGTGTGTGTATGTTGGAAGCATATAAATTTATCTGTATACATCTGTAAAGAATATGGGTCTGTATGTATGCATATAAAAAGTCTACAGGTTGAGTATACTCATATATATATATATATATATATATATATATATATATATATATATATATATGTGTGTGTGTGTTGTGTGTGTGTGTATACACATGTATATGTGAATATAATCAATCACACCCAACTTAACTGTAAATGTGATTTTCTCTGCATTTATAAAAGAACAGACATATATACATGTTCATTTCACTGTGATTTCGTGTGTCCGTGTTCGTGTGTGTGCGCGTGTGTGAAGTTGTTGAAAAGGGCAGAATGTTCTATGAATAATAATTGAAAAACCAAGCCAGTGTATTGACCAAAAAATGATGAAACAGAATTGTATGTACCAATTGGTGAGGTGAACCATTTTATCTTTTGTTTCACGTGAAAATAAAAAATATTTTCAAAAAAACAGCCGAGATAATTTGGTGATGAATATTCCAATAAAAAAATAAAAAAAATACAAAAAAAAAAAAAAAAAAAAAAACCCTGTAAAGATGCTGATCAAGTGAACGGCTTGAAGTATTCCTACATTAACATGATTTTGTAACTTAAGTCATTATATATATATATATATATATATATATATATATGTATATATATATATGTATATATAAAACTTGGCACCAAGCCACAACAGCTGGGTTTCTAGTAAGGCTCACTATACTTGCAATAGTTTAGTAAGAATAATTTGCTTTTACATGTGTGTGAATGATATCATTTATAGATTTCTTTACATATTTACAGATTTGTGATTGTGTGAGTGAATGTGTGTGTGTGTTTATCTAAGTCCTATTTTGTTTATCATAGTTATCTCCCCTTATCTGTGGTTTTAATTACTTCCAGTCAATTCCCAGACAAAAGACAATTCTTAAGTTTCACTTAATAATGGCCGCGAAATGTGAGGTGGCTGGCAATTTAAATAGGGTAAAAAAAAAAGCCAGAAGTGAAAAAGGTGAAGATTTGACTTAAAAAGAAAAGAAAAATATTCTATGTTGATAAGATTTACTTGTAAAACAAAAAACAGGATAACTTTTATTAGAGTTTTCCATTGTGATAATTATTCTATTCTATTATTTTTTCTTCTTATCAAACAGAGTTTATAATCTAAAGTTTATATAAGTTATATATATAGTGTATAGACTGTTTAATAGCATCCACTGGAGGGGGTGGGGGTCTTGGAACTTTTGTTGATAAGGGGAGAGGGGACTACTATATATTGTAGTGATAGTTTTTTGTTTGTTTTGTTTGTTAATGGTAAACTTCCACAAAAGGCATACCATAGACAGTAAAGCCCATATTTTGGGCCATTTTTGAAAGCCCTTCAGTTTCAATATGATGTTCATAAATTTCTTCAGGAAATATTAACCCTTTCCGATGACAGCTGGCCCTCACCAGAAGGCTGCAACCCCCAACCCCATCTATAGGCACAACGCGACCCTCAGCACGAAGGTGAGGTAAATAAAGTCGATTTGAAGTTCCATATCCTTCCAAAACCAGTTGATTTGGTGGCATGTTCCTTTGCATTTCAAATGAATGTTCCGTTTCACGCCATGTGTTCTTGTCGTAAACACGGATGTTGAAACCATCATTAAAAAGACAACACGGCGCAACTACATCTTTTTTGGCCGAGAGAAGCTGCTGAATCAAATCTCGGGGTAACTGTGATATGTCACTGTCAATCCATAACACCCACGGTTGTTTTTGGAGACTGCTGTGCAACAGGAGATTGCGGGATTTGGCCAAATGTTTCCGTCGGGCCCACTGCATCCCCCTGTCATGCACCACACTCCATCGGCCGGTGATTTGTCCTGTTAGATTAAAATGAAACAGACTGACATTTTTGAATTCTTTTTTCAGTTCCTCAACAATAATCTTAGCCACTGTCAATGTCTCATCAGTGCTGCAATCTTCTCCAAGGGAAATCGATATCAGATGATGTGGGTAGGTGAGCTTCTTGATCAATTCTGCATAATGAGATAATCTGTCAGCTACATTGTGAATTGGCGTCAGAATTAAGACCTCATCCTGGTAATCCCTTTTGGGGATTTTCAAATAATATTTTATCACAGACTCAGGTAAGGCAACTACTGTATCATCGGTAGATACTTCTGGAATTGGGGGTAGTTGAAAAATTTCAGGAGGTGGTTTTTCAACCAAAGTTGTCTCCCTTGCAAAAATAGGGTTTGCTGTTGTAGTTTTAATGGCTTCTTTTATTTTAACAGGATTTCTTTTTTGGTGGAAAGATGTCACCAACAATTTTTTGTATAATTTCTTGGTACCTGCAGGTAAGACGATAGAAACTTTCCCTTTGGCTCTTTTTGTCATGTTTACGTTCAATGGAAACCGCTGTGGAGATAATGAGCTGACGTTGGTCTGCAGAACATGTGAGGGTGACAAAATGGAAGAAAGGCGCGAGATGCCTTTATTTTTGAGATCAACTTCTTGGTAGCTCCAGTGTAGCACATCCCGCTTGACTCCATCTTTGTCATGTGACTTCCTGGTCTGATCCAAATGCGACACAGCCAAGAGGTTGATCTGAGATCCGAGTAAGGCATAGACCAGCGAACAGAGTAAGAGAATTATTGCTATGCTTCCGCAGAAACTCCGAAACGACAATCTCCTCAAGATATACATTGGTCAGTTGACATTGGCTGGAGTGAATCAATTAGAAAAAGGATTCTCATTGGTCAGTAGCATTTTTTAGTGGAGGTGGACATTCTTTCATTCAACATCAGAAACCTGAAAATAAAAGAAATAATTGATAAGAAAAAATGAATAAGAAAATCATTGATAAAAGATATTAGTATAAACGCTAAGAGTCCATATGTATGTTTTTTTGACATAGGTAGCGATATCTCATCTACTGAAAATGATGTCAACATATACATAGGCAAGGCATCGACTGCTACCGACAGGTTAACAGCCATATCCAAATCTGCTCTCTAATAAATATAAAATGTTTTCGGGACATCTATACATATATAAAAGGCAGTTGTGTGTGTGTATGTATGTGCATGTGTGTCCAGAGGAAAGTACAAAAATAAAACAATTAAAGACAAAGTAAATATATATATACACATTCACAATCACCAGAGCTTGCTTTTTGTGCAAAAATAATGAAGATTTTATTTATATTTTGGGAAAAAATTCAGCATGTCCCACCAGGTCTTTCTTATGTGGGGATTTTTATGGGGCATCCTGTGAGGATCCAACTTGCAATTAATAATAATGGATCTGAGAGACTAACTTTGTTTTATCCTCCCTCTACCTAGGCAATGCCAGGTAGCAGCTTCTAATGTATATGTATATATCTAAATTGACCTTGGTAGCAATATCCCATCTACTGATATATAGATGTCCCCAAAACATCTACTGAAAATGATTTCAACATATACATAGGTTAGGTATGGACTACTACCAACAGGTTAACAACCATATGTAAATCTGATTTCTGATAAAATAAAATTCTTCCAAGCTGTAGCCGTGTTGTTGTCAGTACTACTGTATGGCTACACCAATTAGACTTTAATGAAAATATCTGGAGAAAAATAAAAGGTAAATGGGAATGACACAAAAATGGTGTGGGTTGTTTTGAACAAAACCTGGAAATAACACTCAACAAAACAACTGCTGTATGGCCACTTACCTCCCATCTCACAAAACCATCCAAGTAGGATGAGCAAAACAATGCTAGGCAATGTTGGAAAAAAACAGAGATTAACTCATAAGCAACATTCTTCAATGGACTCCTACACATGGACACACCAGTGTTGTCCGACAGCAAAAAATATACATTCATCAGCTCTGTGCAGACACTGGATGCTGTCTAGAGGACTTACCAATAGGGATGGATTGCAAGAGATAGTCAAGGGGATCTATGCTGTCAGCACACTTTGATAAGTATGATGATAGATCGATTTGTTTTTGTTCTTTTCTAAAAATTAGGTTTCCAAAATTTGACCAATACATTAGTAAAATGGAAATAATTTATCATTAGACAATTTTCGTGAAGAAAAAAAGTTTTGAAAAATTTGATAACAAAAAACAATAAATAAAAATGTCCAAAAAAACTAAAGAAATTGACTTTTACCTTTGCTAAACAATTCTTTGCCTTTTTCAATTTTCTTGTTTAATCAAGCGGATTTTTGACACTTTTTTTTTATCTGATTCCCTTAATGGACATTTTGAAGATTAGAATCAAAAGAGAAATTGTTTCAAATTAAATCCGTTATGAGAGACAGTGTCGACCAAAGTGAAAAGTTTTCTTTCAGGAATTCACTTCCACTCCTTTGTGAGGAATAATATGAGAGAGAGAGAGAGAGAGAGAGAGAGAGAGAGAGAGAGAGAGAGAGAGAGAGAGAGAGAGAGAGAGAGAGACTAGCCACAAAGTGACCGTCTGGACACACACACACTTTTAGTGTCCACTCTGCAACAGCAGCAGCAGTAGCAGCAGCAGGGTGGGGGGTGGGGCGAGAGAGAGAGGGAGAGGTTAAAGTTGTTCTAGATGACCACCAAGAGAAAGTGAAGTTGAAGCACGGCACAAAGATAGAGAGAAGGGGGGGGGCGTTGACTCGGGAGGGGAAGTGGAAGGGGTCAGGGATTTTAGATGCATAGAATCTAGCCCTCACCCCTCACTCCTCCCCGCTGAAAAGATCAGAGGAGGCTGGAGAAATTAGACTCCAATAGCATCAAGTGGTGCAGTGGTCCATAATGACTGATGATAATTCATCGATGCCGCTGTTGCCGGTGGCGGTGATCTGTGTAATGCACGGCCGAAAAGAAAAGAAAAGAAAAGCCCGTCCCACCCACCCCCACACACACACCCTTGTACGACCAGTTAGAATTGTTGACAGTGGTCACCTATAAAAGTAATAGTCGGTTGAGGGGGGTTGGAGGGGGGAAAAGAGTTAGAGATAGTGAGGGAGAGAGAAGAGAGAGAGTGATATATAGAGAGAGGGAGGGAGGGAGAGATAGAGAGTAAGGGAGAGAGAGTGAGGTGAGGGAGAGAGAGAGTGATAGAAAAAAGTGGGAGGAGTCTAAAAGTCAAGACAGAGGGAATTTGTAAAAGCTATTAATAAAAAGTACCAGATGGTAGCTTAGTGGTTAGTAAACAGGACTGAAAACTTTGAGGTTCACTTTCTCAAATTCAATTGGTCAGATATGCAAGGCTAATTTAAAGGGGGTCCTTTAGCTAGGGAAATTAATAGTGAAATGAACTGGATTATGGTAGATTGATTTCCACTGCAAATTAGGTTGGATTTATCAATTGAATGGCATATCAACTCCTTATGGGTTATTTAATGCCAACATTTTTTTTATTT
This sequence comes from Doryteuthis pealeii, assembly GCA_023376005.1. NCBI lineage: Eukaryota > Metazoa > Mollusca > Cephalopoda > Myopsida > Loliginidae > Doryteuthis > Doryteuthis pealeii. The sequence continues at coordinate 79,498,678 of CM042160.1, forward strand.
CATTTATAAAGGTTTGATTACAATCATAACTATATTCTCAATGTTCCATTGCAATTTTTGAAATTTAAAAAAAAAAATCATTTTCTTTCGTTACATGGTATCAAATATTCCGATCCGATACTAATAATAAATTATCTATTAGCAAACTGAAATTCTGGAATAAAAAATCGAAATATGTAAAGTAAAGTTGGTATAAGCCATACAGCGAGGGAGTCTATCCCCTTTTCACTAGTGCTACACCAAGGAGACTGATTTTGTATCTGAGGTGGAGCGCCACACCTACCATCAGCTCCTTGCTTTACCACACAGATCCCTGTGCTACTCATAAGCTGAGTTGGCGAGGATCGGTATCGAACTAAGAACCTTGTGGTTTCTAGCCAAACGCTCTACTGACTGAGCTACAGGATGCACCAAGAGAAAGGAGGAGAAAAACGTGTGAGACATCGCTGACGTTCCCTTTTCTCTTTCTACTGCTACTATTGTAACCCCTGCCAATGACCTGTCCTTCTCTCGTCACTCCTCGCACAGGAATATGTAGCTGTCCAAAAATGAGTACACCAACTTTAGGGAATTTTCTTGCTCACATTTTCAGTGGCAAAGTTTGGTGATAAGTAATACCTAATGATATCCGTTTTGATTGTATAATACTCCAAGAGGAATAAAATTCTGGTATTTTTGATTTTGAAGAAATTAAATTTTATAACTTTTTGTTAGTTGTGTATTTATTTATAAGCAAAGATCTGTGCATGTGTATATACATGCGACACTAACACGTGATAGCTCATAGTCGACCTGGGAGTAATGACAATGAAAAAATATTTCATACTCTCCAGATCTCCAGAATTGGAACTTCACCTTTAAATTCACTGACTGGGATACAATCAATCTATTCTAAACCATTTTTGTGTGTGGGTGGGGGTTTGTGTTTATTAGAAAGAAAACAAAAATGGAGAGTAGTAATAAAGATTCATATTAACATAAAAATTATTCTATATTCAGTCTGGTTTGTGGAACTGATAATATATATGATGGAAGTTTTTATAAAAGACAAAGTTTTTCAAGTCAATTTCTTTGCCTGGTCTCTTAATTTCTTATCTAGAGGATGCAGCAGCTGAAACATTGTGACACCAAAGATGAGGAAACTTAACGAAGAATAATAACAGCTTATCTCCAATTATTCAGGAACATTTTCCAGTAAGAACAATGCACAGATTTAATTGGTAGAAAAAAAACAAAAAAAAAAAAAAAAAACCCAATGTTAAAATTCTAAGAAATAAAAAAAAATGGTAATGAGGAAATCAATTCTGTTTAAAATTCCTCAAAAAATTCCCAGATGTTTTATAGAACTTTGAATGCATTGACTAAAAAAAAAAAAAAAAGTTGAAATGAAAAAGATTAGGATTCTCATTTAAAAGAATGGAACATCAAAAGTTTTTTTTTTCAAATAACTCAATCGATTCTTCATGATAAAACATCTGAAAGTTTCATTTTAGCTGCAAAGAAAACAGAAATGAAAAATTGTATCTGTCAAATGAGGATTTTTGAAAGTTTGAAAAATCTGAGGAACTTTTCTATAAAAAAAGGAAATATTCTGGTGGTTTCCCATTTTTAGAGATTTTCCAACTTGCTCTTTAAACAGAAAAGAAATGGACAACAATAAGAAGCAACTTTTATGACATCTTAGGTAGATTACATTTATATATCTTCAGTTATATGGTAAAAGGTCCAATTGATTAATTTTAAAGGCATGTCAACCCCTTTAGAGTTATTTTATGCCTAGACATTAAGAAATCATGTTCATTGAATGTTCATATTTACATTTTTTTGTGTTTTTAGAATTTCTTTTTTTTTTTAAACACATGGTCCTACCAAATATCAATTTTTAAATAGACATATTTGATTGATAGATAGGACCCTAGCAGATGATACCACTCCGGGTCAGAGTATTGGATAATGTCTTATGTTCTGTTATTCTATCTTCTCTATTAGCTGTGTTGAAGACATCTCGTGGGTTCTCTTTGAATGGGCCCTATTTCTCCGCTTCCTTTTTTTTTTTGTCAGTTCTTATTAAACCAGGAACACAGAGACTTAATTTTTTTTGTATAAATATTTGTAATTCATCAAGACTTTAACACACAAACAGAGACCACCATTATTCATCCAGCCCCCCCCAATCTCTCTTGCCAATAGTCACATTAACTAAAGCTATTTCCCCATGGGTTAGTCCATCATATGATTTGATCAACCAATCAGCATTCCAGTTAAACCCTGCTTGTCATATTTAATAAATAATGGACCATTCCATTTTTATTATAAAGAAAGGGAAGAAAAAGGACATACTACACAGAAAAAATATTAGAAAGAAAGAAAGAGAGAGAGTACAAGAAAGGTAGAGATAGGGTGAGAACATGAAAACAATAACTCTAATCTGTTTCAATCGATGATGAGAGAGAGAGAGAGAGAGAGAGAGAGAGAGAGAGAGAGAGAGTTAAATCAAGATTATTATACTTTTTACATATTGAACTATTGCAATAGCTCTTAAGTAAACATATCAAACATTGTAATAATTAAATTATGATACTGTGATATATCCACAGGTCCTGCTAGTATCTAAATATTTCTGGAAAGAAAATATCTTGAGTCGAAAGTTTGCTGAAAACTTCATTACTAAGATTGCCAGTCATTTTTTATATAAAGATATTTCCATTATTGATGCCATGGATAACGTGTGTCTGTTATGGAGGAGCAGTTTCATAAAAATGGATGAAGTTGGATGAGGAACCAGATGTCAACAAGAGAAAATTGAGGCTGCAAACTTAATTATATTCCCATTTAGTGAACGGTCAAAACTATTGCAATGTCAAAACAAAAAAAAAAAAACCGATGGAATGGTTATGTCAAATTGGCCAAAGAATTTGACTATTTTTACTACAAACAAATCCAAGCAAAAATAGCATAAAAAAAAATTCAACATTCATCTCTCTTAACAAATCAAAATATGTAATATATATATATATATATATATATATGCAACTATCCAATGAAAATCCTCCTTTGTGAGGCACACCCAAATCAATACAGAAGACTTGTGTATAATAATTGTCTTCAGACAAGAGACATCATATTTGAATTACTCATGATGTAAGTCGATGGCCAAATTACTCATCTCCAAAGAGACAACAACAACAACACAAATTGTAGGGTTAACTCCTCATTGCCTTTCTGACAAGTTTCCTCGATTGCAGGAATAAAAACTCATCTTTGAAAAATCAGTCTTTGGTAATTGGATGGTTGTCAGACTTGGCACAACGGGTCACAAATCTGATTATCTAACATTTGGACTTGCACGTTTTTGTCTAGTTTACCAAATAAGAAATTCTGAATATATTTAGTGTAGAAAATCTTTTAGTATAGCAGAACTCTTTCCTAATCTCAAGAGATATTCTTCTCAATTCCGTTTACCATTTCAGATACAAGTCCATTTGCAGAGTTCCTGCCAACAGGGAATTCAGTCAAAGTTGGTTTTAGTCTTTTACATTATTTCCACAATAAATGCACACACAACTTTCTGAATATTCCTTATGTAACAAAGGGAATTGAATCTCTCATGCAAGAAGCGATTTCATTTTTAATAACTTATATAAATACAGGAGAAGGAAAACTGAATTCAAACCTGTTAAACAGCTTAAGAAATTGACCTTGTGTCACATCCTGCTTGAACTGGGAGTGGGGTTGATATATATATGTAGATACCAGCATCATTACATGCAGAAAACAAGTAGAATGCTTAACCACAGAACTTTTAATGCTTTGTCAGTGGGGCTTAGAATATGCTGACTGTGTCTGCTGCAGAGGAATAAGACCCTCCTGAAAAAGGGGGGGGTGTTCTGGGTATGACACTAAACAGCATTTGATGATGAGGTTCCTGTTATGATACTATGAGAGAACATGGAGTGCCCATTCATTATTATTACTCCCAGGTCAACTTGGATTTGGAGTGGTAGTATATGTTAGGGTTCCATTTATGGGTCAAATAAATCTGTTTGAAAATTATGAGATAGGAATATTTGATACCATATAACTGTGTGCAAACAAATAATTATTTAATAGAAATAGTTGAAACCATGTAATTGTGTATGAATTAGTATGAGATCAGAATAATTGAAACTATACAATTATGTGCAAATTATTTCTATAAAACAGGAATACTTGATGTCAAAACTATAAAACCATGGAACTGTGTACAAAAATCTCTGAAAAAAATGGAGATATAAACATACAATGTACACAATTTTCTAATATCAATAATAAAATAACCCTCCATCAATATCAAAATTTATTCTTTTAATACCATTTTGTTAAAAGAAATTATTTTATTAATGTTCTGACAAATTTGTTTTTAAGACTCATTTTGCTACCAAATTTTTAGTATCTTAACAAGATATGTTAAAAATACTTGCATAATGTCTGTTAAAAATGACTAGATTGTTTAAATATGAATTAAACAATCCATATTTATGGATTCAGGATGATGGCGTCAGATAAAAATTGATATTGTTTTGTAATTTAATTCTCATTCAGATGATCAAATTTTAACCGCATGTTTAAAAACATCTCAAAATTCTATCTTTACTGTTTTGTTTTCATGTATAGAAATGCCATTCACTGGGGGGAAAAAAGAGTGTTTAAACATGAAACATAACATTTTGAGTGATTTCTTCATATTCTGTTTAAATTTGAGATCATTTGAATGAAAAGTGGTTAAGTTATTAGATTATAGAATTAGTTTTTCTCTAACAATCTGTATTACTTATTTGAATTCAAATCAGGATTTAAAGAGAGAGGAACATTTCTAGATGTCAATCAATGCAAACATTGAGGGAATCCCTTAAAAAACAAAAATGGAAGTCTAATAAAAAAAAAAAGAAGTTATTTAAAAAAACAAAAAAAAAACACTTTGCATTGCAATCTAAATTCAAACAAACTACCCCCCCCACCTAAAAACACAGCTTAACACCTCTACCCCAGCTATGGTTAGCGGAATGAGAACAGGATACCCCATGGACTGAATAAAGGGTTGGGTTCAAAGTTCTGTGATGGCTCCCAAGTCCGAAAATGAATGTTCCCGAGTCCGACAAGAAATACCTGAAGAAGGCCGGAGGTATTTCTTCTTGGACTCGGGAACTTTCTTGTTAGCGGAATGAGAACAGGAGTTCCGTGATGGCTCCTGATTACGACAAGAAAGTTCCCGAGTCCGAGAAGGTTCCTGAGTCCGACAAGAAATACCTGAAGAAGGCCGGAGGGCATATCGTCCAAAACGTTGTACAAATAACAATGAAGATGGGGACAATAGTCCGAATAATGCAGATAATACTAAGAATGATTTCTGTAGTGATGGAGCCAAAACTCTGCATCTTTCAAAACCTCCAATGCTTTCTGTAATTCAACAACACTATATCTGATATTAATTGAAGCCGGGTTAGCTCAGTCGGTAGAGCGTTTGGCTAGAAACCACAAGGTTCCTAGTTCGATACCAGCACTTACCAACTCAGCGTATGAGTAGTACAAGGATCTGTGCATTAAAGTAAGGAGCTGATGGTAGGTGTGGCGCTCCACCTCAGATACAAAACAATCTCCTTGGTCTAATGCTAGTGAAAAGGGGATAGACTCCCTCGCTGATTAGCTGATACTGACTTTAGGCCACCCTGACGACTTTACTACTTTTATACCTGATATCCCCCTCTATACACATATGCACACCCACATACATGTATATTATGCCATATATATATATATATATATATATATATATATATATTCATTTTCCTGACATTGGTACATTATTCTATGTACTATACATTTCCTTATTATATTATAGTGAATCAAATAAAAGAAAAAGCAGGACAACAATTGGTCAAAAGATGCAAGGTGTAGAATAATACTAAGTCCAATTACCGAATTGGCAAGACAAGACAGCAAGCAGTCGTAACTGAAATACGATTCTGGTTTGCTGCAAAGACTACTGCAAAATGGCAGGATTTATGGAGTCTCAGAGGATCCTACAAACCAGGCAGCCAATCAAGACGCAGGGAATGGAATCACCCAAATGCATGAGTGGACTGTTCCGAATTCCCATAAGTACCAGTTGTCTTGACACTAGTTCAGTTGTGCTTGGCCAGTCACATTGTTCAAACCAATAGTAGATTGACAGACTGACTTCAATACAAGGTAGATTCTTGGTTGTAGTTTACTTAAAAGGACAAAATTAGATCAACTTGAAACGATTATTGCAATATTTTAAAAATTTCTTTTTGTTTTATTCATTCACGAAGGTTAAAAATTCTCAATAAACAGATTTTTTAAAAAAACAATTCACGAATCATAAAATATGAAATTATTTATCCAAGAATTTGCTCATCTGCATAAAGTGAATCAGTAATTTGTATCATTTGGATTATTCAGACTATTGTCCTCATCTTTATTGTTATCTACACAATGTTTCGGCTGATGTGCCCTATGGCCTTCTTCAGGTATTTCTTGTCGTATTGAATCAGTAATATTTTGTAAATCTTTTTTAGTCTTAGTGTAAAATTTAAACAAACAAATAAATAAACAGTAAAGGTCATATTCTTTATTATACATAATATTTTAGTATGAAAATATTCTAAAACCAAAACATTATTTTTCTAAAGAATTCTTTCTTTCTTTGAGAGTCAGGTAGAATTGAAAAATGTTACCTGAATTGCCATCAACTTTTCCTGTCAACGAGCAACAGGTGTTCTATTCTTGATTTCGAGGATTTGCTAAAGGGCACAGGATTAAAACAGATTGATTTTGTTTCTTCTGTAAAAGTCACAAGGTTATTGTTTAGTTTGTGTCATATTGCACAAAAGATTTGAATAAAAAAAGGTTTCAGCATTTGACAGAATATCTATAATAGTGTAGATTTTTTTAATATCAAATGTTGAACTAAAGTTTTCTAAAGATATTCACGATAATTTAAATAATAGGAATACAGTAACCTTCAAAAACTAAGTAAAAGAAATCCAAACAAAACAAAACTGAAAAATCTATATATCAATACTCTTGTTCCTTAATCTTCCAACTGTTATCATCTTGCAACACTCTCTGGTTAAAAATGAAACTGTTCAAATCATACAAAATAAAATGCAAAAATGTAAATCCTGATTATCTGTAAATTTCTTATTTTTTTACGAATGTTGTCACCACAGCTAAATAATGGACCATTCGATTTTTTATCAGAAAAAAAAAAGAAAGGGAAAAAAAGGACATGCGATACAAACAAAAAATATAAGAAAGAAAGAGAATAGGGGAAAGAGGGGGTGAGCGTGTGGAAGCGATAACGCTAATCTGTTTCAATCGAACATAATGAAAAGATAAAAAGAAGGAAAGAAAGAAAAAAGAGTGAGAGTGAGTCAAGATTATCATACTTTTTACATATTGAACTATTTGCAATAGCTCTTAAGTAAACATATAAAATGTTGTAATAATTAAATTATCATACTATGATATATCCACAGGTCCTGCTAATTTTTTATTATTATTGTCACAAATTTTAACAAGACTTCAAGGGCTTAGACACACATAGGAAGTGATTATTTTCCTTCATTATTGTTGTCAAAGGCAATTATGCTAGTGTTTATATATTTACCCAACCCTTCATCACAAGCAGGATGTGACACAAGGTCAATTTTTAAGCAGAGTACACTATGCTAATGCATGTATATACTGCACACACATACAGTGTACTACCCAAAAAAAACTAGGTGGATTTGAGCATAAAAAAGAAAAAAGAATCCTAACCCCTGGTTTTCACTCCTTTGAAGTTATCTCTTTCAATAGATTTACAGAGATTTCATGAAAGTTGCTCAAAAATCCAAAATAGACAAATCAAACAATATGTCAAAAATAAACAATATTCAAGTAACAACAATAAATATTGGAATTGACAGGGTTAATATTTCAATGTTTATTCATATCTTCATCATATTTGTTACTTATCAGAAATACTTACGGCAAAATTTAGAAATTGTAAAACCTTAAACTTCATTTATTCATGAAGAGCTTATTTGTCCGTTCCTTCCCACAATGTTGTTAACTCCTTTTAGATTAAAATGTTCTGGTGGTCTGGGGAAGTGTGTAGTACACTGTCATTGCCATTACTCCCAGGTTCACTCTGACCTCGAGTGATAATACCTGTTAGGATACATTCTATATGTCAAATAGATCAGTTTAGAAATTATTTCTATTTGATAGGACCAAAAAAATGTAAATATGAATGCAGGTTGACATGTTGTTAAAATTTGTTGATGTTATCTTTGTTTTTTTTTGTTGACAATTGGTGATCAAACAGATATAATTTGATATTTTCTTCATGCATAACAATTTTCTAATGATACTCAAGTCTCTTTTTTTTTTGGGGGGGGGGGCGGGGATTATTTGGATTATTCACTCTGTTGTCCTCATCTTTGTTGTTTTGATTTTTTTATCTGGTTGGTTTTCTCTATAAAAACTACAAAAATATTCTTCATGATGTTTTATCTCATCTATTTGTGAAAAAAAAAAACAAAAAAAAATATTGAGATGATTTTGAATTTTCATCAAGTTTCATTTTATTGGCAAATAAACAAGTTGGATTTTTTATTAAAGAAAAGAAAAAAAGTCAGAATTTCTTGCACCGTTCAAGTTGTCAAATTTATATGACCCATGGATTAATGTTGACATCATTGACATTTCAAGATGACCTTTAAAATTGTGGATGAATTTATTTACTCAAAACCTCTGCTACAGGTAAGGAGGTAAAAAGGTCAATTTCTTTTTTAAGTGGGGCACAGCTGATTTGAATTTAGTGTTTTCCTTCTCCTAGACTGGTTGACTTAACCAAGGCTAAAGAAGCCAACCTATCCTATTCACCCATACCTTAGTGAAAAAGATGGATTCATGCCTTTCCTAAGGATATCAGCACAAAGTTAAATTCAAACTGCCTTGCACAGGATTTGAACTCTGGTCGCCAATTCTATTTTCTAGTACAATAACCATTACGCTAAGTATGTATCCTAAAAAAAAAAAATCATGGATGTAGAAGTTGAATTATTCATACCAAAATTTTTGCTTCTGCCAACTTTCTTTTTTTTTCTTTTGATAATCTGAAATTCTTGCGAGTTGTATTCCTCTGCTAAAAACCAAGATGTTTATTATTTTACCATAAATAGCGAACATACTAAACACAAAAAACAATCTCATATCCATCCACTTTTATTGTTTACAGACTAAACTTTGATTAGTATCGTACAAGTCACAAACTGGTACTGTTATATGGTATTTCCCTAAGTACTTACTCACTTTTTTATCCCAAGTGTACAAACACAAAAATCACAGAAAAGGAAATTCCAAATTAGTACAATAGAAAAAAAAGATTCTGTGGTGAAATGATAACTAAATACAGTTCATCAAAATGAAAGTTAATACTATCTCTCTACCATAATAATTTTGACATTTGCATAGAAAATTTGTTCACTTAATGTATCAACTATTATGGGACAGAAGGAGTAAAACATACAACCTATGTCCCATAATTGTTGGTACATTTGCATGGGAATTTTATACACTAAATGTATCAACTATTATGGGACAGAAGGAGTAAAACATACAACCTCTGTCCCATAATTGTTGGTACATTTGCATAGGAATTTTATACACTAAATGTATCAAGTATTATGGGACAGAAAGAGTAAAACATACAACCTCTGTCCCATACTTGTTGGTACATTTGCATAGGAATTTTATACACTAAATGTATCAAGTATTATGGGACAGAACGAGTAAAACATACAACCTCTGTCCCATAATTGTTGGTACATTTAGTATATTGAATACATATACAACCATAACAACCATTTTGGGACAGACTATAATTTTTCAGTGCTTATGATGTACATTTACATAAGTGTTTAAAAAAAAAAAAGAAAGATTTTTAATGGCATGTCAACCTGTCCAAGGTTATTTGATACCTAGAGATTAGAGAATTGCACACATTGTATGTTCATATTTATATTTTTTGTGTACTTGTTAAGAGTTTTCACACACGGTTAAAGGATATCAAGTATTCTTATCCAATACAAATAATTTGTTAGCAAATGAATTTGACAAATAGAACACAAACAGGTATTACCACTCTGAGTCAGAGTCGACCTGGGAGGTTCTCAACACTCCTTAGAACTGGAGCCTTACAATCAGTGTCATACCCTGGAAACCCTATTTTTGGGTGGGTGGGGTGGGTGGGGGTGTCTAAGCCTCACTGACGGTGGGGGGGGTAAAAAGGAAGAAAAGCCAAGAAATATGTGACAACTATATTAATTCCTTCTGTACAAAAATCATACAAAAAGATTTTTAATTCTTTATTGAAAAAAAGTAAAGTTAAACAACACTGAACTTAGTAATTATTTTAGTGACCATTTAGGAAGTCCAGTTAATATTAGCAGCTCATGGCCTTGTGTCAGACACTGCAAAGTTTAATAAATGAACAATCTGGGTGGGGATGGGGATAGGGGTATTATGATACCGTTTAAAAAGTCAGTATTAATACATCTATTTGTACAGATGTGTCTGGTAAAGGGTAAATTTAAATACCAACCATTTTAGTTGTCATTTTCTGCTATAGATTATTCAGAATTTGCAGAAAATTTTGATTGATTTTAAGAATACATTTATTTCAAGATCTTCAATTCAATTGTTTTATTTTGGTTTTTTGTTTATTTTGGATTTTTAAACAGTCTCCACCTGTTCTCCATTCTTGTCAACATTTTATTGGAATCTTCCATAATTGTTCTTTGTAATATCAGTTTTGTTTTTCTAATAAAGATTCTTCCATAGAAATATGAATATTTCTTTTTTAATCACCTGTGGGTGTTTCTGAAAATGTGTTGACAGGAATAGTGAACATGTGGAAACTGTTTAGAATTATATAATAAAGATACTCTCATAATGGGGAGAACATTTGAAAAAACAAAACAAAAAACAAACAAAATCCATGTAAATATTTGTTATACGATCTACATCTAATAGATATTTTATCATTAATTCTAACCAAGAAAATATCAAGAAAAGATAAAAAAAATCACCAGTTTTTTTTCTTCTATCATATGTAGAATCTATGGTGGGTTTAAATTTTAAATTTCACCCATGAAAATAAAACTAATTATTTACCTATTTTAGATATTTTTATTGATTAGATAGGGCCAGGTTAGCTCAGTCGGTCGAGCATTCAGCTAGAAACCACAAGGTTCCTAGTTCAATACCGGTCCTCGCCAACTCAGCGTATGAGTAGCATAGGGATCTGTGCAGTAAAGTAAGGAGCTGATGGTAGGTGTGGCGCTCCATCTCGGACGCCAAAACAATCTCCTTGGTCTAGCGCTATTGAAAAGGGGATAGACGCCCTCGCTGACACCGACGACCGCCCCGACGACTTTACTTTTTTTTTTTTATTGATTAGAACTAATAATAAATTCATATTGAATGAAGACCACAAATCAGCCAACAAAAAGGACAACATCCATTTCTTTCCACAACACATGGAAACAATATGCATCACACACACAAAATAAAAAGGGAATTACATCAGGTATTCCCATCTAATATGAATAATTTTCAAAGGGATTTATTTGAACCATAAATGGGACCTTAACAAATATGACCAATTCAGGTGAGAGTTGACCTGAGAATAATAGCAATGAAGGACTACTACACTCTCCACATCCCTAGAGAACTTGAGCCTTACAATCAAAAGCAATTTAATGTGATACCCAGGAAACTTTTTCTTTTTTGAGGTGGGGGTCTTAACCAGACTGCAGGGAATACAGTCATCCTATTCTAAGTTCTATCAACAGCAAAATGTCTGCGGAGAGAGAGAGAAAGAAAATCAAGGATAAAGCATCATTGGTTTTTAAACAGAATTGTTATTGTCTATTATTTGATTCATTGAAAGTTTCTTGGAAAAATTAAAAGTAAATCACTGGAGATAAAAGTATAAAGTTTTATGTTTCAGTCTTACTTATTTCTGGATTTTCTTTTAATTTCCTTTGACTTTCTTGGACTTCTTCAGTGTTTCACCATTTCACTCTCGATTCTGCGACTTCACCCTGGCCGGCGGATTTTTAACTAGTTCTGCTCAGAGATGCAGAATTTAAACCCCCTAAACATTTTTTTTATAACATACTGTTCAATTGACAGGCTTACACGTTGCATCTGAATGTTTATATATAGAATTATGTTTTAAATGTAAATATTACTATTTATAGTTTTCTCTGTCAATCAAACTGACACTGAAATATTTTCCTGTCATCAAAACAAATGCACAAAATTGGCCAATACAAAATTTCCTTTATTGTTTAACATTCAGTAGATAATTAAGTGCATTGGCACAGAAGGTTGGTTGTTTTAAGGCATATCAACCCTTTTTGGGTCATTTAATGCTGAATCAAGTCATTTTTGATATTCAGTTTTTTACAGTATCTGCTGTTGATTAAATGGTCACCCATCAAAGTATTGAACTGGCTCATTGCTGCTTAACTTCAGTGATCTGATGGGAAACTGGTGTTTCAATGGGACTTGACTGTTAGCCTGACACGAAAGATGATTATACTCAAAATAAATACTTGTGTAAAATAGATGTTTTTGTTTTCATCATTAGGTTGAAGACTTTATATACACACACGATAGACGCATATGCACTGCACACGCAATAGACATGTGCACTGCACACACAATAGATACATATGCACTGCACACACACAATAGACGTATACGCACTACACACACAATAGACGTATACGCACTACACACACTAATATATATCATCATCATCATGGCTTACTGACAGCACAAATCCTTTTGATTCTTTCATCATTCATCCCAATTGGGCATCGTTCTTGGTAAGTCCTCTAGATGGCATCATGTGTTTGCACAGAACAAATGAATTTTTTGCTGGTCAGACAACACTGGTGTGCCCATGTGTATGAGTCCACAAGAAAATCTCACTTATTAGTTTGTCCTTACTTCTCCACTTGTGACCAGCAAGTCTTGCTCATCTTACTTGGATAGTTTGAGAGATGGGAGTTAAGTGGCTGTATAACAACTCTTCTATAGGGTACTACTTTTATAGGGTACTACTTTTATAGGGTACTACTTCCATAATTTGTTCAAAACCTCATGCAGCATCTATGTGGAGTTGACATCTAGATTTGTTTCTCTCCTGGTGTTTCGTTTAAATCCAAGGGATGCAGCCATACAATAATAGTCACATGGCTACAGCTTGGAAAACCTTTAGTTTTATTTTATCAGAGAAGTCAAATTTCCATAAGCCATAGATAGAAGTCCATACTTTATCCGTGTGTTTGTTGTGATCATTTTCAGTAGATGAGATATTACTACCAAGGTATGTAAAGTGGTCTACTAATTTCAGATGTTTGCTATTTAAAGAGAAGATAGCATCATCTTGATTAAAACGTGAATTGTTTTATCTGAATTTATATAGAAAGCAATGCCTCTTGCTGATGTGCGCACACACACATGCAATTTCCAAATTTTTCATTTTAAAAATTTGTCTTTCATCAAAGAAGTGGCTCTACAGAAATCAAATCTCACTTTAAAAAAATTTTTTTTTTTTTTACTTTTATCTGATTTTTCTTTTTCCAATAAAGAAAAGATGAAACATTTTATTTGAATTAACCGGAAGAAAAGCCGATAAATGTGAAAAATAATTGTCTTCTACTTTCAGAAATTGAAGATTTAAATCTTTCAGTTCGGCGAAAGTTATTTTATCATTTCAGAAATAATTGACAGATTTTTTTTTTTGGCCTCAAACTATAAAAGTTTTTTATTTTTTTAAATCTGTGTCCAGATTTATTTTGGAGATATTGAAAGTTCAGTCAGAGAAACTTTGAGTTTTGTTTGTTTGTTTTGTTTTGTTTTACGGCATATCAACCTCAGTGAGTCATTTAATGCCGATAAAGTTTTGAAATAAATCAATTCTTAATGGATAATACAATTTTTTTTATAAATACATTTTTCTATTTAACTCATAGATGGGACCCTAACAGGTACTACCACTCCGGGTCAGAGTGGACCAGGGAGCAATGGTGATGAAGGGGTGCTCCACATTCCCCAAACCTCCAGAACTGGAACCTCACCATCAGATAGAGTTTAATGTCATTCCCAGGACATGTAGACCCGTAGACACCGCCTTCTAGCACCCATATGATAAAAAGGGGTTGGGGCTTGCCATAAGGGCAATAGGGTTGGGAAAATCATATAGGTGCTAGAGCTTGACGTGACCAGCCGATTGATCGGAGGGGGCCTCTCCGACCGCCCGTCTAGCCCAAGATAGGGCCAAAGTGGAGTATTGCATGTCATGAACTGCTCATCCACCTGGGCTCTATCCTTAAGCATCACGAGTCGCCACCCACGGCCAACAGGTGGCCCCATTGGGGGAGTCTTACCCCTCTGCAGAGGTGCAGTCAGTGCATTCTAATGCCCCAGCCGACAGGACGGTTGAGTTTTGTATTGCATGGAAAAGTTTTATTTGTATTATTGGGTTGGCGAGCAAAAACTCTGAACAGATGCTGGATGCTTTGCTGAAAACCTTCCAGGAGCGATGACCAATAGGGGTAGATGGTGAGGAAGTGTTATGGAGATCTGTGCTGTTGGCATAACCTGATGATGATGGAGACCACATCATGAATGATTAGGACAGAAAAAAAATAACTGCAACCTTTGGGTTTCATGACAGCCTGTTTAACATTGTGAAGAAAAGAAAGATTATGTGGTATGTACATGTGATGAGAACATCAGGCCTAGAACACCCCCCCTAAAAAAAAAAAAGGACTGGTTGGTTGGATTTTAAGGCATTTCAACCGATTGGGTCTTTTTATGCTGAAGATGTTTTGTTGTATTTATTCTTGATGGGTATTCAATTTTTAAAAATAATATATGTTTTTTAAACTCATGGTTTTAACCCATAGATGGGACCCGAACAGGTACCACCACAGAGTGGACCTGGGAGTAATGGTGATGAAGGAGTACTCCACATACTCCAGAACTGGAATTTCACCATATAGAGTTTAATGTCATGCCCAGGAAACTAGGACCCTCAGCCACTGCCTTCTAGCACATATATTATAAAAAGAGTTGGGGCTTACCATAAGGGCAATAGGGTTGGGACAATCATTTAGATGCTAGGGGTTGACATGACCAGCTGGTTGATCAGAGGGGGGCCTCTCTGACCGTCCGTCTAGCCTGAGTAAGGGCCAAATTGGAGTGTTGCAGGAAAGAAAATAAAGTGGCAGACAGAAGGAGGACATTAACGTTCAGGAAAGGATAAATCGTTCTTTTGCCGAGTTGCAGAATACAACCAAGATAGATGATAAATGATTATCACATTCATTGGTGATGTCTCTAGAATTTCAATTTGGCTTACAACACTCATGATGATGATGATGATGATAATGATGATAGTCATAAGTGCGTAATGTTCATCGGCCTTTAAGTAAAACCATAAAAACTTTATTGCTAAAGCATTTCATTTTCATTCTTAAATTCAAAGGAGATAATCAAATATAATCAAACTTAATTGGTTTAATTTCCATATCATGCAGGTAATGATAATGAAAAACTATGAAATATTGAGAGGAGATTATTCAAATGGAGAGAGATACACAAATGTGAACAAAGATCAAATAGCAAGTGCTTTGCATGATGCACAACGTTGAGAGATTGAAGGGCATGAATTTTGGTTTCGTTGTTTTATACATATCAACACTTTTTGGGTTCTTTTGATAAAATCTCTTGGTTTTAAGTTCTTGATATCTTCAAATTGGTATAAACAAATTTCATTAACTTCATTTTGTTTGGTTTGTTTAATGTGGGTTATTTAATGCTAAAAACTCTTAAAATTGGTAATCAAATTTCATTTACAGGTTTATTTTTGTGGATGTATTTTATATCTGATAATTTTCAAGATATTTTTTATTTCTCTCTAGAAGGATAAAATGTCATCCATGTTACTATTCTTAAACAGATCCCTCTGATCAATTTTCGCTCCAATCAGAAAGAAATATTTTAATGCAAATAATGAGGGTTCTGTTTGAGAATACTAACATGGATGATGTATTATCTTTCTTCTGAAAAATAAAAATATCTTAAGTAAGATATAAAATACATCCACGAAATAGATCAACAAAAATACACCTGTAAAGGAAACTTGATTACCAACTTTTATTTCACACTCGAAAAGTCTAATACCAATTTGAAGATATAAAGAACTTGAAATATAGAAACTTTTATCAAAATGACTTGTTTCAGCATTAAATGACCCAAAAAGGTTTGATATGCCATAAAACAAATATACAAAACCAAATGAAGTTAATGAAAATTATTTATATCAATTTGAAGATATAAAGAACTTGAAATATAGAAACTTTTATCAAAATGATTTATTTCAGCATTAATTTGATTTGTTCTTGTTTTACAGCATATCAACCTCAATAATGCCGACTACGTTTTTGAAATGAATTGATGATAATGTTTAATTTTCTAAAGGTTTTTTTTTTTTGACATTTTTTGTGAATGAAACTTTTAGATGATTTTTTTTTTTAACATATTTTTGTTTTTCATTTTTTTGGAGATTTTTAGATTTTGTTGTAGATGTGTGCTTCTTTTATGTATCCGAGTAGTTTTTCTGGGTTTATTTGGTAGAATATCTGTTTTAGATTTGTTTGGTAGTATTTTTTTCGTATTTATTTTAGGTTGCTACATTCTGTTTATATGTGTCTGATTGTGTAGGGTTTTTGGCATAGTATGCAATATGGGGCTGCTTCTTTTTTGAGGAGGTATGAATGGGCGTGAGACGTCCAAACATACGGAAGAGAAAATATTTCAGCATTAAATGACCTGAAAATGATTGATATGCCATAAAACAAACTAAACTTATCTTTAGTTGTTTGATTGGAGTGTTAGGGTCCCCATGTATTTTGGGGTTTATAAGAAATGTTTTCACAGAAGGTAATAGAACAACTGAAATAATAAAACTCAAATGAGCAGCCATCTTGTTGTTGTTGGGGGACATTTTATTTTCTCCTGGTTTTATTATGCACCCCTAATTTTTGTGAAGACTTCAGTTATATCAAAGATCAAATAAGCCTAACAGTTAAATTTGCATGATGCTTGCTACTTGGCCTTTGCAGTTTAATTGGTAAGACCCCCCCCCTCCCAGTGATAAGGAATGAGAGTTTAAATGTTAAAGGATTCCAATGTTAATTCCAATCTTCACTGATTAATAATCATCTGGGAGTTTAGATAAAAGTTAAGAGACTTATTCTATCAGTAATGCTTAGATAATTCCTTATTTTCAAGGGACAATATATATATATATATATATATATATATAATTAAAACTTGATTATGAACAAAAAATGCTGGAGAAGCAAGGACTAACCCATAAGTGACATATTCCTGTGGACACCTACACATGGACACACCAGTAAAAGCCAACCAACTAAAACCTTCAATCAGCTGTGACAAATGTACAGAAGTTTTTAATGCTTTTGTTAATATTATCAGTCACCCATTTTAGAAAAAGTGTCAAATGGCAAAATTCAATTTTTAGTAGTGTTGGTATTTCAAAAGTATAAACCAATTTGGTACCTGTTGGTCCAAATTTGGCAATCCTGATTCCTGGTAATCTTGATATTAACTCTCAAATACCATTTATGCTTCCTTAAAAGAAAAAAAAGAAGCTCGACTTTGCATCTTTTTCAAAACAGTGTAATCAATTGATCAATTCTCCAGAGATTTTGAAAATTTGGAGTGAAATCTAGGTGCATCATTGAGACGGATATATAATTCATTTTTTTGGGGTGGGTATACAGATTTAAAAAAAAAAAAAAACAAAACAAACAAACAATGGAACATCGAAGAATCACAATTTCTTTGAATTATTCTTAAAGGTCTAAAAGGATTCTCCCCCACCCCCACCCTGAAAATCCTTGAGGAAATAAACTGAAATGAGATAAAGTATTTTTAGTGATTGAAGTGTGAGTTTCAAAAATAAATGATTTGCTTTGAGGTAAAATAAAAGTCAATCAGAAAAAGAAAAAAAAAATTAAGATGATTTTGAAAAAGCAATGGAGAAATTTATTTTGAGACAATGCACATATGAGGTATGTGTGGAATGTAGCGAGGAGGCATTTTAAATCTCTCAAAAAACAAGTTTGCTGCTTTAATGTAATCAGAAGAAAACTGAGTGTGCACAAAAAGACACTCCTATAAGGTTACGCAGTCAGTAGTAAGATGCTACTGAATGATCTTGTGTACTGTCTGTGGTAATTGTAATCCCAATGACAGAAATTGCAGGTTTCTTTTTAATGTTAAAATGAGTGGATGCTTTCCAGACGTCTCAAATATGTTATGATTGATAATTTTGGATGTCACTTAATCTGGTTTAATCGTGACTGATCTTTTTTGGGGAAGGTTGCAAAAATAACTGACAGGATTTAGAGGAGATCAATTTCTGATTAAAAATAAAACAAAAATCAAACGCCAAAAGAAACATGACCTTCACTCCCCCCCCCCAAAAAAAAAGAAACACGCACATGTAGGGATTAAAATAAAACTGAAATAAAAAAAACCAAAAACAACAAACTCCCATGGGCCTTCACCAGAGGAACCCTCCGCACATGTACGACAAAAAGTACTGACTTCCGACTCTCAAGAAAATATCTCCGCTATTCAAGTTTAGGCCTTAACTGAGTGTAGTCACTTCCTTGGCCAGGGGTATATCCCCTTGTCACGGACGACTATCTCCGGTCAATAAAGTCTAAATCATAAAACCATGTTCTGAATCTGTCTCTTTCCTTTTTGTTCCTTAAATTCCTTCCATTTCAGCGCGATCACCAAATGAGATGGGGGTTAAAGTAAAAACCTGAAGAACATGCACCAAGAATATTCAGCTACCTTAAAATCTTAAAACACCCAAATTTCTTCCAACTCCACAAAAACAATTACCATCTCAAAATTATGGTTACTCAGAAGAGATTATTTTTAAGAAAAGTTTGAGATATTTGTCATCTCTGAAAAGAGAAAGACTTGACTAAAAAAAAACTATTTATAACATCCTTCATAGAGGATTGTTCATGTCTGAAGCCACCCTGGCGCAACATCATGAAGCCAAGGCATTCAGAAGAAAGCAGTGGCAACAAGGCACCAGCACATCAACATCTTCAGGGACAGCCTTCACATGCGACATCTGTGGTTGAGAATGTTTTTCGAACATTAGACTTCACAGTCACAGGAGGGACTGTAACTTCAGGGGCACAAAAACTTTATTATAGTCTTCTGAGACTGAAATGCCAATAATAATAACATCCTATACAAAGAGCGAAAAGTTCATTTAAATTCAAATCCAAGAAAGCTATAACCAAAAGGTAAGGGGCAAAAAAGCCCCTGCAAGGGCAGTGGAAAAGGGGGCATACATTCCACCCCCCTCCCACCCCGGAAGGTGTCTTATCATGTTGTAATAGTTAACAAGTTAGTTTCACAGTTCCATCACTCCTGAATAATGATTGATCCTTTCTGGATACTTCATAGTCGTGATCTTGTGTCACATCCTTTCTTACCCCCCCTGCCCCTCCCAAGATGAGACCAACATAATTGACAAAGAGCATTGTTGAGAAGGGAAGAAAGTGATGCTCCACACTCCCCAGAGACTCATCATCATATATAGTTTAGTGGGTAATCTGAACATTAACTACATAAATGAGAGTAATCTCCACTTGTTTCTTTCACTCTGAGGAAGCTGTCTGTTTTGGTCTGTCATTTTCATTTCACCGTAAATCTACACTGAAAATATGAATTTGTTTGAATCAATAAAACTGCATGTTTTGATATGAAAATATCATAAAATGTGTTCTTTATTGTGCTTGCCCATATTTTGAAATGAACTGCAGTTTTATTGATTCAAACAAATCTGTATTTTCAGCGTAGATTTCTGTGTATTCTAATCCCCCACGGATAGATGAAGAAGAAAGGATCAGTAGAAACCCTTAATAACATCAAGAAGATAGAGTTGTTCAACTGTCCGAGCAGATTCTGGTTTGTTAAAGAATCTTTTTTGAAATTACTAATATGTTGGAGAGGATTATCTAAAGAATTGGAAAAAATGGCAGAAAGAATTTGGTTTTCTTGCAGAGAGTTAATTTTGACTCTGTTCCAAAAGGAGAAATGACAGACAAGTGAAATAAATTACAGGTAAGGATCGGTGTCAGGTGTCTTGTAAATTGATGCACATTATGCGCACGTGTTCACCAATGCCATTTGGTTTACCTGTCAAATGATGCTACTCTTTTTTTTCTTTTAAAAAAGGTCTGACTTACACACACAGACACACACACACACACACAGATTGTGAAAGTGAAAGTAAAACTCCTAATTTACATTTGAAAATAACATCAAAGAAAAAATGTCTGTTTCTTCTTGATGTTATTCAACTGATTTTTCTTTTTCTCATTTTTTTTTGTGGAAGAAAAGCTGCCAATAAAAAAAGAAATAAAACGGCTTATAAAAAATACTGATTGATCCATTGGTGGGTTGGGCAGGTATCCCCTCCCCCCTCACACACACACATGCTCCTCTTATCACTGCTGAGTTGCTGCCATGTTGAGAGAGAGAGAGAGAGAGAGAGAGAGAGAGAGAGAGAGAGAGAGAGAGAGAGAGAGAGAGAGAGAGAGAGAGAGAGAGAGAAGGAAGGATAATAAACATAGAAAAGATATGGTAGAAAATGAAAGGGTGAAGAACAAAGATAAGAGAAAGAGGGAAGGTGAGGAGAGAGAGAGAGAGAGAGAGAGAGAGAGAGAAGATAGAGAAAGATAGAGAGAAAGAAGAAAGAAAGAAAGAAAGAGAAAGAGGGTGATGGTGAGAAAAAGAGGATATTAAATATAGAAATATATAGACAACAAGTGAAGGAAGAAAAGAAAAAGGAAAAAGAGAAGTGAGAGAGAGAAAGTGATTTATATTGAAAGAAAGAAAGAAAGAAAAGAAAAGAAAGAAATGCAAGATCAAATAGACAAGTAAATCAAATGAAAATCTTTTTCTTCTTCTCAACCCCCCCTCACCCCCCAAAGAAAAAAAAACCCAATCATCATGCACTTGCATCATGCATGCCAATTGACAAAAGCCGTAAACAATGGTCACAAGAGAGAGAAAAAAAAAAAGATACACCCCTCCCCCACCATTCCTTCCCCCCCCCGCCCATTCCATCAAATTCCCCCCCCCCGCCTTTTGTCATCCATTCTATACCTTCGTTACCCATTCATAGATTAAGGTTAATGAACATTGTATACACAAAGAAACGATTCTCTTTACTTACGTAAGATCTAAAAATAGCACAGATTCCAACAGAGTCGACCTGTTTCGTTTTTTACACTTTTTCTTTTCAACAGAATTTAACACTTCATTTTGAATGAATTGAAAATAATTGAATCAAATAGAAGAAGAAGAAGAAGAAGAAGAAGAAGAAGAAGATCATTTTCAATTAAGGATCTTCGAGAAATCATCATCATCATTAAAAATGCTTAAATATTCTTATTAGCATTACAATTGGCCCAAGGTGTGTACTTACCCAACCCCTCTGCCACAATTAAGATGAGTTGATTTTTAAGCAGAATGCAGCTGGTTTGAATTTAGAATTTTTCTTCTCCCAGATTGGTTGCCTTATGGAGGTGCATGGTGTAATATTTAGAGTTGTAGGAAATGGACTTGTTGATGTGAGTTCAAATCCTGGACGAAGCTGTTTACATTTCACATAGCGTTAATACATTTTGGAAAGGTATGACTCCAACTATTCTCCCTCCAGCTATGGGTAAATAGTAGGGCGGACTGGGCTCTTTAATCTTGGTTAGGCAACCAATCTAAGAGAAGGAAAACTGAATTCAAACCTGTTAAACTCCACTTAATAAATTGACCTTGTGTCGCATCCTGTTCATGTGGAGGAGTTGGTAAATATGTAACTAGGTTAAAGAATTCACTCTGCCCTACCATTTACCCATAGCTGGAGGGAGAACAGATGATTCCTGTCTTTCTCAAGGTTATTAGCATGAAGTGAAACACTAACAGCCTTATCCAGGATTTGAATTCTTGTCACTGATTCCATTCCATAGTGATAACTATTACGCTAAGAGTGTGCTAGACATGTAAGCAGTCAGAATAGTTTTTTTTTTTTAAGTTCTGGTAGAGGATGCACAGAAAGAATAGGAATTGAGCACTGATACGGGTGTATTTGTATATTTTCAATTTTGTCTGTAACAATGATCTGCATAAATGACAAAATGATTAGGAAAGATGACTGACCATGTCTAGTGAAGTCAACTAGTCTCATTGGCTTCTGAATTGCTGCTTTGCACATGGCCTTGAGCCAGACTAAGCTAATACTTACTCAATGGTTTTATAGTTTAACAATTAATTGATTGCTTCTGTTCTGTGTGTGAGAAATGGGGGAGTTTAATTGTTGCTTTTATTTTAAATAGAGAATTGTTCTCATTGCTGTGTTAAAAGATGAAAATGTTCTGTTACTTAAAAGCAAGCAAATGAGATATATTATGCATCTATTGTCCGTTACAAAATAATGGCTTGCAGCAATGCTTAACACACCTGGAAATAAACACCAATGTCAATTATTGAATATTGATATTGAAAGGAATCAGAGAATTTTGCCTAAAATGAAAAACATTGTACGGAATTAGTCACATGGAATTTAGTGGATTAAATTACAAATCTACAATGAACTTGAAATTTTTCATTTTCATAATTAACCTTCATAATTGTAGACCAAGTAATACTAACTAAATATATCTATTTACCAAACCCCTCCACACGAGCAGGATGCAACACAAGGTCAATTTCTTGAGCAGAGTTTAACAGGTCTGAATTCAGAGTTTTCCTTCTCTGAGACTGGTTACCCAACCAAGGTTAAAGAGCCCAGTATCCCCTGTAATTTACCAACAGCTGAAGGGACAGTAGTTGGATTCATACCATTTATGGAAATAATTAGGTTTCCACTGTGGTGTCTGTGGTTGGTGGGAGTCTGGATAAAAAGCTTAGGATTTTGATTGTTGATTTACAAGTTAGACAAACCATCACATGAAATGCAAACAGCTTCATTCAGGATTTGAACTCGAGTCAACAAGTCCATTTCCTATGACTAACCATTATACCACGTGCCTCCTCTACTTACTCAATATATGTCGTGTTTTAGGGAAACATTTTTACAAAGATTTATATTGTTGAGTTTTTTTGACATATAAGGTGTGTGCTAGATCCCCACTCCTACTCATAGACTAGATGAGATCATGTGATCTATTCCTTGGCCAATCATTGGCAGTACTCTGAAGCTGATACAATACTTAACCAACCCTACTGGTCATAATTACTGTAGCGTTCATCGAGGACGGACATAGGATTGACCCACTGGACCTTTACCAATACGTAGGATAGGACTTATACGATTACCAAAGGATCACCAAAAGATTCCATAACATAGGACTTTCTTTAACCCCTTTTCAACTGGCCAACGATGGCACTTACAAAACTTTACATATATAACATTGCAATGAGCTATTTGCCATGTCACAGGTCGTAGCAATGTTTCAAGTGTTTTGGGTATGACATGAAATTACATCTAATGGTTAAGTTTAAGTTCTGGAGATCTGGGGAGTATGGAGTACCCCTTCATTGTCATTGCTTCTAGGTCCACTCTGACAGTGTGATAGTATATGTTAGGGTCTCATCTAGGGGTCAAAATAGGTATGTATGCAAATTACCTGTATTTAATAGGACTACTTGATCTTGTATAATTGTAAATTATTTGTATTAAGAATAATTACTTGAAGTTATAATTGTTTACTAAAGATTATCACAAGTTATTTGAAACCATATAACTCTTATGCGAATACATGATTATTATTAAATAGAAATAATTGGTTAAATACCTACTTAACGGACATAAATTCCACCATCGTATGTCACCATGCCGAAAGAAAAAAAATACTAAAAAATCAGGGAATTAACCGAATTTAATGAAATTTTCAGTGTTGATATACTAATGAATAAAAGATATAATGCACTAGTTATTTTATTTAAAAACTTTTGCATTTTTTCAGGTCAATTAACTTTGAACCACATATGTTTGTAAATCTATGTTATGCCTCAAAGATACGTGGTTTAAAGTTAACTGACCTGAAAAAATGTAAAAGTTTTTAAATAAAATAACTGGTGAATTATATCTTTTATTCATTAATATATCAACACTGAAAATGTCATTATTCGGTTAATTCTCTGATTTTTAGTATTTTTTTCTTTTGGCAGGGTGACATACGGTGGTGGAACTTATGTCCATTAAATAGGATTTAACCAAATAATTACATGAAAGCATAATTATTAGTATTAGATAGGAATACTTGAAACCATACAAATGTATGCAAATTGTGTTAGGAATATTTGATATAATAGCTTTATGAAAATCTCTTAAGAAACCACTACACACAAAATGGAAATATAAATGTATGATGCTATTCCCTAAACTCTTAGCATAAAATAACATTAGACAGTTTGACATGCCGTTAAAAGTTATTCACTTATTTGAGCATCCACTGTGTCATTTTCCAAAGATGAACATTGAAACTTATTTCACAGATAAATTTTAACATGTTTAGGATGATGCTTATGCTGCATTCTACGCATACACTGGCAGGACTAAGTGCCCAACACAGACATGTTGGAATGAGCAAACATGAACAGCATGCTTGCTATTATCTGTGATAGACACCTGTGTTAGCTTGGTCATATTAGGAGGAAGGAGGAAGGCCGCATCCCCAAAGATCTACTGTATGTTGAATTAGCAGAGGGCACCTCACGGGTAGGGAGACCACGCCTATGCTTTAAAGATGTCTGCAAGAGGGATATGAAGACATGCCACATCAACATCAACACATGGGAGGCTTGTGCAAAAGACTGTGTGACCTGGCGCCTCCTCGTCAAACAAGGAACGAAAAGGAGTGAAAAAGAAAGGAAAGAATCCGCCACAGAAAAGAGAGCCAAAAGGAAAGAGAGACAACATCAACTCCAGCAAGCATCACTGTTTGTTTGTAGTCACTGCACCAGAGACTGCCATTCAAAAATTGGTCTGTTTAGTCACTCACGCAGCTGCAGATAAAAAAAAATAGATTAAAAAGTGGACACTACACCATCATTTTAGTAGACGACGGAAGGATGCCAACAACAATATGAAACCTTCAAAGTTGGTCGGATTTTAAACCAAAATAATCTTAATTCAAAGTTGACTGAATCGTAAGATTTTCATTCTGTGTTCCAATACAGAATTAAAACAGTAGATAAATAAATACCACAAATTAGACATATTAATCAACATTGAAATCATTGATGTTTTGAGGAGACGTAGACGAAATGTTTAAATTAGCCAAATTTTAATATAAAAGACGAGTAATTTTATTTGTTGATTTATGTTTAATAGAAAGAAAAAAAAAACGTACAAGCACACACAAGGTCAATTTCTTAAGCAGAGTTGAATTCTAAGTTTTCCTTCTCCTAGATGGATTACCATACCAAGGATGAAAAGCCCAGTCGACCCTACTATTTACCCATAGTTGGAGGGAGATTAGTTGGATTCATACCTTTCCCAAGAGTATTAGGACTGTGAAATGTAAACAGCCTCATCCAGTATTTGAACTTGTCTTGTTGCACCCACTTCCTATGATGATAACCATTACACCACACGGCTATATACAGAATAGTTCGGACATATTTTTTAGATATTCAAAACTGACCTCACTTTGCAAGAAATTTTAAAGGCCCAGGATCACAGTCAATTCGTAGACTTAAACATAAACTTGGTTAAATAAGCAATACCTTTATCGGATTAACAACTAAATAACCAGGATGGAAAAAAAAAATTAAAGAAAAAAAAAAAAAAGAAAAGAAAAGAAAAGTGGACACTATGCCATCATCTTTAGTAGACGGATGGATGCTAACAACAAAAGTGATTTTAATTTCAAATTTCCACAGCCAACATTTCTCAACAAGTTTACAATGTTGCATTTACAGCATATCTTCCATTTTTG